>JAMJFZ010003602.1:1200000-1800000 GCA_026225945.1 Cricetomys ansorgei
TTTTTGCAATTGGTTGCATTGTTTGTGAGTATGTGTGTGATATATATATATATATATATATATATATATATATATATATATAAAGAGAGAGAGACAGAGAGAGAGACAGAGAGAGAGGGAGAGGGAGGGAAGGAGGAGGGAGGGAGAGGGAGTTTGTGCTTCCTTTCTTTTGACTCTCATGGAGTAAGGTTATTTAATTCCTTTTCTTTTTCTTGGTGCAGTTATCTTTCTCAGGTTGGAGTTTTCCTTCTTAGAATCTTCTATAGAGCTGGATTTATGGATAGATATTGTTTGAATTTGGATTTGTCATTGAATATTTTGTTTTCTCCATCTATGACAATTGAATGCTTTGCTGGATATAGTAGTCTGTACTGGCATCTGTGATCTCTTAGAGTTTGTATGACATCCATCCAGGCCCTTCTGGCTTTTAGAGTCTCCATTGAAAAGTCGGGTGTGATTCTAGTTGGTTTACCTTTATATGCCACTTGCTTTTTTTCTCTAGCAGCTTTTAGTATTCTTTCTTTGTTCTGTATGTTTAATGTTTTGATTATTATGTGGTGAGGGGACTTTCTTTTCTGGTCCAGTCTATTTGGTGTTTTATATGATTCTTGTACCTTAATAGGATTTATTTGGGTTTGGAAAGTTTTCTTCTACGATTCTGTTGAAAATGTTTTCTGGGCCTTTGAGGTGGGATTCTTCTCCTTCCTCTAGTTCTATTGTCCTTAGGTTTGGTCTTTTTATAGTATTCCTGATTTCTTTGTGTTAGAGATTTTTTGTATTTAACATTTTCTTTTACTGATGTCTCCAGTTCTTGTATAGTATCTTTGACTCCTGAGATCTCTCTTCCATCTCTTGTTTTCTGTTGTTGTAGCTTGTTTCAGTAGTTTTTTTTTTTTATAACTCTTCTAGATTTTCATTTCCCAAATCCCCTCTGTTTGTGTTTTCTTAATGACATCTATTTCCATTTTCAAGTCTTGAACAGTTTTGTTCATTGCCTTTAATTGTTTTCTTGTTTTTTCCTGGCTTTCTTTAAAGGATTTATTCATATCCTCTAATTTTCTGTTTGTGTTTTCCTGGTTTTCTTTTATGAGTTTACTCAATTCTTCCCATTGCCTGTTTGTCTTTTAGTCTATTTCTTTGTGCAATTTATTCATTTACTCTTTAAGGGTATCTTTTATCTTCATGAAGTTGGTTTTGAGATCTTTTTCTCAGGCTTCAACTGTGTCAGGGTATTCAGGGCTTGTTGTTGTAGGATAGTTGAGTTTTGGTGGTGACATATTGCCCTGGTTGTTATTGATTGTGCTATTAAGTTGGCGTTTAGGCATCTGGGATTGGGGTGCTTATAGCTCCTTGCTTGGGTTCCCCAGTGGGGAAGGTGGGGTTGGAGGCATGGGTTGTTAGGGCAGAACCAAGTGGGCTGCAGGTAGCAATCTCACCTAGTCAGTGTGCTAGTTGGGTCTGCAATGGCCCTGGGTTCCTTGCTTGGGTTCCTGGGTTGGGGGATGTAGGGTTGGAGGAGATTGGGGAGGGGCTTCAGAGGACTGGGTTGTTGAGGCAGAACCAAGAGGGCTACATGTAGGGGTCTCACCTGGTCAGTCTGCTGGCTGGGTCAGGAAGGTTTATAATTAGCAAGGCATGTGTGGGAAGTTTTCCCCTGATGCTGTGCCATTGGCAATAGGGATATTCTTCTCATCTGGGTATCAAAAGCAAATCTGTTAAATAAGTGTTTAATGATTTTGTTCAAAGCAAAAGAGCATGAGGATTCTGACAACGATTTTTTTGCCTCTGCTATTTTCTCAAAAGCTAAATTGACATAGTTTAAGCTTGAATGTTCTGAGCCTATCAATCAACTTTTACCAATTGTTTCACTCCTATGTAGGTCTGAGAGGTAGAATATATTCTAAAATAGCAACATAACATGCACAATTCTCTCTCTCTCTCAGACCATCCTATAATCTTTCTAGTTTTCAACTCTTCCTACCTTTAATTCTGCATTCTAACATCAAAGTCTAATTATAATTCCTGTATGCACACATGTTATTTTCTCCATATCTGCATATTCATTTTTCTTTGCCTGAAATGTGTTCACCTCTCCTGTTTTGCTTGAGTAATTTCTTCATACCTCATTATGTTTATATACTCCCTTTCCCTAAAACTTAAACCTCTACTAAAATCACCCAAACATTACCCATTTATACATGTCCTAGGGGCTTCCTTAACTTTCAAAGACTCCATGTCATATAAAACGTATTAAGAAAATATGTTTTCTTTCAAATTTTATGTTTGTCTTTTTTGTGTAGAACTTCAACCATGAATTTTTAATTAGAAAGAAAAATATTTCTTTACACTTATATGAAACCAACATTAATGTGCTAAAGATGTAATTATAAAGTATATATACTCTCTATATAGTATAGCCTATATATATTATAACACATTATGTATGTATAATATATAATATATATTATATGTATACTTTATTGAAGATATGTATAATTATATATAAACAAATTTATGTAAAAATTAACAATATATAAACGAATTATATGTATATACCTCTTCATTAGAGTGCATATATATATATTATATATATATGAAATTTGTTTTCTGCTAAAGAATGTAAGATAATTTGCAAGTAGCAAGATCTTAAGATCTTTAATTTCCCTGCCAAAGCTGCAAAATCACTCCCTGTTGAGTCTGTCAGGGGCTGGCAGCCTCCAATAATCCAAGTGGAAGTCAAAAGTAAATCAATTTGGCTTTCAAGCAGGAATGCAGTGGGAGGCCTGGTGACAGGAACGTAGAACGTAGAATGGTTTCTTACTTTTCACTCACAAAGAAATGCACCTTGAAGCACAGAGTCTTAAAATGGAAAGAAGGTTGTGCATATCAATAATTTAGCTTCAACAGGAGCATTCTCTAGCAAGTCGTCTGCTTCCTTGAGTGACTTAATTGCTTTGGAGTTTAGAAACCGAATTTTTACTTAAGGAGGAAAAAGTGAGCAGAGTTAAACAATAAAGAGTCCAGAGGGAATCTGGAGGAAGTGAAGGACATGCACCAGGGGGCTGTGAGCAATAACAGATCTCTGAACCCCAGAACTTGAGCTATCCTTTGAAAATGTTTATTTAATTCACGGTTCTCCTTTTGTCCTATTTTATGGGACTTTTAATGCCTTCAAATAGATATGCTTACTTAATAAAAGCACATGAGATTGCCTGACATTGCTAACAGCTGTGTCTTCTTAAGTATTTTGTTTCAATCCTATTAGGTAGATATTGTATTTTACAACTGAGATAACTAAGATTCCAGAAAACTGTATACATTGTTTAGTATCACAAACCTCAAGGGAAAAAAAAGCCCAGGGGCTATGCTATGCTTTCTCCCTTTTGTGACAGTGTCATTTCTGAGCCCCATATTTCAGGAGATTGTAGGGAAAAATAATTCAAATTCAATTTTGTCAAAATATTATCTCTAGGATGTTCTGGTATTTTTCATTGTAAATGTGATTAAAGCAGGCTTTTGGGGGTTTTACAATTAAATTTAGATGCAGAAATGGAATTCTTGCCATTAATTAAATATTATGTTTCTGATTCTTTTGGGGGAAGATTTGTTATGAATTTAGATGAGAAATGTTTACTTTTATCATTCTAGCTATAATACCATTTGAACTAAAAACAGGTTTTTAGAATGGTGCTGTCTTAGCTCATGAGTTCTAGTTTCTGTAACAATCTAACCATGACCACACACTACACCACTGGCTGTCCTGTCATTCATTCATTTTACAAACATTTAACTGTTTTTCACACAGTGCTAAATTCTGTTGACGTAAATGAAAGGTGACTAGCCTTCCATTTTTTAAAGCCTGGCTTAAATTATCAAGTTGGGAGTATAGATGTGATGCATACAATAATAATTGGGTCGCATATCAGATGTAATGTTGGAACAAAGGCTAGAATTATACATTAGCAAATATATATTGAGTTGACAATGTCAGCACTTGACACATAGTACTGATGGATCCATGATTCCTACTCTTGAGTATTCCAAAATCTGGCTAGATATACATGCAAAGAGTCTGGCTAAATATACATGCAAATACAGAGGCAGTTCGATATATTAAGTCTTCTTGCCCTAATATAGAAAAATCACTTAGTGGTAGTCAAATAAAAGGAGAATAGGAAATAAAGTAAAAATAGAGAGAAGGAGTAAAATAGTACTAGGACTGGAGGAAACATTGATTACTATAGGACTATCAATAAGAGATATTTGATCAAGGCATGCAGATTTGTTGACCTTCTGGGAGGAAAGGGAGTGAGCTCTTGACAGAATCAAAACTTAAGCCGGAAAAACAATTTCAGGTACAAAGACCGTAAAGAACATTTATGTTACATCTAAAGAATAGTATACATTTGAAAATACATTGTTAACATAACATAGCCCTTTAGAATCAAATGTATCCTTTAGAATCAAATTCAGTCACATTTTAATAAAAGCCTGTACTATAAAAAGCCATTTTAAATAAAACAATCATTATGATGACAAATATCTAGACAAGAAAGTGCCTGAGGCAGGATGGTTGTGGCTTGTGCCTTGAATCCCAGCACTTGAGAGGCTGAGGCAAGTGTATCACTGTGAGTTGGAGGCCAACCTGGTCTACAAAGTACAGAGTGAGTTCCAGGACATCCAGAGTTACAACAGAGAAACGCTGTCTCAAAAAAACCAAAAGAAAGAAAAAAAGTGCCTGTTTTAACAATAGTCCCAGATCCCTGAGCACTTCCTAGGACTCCCTTTACTTACCCATTAATGAAAATAAAAAATCTAAGAAAGTTAGATTTATGCCAAATATAGAATATAGATTACATCTGCAGATTTTTGACTATGTTCAAGATATGCCTCCAATAATTCATCTTTATTAACTTTCAAGAGTAAAGAATTTAAATCAATAGACTTTTGGGGTCAATGACAGCCATGTTCAAATCCACTGTACAAATGACTCAGTGTGTGACATTAAGCAAATAAATGGCCTTCATCTTTTAATATCAGCTTGCTTTTCCACTAAGTGAAGGTAATAACAACTACATCAGAAGAGGTGCTAAATAGAGTACAAAGTTTAAAAAAAACTATTCTGATATTAATATTTCATGTTAACTGCCATTATTCTTCTATTAAAGTCTTGAAAGAAACCAATACCTGAAGACAGGTTTTGGAGGGTAGGAGGCACTGGTTCTTTTCCAATAATGAGCTTGATAAGGTATTCCTCTTAATGTTGATAAGAACTATGTTGTTTTGATTTAAAAGAGATGCCACAACTCTCCTATGGAAAAGTTGTAAAATGCATTCTGACTCTTCCAATGTCTCAACTTTTATCCATTTATAAATGGTTTCCTACTAGAAAGTAATAGCTAATAAACTGATACATGTACACCCGTGAATATCACTTACTCCAGGAGGGAAAAGTGCTGAAAGCCTCACTCTCAATGGAACTTCCTGGAATAGGTCCTAAAGGAAAACATAAATTTTTCATCTTGCCAGAAACACAGCAATAAGAAATGACCACAGTGTTCTCCAGGGTGATCAAGCTGTGGTTTGGCCAAAACAATGACACCATAGTCAAAACCATACTGATTTGGCCAAACTAGAGAAAACAATATGGTTTCATTGATCTCAATCTCATAGTTTACCCAAAATGTATTACCACATTTCCTCCAAAGACATAAAACATTGTAAGTTAGTGCTTAATCCTACATTATTTAACCTACTTGGAGAAGGTTTTGTAAATTATTAGCATCTTATTTGAGTGATGTTAAAGAAGTAAATGCTTCCTATACTCAACACCTCTTACACACTGCAGTAAGTGAATTGAAAAATGCACCAAATGTTATACTTCCTTGTACTTACAGCTGAAGATAATATAATACAATTTCCTTGGAGCTATTTATATGTAAAAAGGCCAGGAAGATAAAACTTCCTGTCTTTTCCCCCCGGAAGAGCATAGGACAGTATAATAAAACACAGGCAATTTAGCAGACATTGAGTCACTTTTGCTTTATGTGCATACCTCTCCTTTCTCCCTTTTCCTCATTTCATAATTATTCTGCCACTGTTGAAATCACATACTGTTTTGCATAGTCCTCACAGCTGTAGGCAGGCTGGTTTTATCATCTTTTTTGTCTGAAAGCCCTCAATGATTTGCCATCTAAGCTCTCAGCAGTGATTCTCTGAGATATTCTAATTCTCTGGTGATTGTGTCTATGCTGTAAAGTCAACCTTTTGCCTGTGTCCAAATTCTGGCTGTTTGACTTATATCTCATCCACTCCTTTCATGTTTATATGTCTTCTTCTGGAGTTCTTTTCAAACACTTTCTTTCTTATTCTACCTCAGTCTCTTAGACTGAGAATAGATTTAATATAATGCCCCATATTTTAATAAGTTGTATCAAAGGCATTAATGCCCATAAAGCACTCAGCAGAATGCGTAGCACTGAGATCACAAAGCTGACCATTTTGGAGAGCCCTCTAAAGAAACAAATGACATCCGTTTTTCTCCATACTACAGACCCAGTACTTTAAATGGAGTTCTCTCTCAAGAAAGTGTATTGAACTCAGAACAATGTGGAATGCTCTAGTTGTGCTGTGTGAATAATTTTCCATCACTTAGTGGTTAGGTAAAAGCATTAATCTTTACCCATGTGCATCTTTCTTATGTGTGCCGGGGAGTTGGTCCCATATTTTCTTTCTGTAATAAAAACCAAACATTTTAATCATTTAAGTCATTCAGTAGCTCACTTGGGAAGCACTTATAAGATTGTACTTAAATATTGGAAAGTAATCTAATAGTGGGCAAATATCCAAAATATATAAAGAACTCAAGAAACTATACATCAGCAAAGCAAATAATACAATTAAGAAATGTCGTACAGCTCTAAACAAAGAATTCTCAAAGAGGAATCTCAAATGGCTGAGAAACACTTAAAGAAATGTTCAACATCCTTAGCCACTTAGGAAATGCAAACCCAAACTACTCTGAGATTCTGTCTTACACCTGTCACAATGGCTAAGATCAATAACAATAAGGACAGCTCATGCTGGCAAGATTGTAGAGCAACAGGAACACTCCTTCATTGCTGGTGGGAGTACAAACATTATAATCATTATGGAAATTAATATGGCGATTTTTCAGGAAACTGGGAATCAACCTATTTCAAAACCCAGCGAGACCACTCCTGGGCATATACCCAAAGAATGTTCCATCCTACTATAAGGACACTTGCTCAACTATAGCAGCTTTAATCATAGCAGCTTTATTCATAATAGCCAGAAATTGGAAACAACCTAGTTACCCCTCAACTGAAGAATGGATAACAAAATTGTCATACATCATCCAATGGAGTGTTACTCAGCTATTTAAGACAAACATGTATCTGCTGGGACAATGGAAGGGTAGAACCTGATGCCAAGGAAGCAAACTCATACCTAATACTATAGGGCAAGCCAGGAACTTGAGACTGGATAGCCAGGATAAAATTTTTAATGATATAAATTATCATATCGGTGCCTTCCCACTCTTCATGAGAGAGGCTTTCTCCAGCAGCTGAGGGGAGCAAATGCAGAGGCCCAGGACCAAATATCATGTAGAGCTAGGGGAACCCCGTGGAAAAGGGAAGGATTGTGGGGACTAGAGGGGTCAAGGACACCAAGAGAACAAGTCCCAAGGAGTCAACTGACCAGCACTCTTGGGGGCTCATAGAGACTGAAGCAGCAGGGTATTTTTAAGTATAGCTTATGGTTGTCTGGCTTTATGTTTGTGAAAAACTCCTACAGACTGTAGGAGTCTCTGACCCCCTTACCTGCCTTTGGGACCCTTTATCTGCTGCTGGGTTGCCTAGACCACCCTTGATGTAGGGATTAGTGCTTGGCCTCATTCTATCTTGTTATGCCTTGTTTGAGAGGTAACCCTAGAAGGACTGCTCTTTTCTGGGGAGAAGAGGTTGGAGAGAAAGGGAGCAGATCTAGAGGAGAGGAAAGATAGAGGAGATGGAAATAGAGGAGGGATGGGAGGAGGGGGTCGTGATGTATTGTATGAAAAAAGAAAATTATAAAAAAAATGAAAAATGGAAAGTAATAGTCTTGAGGAAAAAAAAAACCAGGAAGAAACATTTGTATTAAGAGCATGCATGTGATTTTGCAACTAGCCTAAAGAAAAGTAATATAAGATGAGGCTCAAGAAAGTCCCAGCATGCCCCAGAGAAGAAAATCAAGGATGTGTGTTTAGAGAGGGAAGACTGTGTGACTAGAAAGTGTCTGCAGGTCTGAGTCACAAAGTCAGCAAGTCTTTGAACACTTGAAAAGAAAACCAACCACTGGAAGAAACTGCTTCTCAGTGTGCAACTTACTTTAAAAAAATACAGGAAAAGTATCCTCATTACCATTCTGCCAGTCGGGAAAAATAAATAAAAATTAATATCAAAGCCCTTCTTTCAGCTAATATGCTTCTTTCTTTTAAGTTTCTAATTTAAAAATCTTTTTCTTCTCTCATATAATACATCCCAACACCCTTCCTCCATACCCTCCAACCCTCACAGCTCCCATCTTCCCCCGTCCCTCCAGATCTACCTCCCATCTTCCCACCCCCTATCCCTGCCTCTCCCCAAGAGAGAACAGTATTCCCAGGGTTATTGCTCAAACATAGCACAACAACATGGGACAGGGTCAGGCATCATTTTCTACTTCAAGGTGGACTAGGCAATCCAACATGGGAGAAGGGTCCCAAAGGCAGGCAAAGGTTAAGACACACACACCCATATTCCAGACTGTATGAGTTCTGCAAAAGCACCAAGCAGGGCAGCCTAAAGGCATAGCTGGGGGATGCACCAGGTTCCATGTCTGCAGCTTCAGGATCTTTGTGCCCCTAAGAGTACCAGGGTACTGGTCAGTTGATTCCATGGGATTTGTTCTCCTGGTGTTCTGGATGTCTCTAATCCCCACAATCATTTCTCCACTTCTTCTGTGGGGCTCCCTGAGCTTTGTACTTTATTTGGCCCTGGGCCTCTCTGATGAAGATTGGACTAGGCACTGATCTATGAGGTGAGCAGGATAACATTAGATGTCTTCTCTTGGCTATCCAGTCTCTAGTTCCTGGCCTTCCTTGGAGTATCTGTCATGGGTTCCCTATATTAGCATGGGGTTCTACCCTTCCATTGTCCCAGCAGATCTATGTTATTCTTTCTTGGAATGGGTTATCTTACACAGGACTTGATATTTGATTTCAGTGAGATACTAAAATAGCTTTAACCATTCATTGTATAGTCCTATAAAGTTGCTTCACTCATTTTTTTTTCTGGGTTACTGGTCTGTAATGTCTTCTCTGTGAATATTTCTATATGGTTTTCCCAGATTTAAATGTCTTATAGCTAAGAAAATTCTTTTGTATTTATTTTATATATGGAGTAACAAACAAGTAGAGTAAAATGTTACTATAACTCAGAAATACATGCTTTCAACTCAAAGTAAAATGCATGTCTTCTCATTCCTCACCTAGTCTCTTCCCTATCTGACTCTCAATTGTATGCCAGGCACTGTCCTTGTCATTACCCATAAAGCAAATAGCAGAAATAGTCTCTGTTCTTATATTGCTCAGCCTACACTATTATGTAGTCCAGCAAACATGGGCACAGAGCAGAGAGACCTATGATCTCATGGGAGAATCTTGTCATTCAGGCTCAAGGAATCAGAAAAATCATTCTGTGAGCAGATCTACAAAATGAAAGAATAATGAGCAGCAAGCTGTGATAAGAATTAAGTGGAAAGTAGAGAGAGAGAGGAGTGTTTCAGCTTCACTTATTATTTGGTTCATGTGCTGTGTTTTTCCATTCTTATTCATCTACAGAGTGACCAGAAGTCATATTTTCCAAAGCTATTCCTTGCAAATGTGATCTGTGATAAGTCTTGGAGGTCTATTATATTATTCTTTATGTTTTAATTATGAAATAAATCTTAGTAAAAAAAAATGTCAGATCTCCCTATAAAACATAGCCAATAAAGAACAACAAAAAACAGAACAATAAAAAAAAATCAGCTCTTCAAGGGAATTTTGTTAAGAGAATCTAAAACAAAAGGTGTGTAACAAGATATGACAGAGATGAAATATCTCAATGATGAATGAGTAGTTGTGAGGTTCCTTGGTACCAACATGGGAAATGTATCAGAATTGGTTCTTGTTCTCTTGTGTTGTGGGTGTTATATGTTAGGAAAGTTTAGGGGCACAAGAGTAGCAATTTCCTAGTCCATGTCTCTGGCCAGATACCCTCAAGATACCTACACCAGATGAAACACTACTGAAGGGCTTGAAGTAAGCAGACCTCTTAGAATGGGCATGAGTTTATGCCAGAGTAACAACCATAAAGTAATTATGTCACCACTAGCCACACCTTTTCCAGTGAAGACATTGATTATGGTATTTTTTTCTTACTAAGTAGTCTTAGTGCCCCCTTCTAAATGTTAATTTATAAAGTTGCCTTCCTAGATGGATTTAAAACAAGTAAATAAGTAAATAAAAGACTAACATCAAGGTTTTGATCTCAATTCTGGCGTGTCAACATATCTTATTCAACTTCAGATGACCCATCTATGAACTAAAAGCAATGATATTTATTATGAAAATCACATATAACTTCTGAGCTAAGAACTAATACCTCCTGACACTCAAAAACAATGCTAGTTCCATTCTCCTTTTACTCTTGACATAATGACAATAAACCTACTTCTGATTGGAGTAGTTACTTTAAAAAACATTCCTAACATTACAGATAGAGAGTAAATTTTTATTTGGGGTATGCTTTTTTAAATGACATTCATTTATACATGCATGATTATTTCTGGAGGGAACATGTACCACAGCCTTCATATGGAGATTAGAGGACAGCTTGTGGGAGTTGATTCTCTCCTTCCGTATTGTGAGTCCTGAGGCTTGAACTCAGTTCATCTGACTTTGTGTCAAGCTCCCCTCCCTGTTAATCTTCTTGCCAATCCTATGGCATGTTTTGTTTCCTGCTAATGTAATAGTGAAATCAGTTAGATAGTGTGCCTTTCCTGAAGAGGACTTAGGTTATTTAAAATTTTAAAGTGTTGCAGTTAACAGACTTCTTGAGAAGAATGTATAAGTAGATGGTATTTGTTAGAGGCTAACTTCTGGACTAAGAATGTTATTCAGTGGGTAGGAATACTTGCTGTATAAGCATGAGAACCTGAGTTCAAATGCCCAGCACCTACATAAGAAATTAGGAATAACTTCACATGCCTGTAACCCCAGCATTGCGAGAATAGATTGAGACAAATGGATTTGGGGAACTGACTGACCATCCAACCTAACCAAAACAGCAAACTTCCAGCTTAGTGATAATAAGCCTGCATAGACATAGAACATTTCCAGGATTTTAAAAGAGCAAATAGCCTTCTAAACCAGTAATAGCCAATAGATAAGGACTAGGAATTTATGGCTGTGACCTGGATGAATAGATATGTATAAAGAAGCTTAAACCCATAAAAACTCTTCCTGAGTGCCCCCACGCCTTTGTGTCCTTGTCTACCCAGAAAGCTGCTACAATAAATTTATCCAATCTGACACCAACTATTCATTAATGAAACCAATTGTGTTAAAAAGCTTTCTGTGTAAAAACAAACCTTAGAGATTAAAAGCCTGCAGCCATGAAGGTGCAAACCTTGAAAGTTTTAGCCTTCAAATGTGGAGGTCATTCATGCCTACATTGTATCTTCTAAAATATGCTTGACACCTGCAAACTGTTAAATAAACAATGCATAATCCATTATTTAAGCCACGGGAATCTTGCCTTTGGTGAGAGAAATTCCCCCAAAGAGAGAATTCCCTGAGTGAGAAATTTCCTCCCTGGCAAAAAGTGCACGTTGCCAGTTTCTTCTTTTTAAAGCACTTGAGTGTGTCATTCTTTCTTAAAAACGTGTCTATGCATGCCATTTAAACCATGACTGTATGTGTCATTTAGTCCTAAGAAAGAACGAGTGTCTGTGCTTGTTTGTCATTAAACTGTCCATTTTCCTCCATTGGATGTTCCTGAACCATTACTTCCCTGCAGAGGCTGGATTTCTCACACTCTTTAAAAATGAAATTTTCAGGAAAATTGATAAAACTGAAAAAGATTATATTAAGCAAGGTGATCTAGTCTCAGGCAGACAAAAACTGGGTATTCTCTGTCATATGAGGACCTTATTGTTATATGTATATAAAAAACCTTCAGTGTTTATATGTACATAAATAAGGATAACAATAGATATGCTAAAGTAGATAGGTGAATGTCCTGGAGGAACCAAGCCTGCACACGGGTGTGCACGTGCGCGCGCGCACACACACACACACACACACACACACACACACACAACCAAAAAAAAAAAAATTCAGGCAACTGAGGACTACTGAGAAGGGATTACTCCATAGGGAAGGGAACACTAATTTATTATCCCATACCAAAGGGTCAGGCCTGAAAACAAGCATACAAATAGCATTATACAAAATGTATATGTATACACGTGCATTTTCATATGTGTGTATGTGTTTAACAATTAATTTAAAAAACACAAATTTGAAACAGATAAAGGACAGGTATATGCGAGGGTTTGGAGGGAGGAAAGGGAAGGGAGAAATGTGGGATTATATTAAGATCTCGAAAACTAACAGAAATAACAAAAGGGGGTCTATGAAAGGTTTAAACTATGAGACTGGATAGGAGACACTGAAAGGGAAACAAGAGATGCTAAAAAAGTAGAAGTCAGGGAGGACAGAAATTAAAGGAAGGTGTTGGGGTTAGAAGACACGAGAGAGGAATGGAGTGTGAAAGAATGAGGAGAGAGAAACAACAAAACAAATTTTAATTGAAAAATGCCATAATAAAGTGCAATATTTATAAGCTAATACTTTTAAAACAAAATATTTGTTTTCCCTACCACAGTACTCTTAAACTCTTCTAAGTTTAGAGCCTTGAATTATATTTTGTTATAGTTCTTAAATGAATGTGGTGTGATGTCTGTTACAGGAAGCTAAAGATGTCATTCCATTACAAGATTCATTGATCATAATGAGTCTAATCTATTTGGGAAGAGCAATTGCAAAAGTGTTTTTTGCAATGCTGTTGCTATTGAACTACACATAAAGTTTTCTAAGTGGCTCGCGTTAAATGAAACAATATTTATGTGAATGCATGAATTCTGGTAAAGTCCAAATAATGACCTCACATGAGAGTCATGTCTTATGAATAGTTTCTCAACACATAAAGCTAGTGAGTTGCCATTAGTTTCACACATGAAACTAACGGATTGCACATGGAGAGTCACGAATCTCTCTGACATAAAAATGATGATGAATGCTATGCTATGCTATGGAAAGCACCGAGAAATTAAAGTACTAATTACATTTAGATAAAAGGCAATTAAGAGCAGAATAGCAGAAAATTGGATAAACAAAAAAGCCCTTAAGTTAAACATTCAACTTTTTTAGTTGCTTCTTTATGTGGTAAAGGAATCTCTGTTTCATATACCACATAGAATTTTTCCTGTCGGTAATGTCATTTGGACACTAGATATGCATTACCTAACAGTAGAAACAGCTTCTACATAATTAACTGTTATCAACAATGAAGTTCATTTTCAAATCATTTCTGTAAATGAATTGTTCCATAAGAAAAAAAATGACTAATTCTCCTTTTGAAAAGTACTTTCTATAAGGGAAAATATGTAAGTATAAACCAAAGCTCCATGACATATTAATGTACCAAAAATAACATTTTCTTAAAATGTATTAGCTAATTAATTAATTAAACTAGGTTTTTAAAAAAACAAAACAAGATTTTGTCTCCCAGGGGCTGCCCTCCAACTCTCTATATAGTTAAGGATGACCTTGAATTTCCCCACTAATGGGATTACAAGCATTTGCAATTATCACCAGTTCATGTAGTGTTGGAAATCAAACTTAGGACTTTGTGCATTTCTAGGTAAGCACTCTACCAACTGATCTGTATCCTCAGTGCACTTTAACTTTAATGTATAAGTAGTGTATACAAATAAGAGTGACTGAAAATGTGGATACAGATCTATGCCTAAGCAGTGAATTATGCATTTGTTTATAAATATCTATATAGCAACATATTTACTTTGGAGTAGTCACAGAATTTTCAAGTTCAAAGATCTTTTACTAGTTCTTGAGAATACAAATACATTTCTAATAGAAATAGTATTGCAAAATGTGCAGAGGTCCTCATCTGAACAATCCCATTAAACTATAATACTAATGTCTAATGATCTGAAACTTCAGATATCGATATATGAGCCCAGAGTGGTACATGGGGGAAGAAGAATTATTCCTTTCTAATTTCCAATTGTCTTTGGGGTTTATCTGATTTTTATTTTGAAAAAGTTAGAAACTTCCTTTGTCTTCAGTGGCATCCTTCCTTCTGCAACAATTAAAACAAAGATTTTTCTAAAAATATTAATTCTTCCTTATCAATGTTGGTTGACTGCTATATATTTACTTTTCATATACTCCCACACTCACTCAACCATTGTAGATGGCTCTGAAATAGTCTGCAGCTTTGTCTACATCCTGATTTCATCTGGATTTCATGTATCAGTCAAGGAATTCTTAAAATGTAGCCACACAAAATCACTCCATAATCATCTACATAGGATTGTATGATGTATTAATAAATTCCTAATAAACTATGGTCAGCTTAAGAATCTCTGACCCGCAAGATGCCCCACCTATGTAGCCTCATCCAAGGCTATGTATCCCACTATTGCAATGCAGTCTTCTTTCATTTCTCTTTTTCTCACAGGTAATGTTTGTTCCCCAAATCCACTCAGTCTCATGGTCTGTCGTACTAACATTTGCTAGTCCTGTTGTAGGGACCCTTGGTTGCTCTTGAGTAAGAATAAATCCATGGCACTTCTTCTGAGTCTTTATCACAGTTGTAAGTAATTGTTTTAAAGACTCCAATTAATATTTTTATGTTGTCAGGAAAAATGATTATCCTCATTTAGTTTCAGAATGTAGAACAATTCCTGTCAAACAGCAGATACTTGAAAATATGATTTTTTTCTGAATCAATCTTTTAAGGAATAAATGGTATGAGAGACTGAAATTATGAAGGTACATGAGAGACGTACTGAAATAAATGGTCATAAACAGCTGCTTTTAAGTTGGGAACTTGTAAGCTAAATATTTTTTTTTCTTTTTTCAATATGTGTCTGTGTCTCTGCAGGTTGTGATTTGATCCCAGTACAGTATCTTCGCTGGGGTGACCCTGAACCCATTGCAGCTGTGGTGTTTGCCTGCCTTGGCCTGCTGGCCACTCTGTTTGTTACTATAGTCTTCATCATTTATCGGGACACTCCAGTGGTCAAGTCCTCCAGCAGGGAGCTCTGCTACATTATCCTTGCTGGCATCTGCCTGGGCTACTTATGTACTTTCTGCCTCATTGCAAAGCCCAAGCAGATTTACTGCTATCTCCAGAGAATTGGCATCGGTCTCTCTCCAGCCATGAGCTACTCAGCCCTTGTAACCAAAACTAACCGTATTGCAAGGATCCTAGCTGGCAGCAAGAAGAAGATCTGTACCAAAAAGCCCAGGTTCATGAGTGCCTGTGCACAGTTAGTGATTGCCTTCATTCTTATCTGTATCCAGTTGGGCATTATTGTGGCTCTGTTTATCATGGAGCCTCCAGATATAATGCACGACTACCCAAGCATTCGAGAAGTCTACTTAATTTGTAACACCACCAACCTAGGGGTTGTTACTCCTCTTGGATACAATGGATTATTGATTTTGAGCTGTACGTTCTATGCGTTCAAGACCAGAAATGTTCCTGCCAACTTTAATGAGGCCAAATATATTGCCTTCACCATGTACACAACCTGCATCATATGGTTGGCCTTCGTGCCTATCTACTTTGGCAGCAACTACAAAATCATCACCATGTGTTTCTCAGTCAGCCTCAGTGCCACAGTGGCCTTGGGCTGCATGTTTGTGCCGAAGGTGTACATCATCCTAGCCAAACCAGAGAGGAATGTACGCAGCGCCTTCACAACATCTACAGTGGTGCGCATGCACGTAGGTGATGGCAAGTCATCGTCCGCGGCCAGCAGATCCAGCAGCCTAGTCAACCTGTGGAAGAGGAGGGGCTCCTCTGGGGAAACCCTAAGGTAACAGCTTTAAGAGCATAGCAGGGAATGGCTACTAGGGAAACAGTTGTATTTGCTTTGTAGTCTATCGATGGGTGTCTGCATGACTGAAACAATTGGAGGCAGGGTGTTTCAGGGCGTAAGACCTGCTCACGAATGTTGGTTGAGTACCGTCCGGTAATGCAAGCTAAATCTGGAAGCACAGAAGTCAAGGACAATAGTAAAACAGTTACATCATAAGGCAAGTTAGTTTTGAAGGGCAGGGGGAAAGGAGGGAAGTTAGATTTTAGTTGAAATGATCAAGTTCAACTCTTTATGGAGATGTTTTAATAGCTGCAAAAACCAAAAGAACATAACGCCTTTGCATACAATTGTACTAAATTTATTAGTTTCCCAGTTCGTTGTTGTCTAGAGTCCCATCCCATCCCATGTTCAACATCATAAACAGCATCTAATGGGTAATTACAGCTTCAAATGATCTGCAGCTAACAGTCAATGCATGAGTGAGTTTGAGTGTTATAATTATAACTGTCCCCACAGATTCAAAATAGAGTTCATGATTCTTGGGAATAAATTCTAAGATATTAAAAGTGCTACCCACGTTGCTGTTAGTTGGAAATAGGGAGGCACTATTCCATAGATCTATGGATTATAAAAAAAAATTTCCTCTATTTAGGAAATGCCTAGCAAAAAGCTTGTCAAGACTACTTCTCTAATGGAATTTGATAGTCTTCCTAAAACTGGATAAGTAAATGTAAACTAAATAACTTTTAAATAAAAAATAGGTGTCTTCCACAGTAAAGATAAATATATAAATACTATTCTATGCTGTCATCCACCCCTGCAGGAACTCTTTTCTGACATCCCTGCTTCCTCAAAGTATACATGGTGGTGATGGTGAATATGAAGTGTCTGCTGACACTTGAAAAGAATCCAAAAGATTATTGGAGAAGTTTAGCCATGAAGACTAATCTGTTGGAGTTATTATCTTGTACTTTTACCTCATCCAATTCTTTTCTAATTACTTTACATTTCTCATTTCTTCCCATGTAGGTTATGTAAGATACTTGACAAACTAAATTGTATTACTTCCTTCTTTGACAAATGCCAGTGGAGTCTGGTTTATACATAGAAGACTTTCTATATATTGAATGTGTTCACATATTTCCCCTATGCCTTCTTCATGCCGCTATTAAACACTTCTGTAAAATCAGTTTTTAAAAGACATTTTAAAAATACTTTTCTTTTATGAACCTTCTTTTCTCAAAAAAAAATCCATAAAAATTGAAAGGCAGACAAGCTGGCACAGGAATATAATTGTTTATCAAGGTATGCTTAACAAGAACTCAACAGGGAAGGCCCCTTAGAGAGAAAGCATTCATTGGTGGCAAAGATTGCTGACTGTGTAACCAGCTTTTCTTCTGTTTTAATGCTGGTGTTGCTATCTCCTCTCTGCATCTTATTGACTACAAATGACTAATTTGAATCACATCATTTACATTATGGACTATAAGGAATGGAGACACACAGTAGGCACTTTAGTCAACATAGCTTAATGTTGTGCTAGACAGCCATCGGACTAAATACTAGCAACAGAAATTATTTATATGTATATCCTTTGCCAGATTTCCTTAACCTTTCTGAAACTCATTTTCCCCCATGATTAACGGGGATTGTGAAGTAAAACTATTACTGAGTTTGAGGACTACACAACAAATGTATGTAGTGTATGTCTCAGAATAAGCATTTCGTAAGAAATGTTATTTTAATAGGCTAAGTTATCAAATGCCAGTATTCTTCAATACCTGAAAGTCAGCTGAATATACAAATAGGATGATATCAACAATTAAAAGAACATCCAAAGTGTAGTACAAGCTTATAGAGACACTGATCATGCAGTCTATATTTTCCAGGGCTTTACCCTCTTCAAATTGTGCCAGACTGTTTAGCATATCTTATTTCACACTTTAAGTAGAGAAAGCTCTCTGAGAGTGAAAACCTCATCTACCTTTCTAATCCCTCTGCCCTTGGCACCTAGCTCTACTCACAGTGGTGCACTACATGTAGAAGCAGATCATTACATTGTGTTGGTAAGTGTGATGAATTTTGAAATGTAGTAATATGCTGGGGTTTGGTTTTGTTTGTCTTCTGAAGTTCACAGCACTCTGCAGTGATCATACTAGCCTTCACAAGACTAAGCGTGGAGCGTTCTGTGTCATAAATGTCCTTCCAATTCCTACCACCATCAGTTTCAAATCAAGAAGTGGATCATTAATCTCATGTTTGATACAGTGATACTGTTTCTCTAAGATGCTTTACTAATATTTTTAAATATCCTAATTCAACTTTTAAAAAATGATCAGAGATAGGCTTTTGTAGCCGTATGTTAACTAGTTTTCCTTTTGGGGCCATATAGTTCATGGTATTGAATCTAGAAGTCAGTACAATTGGGTCTATCAATCTCAAAAAGAAAATAAAGAGGGACTTTGGAGAAGTTGTTGTTGCTTTATGCAATGTTAAGGAAAGCCTGATCTGTACATGTGATTATAGCTGAGATAGACCACCATCTGACTATATATGTGAGCTGGCATATGATGTTGATGGAGAAAAACGAAAGTAAGAGAAAGCTGCCATCTGCGTGAAAATTGTAATACTTTTCAAACTGTAATACTCAGTGAAGGATGGATGTGGCCTAAAATTCCTTTTCTCTTTTCTTCCTACCCAATCCCAAACTAAAATATTGTTCCTCTTTTATACAGAGTCAAAATGATTAAAACAATAACATATTTTTTCATATTTATTTCATATTCAAATATTTCATATTTCATATTAAAGACACACTGTTTATGCATTTACCTCTTCTTCAAATCCAAATTTTATAAAAGTCAATGTGTCTCACCTTGTCAAACCATAGCTTAGGTAATGGGGAACAAGTACAAGGGCTATCTGTAATATTCACATTTTCTTCCAAATTACTGCTATTATTTGTACTTTCCAGTGATTGAATTCTATCTTGTGATACTGAGCTCATGTGGTGGGGATTAGGAAGATCCACAGTAGGTAACTAAAATTCCAAGAGCCAGGTCTTTAGGGATAATCAGCTCCTATGATGGTCCCAGTTTGCTCTGCATTCTCCTATCTGGTTATGGAGACACCAACAGCAATTAGCCAGGACTGGATCTGAGTCCTGTTTCTCTGTGTGTTCCTTCATCACCCATCATCTAATGTGAACAGCAATAGATGCCTCTCCATTTTAAATAGAATGATAATTGCATGCCTTAGAGAGAAGAATGTTGTAAGAATTCACAGGATTCAGTGACTGTTTCCAACACTTAATATACCCTCCTGTAGAGGGAATGGAGAAGGACCACACATGTTCAGCAGCATTCCACAAGGACCCATGCCTGTGTTCAAATAAATACAGATATATCAAAGTAAATGAGGTGTTTTAGGGTTTGTAATAAACTATGAAATAATATGTAATAATTATAATTTTAAAGAATGAGATTATTTATTAATATTTAATAACACCACATAGAAAATACTCAATAGAAAACCTTGTAGAATTGGGTTCAATCTCAAGAACCCATTTTCAGATCCCCATAAACCTGCTTCTACATGCTAGAAAACAGTCTTGTCAGAAGCCTGTCGGAATGGTCATTATGTCTCATTAAACAAAACTCAAATGTGAAGCATAAAGTGGGAAAATAGTAACTTTAGCTTGTTTTTGTCTGTAAAGGAAACTGGATGGGAAAAGTGTGTGGCGATTATTTTCACTGCGTAAGCTGATGAATTTTCTCTACAACAGAAAGCGATAATGCACAGTAGTAACTGTGGTGGAGTAATAGAAAATGATAAGGGGACCAGAAAAAAAGGGAGGAGTGGAAGAGAAATACAGTGGTCATTTAAAGAGTAAAAATGAGAGAAGTTTTCAATCATGACACATCTGCTATATTCTTCCCACTTCACAGAATTTCTTTGTATAAACTATTAATCTAATATTGATATCTGTCATGAAATCTGGCATATATCACTCACCTTTTTCTAATTTTCAAATGAGGAACTTGAGGCTGAGAATGATTTGAAGACTTCTCCATTGCCTCATAACTTTCATGTAAGGGAACAGTGTTTGTGTGTGTTTGTTTGTTTGTTTGTTTTTGTTTTTCTTCTCTCGAACAATTTATACAATTCATCCTGACCCCCCCTCCTTACACTCCAGAGATCCTACCACTTCCCCCAGATCTATCCCCCCATCAACATCCAAAAACATACCCCCCCCCCTCAGAGAAGCACAGTCTCTTTCCAGGTTTACAACACAATCAGGGCATGGTTTAGCGGGATATAACAAGACTAGGAAACAATCCTTACATCAAGAGTGGGCCAGGCAGCCAGGCAGCAGCAAAATTTTCTCAAAGGCAGATCAAATGGTCAGAGACACCAGCTGCAAACCTTGCCTGGTCACAGTAGATGGCCTGTTCAGGTTCTCTGTCCCTGATTACTTGTTATCCTTGCTGGTGTCTCCCTCACAGATTTCTTTGAGTTCCACTATACTGGGTCTCCTGGTAGCCCTCTAATTGTCTCCCAGTTTTTGCCCTCTCTCCCCATAGAAGGAGGAGAGGAACAGAGTGATGGAACAGTTTTTAACTTGACTCTCAGCTTGTGATCTTGAGAACTGAGCATTTTTCCGTGTACTCTTTGTAAAATATCTCATAAATTTTTCTTTTGAAAACAAATTATTGTGCTAAGCAATGCTTGAAAAATCTGTATTCTTTGATTAGAGATAAATACCATCAATCTTGTAGTATAAAAACCAATTGTTCATTAGATAACTCTTCCAATCACTTCCTACTTGAAGTATAAAGGCCATTTTATGCAAGTAACCCTTTTAAAACATTTTTATTCAATAATACACACTTAACAATCTTTTGATTTCATCTACAAATCTCTACGGTTTTTTTTCTAATTTGAGGAAAGTGCATCTGAGTACTTTCTGAGTACAATCTGAGTTACAGATTATCTGTAATTTATATGTCAAAGCATTCAGCAATGAGCCAGACATCAGTAGATGAGGCTGATCATGTAAGTGACACCTCCTTGGCATGCATTGCACCAGAGACTTAATATGCTTAAGCTTTTGGTAAAAGGGTAAGTGTGTGGTTACTGTTATTATGTCAAGAAAAGATCTATTTTCTTTTTTAAAAAATCTGAGAGAACTAAACTTTGAAAGAAATTGAGAGGAAGAAGGGAAAAGATCTTGTAGCTTCACTCTGAGATAACTCCATTTCAAAAGGTGAATGCATACAAGGCAGAATTAGTTTGATCCATCAATGTGTTCTAAGACTGAATAGCTATCTGCAAACTACTGGCTAATGCTGTAAAAGTAGACAAAGACATCTAAGATGATGCTTTCTCTGTACAGTAGGATTTCTTTCTTTCTTTTAAGATATGCTTTATAGCCAGCTCTTGAATCTTGATGAGTAGACTTGGAATTGATTGGCACACATCAGTAAAAATGCAGAAAGGAGGGTGTCAGAGCATCTTCAGACAACATGTGACAAGAACACACTTGATGGGAGAAGATATATATATATATATATATATATATATATATATATATATATATATATATATATATATATAGTAGAAATACCTATTTTATTCCTAGGAGCACAGAGAAAATACCCATTGTAATATATTCTACATGAAACCTGTCATCCTCTCCTAAGAAAGTCTTAAAGAGAACTGACTTGTAAAAGATGATTTCACAAACTCAAAAGGACAAATAACACATTTTCACTCATATGCAGAATCCACAATACACATACAAATGCACACATGGATACACACACACTTTCACTCACGTATGTCTGAATATGTTTACATATTTATAATTTATGTCAAAACATGGACCATTCACCAAGGCATCTATACAGAGTGCTGTGTGTGTGTGTGTGTGTTCAACTAAAGTATTGAAGGGTACTAGTTAGCGGGAGGAAGGTGATCATTACAAATGTGGAAGGCAGAACAAGAAAGGGTAATGGAAAAGTGAATATGAGTAAAGTATTGGCTTTGGCATGTGAAGACGTTATAATAAAATTCTATTTTAAAAAGGAGAGATGATTTAACAAACTCAGAAAGACAGTATCATGTTTTTGCTCAGATGTGTACTCTTGCTAAGAATTTACAACATCTCCATATATGTGTAACATGAAATACGGAGTTAAAAAAGATGCTAGGGTGCAGTTGGTTGAGGGAACCAGTGACAGGGGGAGGGAGGATCGAGAGGGAAATTAAGGAGTGGACAGGAGAAAAGCACACAACATTTATGTGAGAGGATTCATAATGAAACCTGTTGTTTTAAAAAACAAAAGGATCATTTAACACAGCCCAGATAGCATAACTACACAACCTTGTAAGTACACACACATACAAAATGATGTAGTACATTCATAGGACAGCAGCTGAACCAAACTCACCCACTCTGCAAACTTGTTTTACACAGCTTGGTACATTTTTTTAAAAGTAAAAAATAATTCCATATTACACTTTTAAATTCTGTTTTGATCTTTAAACACCCTTTAATGCTATGAAGAAATGATGTTCCAAAGAATTTTCTATAGAAAATATCATGGCAGCCTAAAGAGAAAACATGCATAAGGTGTCTAAAGAGCAGTTGGTTCATGGTCAGTGAGGAGCCAAGGTGAGCCAACCTTTACCTTTGGTTATTGAGTAAAAAATATTTTGAGCTCTCTGAGCACCTAAGGAATAAACACAACTCATTCACACTGATCCAGCAGTTTTCTGGGAAGTGAAGCTGGCTTGCCCTAGAGCACAAGGAAAGGGCCCAGAGTCAGTCATTCAATTCACTAAAATAGCAAGAGAGTCTTATTTAAATGGGGATGAGTCATTATAGTTTTTTTAGTTTTTTTTTTTTTTTTATAGAAACATGCTATTTATGCCATCAATGTATAGAGAGGTCCCTGTGATTAACATTTTGGTTCTAGACACTAATTTCACACAAGACATAGTGTAGCATCAAATCATTGTCAGGAGGATAATGCCAGGCTTCCATTTAAGGCCTTCACTTCAGCTGCAAAATGAATGCAAAAGCAGTTCTGATCTAAATAAATCATTAAAGCTGATAACTCTGAAGTTCTGGGTCTATAAGATTGTGAATTTCCAAACACATGAGGTTGAAGTTCTAAGATTCAGTGAATCTTTCATGGCTAAATTAGCAAAAGGACAAAACTCAGGATTATGGTCAGATTGTTGTATTATTAATACTGTTGTTGCTATTTTAGAAACTATCATTTTCCACTTTTGTTTTAATTAACTAATTAAGTTTGCTTTAATTAACATTGCTATTATGAGGGCTCATTTAGGCTATCTAGTGAACCAACTACTATTTCATGCATATCTATTGACCAAATTAAACATGCCTGGAATTCCAATACATTCCAAACATTATCAGAGCTTAAATGAATCTAATTTCTTAGAGTTCATTAAGGAGTTACTTGTGTGGAATGATGTGTGTATGCTATTTCTCTCTCTTTAGAGTTTTTTGGCTCTTTTGTCTCTCTGGATCCAATTTATTTCCCAAGGCAAAAATTCCTGAAAGAAACACAATCTGATTAAATCATGTCACATAGCTTTCCCCATCTGGACTCTCAGAGCTTTTCTGCACTTAGCACACATTCTTAGCATCTGTTTGTCTTACTTATTTTTGTATCTTTACTGAGACATGAACATTGTCACACTCTGTGCTAGGTCCTATACATGAATTGTTTAATGCATATACACAATATTTTTACAACTATTCAACGCTATCTTGAATATATTTATATTTCCCTCAGTGCTTGACCCATAGAAGTGCTTAATAGGACATGCAAACAGGACTGATCATGAGTCTGTTAGGCTCAAGGCTCCTCCTTCCAGCACAATAAAGAAAATCTACACACTCTGTTGGCCTCATAGCCCAGCTTTTATCCAATGACACTTTGTTCTTTAAAATGTAAGATGCATCTTTAAAAAATCACACTTCTGTTGAATACCTACTCTTCAGTCATTCTTTCACACTCTGAAGATACAGAGATCAAAGCAAACCAAACAAAGCAGGCCGAGAAACAATCCATCTTTGGGCTTATCTCAATCTCTTGAAGGACACAGAACTGGAAAAGAATAAATTCAATGATGCGGTAGAGTGCTGTGACAGAAAGTCTAAGTTAAACAAGGGTGGGCAAAAGTAACCTTTCTGAGAAATAGAGATTCTAAAAGTGAACATTTCAAACAAGAGAATCTGTATATTTCATTCTGGGAGGTTCTATACATTACAACCAGCTTTTTTTCCCCCTGAGTACTGTAAGACATTCCTTAAATACTTTCAACTGCCAGGATATCCTCCATGAACTGCTCTTTCCCCTCAGACAGCTTTAACTAACCTCTTCCTAATCTCCGTGTTTTCAGACCTCTAGCTGAAATAAGCCAAAAATGGAGGCACCTTTGCTATGCCCTCAGGGAGTCTTTAAACTTTCCCAATGTCCCATCCATAGATTCACTCATCAAACACTCAGTAACTTTAGTTGTCAAAAAAATCTCTCATGATCACTTTCAGAAAAAATAGTATGTCTCCCATCTCCATTCCCAGTCAATAAGTACATAGGTGTCCTCCACCTGTTCCCTCCTGGAAAACAGAAAAATTATTGCAATCTATCAGTAGATTTCTTCACCTTTGATACACTAGTGTACACTGAGCAACATTTTTATGGCAATTAATATGTACTGTGCTAAATTATTTAATATGTATCTTATTAGATCATCACAGGATTTTTAAACTTATTAACATTCAGAAAATTTACATCATACTTAGTAGTAGAAATTATTCTCTGTTCACAGATATGATAAAAATCATAAGCAGATGAATAGAGGCAAGATAAAGCCTTTAGATAGTGGATTAATATGTAGAGGAACAAAAATTTTAATTCAGATCCAAGTAAGCAACTCTTCGAAATCTTTTTCTACTCAAATATTGCCTTTCTGATAGTCATTTTTTCAGCCATATATGCCACTGTCTATAATTATTATTCAATATGATCATAGTAAATGTATTTTTGCCATATATGACACTGCTTTGTAGTGTCTGACATGAATGGAGGTGACAAGTGTGTGGACAATCAAGTCAATATCATAGAACAGTACAGCCTGCTCATGCCTCTCACGCTGTAAATTGGAAATGGTCTGTTTGGGGTAGTGGGTCTTGCCTTAAAAGAGTGCATTTTAACTCCAGCCCCAACCCTTAAAATCTGGAGTCATGACACAACATTCAAGCGCTTTGAGAGTATACAATATGAGACCAGATTTATTTACCTCACAGGGTGTCCATATGTATGGTACTGATTATGTTCCGAAGTCCAAATCTATGCAAAGTCAGCTTCTTCCTCCTAGTCATAGGGTCCTCCCGACTTAGGTCTACCACCTGCACAACTCAGGTAACATGATGTAAAAGAAGCTTCCGTGGCTTCATTCTTCAAGAAGTCAGTGCCTAGAGGACACTTGAGTTCAGAAAAGGCTAAACTTACTAGTGAAGCATTGCTCCATTCTAGTGATGCATGGCCCTCCAAATCTCCATTATATTCTTTGATTGTAGGCTTACGAGCATTATCTAAATGTTTTTCTGTATTTGTTTGCTTGTTTTTTGTTTTTTGTTTTTTTCCTTCTTGCAGGTGAGCTTTCTTTGGAATGCAATGTGGTTTTTGGGTTTTTGCCATTTTTCAATTTTGTGTTGTGGTTCTGTCAGTGTATCTATAGTCCTTTATAATAAGTATGATTATAGCTTGTGGGATTATTGTGATTTAAGTGTGCAAACATTAAATGATGACTTGTTAGAGGAATCTTTAAGCTCCCATAGAATAAAGCTCTCTGGTGAGGCAATATATGCTCACATTGCTCACTTTGGCTTTTGAGGAATTGAGGAACATAGTCCCAGTTTCTCTCCTGTTCAGAGGCTTGCTTGCTGCCATTGCTGTCACAATGGGCCACTTCAGATTGTAAAAGCTGCCAGAAAATGTGATTCCCCACTGCTGAGTTAAAGTGGCACAGAGAAAAATGCAAACTAATGATGCCATTTTCTCTTATTTATTCCTTTTTTAGTACAAGCTTTAAAGGAGAAAGGACATAGCTGCAAACAAGCATTGATTCATCACTGACCTTGTTCTTCCAAAACAAACAAGTACTCAAAACCAAAGCATAATGAATATAATGAAGTTTCCAATATAAAAATAAATTAGAAGCAGTGCTTATTAAGCAGGCCCCACTTGTCTATGGACATTATTCTATGTTTTTTGCATATCATTATTTTATAGGATCAAATCCCTAAGCCCAGAGTTTCTGATTTAGTAGGTTTTAGGTATTGGGGAGGACTGCTTGCTGTTTGTTTTGCTTTCTGTCAACTTGACACAAGTTGGTGTTATCCGGGAAGAGGGACCCTCAACTGACAAGAAACCTCCATCACATTGGCCTATGGGAAAGTCTGTGGAGCATTTTCTTCTCTAGTGATTGGTGTAAAAGGACTTAGCCCACTATAGGCAGGGTCACTCCTGAGCAGGTGGTCCTGAACTGCAAAGAAGGGTAAGCTTGACAAGCTATAGGGAGCAAGCCAGTAACCAGTGTTTCTCCATGGTGTCTGCTCTAGTTCCTGCCTCTAGATTCCTGCCTTGGCTTTTCTTATTGATGGGCTATGACCCACAAATCAGAAAAACACTTTCCTTCCCAAGTTGCTTTTGACCATAATGTTTATCACAACAATAGAAGCTTAACTAGGACAAATTTGGACCAGAAAGTCTGTATGTCTAATGAACTCCCAAGTGATGCTGTAAATTCAGGTTTAAGAATCATTTTATAGCCAAGCATGGTAGTGCATGCCTTTAATCCCAGCATGTGGGCTGCAGAGGCAGGCAGATCTTTATGCATTTTAGGCTAGCCCTGCCTACATAGTGAGTTGCAGGACAGCCAGAACTCCATAGAGAGACCACATCTCTAACAAAACAAAACAAACAAGAAACAAAACAAACAAAACGAATCATTTTATAGCTATCCTTGGAGAGTCATGAACAGAAGTACATGTTATTATTATCTACCTTAAAAGTAAGAAAATTGAAATGTAGAGAGGTAGTATGATCTGTTCAACGTTATATACTGGGCAGGACAAATATAAGACTCAAACTCAAGGACAACTGAATCCAAATGCCATGCACAAGAAAAGTCAAACTTTAAGATTTGCTTTAATCTTATCTAAAGTGTGTGAAATATCTGATTGCACTTGAGAAATACTGAGCACAGTGAAGAACTTTGAAGGACACATTTGCAGAATGCTAATATAATCTTAGAGCAAAGCAGACACAGGCTTCTGATATCTTTCTTGTCTTTTTTCATCTTCAAACTCCAAATCCATGCACCAGAGCACATGCTATCTAATTTCCCTTGGACGTTTCCAGAAGCTTTCATTTAATTGTATTCACTGTGCAGACACTGCCTTGCAGCTGTATCTCCAGGGAGAATAGTGCCAGACATAAAGGGAGTTACAGGCTGAAAGGAGCAGACAGCCTTTGAACTCTAGGGCATTTATGATCATTCTTGGTGATTGTAGTGAAGCAACAGACCTTATGTGCAACTGTTTATAGACTCTCTTCTTCTCCTCTCCTCCTTCCTACAACCAGCCCTCCTGTCCAACCTCCCAGTCCTCAACCCATCCATCCACTCCTTTCCTGGCCACTAGATAAGAGCAGATTCTCTGGGCAGATCCCCTGAGAGTATTTCTGCTCAAGTTAAACACAGCTATGTGTAGTTCAGGCACAGGACTGTCAGTATGGGCTTGTACAGAGATTAATATTAACTGAGATAATTTTTCTCATAAGCAATGATAATAGTGGGCATGTGAGTTCCCAGTTATGTACCAACTGAAGAAGTTTCCTAATGCACACACCAAATTTTACCTTTTTATTTTGCCATCATCATAGGCATGACATTTCCACAACAGCAGACCATATTATAGCTGGAAAAATTCAACATTATTTCCATGAAGACCAATAATATTTAAAAAATAATAATTGGACTCTTAAACATCAGCAGACAGTCTGGCCTAAGTAGCCTCCAAATTTTCAATTTTGATGTTAGAAATTGTTTCCAAATTCAATGGATTAAAATTGAAGTGTTTGTTCCTAGAACCAAACCGTTATTTAGTATCTTTTGATTACTGGAGATAGTGCATACTCTCTCTTCAATATAACTTTTGCAATCTCAGAAGAAAAAAGCTTAAGTGCATTATGCTGAAGACTGCTTTAGATTAGAGATGATTAACTTACTCGAAGCAGCTAAACTATGGTTTGAATTCTGATGATAAAGTTGAGAGTTTTAGCTCTAAATCTCCAGTAAAAAGCCAAGACTTTCTCTGAGGCTAGCATTTTAGAATAAGAAGTAAATCTGCTGGGCCATGTTTCCTGTCACCTCATTTCCCAAAGGGAACAAAGCCTGGTGAAAAAAAAGCAGACAGTCTTTACCATTCATGAAAAATTATATGCAACATTTTATACTTAAATGCTTAATATAGATAAGAAATAATTAAAGTTAGCTAGTGGTTGTTAAATGAAAATGGGATGGAGAATAGTGTTTGATAACCCCTATGACTATTTCTGTATTAAAAATCATTTTCTAATAAACTCCAGCCAAAAATTTAAGTATGTCCAACCTGTAGGAAGGGAGGTGAAGTATTTTTGGTAAAGAAAAGGCAATGGGTGTGAAGGATAAGGTTGATGACAGTACATAACAAAATAAATATAATTATTGTTTCATAAACATTAATTGAATCATTAAAGCAATCTGCTTGATGGTCAGCATTAGCATCACCATGTATAAATGAGGCAATTGAAAGATGATAAATATGGGTTAACTACCCACGATCATATAGCTTACAGTGTTGCACGTTTAGTTCATAGTCAAGCAACGACTTTGCAGGTCTTAGCCATAGCTACCAGAAATTAAAACACTAGAGTTGTGTTAATAAGGATAGTGAAGACTTTGCAGGAATCAAGGGAAAGCTGGTTTGAAGAATCAGGGAAACTATTATTGTAGTAATTAGATTTCAGCTGAGTATCTCCTCTACTACCTCCTCTGCTTTTGCTAACCACTCTTTGGTCTCTTTTTCTTCTCTGTATTATGATCCAGCTAATGTCCCAAAGGGACCTGGCTTTGTCATGAAATCAAGAACATGTTAGTTTTGCTGCTGACAGCTCCAACTTGAAAAGAACCAGTAGAAATGGCCAACTGTGTTTTCTGGGGACAAACAGATAAAGCATGTTGGGTTTTGTTGTTGATCTTTTCTTTTCTTTTCTATTTCTCTTCAGTTTTTTTCTTTTTCTTTTTTTTTTTTTTTCGACAAAGTTTCTCTGTGTTGCTATGGCTGCCCTGGAACTTACTCTAGACCAGGCTGGCCTTGAACTTTGTGATCTACCTACCTTTCCAGAGTGCTTAGATTAAAGGCATGAGCCACTATCACCCAGCAAACATGTAGTTTCACTCCTATCTCTTACAATTTACTTGTATTTACATTTTCATCAATAAATATTATTTTTAACATTGTTCTTAAGAACAGGTAAGACTCATTGGGCTAGATATACGGCTCAGGGGTTAAGATCCTACACTAGTTTCTCAAGGGGAACTGAGTTGGTTTCCTAGCAACCACAATAATGAAGCTTGCCACTTGTAACTTCAGCTCTAGGAGTCTCAAAGCCTTGAGCCTCTGAAGACATCTGCACTTACATGTGCACATACACACACATTTTATTAAAATAAAATGATTTTATTTAAATGTTTTAAGAATTTCATATGTTAGTAAATGTATCATTTCTATCCCTCCTTCTCCATCTCCCCACCTCCATGTCCCCCTGACCCCCATCTCAAATCTGTTACCTCTTCTTTAATTATGCAACTAATGGTTGCTACGACAAGAATCAGTCTTCTGTAGGAACAAGCTCCCCCATCCTGATAGTTTATAAAATCCTAAGTGATCAGCCCCTAAACACATACATCAGGCAACAATAAATGGACACAATGGACTGCATTTATAAATCTTTTGAAAAATAAATAAATGCATCTCCAAAAACAAACTAAATAAATAAGTAAGTAATTTGAAGTGTGAAACTCTGGAAGGTGTATTTTCAATGTGATCAATTAGAGTTGTAAATCAATAGTAATTCCCTAAACACCCATACCATGCAAATATTTAAGTCATGTATTAGAATGACTTGACAGTATGAATCATTTTAATATGTAAAGAATGTCAACAGAAGAAAGTATTTTGACCAAGAAAAAAATAACTTCTTTTCTAGATCTAATAGGTGAATTTTTTAAGCTACAACCTAAAGCTAATTTCTCAAATATGTATCACCTTTGACATTTCAATTCCCCTGACCCTCCCGATGTCAGACAGTCACTTTTCACACCTGTTTCATCTTCTCGACAGAATTCTTACTAATCTTACCATGAGCTGTGTCCTCAAAACATTTTGTCATAACTATTGACATTATCCATATTGCTTTACCAATCCCCAGTGTCCCAACACTAGCCTTCCTTAGGAGACTCCCAAACATATACCATCTGACAGTCCTAAGTTGAACTAGTTTCAGAGATATACCAAGCCGTAGCCATCTCTTTGCTTTCTGTGTTTGTGCCTGTGAATAGATTATGCTCTCTGCCGCTAACAATCACTGATTTTTATCTCTTTCTTTTTCAATCTAGAAAACACACTCTCATTCTCTAATTAATAACCCAAATATTAAAATATTTTATAAATTGTAAGAACATAGGACTTTCTAAATCTCTTCATGTAGAACTCATCAGCTTTTATTGTATTTTTAGTATATTTAATTTTTTTTTTTTTTTTTTTTAGTTGTTGGGTACAGTGAAACTGTAGCTACTCATGGCAGCTACATGGAAAGCTAAACCAAGAGGTTTTCTTGATTGCAAAAGTTCAAGATATGCACATACAATGTAGTAGACCCTGTATTTTAAGAGTGTACAATACATATGAAATGATAAGATTTAGATATCTGACACTAGTTTATTGTTTCCCTATGATATTAAATTGTAAGTTTCTTATAGACATTGTCTTCCTGCATCTATCACCAGTAACTAGAAAGTGTCTGCTTTTAGAAATTTCTTTCATAAATATGTGTTCAGAGGCCAACAGAGATTTACTTCTCTAGCATCTTGGTAAATAACTCCTGATGGAGGATCTGCACCCAATAACAGCTCATTTTTCAAAATATAAGTCTTTCTTTCTTTTTCTTAATAAATTAATTGTTATTCATTCTTTTACAATTTCATGCATATATAAAATTTATGTTTATCATAGTCCTTCCTGTCATATTCTATTATCCTCTTTCCCCTAATTCTTGCTTACCATTACCTTCTAATCTACCTCTAGACATATTAAATGTATTTCTATCTGCCCCTAGACTTGTGAAAAGAAATACAAAGATGTAGATTTGGTAGGTTATAGTCTTACAGATAATATATTTAAGGTATGTTACTTGGAAGGAGAATAGCTTTTAAATGATTAATTGAAGAGTTTGGATCTGTGATATTTGAACTGTCTTTGTGGAGATATAATGTCTGGCAGATCTTCGTGGATTGAATATAAAATACTTCTTTATATGATGAATCAATGTTCCTTAATGCTGTGATTACAGTGAATTTTAATTTGTATGTGTACTGGTCTCATTCATTACTATCTAAATTGATCAAAATAGTTTTCATTAATTGAAGGAAGTTGAATGAGTGGTGTGGTAAATTGGAAGTTTCCTTTTTCCTAGTGTCTTTAAAAAATTTGTTTTCATGCCAGGCATGGTGGTACATGCCTTTAATCCCAGCACTCAGGAGGCAAAGGTAGGCAGATATGAGTTCAAGACCAGTCTGGTCTACAGAATGAGTTTTAAGAAACCCAGGGCTATACAGAGAAACCCTGTCTCGAAAAGAGAGGAAGGAAGGAAGGAAGGAAGGAAGGAAGGAAGGAAGGAAGGAAGGAAGGAAGGGAGGAAGGAAGGAAGGGAGGAAGGAAGGAAGGAAGGAAGAATAGAAGGAAATAGGGAAGGAATAGAGGGAGGGAGGGAGAGAGGAAGGAAGGGAGAGAAAGAAAGAAAGATTTGTTGTTTGATTGTTTTTTACTTAGTCTATCTTGGAAGTGGCCTAGGTGTGACATGTAACTCTTTCAGGACTTAAAACTTTATATGAGAGAAAAGTAAGTCTCAGGCATCATTTTGAGAGTTAGCATTCTATTTCTCCCTCAAGCTCCATTTCTTTGGAGCAGATAGAAAAGATAAACAAAGGGAAGTAGTTAATCTTCTCCTAGCATTCTGCATAAAGTCAGCTTTCTATCTTTCTCAGTCATTCATCAATCCTTTTTCTGTTTCATTTTCTATGGCATGTGTCCCAGGCCTTCCCACTCACATACAAGCATCCTGAACTTCTTGTGTCTTGTTAGGTGGAAGTATTGTGGAGTACTTCTTGACTGGTACAAGAACAAATGAGCAGTGGCTAGAGAGATGATTCCACTGATAAAGGGCTTGCCACAAAAGCAAGAGGACCTGAATTCAGACCCTATCACCCTTTTAAACAACTTGGCATGATAGTGTGTACCTGCAATCCCAGTGCTAGGAAGGCAGAGGCAGTAGCATCCCTGGAATTCACTGGCTAAGCAGTCTACTCAATCAGTGAGCTCCATGTTTAAAGAGAGATTCTGTCTCAAAACATAAGGTGGAAAATCTTTGAGGAAGACACTGAATGCCAACTTATATCCTCATGTGCATGTTCCCATGCACCCCAATATACACATGTACACATATACAACAAAACAGCAACAATAACAACAACACATTCTCAACAAGATCCTTCAAAGTACTACGCCCACCATTTATTTTGTGTAACATTACACACCTTCATTTATACCTATGGAGACTGAGAAACTGAGGCTCAGAAAGATGAAATATACTTTCTAGGACTGTATCCCTTACAAAAATTGACCAAGTTCTACCTCACAGTTGTTTCTCATTTTCTTTGCACTATGTCTCACCTTTCTCTTTATGCAGTAATTAAACTATGCTCCAGATGGTTTGAAAAGAGGGACTTGATATAAACTTCAGTTTCCAATTTTCAGTTGAAGAAGTTTAAACTGGCAGTGTAACAAAAAAGGATAAATGGAATACTTGCTTTCCCATGGTAGATATTTCAACAAGAAGTAACAGCACAACAAAAGCATAGTTTGGGACCCTCTGCTTCCTTCTGTCTCCTAAACCTAGGTGTTCCAAAAAGTTAAGCATGATCCTTGGCTCCTTTCTATTAAGCCAACTTCTTTGAAGAACTCAACTGTCATTACACTCTCAGTTGCCAAGTGTCCCCTTTCCATGGGTTATATTTCAGAGTCAATAAATGGAGTCAGTTCACTTTCCATATAATTAAAAGTCATTCTTGTTTTTTCATCAAGTAAACTCTTCTAGAATGACATTTTTTCTTTCTATGCTTGATTGATGTAATAATTTTAATAATAATAATTTAATTTAATAACTAATTTAATAATTTTATTGATAATAAATATAATTTAATAATAATTTAATAATAAATGATAAATAATTTGATTGTATTTAGTAATAAATTTAATACATAATATTTAATCTGTTAAATAAATTTAATAAATAAAAATAAATTCTATGCTTAAATTTTATTTTTCTTCAATTTAACCAATATTTAATCAAATGATAGGCATTAGTGTGTTATTTTAACTGCTTCATCTTTTTTTTTCCTTTTTTCATTCTCCCTCTGTTTCTCTCTGTGTGTACGTAGTATGTTGTCTTGGTTACTTTCCTATTGCTGTGAAAGATATCCCGTGACCAAAGCAACTTATAAAAGAAAGCATGTGATTGAGGGCTTACTCACAGCTCAGAGGGTGAGTCCATGACTACAATGGTAAGGAACATGGCAGTAGGCAGAAAGACACGGTACTGGAGCAGTAGCTGAGAGCTTGCATGTTGAGACAAAAAACATAAGGCAGAAAGACAGAGAGACAGAGACCAAGACAGAGATACAGAGAGAGGAGAGAATGGAAAGAGAGAATAACTCTCACTGACAATGGCATGGGTTTTTTAAACCTCAAAGTCTACCCCAGTGACACACCTCCTCTTCCAACAATGTCACCCCTTGAAATCCTTTGCAAACACTTCTACGTATTGCAGAACAAGCATTCAAATATATAAGCCCCTTCAAAAATAAGAGAGCCATTCTCATTCAAACTACACGTGTACATGTATATATGTGTACATTGGAGCAGGGAATGGTGCACATGCACATCTCTATGGGTAGGTATGCAGGACAGAAGTGAAACTGTCTTTCTAGATTGATCTTCACATTAGAGGCACTAAAACTGTAGCTCACTGGTTGGCTAGACTGTATGGCCAGTCTGCCCCTACCTCTACAGCACAAGCATGATCAATCACACCAGATGTCTTAGTTGGGTGCTAGGGTCCTAACTCAGATCCTCATCCCTGGGCAGCAAGCACTTTTCTGAATTAATCACTTCCTTAGCCTATAATTTTATGTCTACATAAGGTACATAAATTAGATCTTTTATGTCTGAGAAACACAAGTAGGAAACTGGACTCTTGTGACCTAGACAAAGGCATCCAATATCTCTCCATGTCTGTTAGAAAAAGATTTATTTCTGATTACTCAAGGCTCTTCATGATATTTTCAGTTCATCTTCCTACCTTTCTTAGTTTTACCTTCTGCCGCTCCTAATTATACATCTACCTTCTAAAGTAGACAAGTGAGTACATGAACCTCAAACAGTCCTCGTATGTGGCTGTTCCTACAAAGCATTCATTGAACATAGAAATCATCCTCAACAATATCAACCACACCATCTCATGTCTTTTGTTTGTTTTTTAAATTTTTCTTCTCTCACATAACTTATACAATACATCCTGACCCCCTCCTCTCCTCCCACTGCCCCTCCGCCATCTCCCCCTATTTTCCCTCTCCCCCTATCAATAATCACAAACATCCCCTCCCCACTTTTCTCCAGAAAAGAACAGTCCCCTCAGGGTTGCTGCTTAAACAGGGCATGGATAGCAAGGTAGAATAGGCCAGGTACTAATCCATACATCTAGGGTAGGCTAGGCAACCTGGCAGGAGCAAAAGGGTCCTAAAGGCTGGTAAAAGGGTCAGAAACTCCCCCACTCCAGCCTATAGAGAGTTTTCAAGAGCACCAATCCAGACAACCATAAGATGTATTTAGAGGATCCTGCAGGTTCCATGTCTGTCCCTTCAGTCCCTGTGGGCCCCTAAGAGTGTCATTCAGTTGACATGTCTTTTAAAAGTCTTTCTTCACTGTAAAATATACAGAATCCCTAAACATATGTTGCCCACATTAATGACTATCACTCACAAGTTTATGTACGTTCATGCATATTCATGCATGTACATATATTGAGAGAGAGAGAGATGAGAGAGGGATTAAACTCTTTAAACTGTCATGTATATTATTTCATATCTTTGAATTAAAATTTTAAATTATTTTGTGTTTAATTTTTAAGCTCTATACAATATAAAGTAATATTCTTTCTCACTTTTGAATCCTGTAGAGTTTTATAGGATTATTTCCTTAAAAGTAATTAAGATCAATTTATCCAAACTCCAGTCAAATTACAAAGAAAGTATTAATTCATTTTCATTCTTCTTTTGAAAATAAAAGAAATGTCAAGTATCTGAATATAGAATAATTTGGGTGAACTTGGACTAAATTTAATGCTCTGATTCTTAATATACATTTCCTAGTACATCTGAAAATTATTCAGTGAGTGCTTTCTTTATACCTGGACATATTCTAACCTTAAAAGATAAAGTTATGAACCAAATAAAATCACAGGTGTCACAGAAATTCACCTATTATCAGGAATAGGGACAATAAAATGAATCAAATACAGAACAGTAATTACTATCTAAATAAAATGAGCGAGGGTGTGATAGTAGAATAAGGTAGATTGACAATTGTTTTATATATTTTTAAGACAGTATTATGAAGAGCCTATGTGAATAGGTTGAAAGAACAGAGGTATGAAGTAAGATAAATAGCATGAAGATGTCTTGTAAATAAACAATAAGAGTACTAGTCCCATGAAAAAGCAAATGGATATGATCTTGAGGCAGGAACAAGATGGCCATCTTAAGAAATGAGCAAACCATCTGTTCTAGTTGAAGTAAAATAGGAAAATGAAATGATGGTAACAGAGTATTGTATCTGGCTAGATAAATGGGGGAGGTACAAATGTTATATTTTCTCCTGAATGTTACAGACAGCTTCAGAGAGTTTCAGGTGTTACATGAAAAGATGACTTTGTTAGAGAGTGGCTTGGTGTTTGTAGATAGGATAGACATAAAGTTGCAAGAAGAGAGGTGGATGTTGGGCAAACATCATAACTCTGGGGAAAATATTATGATGCTTTCCACAAACTACAGCAGTTATAGAACTTAATGATTGATTGAATGTTGTATATAAAAGAGAAAATTAAGAGAAGAATTAAGTTTTCCCTTGGAAATAAGAGCAGTGAAGGAATGTAACTTAGCTTTGTAGGGGTAAAACTTGAAAAGGAAAATCAAGAATTGGGTTTGGATATATGGATATGTTCTCTGAATTCAAAAGGGAAGTGAAGAATGAATACTACAACAAAAAAGTGAAGTTAGAAGACCTTTCACTTTTAGCCATCATAGAAGTCAATGAGGGAAGATGGGATGTAGGTAGAAAGGTAAACACATTTGGAAAAAGAAGGAATTGGTTGAGAATTTTCAATTTTTAAGCTAAGAGATATCTAAATAACACCAGCCTAAAATGATCTAGAAAAAGTGGTGTGAAGACTAGAAACTTTGGTATGAAATATAGTTTGGTAGAACACAGAAAGGATACCATATGTATTGAAATGATGGGGAAGTGGTAGTATCACCTTAGCCCCCAAGATTAGACCGATGTTATATCATGAAATGGAAAAGAGGGTTTTAATACGAAAGTGGTCAGAAGCTTAGTCACAGAAGTCAAGATACAGAGCAGAGTGTTTTCCTCTAATATGCAACCAGATTGGAAAAGAGAATAGGGCACCACAAGGCCACACTCCACCTCTTAAAGGAACTCGTTCCCAAAGCCCAGGCAGAAGTGCAAATGGCATTCATTTATCAATCTTTCATTGTCAGATCAAGGATTCCATAACATAAACTTTAGTAGCATCTTCAAACTACCAAAATGATGAGATTTTCATAGCCTACGATCACATTGGTATCAGTAGCACTGAAAGCATCTAAGTCCCCTCCAAGGTTATATTTGTGATGGGATTCATAGGCACACCCACTTTTATATTTATGCCTGTCTCGTGTTCCTTCACAGACTGCAGTGCACAGCCACTGCAGATTTCCAAACTGGTGAGTGCAGGAATAGGCAAAGGACCTTGGAGCTCGGCAGCCTTTCCATGGACATGAAGCGCCTACACCAGGACCACACCAAGTGTACAGAGACTGGTGCTAAGTATGTGATAAACAGGCCCCCTAGAGGGCAGCAGAGTCCCACTGAATTAGACACTTCCAAAACAGGTGGGATTTATGGATCCCTTGCCTGTTGGAGACACATGAGCACAGCACACAAATTTATGCAGAAGGGAACCAAGGAAAGCCTAATGAACTTAAGGAGTTTGGTCATATAAGGAGGAAAAACTCTAAGTTGGCCACCAAGCATAGGAAATAAGTAGGCTTGCAGAGAAAAGGTCACCTTCTTCGGTGAATGCTATTACCCAGGCAACAGTAATAAATAGGTACCATTTGTTGAAGAATATTATTCACGATATTGTCCCCAAGGTTAGATGATATATTTTAAAACTTTGGCAGAAGGAATGTGGCTAAATTTTAGAATGCATCCTTATAATAAACAAAGTCTTGAACCCATCATAGTTCAAAAAAACAAGTAAATAAAATACTGTCCTTCCCTGAGGCAATGCTTCCCCTTGTAGTAGACCCAGAGATGTAAGCAACAACATCAATACAGTATTGGTGGGGGCCATAATCTTTGTGAGAGTCACAGAAAGTGTACCAAAAGGAAAAAAAAAAGAATCATATACGAAGGAAGAGGAATTGTATCAATAAACGCTAAGCAGATGTGTTGATCTTAGTTGTGGTCATTGTTTCCTTTTTTATCCCCTTTAATTTTGCCAATTGTTTCCTGGAATTATCCACCATCTTTGAGTTTCTTATCTACTTACATTTTTACCCAGGACATTTTTTTTTTTAACTCAGCAGAATGCGATTGTTGTAGACACTGGGATACAATGATGTCTCTGAAGTCATGAAGTTTACAAAACAGTTTTATTTGTGAAGAACAAGACAGTCATGTGCAAGAGAGTAAGCTTGCCCGGTGTGTTTGTATATCGTCTTCCTTCTAGGAGTGAAAGAGAAAACTAAGGCCTTTGGGTCTACAATGACTCATCACATAAGGAATAAGGGTAACAGGAAAAGATATCTAATCTTTTTACTGAATTTAGTTCTTCATGCCACATATTTACATATTGAACATAATTATTAGTAGTTACTATGCAGCAGGGTAAGTTCTACTTCCATTGTAGCTTTTTCTGTTTTAACTCTAGAGGTGTAGTTTTCCAGCACCAAATAAGTAAGTGCTGCCATCATTACAAACAGCATTGTCTAATTGTTCATCAGTGTCGGCCTTATTTGTCGTCTCATTTGCTTCTAATTTCCTTGAGCACAGGGGCTATTAAAGTGTATTTTCTTTACTCAAATACAAAGCAGGTATCTATCATAGATAGTATTCATCGTGTGTCTAAGTGTATTATATGGTTAGAAGCACCTAGTTTGAATCCCAACATCAAAATTTATTAGCTCTGCTGTAATGCTCATGTAAGTATGGTTACTGTCGATATATTATCATAAGGTTCCAGGATGTTTGGAGGCAACATACAGGAAGCTCATAGTTTGCTTTCTGTTGCTGTAATAAACATCTTGACCAAAAGCAATCCTGGAAAGAGAAGGATTATTTCATTTTACAGGTTACAGTCCACACTGAGGCAAGTCAAAGCAAGAACTTTGGCAGGACAAGAACTTCAGCATTGCTGGAACTTGAAATAAAAACCATGGAGGAATGATGCTCACTACCTTGCTCTCAGGCTCATTCATGTCAGCTACCTGTCTTACAGTGCTCAGCTCCACATGACTAGCAATAGCAGCACTCACAGTAAACACTCCGAAATTAGTCATCAACAGACATACTCATAGGCCACTATAGTGGAGGCAAGTGCATATATAGGTTTTGGTTGCTTGGTTGGTTGAGTTTGGGTGTTTGTTTCTTTATTTTTTCTATATGTGTCACACTATATTATTCATATGGGCCATAAGCATCTAGGGATTTTATTATCTACAAAGAGTTTTAGAAGGAATCCTCTATAGGTACCAAAGGAAATGTGTATACATATGTGTGTTAGTCACATCCACTCATGATACAATCCTGTATTTATAGATATTGATACAACTAGTTCCTAGTCTAGTACCATACACATAATTGTAAGAAATCAAGAAACACTAGTGAATATTCCTTGTGCATCTCCCATTATGAATTTTTTTTCTTTTCCATCTAATGTGATGAATGTTTCATATATAGTGATACATGTACACTTAGAAGTGATAAATAGAAAAATCCATCTGTTAAAATTATATATCATCACAATAAGCCATAAAATATCATCCTAAAGCCAGAAAAAAAATCTAATTCTTTTAATTTAAATGATTTCCTTAAAACAATGTAAAAGAGAATTGAAAGAAGTAGAGCATGGACATTTAGTCACAGACCTATGACTTTGGCCCCCTCCTCTAAGTACCATGGCATCCAGCTGATGCTCCTGGTTCTTGTCTAGTAGCATATTGGCTTCCTTTCCAGGTTTGAATGTGCTTCCCCTTCCCATGCGCCTCACATCTCAAGCACATATATGGCACAAAATATCCCAATTTCCTTCCCTTACCACCACATCATCTTGTATTAGTCAAAATAAAGTGCTTTTGAAAACTCGAGAGAGAAAAAAACTTAAGGACAAAGCAGAAGTACAAGCACAACCAATAAGTTCTAAAAGAAATAGTGAACATATTTTAAAATCTAGCACAGTTGCCCTTGGGATATTTGAAGACAAAACTATGGTACAGGTAATGTTTGTAGTTAGCATTTTACTAAGAAGCAATATATATCATGGTTACCAAGCTGGTGACCTTGAATGTGGGGGTCCAGGTTCTGCGAGTTGGCTTTAGTCCAGGAACACCCACTGGAATGAAGAAGGACCAGTAGCATGAAATAAAGAAATATGAACATTTTTACAGAATTAACTGGTACCTTTTAGCCAGGGGTAAAGCTCCCCAACTGACTTTTTCCACAGCTAATATACCAACCAATTCTTTATTTACTTTAACAGTTTGTTGATGTCAAGCACATTCCAAAGAACTTGCATAATAACATTGTAAGCAGGAACAACCTTCACAATGACAACTTAATATTTGATCTGTTTTATTCAGAAAACTTTTAACACAATGGTTCATTAACAACTTGCTGGGTGCCATGGTAAACAGATTTATAGTTATCAGATATCTCAGACAGACAGGCAAAAGGGTACAGAGGCACCAGAAAAGAAGTTTATAGGTTTCAAGCTTTCTTTTTGTTTTACACTATTTCTTATCCAGATTACAGTCATAAATTCCTTTGACATTAACAGCACTTGTTCTTCCTTTCCTTGACTACTGATATTTCTAGTTTGGGGGCTCTCTGTAGCTTCAAGTTAGTATAACAGTTTAGGCAGTTTTAGTCTTGAACAGATTTTTAAGTTTTGAGAATATTCACATCTATCCTATGTTTATATTTTATTATGGCTTTAGACAGGCTTTCTTTTTCTTTATTAACAAAGGGCAAGCATTCTCAGGGGCGATTATCTATGTGTCCTTGTCTTATCAGATGCACTAACTTTCTTATCTAGGCTCTTGTCTTTACTAGGGAATAAGCATTTTTTATGCCAAGAATAATTTTGTAATGTGACTCCAATTTAGAGGTATTAGACTTGAAACAGCTCTCACATATGCTAGGACTTGAAAGTCAGTAAGATTGTTATAATTATTTTTAGTGTTAAAATCATCAGGTTCTTGTTTTCTATACTGTATCCCTTTCCCAGTTAGCAAGGCTAGTTTAAGGATTATTTTTAGTTTTACTAATAAGCAATGTAGACACCATTATCAATGAGACTTGTCAGTATCTATACAGCAAAAAAGGTGAAAGAAGAGCCAATGGGCCATGACCTTCTGGCATTTCAGTAACCAGAGCCTTGCCTAATGGTCGATTATACTGCAATGATTGATGTGGTCACCAGCACTTGAACAAATTGCTTAATTCCCCAATGTCCTAGGGCTTTCTTATTTAAAAAATAGAAACAAGAATGGTAACTAGTTAATAGTTCTATGACAGTGATTAAATCAAAAGATTTGGGCATATCCTTAGAACAGTGTATGTTATATTCTAAGTGTTTAATTAATAATAGCTTGTCTTCTCATTGTAACCTAGGGTCTCCTCACTTCCAACTCTTTCTGTTTATTTATACACAAAACATAATAATGCATCCCCATTGGGAAACAACTCATCTCTATTAAAATAATAAAGTTTTCTTAAAATCCCTTAGACCCTGGATAGCTCCAAAAATGCCAGTAACACTTCATTAATACTTTCTAAAACGTTCCTTTAGGCTGGCCCTGTTCTACCGGGACTTCTCCCCCTTACTTAACATTTACTTCCATGCTGAAATGTTTTCCTACATGAATATGATGGATATGCTTGTAAAGCACCTTAGAACTAGCTTCTAAATCAGTGTCTTCAAGACTTCTCTTGACTATGAAACAAACAGCAATGGTGAAGCAAAGTAGACCATGAAACAACAATGACTCCAAATGGTCTTTATCTGAAAACAATTCTCATTGTAAATGGGATTAAGTGATGGAAGCTGGGCGGTAGTGGTACACACTTTTAATCCCAGCACTCAGGAGGAAAAGGCAGGGAGATCTCTCTGAGTTTGAGGCCAGCATGGTCTACAGATTGAGTTCAAGAACAGCCAGTTACAACAGAGAAATCCTGTCTCAAACAAAACAAACAAACAAAATGATGTCCTTTGAGAATTCTCTGGAAGCTAAATGAAAGGCTTTGCACAATATAAAATTTGACACATTGCTATAATATTTTGTACTATAATTTATTAAACTATTTTCCAGCAGATTGTCCGTTCTTCCTTAGGTTTTTGGTCATTTTTTATAATAGTGAGAGAGAAAGTATTTGTTAAAAGAACTTATACATATCTATTGAATTATTTCCAAAGAAAAAATTCCCTTGACTAGAATTATTGAGTCAATAAAACCAATTCTTTACATTTTGATTGTTTAGTTGCATTGCTTCCACACCTACTAACTTCTGCCTTCATTTTTTTTTTTTTTTTACAGAACACAAAATGATATGTTACTTCACAGATTCTCAAATATTTTCAGAGGTTATGTTCACCTCTGATATTCTTTTAAGAAACTATTAATCATGTTTATTTTTTGCTCTAATGTGGAGGAAATCTTTGATTCAGTTCAGCATCTCATGTCTGGGAAAAAGATTTTTTGTTTGTTTTTATTTTGTTTTGTATATCCCTGAGTTTATTTATATTTTTCTTTTTTATTTTATTTTATTTAACTTTAAGTGTTTTCTTGGTTCTTAAGATTTTTATACAAGTATACGTTGAAAGATGAATCTATCCTGCAAATATCTACCCCCTCCAACTTCCTCCATATTTCCCTCCACATGAGTGGATTACCACACAATTTATGGAATATTTGATAAGCCATTCTAATCTATGTTCTCATGAATAAATACACACAAGTTTAAGGACCAGGTAGTTGCTCTGCATTGTCACACTGTGACAGCTTTTTAAATTTGGCCCCACTTTCTCCTTCTAAACTGAAGAACGTTGATGCTTTTCCACCTGTCTTCATCAAGAATTTCTCTTTCACCAATTTTACATAGAAGTTTGACTTAGACTTTCCTTGGGCACTCCTGAAAACAATTTGGAGCTGTTGGAGTCTTGCATCCTTCATCCCTGTCTGTCTTCTGATGCTGTGCTGTGTCACACACTGGTTTGTTATCAATTCTCAGTGATGCCTCTTTTGAAGACCAGATTTCTGTGCTTTTCTATCTTGTGAACTCTAAAGAATGAAATTGCATTTTGTTTGAATGTTAGGAGGAAGCATAGAGAGTGGCTTTTTATCTACTTTGCCATTACGTAGTCAAATTTGACCTTTAGAAAAAAAAAATCAGTGTATATTGTGCTCAAAGCCTCCTTCTATTAAGCCCATACTGCTGCTTTCATGTATGACCTTTCTGGTGTTTCAAATGCATTACCAGACTACTTAAATAAGTTTTTGTTGACATATAATGAGGGAAAAGTAAGATGTTAGTAAAACCCCTGTGATTTGGATGTAGAAGCATTGTTTCTAGCCCTACTTCTAAGACCCTCCAGCTGTGAGGTCCTGAGTACAAATCTGGAATAAGTAACAGTTTTAGCCACAAGCTCTTGGTTTGAAGGAGAAGGAGAAGGTTTGTTTGTTTGTTTGTTTGTTTGTTTGTTTTGTGTTTTTTTTAAACGAAATCGTACAGTGCAGGAAAAGTTTTCTATAAATCTATGAGTGTTACTCAAAGGTGCAGGACAGCTTATTTCATTTTATGATTGCCTGCATCTAAATTTAAGATGGCTCTGGAGGAAAGAAGCATCTTCTATATGAATTTCTTGGCATTGTGGTTTTACTGTGTCCAACTTTTTCCGTTTCACTGCATACTCCATTAACAACCTGTTGGTCTTAGTTTGTGCAGACTATTATCACAACAACACCAAAAACTGAGTGGCTTATGAACAAGACTTATTTCTCACAGTTCTGAAGACTGAGAAGCCCAAGATCAAGCCATTCCCACATCCAGTGTCTGGTGGAGATCAACTGTTTCTTTATATATTATTTGAAATTTTCATACATATATGCAATATATTTTGATCATATCCATCACTCACTGACCATCTACAACTCTTCCAAGAGCCCTTTACCATGTCATCTTCACAAATTTATGCTCTCCTTTTTGAAAAATTTTGTTCAATAAAAGTGATACATTTTAGCCTGGTCGTGGTGGTGCATGCCTTTAATCCCTGAACTTGGGAGGCAGAGGCAGATGGATCTCTGTGAGTTTGAGGTTAACCTAGTTGACAGAGTGAGTTCTAGGATAGCAAGAGTTACAACAGAAAAATCTTGCCTCAAAAAAAAAATGACACATTTTAGAATTATAGCATTCAGTTAAAAAACATTTCTCAGCATTTTCAAATTCCTGGTATATTCTTCTCTCCTAAGTTTCAAGACTGGTCTTTAAAAGCACTATTAAATTTAATAAACATTATTCTTAAAGCAAAATTTTAGTTGTCCTAATAACAGAATGTGAAGATTTTAAAATAATCATAATTTTGAATTTTTAGAATTTCTTTTCCGTGCATCCCAGTCTGATGGAAGGGGTAGAGTAATCTACAGTTTCGTTTTTAAAGGCATGAATCCCATTCATGAGGGTACCAGCACAACACTATCACCTTGTGGATTAGAGTGTTATAAACTTTTGAGGGGTTATATTGACTGTAGCACTGTGCATATTAATTATTTCATTTTTTCTTACTTTCACAAAATTCAAATCTCATCCATTCTACTCTCACTGAAAATTATTCTGACTTTATTGATAATCCCAAGAACACATACAATGAACATGATAAGCTTCTCTTCTTTATACCTAAATTTGTCTCCATAATGTGGATTTCCTGTTATTCATGAACTTATCCAGTATTTCAATTACCAAATATTATCACCTATAAATAATGAGTTAAGCATTGTCATAAGCACAGGTAAAGCAGCAGTAACTAAAACTATTCAAAATGCATGCCTTCGTAGAGTTTACCTTTTATTAATGATTTTGTTGAGAAAAGTAGACAGTAGGTTAAAGAACTACTTAAAATATTGTTTGAATTGTATAAATACTCCTGATAAAATCAGAAGCTTGTTTGTTTGAATGAGGTTGGTGTAGTAGAATGCACTGACATTTGAGCAAAGATTTGGAAAGGGTAAAGTAATTATCAAGTACAAGTTAGAAGGCGTGATCTGCTTTATTTTTCTACAATTATTTTATCTCTAAACTCTACACAATCTATTCCTTTTCTCAGATATCTTTATCTTTTTCTCATGCTTTGTCTTTTGACCCAAATCTATACAATTGTTTCAGTTCGGCTGGATTACAGCTCAGTATGAGGACACTGTCCTACCCAGCATGGGTAGGTCTTGAGCACCAGTGTCCAGCATCACAAAATAAAATAAAACAAAATGTCAAATAATAATAAAAAATTACCATAGGAGATTTGATAATTTCTAAAGTAAACTTTCTATTTTCTTTCATTCATTCTGAGAATGTTTCTTCTATGCCTATGTGTTATAAACACTATGTTTTTGCTTTATATGTGTAAATTCTCTAGGCTACTAGGTTTATGCCTAGGTAGTATTAAAATCCTCCCTTACTTTCTCAGATGAAAATCCTATGTGAGACTGCATGTGTATTTGTGTGTGTGTGTGTGTGTGTGTGTGAGAGAGAGAGAGAGAGAGAGAGAGGAAGAGAGAGACACTATGTGTGTGTGTATGTATGTGTGTATGAGAGAGACTGTGTGCATGAGTTTGTGTGTATGTACATGTGTGTGTGTGACTGTGTGTGTGCTTATGTATGTGAGACTGTGTGTGTTTGTTTGTTTGTGTATGTGTGTGTGTGTGTTTTTGTGTGTGTATGTGTTGGAGGTCAGAAATTAACCTGGAGTATCACTTCTCAGGGGTTTTCCACCATGTTTTTTGTTTTCTTTCACAGATAAGGTTACTCTGGTTAGCCAATGAGTCTAAGGCATCCTCTTTCTGCCTTCCCAGTACTTGAAGTACAGTATGTGTCACCACACTCCACCTCCCCCAACACTGAGATTATAGCCGTAAGCTGCTACATACAGCTTTTGACACATGTGCTGGGGGGTCTAAGGTCTTCATGCTTGCATTGGAAGTACTTTAACAACTGAACAAATCAACAGCCTCTTTATACTTTTTCTATGACATTGAGTCACTTCTCCTATATGTGCATCCAATGTTCCTTACTCAATAACTTACTAATTTTTATTTTGTTGATGAAAGAAGACTCTTTCCCTCTATATTATCTTTATGAGTTGCGCCATACTTATCTGCGGAAAAATTACAAGGTAATGGAAGAAAACATAGATTTGTTTTATAAATGGGATAGATTTATAATGTTAAATGATTTTTTTTCTGGGAGATCATATTCCTACCTGTTTATTGTTTAAGCTAATTCTTCCTCTCTATTAGTGTCCTTTCCATAGTAAAGTTTAAAATTTTTTCACATAAAATCACTGCAATGTGAAGAAGGATGTATCTCAATAACAGAGTATGTGATTAGGATGTATAACATACTAGGTTCAAAGTAGAATGCATGCATGTATATACTCACATACATACAATTTTTTAAAAGAATGCTAAGTAATAGAGTACATATCTTTCTTATTTTCATGGATTTCTTAGAGGAGATCATAAGGTTATAGCAAACATAGAGAGGTTAGAGAACTGGTTAGAAACCAGTTCTATCAATCCAGTATGCAGTAGAGTATGTGGGTCAAATTCAGGTTGTTAGTTTTGGCACCAAGTACCTTTACCCACTGAGCTATCTTGCTTTTCCTGTAAACTAAAATTCTACAAAGCTTACGCTATGTGTAACACTTTCATATTTCTTAAATAAACTTAACTAGAAATAATTGTACATCTTTAGTGAAGAGTACTAAAGTAGATGTTAAGTTAGTATTTGGTAAACTCAATAAAGTTATAATTATAGATAGGCAAGGAAAAAAATGTGAGCATCCTGAACCATCTTAATTTCAAGTTGTGTTAAATACCAAAGTGACCTGAAGGTTTTAAAATTCTACTGCATCTTTTCCTTCGTCAAAATGTATTTTGTTGTGATTATTAGGGTGATTTGTTGCATGTTTGTTGAGGGTTTTAATGTTATCTTGTTTTGTTTTGAAGAGGTGCTGTTTGTTGGTTGGTTGGATGGATAAATGGGTGAACAGAGGTGCTGTTTGTTGGTTGGTTCATTGGTTAGTTAGTTGGTTGGTTGGGTGAATGGCTGACTGGATGGATGAGTAGGTGGTTGGATGGATGGATGGATGAATGGATGGATCATTGGTTGGCCTGTGAAAGTTCTTATCAGAAGAGGTTAGCTTTTGGTAGAATAGGCTGTTTAAAATCTATTTCATATTATATAAATGAACGCTATGAAGCAATATATGATGACATGAGAGAAAAATGAGCATGGAAAAAGAGTAACAGTCCAAGAGCTAATGAGTGAGAGAGGGAGAAACTTCAAGGAAAATATGATAGAGTGTGAAGGAAAGACAGAGACATACACACAGAGATGCACTAACACACACACACACACACACACACACACACACAGAAGCGGGGGCACTGTAAAGCTAAAGACCAGTAAGAGAGAGGCAGAGGCAGGAGATAGAGCAATAAAAGTATAGGTATTTTAAAACATTTATCAAGACTTTAAATGATTGCCCATTAACCTAACAGAAGATTTTCAAAAAGTATGTTAAGTTCTCTTTGTAAGAATTGAAAGGCTATAATAAATGTAGGACTCTAATAATACATTTTAGTACTATGATTGCACCATCCAATTCACAAGTAAATACCAAGTATTTAGTATTGATATATTGATTGTTACCTAATGACAAGTAGTTAACCACAACTTCTCTTCTAATATATTTCTTTCACAAAAACAAAGATCCCTTCATCTGCCTTTGCCCCATGCTCTACTTCCCTAAACAAGATCTTTTCCTCTTATTCATGGTCTCTTCTACAGTTACTTGTGTTTTTCTTCTTCTCTTCTTTCTTCTATCATTCTGTGGACCTGATAAGGCAAGATATGGTGATTATTTATCTTTGTTTCTGACATATAATCCTACTGCTTATGGATTATAGATGCACAACTAACACCAGTTCATAAATTAATCCATTACCTTCATTGAGTTTAATGTAATGATCCATTTTAATTCAAATTCAAAATGCTCTTAACACTTTGGAATAGAAAAACCCTAAGACTTCTATTTCATGGCCAATAGTTATCTTGATTTTATGACATTTTGTGTTATTTTCTTTTCCTTGTGAGACAGCAGAGAAAGTAAAGAGAATGTGACTAGCCTAGCATTAGCAAGTCTTCTCATAGTAACTTACTTTTCATTTCCTGGTGAATACCAGAAATCATGTCAAGTGATACGTAAAAAAGTATATATATACTCTTGAGCCTTGTGCCTTACTAGCTCTACTGGAAGTTGTTTTCTATTGGCTTATGGCTTTAACAAATCAGTTAAGTTAGTCTTGCTGTCCTCATTTGGAACCGGAACTGACTGTTTCTCCTCTTACACCTACAGATTTAGAACAATGAGTAAGAAACTATTTCTACACAAGCACTCCATCTCAAAAGAGCCCTAAGAAGGGCATATCTTGTATACCTTGTAGATTCATGTTAAAGGGATCTCATTACTCATTTTAAACAGAATAGCTAGTAGACCCCTGGGGAAGTGAGTTATTAGTTCTGTTACAAAATGTATTTGAGCAACACTCCAAATTGTGGGCCACCTAAAATTGACTTTCAAACTTCGAATATTTATAGGAACCTTTAATATACACAGAACAGGCCTTTTTTTTTCCTTTTAATATTTCCAGTATATAAAATAAATATTCAGATATGGTATCCCTTGGTAAGGTGGAACAATGAAGTAGATTATTTGTAATAACTTGATGATGTAAGACTAAAGTTGGATTCTAAACATTTACTTTGCATTCAAAGACCAGATTAACCACTTACTGATTGTCTATGCCAATTTACTTAATCTTTGCAATTTTACATTTCTTCTTCAGTAACATGGAGATAATCATAACAGAGCCTCTGTCACAGGACTGCTGACAGGATTAAATTTAGGTAAAGCTCTAGTACAGAGTCTGATATGTGGTAAGCACTAAACAAATCCTTACTGATTAATTATCATCTTTTCTAGATGTTAGGTATTGTGTTCTTTTTACTATTAACTAACAGACATAATGAATTTACAGATTAATCTGTTATGTAAATAAATATATTGTGTGTAATTTAATACCAAAGTGACAAAATCATTCCCAGTTTTTTCATATACCATTGGTATCATCAAGTAAACATCACAGGTCAGTCCCCACTACAATGAAAAGCAGAAATCCTTTTCTTGATGTGGGGTAACTGTGTTTGCATTCATGGCTCTTCCTCAGCCTGGTGGTTAAACACACAATCACATCTTTCTGTTTGCTCCTGTCCTTGTTCATGCTCACCAGGTACAAAGACAGGAGACTGGCCCAGCACAAGTCGGAAATAGAGTGTTTCACCCCCAAAGGGAGTATGGGGAATGGTGGGAGAGCAACAATGAGCAGGTAAGCAAACTGTGAGTGGCCCAAGGTGGTGTGAAATAAATGTTGCAAGCTAGAGGAAGAGGCAGCTCCCTGGTCTGGGTCTCTGCTTAATTATGCATCCCATCCAGTAAGTCCAATGCGGGCCACCACTGGTTTGTTGTGTGTGTTTGATCTGTAAAACCTATGCCATCCTCATGTCAACTAATGGGAGCCTCCTGTCCCAGACGCTGCTTCTTCTTAGGGTTGTGCGCTTTGCATGTCTGAAGCCTTAGCTAACAGTCAGTTCTCATTGGATTTTGATTTATTGGCCAAACAGTTTTGGAGTTTGCAAAGTAGAAGATATTGGAGGAAATTCACATTTTAGGACTACCCAAATGTGTAATGAAATAAATGCAAAAGATTAAGACTGGATTTGAGGGAAGTATTGCAATTGAGGGAAGACTGAGTCAGGAAATTACTCTAAGTTACTTTGAATGTAATGTCATAGCCAAGAGTAAAGACAATGCCAAACTAGTGGACAATAATGCAAGAGACATTTCTTGAACTGAAATCAGGAAAGCTAATCCTCCTCTGGCTACTATAGCTTTGCAGCTCCTTGACTTTGTTGTGTTGGTGGGGAATACTTCCTATTGCTGTGCTGTGCATGTTTCTTCGTACTAGGAACTTTCAACTGAGTTGTACCCTGTGGATTGGGGTACTTGGAACTATAAGCAACAACTGAGCTGTGTTGCATGAAATGAACGTGCTTTTTTGCATGCAACTGCGTTTTAAGTAAGGGTTCCAGAGACATAGGCAACCAGGATTGTTATTAAACAGTTCGAGAATACTAAAAATATATATATATATATATATATATATATACTGAGAATCACCTTATGATGAGCTAACTCTCCTGTTCTATTTTTTTGGATCATTTCTCAATTCTACTGTGGTACTGAGCTGTGAAAGGAAAGTGTTAAAATAGTGTGTCCATTTGTGTTTGCATGTGCTGAGAGCTGAGGGCCCAGCTGTGTAATCAGAAGAATAGCTTGTTGACTTCTGTTGAAATTTTACCTCCGAAACATTCTGTTTGCTTCCTCAGTGTTGGGGTCTTTCCCATATTCAGAATGGTTCACTTCTTTCAAGGACCACTACATTGTACTACTGCTGGGGTCTATTCCTGGCACTCTGTAAAAATGGTTGCAGAAACTGTGTGGTTGACATCACAGAAGCCATAGCCAAGAACCTAACAAAGGAGGTTTATGGCTCACAAGACAGAGCAATGAGTATATACACTTGTAGGCACTATTCATGATCTTCTGCCCATAATCCTAAGTTAGAGCTATCTTAATGCAGAGGCATTAAGGAGTTGTTCCCAACAGATAGTTTTATGGAAGTGACTCAACATATCACTTTTGTGGCTCCTGATTTTCTTTCACTTCAATAGTACAAAATAGTATAACTTTTGTCCTTGGAAAAGAAATCAACAGCTCTGTGGTAAAGTAGACAAGGTAACAGTGATTGCATCAAATGAGAACTGGAAGGTTCCATCTAAAGTGACTTCTGATATGAAGTCTAGAACTGGAGCTTCAAAAATCCAACACATGTGACTATCAAACACAGTGGAGAAAATCATGTATCTACCACCTCAGACTTTATTATGTAATAGGATTCCCCAAGGTCATTTCAACTTAGTCAGGGCACAAACAGGCATTTTGGAATGAGCTATTCATCTGCAAGATTCTGTGGAGCTATTTAAAATAAACACTGGTTCCCAGATATTCCATTCAGTGGACTTGGAAGTTCTTAATCAATGTTTAGAACTCTGAAATCTGCTCAATCCAGGTATCAGGTTTTCTAAAGGTTGTCTTGAATAAGAATAGAAGTGGGAAGTCAGAAATAGTGGGGCATAAACTGTGGGTCTGGGGTACCCCAAACCCAATACACCAAGTGTCTCTAGGTTAGATTCAGATGTAAGAGGTGGCCATTTCAATATGTACTCCAGGAAGAGTCCACATTTTTCTACAAAAGCAAAATATCATTCAAGTTTTGTTTGTTCACTCGTTTGAATATGATCAAGGTAATGGCAAGACTTATTACACTGATATATCCTAGAAGGAAGGGGGAGTAGTGTGAAATAGAATAAAGGATTTTGTTGGAAGTAATATCCTAAGCCCCATAGATAAGCACAGTTAATTGGGCAGAAATGGTCTTTCCTTTACATTTCTTCTCAAGTCCTTGTCACCAAATAAGAATTGAGGAAAGAGAAGAAGGATGAGAAAGGAGGCAGAAAGAGAAAAGACGTATTTCGATGTTATAAGAACGCTTCGGGAGAGGAAAAGACCCAAAAATACACAAAAAGCAAGGCCAAAATTCATAAGATGAATGTATTCATTTTCCAATTTTATATTTGATTTCATAAATACACAGATAATGGATAGGAATAAGTTTTAAATGAACATTAAAAAGAAAAATAGTTCAAGATGGAAATCAATTTTATAAAAACAGTCTCTACGTGAAGGTTTAGAATAGTTCATTCCAGTTTGCCTACTTGGGGATTAAAAACGTAACAAGAAGATCGACATGGATATGAGACACCTGCAGATGCTGCCCTTGTCAGCTACCAAGGCTTCTTTCCTTTTTCTGTCCTTCCTAAAGTCTCCCCCAGGTCACTACACAGAATAGTGACACATAGTCCCATATACTCTTTCTCCTGCAAAGACCTGGACCTGTTCTGTGTTGGTTATTGAACTCACAGTCTCAAGGAGGGACTAAAAGAAACTCAAGCGGTCACTAAAACCTGGTACAGCCATTCTATATCTCACATGCTTTAGTGAAACTATAGGATAAATAGAAAATTTGTATCTGAACTTACCCCCACAAGAGCTTTGATGGTTGCTGAAGACAGTTCAGTAGCCACAGGAAAACTGACCCTCTCAAATCATCGCACATTGCTATATTGTTAGGGCCACCAACAGATGTTCTCTGTATAATTTCTTTTCTCTCTGCCATTGACAAAATAGTTGAATTAAGCAAACTTAAATAAGGAAAAGCTTACTTGGGTCACATGTTGAGGGTAGAGCCCATTATTATGAGGAAGTCAGGTGGCAAGAATTTTAGGCAACTGGTCACATTGCATCTGTTGTCAGGAAGCAGAACGAGGTGAGTGTTAGTGCTCACTTTCTCCTTTTTCTTCAGGTAGAAACCTGAAGAAACTCATGGAACAGTATCTCCCGCATTTAAGATGGACTTTCCCAGCTAAGCAACCTAGTCTTGATAGTCCCTCGCAGACATGACCAGAGATTGTTTCCATGATGATTCTAAATCCCATCAAGTTGACAAAATTAACACTCACTTACTCATTTCTACCCTCCTTTCCACACTCCAACATGGGTAAGGGAATCGGTAAGACCATCACATGCACCTACAAACACTCTAGCTTCATGAAGTATTTTGTTTCCATATCGGTTTTCTATGCTCAGGTTGGGTGTGTGTACATGTGTCTGAATATAGTGTAACTTTCCATCTTTTCATGGTGTACAGTCTAACTGTGGATGAGAATCCTTCTGACTCCAGAAGTCAAAGAGACCACGACTAGAGAAGAGTGCTAGAGACAAGACTGTTCTCTCAACCCAGCCATGTAGTTGCCAGTTCACACACAGATGTTCCACTCTCAAGAATGACTAAAAGCTCAATAATGGATATTATTATATCCAGTCTCCACAGGGACATAGGGAACAGTTGCTGTTTCTGATATGTTCACACTTACCCATGAAAGAGAAGCACAGTTATTCTGTCTCTGAGAAAAGACTCCTTTAGTCCAAAAAAGTTTAAGATGTGAATTACCTCACCAGTGATTTTTTAAATAAGAGTAACATGAGGTTATTTTACAAAAACGAAAAGCAAATTTTTATCGTTGATATTTCATGACATTACTTTTATGAAGTGTTAACATCCAATCAGTTAAATAACTGATTTCATGTAGTATATATAGCATCATATTATAACAGTTATAAATGTTTAATAATGTCTTAAAGAATCTGGTAGCAGCATAATGGTCATTTTTAAATGAGTGAAAAGGCCAAGACACACCATTGTGTAAAATGCAAGGTCCACGGAAGAAATTGAGTGAGCCTTCGGTGCAACAGAGACTACCTGGCTGCTCAATGACAGATCCGGGCTTCCATGAACCTTCACTATCATCTCCCCAAAGCCAACTTCAAATTAATTTCCTAGTTTACAGAAATATCAAACATACAATATTTTATCATTCCTGTAACTACTCTACACCACACAGTATGCTAGCCTCTACTCATACGCTATAACTTAAGTTCTCCAAAGAACACGTAAGAAAGTATTTTTCTATAGTTTAGAGAAAAGAGACAAGAGACCACAGTTAATGTTAGATGACTTACATCATAAGCAATCTACTGAAAATCCTACAATTAAAGTGATACTATAATCTGGCTCATGTTGTCACCAATGTGTAACCATGGGGTGTCATTTTAAGTCTCTGATCACCATTTTTGTAGAGTAAGAATAATCCAGCACTTCACTGACTCTCTTGCTGAAATAAAGTAAATGAGATTACATGAGCAAATTGTTCTACCTGACACACAGAGGTCATTCCCGAAAAAAAAAATATATATATTATTCAGGGCCACCTATCTAGAAAATTCTTTTGTACCTTGTCCTTTTCTACCCTATCACCACTGTTGTCTTTTCAAACCTCAATTCTGAATAAGTGAGTAAAACCAAAGCTAATAACACCAAAAAAGAAAAAAAAAAGATTCAACGATGTAATTCCCCTGCTTTTAAATATGTATTCTCCAGTAGTTACCTACAAAATCCCCCAACACATTGCAGGTACTCAGACACAACACACACTGTTTGGAGTGCTTTGTTCATATCATCTTTCATTTCTTCTTTGAGAAAGGTAAACAGCAGAGCCCAAATTGGAGCACAGCTAAATTAGAGTCAAACACTTAACAGTTACCCTATTGCCATCTATATAAAATCCAAACTCACATACTCAGAATGCAAAACCCTCCAAAAACCTGAACCAAACTCATTATTTGACTATTATTCTTTCTGCCTCAGCATGTAAGCTATATATTCCAGATAGCCCAAATGATTTATGGTTCACTAGACACACACTCCTTTGCAGAATAGCCCTTTGTAGTGTCATGATTTCCACCGAATTTCCTTTTCTCCCCATTATGTTTATCTTTCCAAAACATGTTCCCATTCTACTTCACAGTTCCTTACTTGGGTTTCAGAGCCCAACTCTGATGGCAAGTCTTCCTTGAAGCCTTTCTAAAATTATTATAGACTATCTTATTTATGCCAAATTCAAAATTTTAAAGTACTTTATATTTACCTCTGATATTATATAGTCCCTATATCTTCTCTGTAAAATTAAGGTGTTTATGTGTGTGTGAGAGAGATAGAGATAGAGATAGATAAATAGATAGATAGATGGATAGATAGATAGATAGATAGATAGATAGATAGATAGATAGGTAGATAGATAGATAGATAGAGACAGAGAGGTAATTGCTTTGTTTACTTTTACAATCTTTAATCCCAGCACCATTCTGGTGATACAACCCACTTGCTAATAAAAACAGAAGGAGACTCTTCTGTATGCAGTTAGCAGTCTTTTAGGGGAAGCAACATGACACAGTTACAGGTCAACTTACAATGCCTAGAAAATGTAGCTCTTGTTTGAAACACTAAACCAAATGTAAGAGATATTACATAAGGTTGGGGAAAGCAGGGAAGAAGGTACAAATGATCGACCACCACTACACAGTTGTAACCGTCTCAGAGATTCACAATGAAATCTGACATAAAGTCTTGAGAAATTCTGCAGAAATTAGTTTCATTTTAACTTATTTGACCCTAGGACATCAGGTATAAGAAAAATTATACAAAATTCATTAAGAGTACCTAGACTCCACAGCACTCATGATTTCATGTCTGAACAGTAGCCATGTCCAGTTTCCTCTTGCTTGAGAAAGAAAAGAACTGATCAAAGCGTTTTGTGGGGTTTCTGGCTTGGATTCAATATATACCTTGCAAATACCTTTTGTCTCTGTCTCTCACTCTCTTTGTCTGTCTCTGCCTCTCTCTCTCTCCCTCTCTCTCCCTACCCACCCTTCGTCCCTACCAGTTATGCATATATGACATGGTTTAATAAATTATTCTAGTTACATATGTATAAATATATATGCTTGTATTTTGAGAATCTTCTGTAATTCCTGAGTTCCTATAAAAATAGGAGAAAAATTAAAATATTTTCTGATAAAACAAGCCAAAATAAATAGAAAGACATTTGCATTGCAGTTAGAACATTGAAACTCTAATGATGTTAAGTGAACACTGGATTTTGTAGAGTACCTTCTGCTTTTATTCTCCCTTCATAAATGGATAGAATCTTTCAACTCTATCCACTACATTGTGCTGTGTTCCTATTAGGTAAGAACTTCTGAAAAATGATCAAAAATTAATCAGCAAAGCTGAGTACTCTGAAAATTTAGATCAATCATTTTATATAATTTCCTGTGTCAAGAGTCAATTTGAACTGATTAATCAACATAGTTTTGTTTTAAGATGTTGGTCATTGTTTATGCATAAGACAAACTGCCTTATATGTACAGTAAACTCTAAAATATATGAAATAAACTTCCCAGACCTAACAGCTTTTCACCATTATTCATAACTTTCCCTAGAGATGTGATACAGTGTTGTATCAGTCACTTTGACCTTGGCAATTCAGTTAGGATCCATACACCTGAGTTTTCGTATCTACAGTAATAATACCTGTGTATGCTGAACACTCAGGATTGTATAATTTGCCTCATTTCACTAATTCTCCCAGCCTGCAATTTGACACCTGGCACCACTGTGAGCACTGGAAATGCATACATAACTCCTACCCTTAGGTAGATTTAGTGTAGGAGTTGACTTGTAAATAGTAGTCCCTTTTAGAAAAGTACTATGCCACACAACTGTTGTGAAGGTCAAATATGATAGAAATAAAAATATTGCATGAGCTGTGAAGTTCTATTAATATGGAGCATTAATTTCTCAGGACTCTATTACCCTCCCCAACCCCATGTTTTATGCAAGGTTTATTATAATAAAGCTGAGTTCCCTACAAAGTCTCTGGCTTCCTGACCAGACCACAGATACAAAGAGCTGTGTCTTGCTTTGTTTTGTTTCCTTTACTAAATTGAGCTTTTATAGTGATTGCTGAAAGAAAAAAAAAAGGCATTTCCTATTTTGGAAAAACATACAAAACTAAATCCACTTTTAATCTTAGTTGGAACACTTGACAAAAACTTAGAGCATATTTGCTATGATGACATATAGTTTAGCTTTTAGATTTCAATGCCGATGACTGAATCATGGATCAAAAGAAAGCACTTAAGAAAACATGTGCAGTGACTCAATAAAGTGCCAAACTTTCACACATACTCAATGGCACATTCTACTATTTTGTGAAGTACCTTCTTCTTATGGGGGACTCAGGTGCAGCAGCAGTGGTACTGGTAGCTTCATGTACTTTAATAATCCACTTTGGATGGATGCACAACTTTTGAATAGGCCCACTGTTGTTGTTAAGCCACAGAAGGTAGGACAATGAAGTTCTTCCATGAGAATTTTGTTAAAGATTAACAGCCTGGGAAGAAATAATCAGTGGGGGCAATTATCATAGAGTTATGTAGCCACTGCTAGTAAAGAAAGATCCACATCACAGGAACTGACAATAAGGTTTTGTAGCATTAGACGTGGTGGAAATACATTTCTCTGTCAAATATGCAGTATGCAAGTTAATAAGTTTTGTTCACGTATGCTACTTAAAATTCCCAGTTTAAGCTGCACTTCACTTACAAATCTTTCATGAAACATTTTTTTTCAATAGCAACCCTGGGGTCTTCTTCAATGGGCTAAAGCAAATTTGTTTCGCCCCACCGTTTTCCCACCAGTACATTCCATCCCATTTTCACTCTGTCCTGCTCATTTATACTTTAGCATTATGGTACAGAATTCCCATACTATCAAAACTGCCTTTTAAATAACCCTGTTTTGCTTAAGTCGCTTCTTTGCTCTTCAGTCTTTAAGGGATCAACTAACAAATATCAGATAGGTTCTAACATCTTTCTGTATGGAAGTGGTACTAAATTTGAAACACCATCAATAGGGGAAGCAGTGGTGAAGGCTCAAGAAGATAATAAATAATGGTGCCTAAAATCAAACATTCCAGGGAAAAAAAGATCACATAATTAACATTAAATAACCTAGACTTTCATAGTGGAAGAATAGAATATAAATGAACCAGGAGTGCATATTTCTCTGCTCATTTATTAGTCAAGCATATAGACTACATTTTTACCTATCAATCAGCCTAACTTCTTTGGTCTATCTTAGACCATCTATCTATTTCAGACAATGAAAAGCCCAAAGAAAATTACTAGTAAGTTATTAAAATAACAGGAGAATGAAGGTGCCCACACAAAATTCTTACAGCAGACATAACAATCCAAACTCTACCTTTTAAAGTTTTGACTGCTACACCATCCCCACATAGTCAAACTAGATCATTGGCTATCTCTTGAACATCCTTTGTGGATTTCTGAACTCTGGACTGTGCTTCCTTGATGGAGAACAATTCTTATTATTCTTTTAGCTGTTCATTATGTTGCATCAACCACTGAAGCATGGATGCATTTCATCCATTGTGGGAAGGTGGCTTTCTCTGGCCACTACTGCTGGAAATGATTTTTTCCTTCCCAAGGAGTTTTGAAATCTTTATCTATCCTGTATTAATACCCTGGAAATTAAACTCTTTTTCTTGTGATCCATTATTTCTCTCTGTCTTAGCTCTTTCCAGACTTCCATCTCCCATCTGCCTCATTTCAGAGTTCTAGGAAAGGGGGAACACAACTTATCTCTGTTTAAATACTGTAACTAATACTAGAAGCCTTCTTTTGTACCTATATTGTTGCCTGGATTCATTTTTCTATCACCTATGGAAGATGTCTTACCTATTAATACTTCTCATCTACAGTACCAAACTCACTGATGAATGAAAACTACTTGAAAAGTATCATTTGTTGCCATTTGTCTTAGTTGGGGTTTCTACTGTTATGATAAAACACCACAACCAAAGAAACTTAGAAGAGAAAAGCATTTTCTCATGCTTCTAGAGAGTTAAAGCTCATTACCATTGGGTCAGGGAGCACAATATCAGTTAGGTAGTCATGGCCCTGAAGCAGTAAATGAGAGCTTACATCTGATTCACAAACATAAGGCTGAGAAAAATGACTGGAAATGGCATGGACTTTTGAAACCTAAGTCCACACCTGTCATACGCCTTCTCCAACAATGCTACACCTTCTAATTCTTCCCAAAAGGTTCCATCAACTGAGGCCTAAGTATCCAAATATATGAGCCTCTGGAGGACCATTCCCATTTTTTATTTATTTTAATCAATGTATTCTTTGATATTTTTATGGAAAAAAATTTAAGACAATATATTATGACTGTATTTTCCCTGTCTCCTCCCAGATTCTCCCCACCTCCCCACCCACCCAACTTCATTCCCTTTCTTTCTTTTTCTCTTTGAAAAACAAAGAAAAATAAACCAAGAAGCATACATACATACTTATACACACACACACACACACACACACACACACACACACACAATAAAACACAAAATTGGAAATTAAACTATATAAGCAAAAGACTAAAAATAATTTTTAAATGCCCAAACAAAACAACATGAGACAAAAAAAAATCTACAAAAATACCAAGGAGTTCATTTTGTATTAGCTATCTACTCCTGAGCATGTGGCCTGCCCTGAAGTGTGGTTCATATAGCCAGTAAGACTCCATTGGAGAACATTATATTTTTTCTTTGCAGTGGGTTATAAATTGCAGATAGTTTCTTGATTAAGAGTGGGAGCCTATGTCAACTTTCTTCTCTCAGCACTAAGACCCCATCTGGCTTGAACTTATACAAGGCCTGTGGTGTTGCCACAGTCTCTGTGAGTTCACATGTGCTGTTGTGTCCGGTAGGCACTATCTCCTTAGAGTCACCCATCCCCTCTGAATCTTACAATCTTTCTGTCTCCTCTTCTACATAATCCCCTGACCCTTGATTGGAGGAGATTGATGAAATTCCATTTAGAAATGAGTGCTCCAAAAACTCTCACTCTCTACACATTATCCAGCTGTGAATCTCTACGTTAATCTCGTGTGTGTGTGTGTGTGTGTGTGTGTGTGTGTGTGTGTGTGTGTGTTTGCAAAAAGATGCTTCTGTGGTGATGGCTGAACAAGGCACTGATCTATGGGTATTCGCAGTATGTCATTAGGGGTCATTGTAATGCTATGTTCCTTTAACAGAACAATTGTACTTGGCTTCCTATGGTAGTCATTATCATTTAAACCACCCCAAGAAATATTTGTTCGAACATCAAGATTTTTAAGATGGTCTGATTTTTAGATTACTCATACAATTAGAACATTTACCATTTGTTGGAATCCCAGAAAAAATAAGTCAGAGAGAACTAGAGCAAACCAGAAAACTGGTTTTATTGCATCAAAGCCTGACAAAGGGCTGAAAACTGTCACAAGGACTGAAAACCGTCACATAATAGCATCTATAGGCATTGGCTTTGAATACCTTCATCAAGGCATCTAGTCATTATCTCTGGCAAATATTGGTGCCTGAACAACTGCTGCTATTGGAATTAATGACCAGCAAGGTGTGCAGGGAGCTTTCTTGCTTGTATGCATAACTGTATGAGTAAGAAGTATTGAAGCATAGGGTAAAACAGAATATAAATAAAATGACTACCTCATCTATTTAAAGCACATATTATCTCCAAATACTACCTAAACTTTTTCTTCCACGCAATAAGAAAAACTAACGTGTGTGTGTGTGTGTGTGTGTGTGTGTGTGTGTGTGTGTGTTTAGTGTAAGTCATGGTGTGGCATTTGTCTCATGTGGTCGTTTAGTAACTCTTAGCTGTGTAGTGTAAGCTACCTGATCTTACTGAACTTTGGTTGTATCATCTTTTAAAAGGCCTATAAAGGCATTGATCCTACTCACACTGACAATCGGATCATTCTCAAAAGTCCTTTACATACAGCACTGTGCACATATAAAACAATGTCATTTCTGTTTCGCATCTGTATTTGGTAATTTAGTCCTTGTCCTCATTTCCTAGTACCTAAGTGTTTTCTCTAGCTTAGCTTCTAGCGTAGCATACATCACCAGAGCTATTTCAATAATTTCTATCAACAAAATGGCTTTTTACATACATTTATGCTGTAACTGAGGAAATTTATATAGATCACCCCTGTATTTTCATAGATGTTATAGTGTTTCTTACTGTAATTTTGAAAACTAAGATATCAATTTCAAGCAAAGTTCAAAAAAATTTTTTTACCTACTTTGGAGAATTCTGAATATAAACAATATAAAATTCTTGTTTTTATAAAACTTAATCACTTTGTAGTTCAAGGAAAATTATAGGAAACAAAATATATTGATGAATCTTTTCTCAAAAAAATATAACTAGTATTGCAAATTTTCTGCTTGTAATAGTCTTAATGAATTTTTTACTAGCCTACTATTTTCTGATATAATTATGGATGTATCATTAGCTAAATATATTTCAAGGTTTTTTACTGGTTTTATAAATATTTTTTAATCTTAGGCAGCATATTATTGCAATATAACTCCATTCTGGCTACCTTCAAAACCTAAATACACAAACAAGAGAGGTTCATTAATGAAAACCATATTTTAAAATACAACTTTTAGGAGATATATCTGATTATTCTTATGGCCTGAAATTCTGTAAAGGAAAATACTAGTAAACAATTCAGCCCAAAAGAACTTAGGATCTGTTCATTTGTTTTTTCTAACTCAGTAAATTAAAATTTGTAATGCTTATATACTTCCTTTTATCACACCACAGCCCAAAATTAGCTCTGGTAAAGAACAAATCTACACAGATTGTTCAATGCATTTAGTGTTAATGCAAACATTATGTATTCCACAGACTTTTGCGGTGATCAGGCTCTGATGTGTGCTGCCTAATGTTGTCACACAGGGACAAAGTGCCCTAATTTCCTCAGATTTGGGCAGATGAATAGGGAGATGGGAAAGGTCACCAATCTGACATTCAGAGCCTGTTGAGAGGAATAAATTACGTACACAGAAGGGATGAAGAACTGCTGATAATACAGGTAAAAAGTACCATTGTGACATCCCCAAAATGTAAACATAAGGAACCAACCAATCAATGAGAATTCTCAAGTAACATTAGATTTTTTTTTTCCTTTAGCAATAAAGAGCAAATTGCCATAAAAGGAAGATGTTAGATTACATACCATTATACTTTGAAAGGGGTCTATTTGGAAGAACAAGAAGTGAGATCCGCCCCTCCCAAGTTGGAGGGGCTGCTTTACCCTGCCTCTTCTTCCTCCACTACTTTTCTAAAACTCAATGCATGCACAGGGGAAAGAAAAAAGACTTAAGACAAGTTTTTTAAAATCCCTTGCTTTTTCTTATCTCAGTCCCCTAGAACAAACATATAATCCTGCAGCTGAACCGAACCTCCCAGTTGAAGTAATTAATATATCTCCACATGAATGGAAGATGTAACATTGACAAATAGCGCATTGCATTTGCAGGCATGCTGTACGTGATTGAATACCCTCTTGGGATGTGATCACCAGGGTTCCTCCTAGAAGTAATGTGAGTGGATGTTTATTCACCTACTCTTTGCTAATAAGGAATGAGTACAAAGATCTTAAGTGGTCTATCTGCCAACGCCATTCAGGGTCAGATCTCAAACCCACAATCGACCCAAACTCCCTCAGTAGACTTTCATCGCTGAGAAGATTCACTAAATCAGTGTGAGTTTGTGTGTGTGTGTGTGTGCATATTTATGAATTACAAAAAGGATTTGTTATTTTCATTATAGACATTAAGATAAGCTTTTATAATGTAGTTCAAACACAAAAAAATATAATTTTTAAACTAAGTACATTGATTCACTTAATTATTACCTACAAAAATATTTTAAGCAACTTTCACATTCTATACAATTCACTAGGTATTGTGAAACAGTCTGTCTGTGCCTTCAAGTCATCCCATCCAGAATGTGAGGCAGGGATGAGTCAGAGCTTTTATATGCCTAAATTCTGTGGTTATAAGAATCCATCTGAGTAGAGGTTGGGTGGAAAGACATTTTTTTCAAGACAATTAAACTGAAACAAAAAGAAAGGAGAGGGAAGAGAGAGAGAAGGAAGGAAGGGAGGGAGGGAGGGAGTGAAGAAAGGAGGAAATTAGGGTGGCTGCAGTGCAGAGGGGGGCCAGGAAGACAAGATGTGCTTAAGCAAAAAGGAGAAGAGCAATGCAGCAGTTAGGAAGCACAGTGAGAGGGTTCAGGAGAAAAATGGACTGGATATGATCACCCAAGGAAACAGTACAGGATAATAAAGTTTAGGGTGTGTTTGGCCACAGGACTGTAAAGCTCCAATCAAAGAAAGAAAAAAACTGGGAAGACATTATAGAGTTACAGACTGTTTAAGTTCCGAAGGAATTCTCTTTTCCTTAAACCCAAAGACAAAGTAGCACTAACTAAAAAGATTTCTTTCTTTGACATGCTGTGTTCACATGTAACAAGAAACCTATTCCTTGCCAAACCTTTTCACCTGCTTTATCTCATCTAAACCTCAAGACAACTTTTACCAGATGACCAAACTGCTTCTTAATGATATAGAGATTTTTTTTCTATTCCAAGCATCTTGAATAGAAGATCCAGAGTTAAAACCCAGATTTTAAGATCTCTTCTCCATTGCACTTTCACGACAGCAAACACTGGACATGTTATCTGAAGAACCTTAGTCAGCCTTAATTGCTTATTTAGATTTTTCTGTCATAGAACAGGTTATTGTCTTCATGGAAACTACATCCTAAATAGACTGATGCAAGTAGGTTTCCTTTCTTAACAAGTTCCCTTTTGAGAACTATGGAAAATATTTTGTTCATGCTCCAAAAGGAAAAAAAGTGCTCATAATTGGACTCCATTTCTCTGTCTTCTATATCTAGTCGTATTGTCTTGTTAATTCATTTTCTCTCTCTCTCCCTCCCTTTTTCTCTCTCCCTCCCTCTCTCCGTCTCTCCTCTCTCCTCTCTCCTCTCTCACTACCTTGGGATGGTTTCCTTACACTTTTACCCAAAGGTTTTCTAATACACTCTCTCACGGCATGACTATGTATGAAATAAAGCCTGTCAGTGTTAGCATAGAAGTTATGTTCTATCACAGTAAATTGAGGGGGCAGAGGTAAGAGGAAAGGAGGAAAGATGGGAGGGAGGGAAAGAGAGAAAGAGAGAGAGGCATTTAAAAGCAGATGTTTGCAAAGCCTTCTTACCAGAAGCTGAAATACCCCTGGGGTAAAACTTGGAAGAACTGGTTCAGTTACACTCTGGTTTCTGCCCCTGCTTTGAATAAAAAGGGGTGCAGTGACCTGGAAGCCTAATTACCCCTCTCCAAGTGTCTATTTCTTAGGCTGCTGGTAACAGAAAATGGAACTAGCTGGCAACTATCCTTTCAATCAAATCCCATAAAACCCTGGGCAATTCTTCCACGCTGTGCTGCAGAAGTTAGTGGACACTTGGGAAGAAAAGAGTGATGCACTATAAACTCCAAGTCAGAGTAATGTGAAGTGGAAAAATAAGGACTGAAACTATTAGAAGCGAAGTCAAGCATCTGGCAGAACTGCTTCTACTAACACAGATGTACAACTTTAACTGCAAACTTAGAAATGACTCATCCAGTCTTACCAGGAAAAAAAAAATGGTGTTGTGGGGAACACCTGACTTGAACTCTGGAAGATACTCGGTTGATACTGAGATGGTTAAACGGAGTATGAGCTCATGTGAAGGAGCAGAGAAAAGAAAACTGCAAAATGCAAAGGAATGATAAAGTAGTATGAAGCAGAATGAGAAGAAGCCAAGAACATAGCTAAGCGAGCTGTGGGAAGGCTGCTCTGTTATCAGGGAAGTGTCTTAGCTCAGTTGATCTGGCAGGTGCAAGCAGGAAATCTCAAAGTGGGTGGGTTAGGCTATAGCCTCCAGCTAGGAGGCCACAGGGAGAAAGAGAAACCCAGAAAACAAGGACAGCTTTCCATCAGGGTTTCCCAGCTTATGAAACACATGGTGCAGAGTCATTTAGTAGGAAAGGTCCAGAAAAAAATTTTTACATAATTCATTGATACTGAGGCCCAATGCAAAATATCAAAATCTCCTGAGGGTACATTTGGTGTTGGGGTAATTTCCCTGGATCAGTCTTATTAACAATTAAGTTTAGTTACTCAAACTTAGTTTAGTAATAATCACTGCTTGAGGGAGAAATTTTCATTCTTTAAGGTCTTGTTAATGCTGGGTAGAACAATACTAGCTGGATGGAAAGTAAGATAATCCTTCTTATCGTTGATTTATCTTCATGGGTATTTACAAAATGATCCCTCTCTGAGCTATCCCTGAAAGACCAGCAATATCCTCTGGCCACCAAAAATGTTTCTGATGGACTATCTGTGATCTGTGGTTGTCATTTGGCAGATAGAAGGATGCAGATTCTGAAGTCCAGACATCATCTCCATCTTTACCAGAGTAGCCTTCAGAACTTCATGTCAGCAACAGTTCGGCAGAACCTCATGCCAGGCAACATTCATCAAGACTCTAATTTTAGATTGCTATACTAAGTGCTCAAGGCAATATACCACACTTTCTTCTGTGGAATTATTGTTCAAGTGGCAGGCCTAAAAATAAATTTATAAAAAGAGCTCCTGTGATGTAGAAAATTTTAATTAATTAGAAATCGCTGTGTGTGTGTTGATTAAATTTGTATTTTCCAGCAGATAAGCCAGACTAAATAAAACCATGTTCAAAATCAGGAGTTCCCACACCAATCGCTAGGTATATATGCCCACCTGCAGAATAAAAGCTGAGCTGGAGCCACTGTCTACTTCATGGTAATCCTGACTCTTTCATCTTTTCCTCCCTCTCATAACTGCTGGTGAGTTGAGGTCTTTGTTTAATTAATGGTTCCATCTGGAGGCTGCTAACCCTAAGAAGCCTGTGGCTCTGTGCCAGGCTTTTCTAAGCGCACCACAATGGTGCCAGTCTCCACATCTGTATTTGCAGCATAAAGCCTTGCTGTACACTCAGTGAGGTCTGAATATCCGCAGAATGCTGATAACTGATCCTTTATCCTAATACTAGATACCTTTGCTGTAATAGTACAATTGAAGGCCAAGTAAAGCATCCTTTAACTCAAACAGGATCTCTTCCCATGCTGTCTTGGTGGGCCGTCTCTTCAAGGACACTAAGAGTAGCCTTCCTGCTCAGGTCCCCATCACCTCCTCCCACCATTGGGAAAGCCACATGGAACCCTTCTAGGGCACATGCTGAATCACTACTCCATTCTTTTCTCTCCACAGCTCCAATGGAAAATCTGTGACATGGGCCCAGAATGAGAAGAGCAGCCGGGGGCAGCACCTATGGCAGCGACTGTCAGTCCACATCAACAAGAAAGAGAACCCCAACCAGACGGCGGTCATCAAACCCTTCCCCAAGAGCACAGAGAGCCGCGGGTCGGGTGCAGGGGTGGGGGCGGGGGCGGGGGCGGGTGGCGCGGGCTCCGGGGTTGTGAGTGCTGGTGGTGCTGGATGTGCGGTGGCAGGTGGCTCTGAGTCACCCGATGCGGGCCCCAAGTCTCTGTATGAAGTGGCAGAGGGGGAGGAGCGCTTCCCAGCGGCTGCCAGGCCGCGCTCGCCCTCGCCCATCAGCACGCTGAGCCACCGGGCAGGCTCGGCCGGCCGCACAGACGACGATGCGCCGTCGCTGCACTCGGAGACCGCTGCGCGCAGCAGCTCCTCGCAGGGCTCGCTCATGGAGCAGATCAGCAGCGTGGTGACGCGCTTCACCGCCAACATCACCGAGCTCAATTCTATGATGCTGTCCACCGCGGCGGCGCCCGGGCCCGGCGGTCCCCCTATCTGTTCGTCCTATCTTATCCCCAAAGAGATCCAGCTGCCCACGACTATGACGACCTTTGCGGAGATCCAGCCGCTGCCGGCCATCGAAGTGACCGGAGGAGCTCAGATGGCTACAGGAGCATCACCTGCCCAGGAGTCGCCTGCAGTAGCCGAGGCAGTGCAGGCCAAACCGGACCTGGAGGAGCTGGTGGCCCTCACTCCACCGTCGCCCTTTAGGGACTCGGTGGATTCTGGGAGCACTACCCCAAACTCGCCAGTCTCCGAATCGGCCCTCTGTATCCCATCATCTCCCAAATATGATACTCTCATCATCAGAGATTACACGCAGAGTTCCTCGTCATTGTGAGCCACTGGAAATTGGGATCAGTGTACGCAGCAAGAGATCTCGGTGTTCACATGTGGGCTCAGCAATACCCATAGTCACCCCAACAGAGAACCTGAAGAAGATGCCAAAGGCACATACAGTGGAGATGCGAGATCAATAGTGCTATTTCACAACAGCCGATGACAATACCAACTACACATCTTCTGGCAGATTATCTTCTAGTGGCCTTAGAAAACATGGGCTTTTAAGAAACACCGCTTCTATTTTTGGAGTGCTGACCAGGAATGGGTGAAGCAGTTACAATACCAAGTGCTTTGCTCTGAAGCAGCAGCAGTGTGAAGAAGCACCCTGAATTGTGAAAAGTGGAGCAACTGTAAAAAGTTTTGTTTGTTTACTTCATTTTCCCAGAAGAGTCTTTGATTCGCCAAACATTGAATGTACATTTTCTAACAAACTAAAAAATCTGGGACCAAAAAGTCAACCTTTCTGTTTTTTCCTTCCTTTCCCGGTCCCACCAGGTAGACCTTGAAAAGCTAATAGTTACTAGCGCCCAGTATTTACTGAGGCTTGTGAGACTGCTGAATAACTCAAACAGGTAGTGAGTGTTGTGCTAACTTGCAGAGTTTCTAGTAGAGACTTTCCAATCAGGTTGTGAGATACTCTTCCAAAAGCCTACATCCTGGATTCTACCTAGTTATTTCAGATTCACCTCCACTAACCAAGAAAACCAGTGCAAGATTTCTGGACTATTTCACCATGTTGCCAATCAATACTGGAGTAGCAAAAAAAATATTTTCTGGAACACTGTTTTGTAATTCCCTCACTGGGGTGCATTGTGTAGCTGGAAATTCTCTTTATAATAATAATTCGTGAGCTGTAGCCTGGCTCTCTTTCATGATATACAGGCACTCCTCCTTATGAATGCTATTCCGTTAGTGTTGCCAGCTGAAATAGTAAGATACGCAATGAGCTTCCTCATTCCCTTCTTTTAAGAACCCGATATACAAAGAGATCCTCTGTTGTTGGTGGTTGTTGTCCCCAGTCCCACCTCTAGAAGAGTGGTCCATAAACCCGGTGAAGATGTACCAATTGAAGGGACTGTTGTTGAAAAATAATAATAACAACAACAGAATTCAATACAGGAAAGTCAGCATAGCAAACATTTCGCTATGCCCATGAGCAGTGATTTTATCTTTTCTTGGCTGCTTATATGGGGCAGCTATGAACTATGACAAATGTAAAATTTTTTCAAAGCAATACAGAATACTAAAACAGAGGAACCTTAATATCATACACAGTCTTTCTTAGCCATTCCAAAAAAAAAAAAAGGCAAAGCAATTACTAATCCTTTACTTTTTAAAATAGTTATTAACATGGTTTTGTGCACTTCATACCGTCACTTTTTAAATACTGCAGAACAGAGTTTCAGAGTTACAATAAAAACATATATGCTTTGATGGGTTCGCATAGGTAGAAACTGTAGCTCAAGACCTGAATCTACTGTCATCTTTTCACTGGTCCCATTGCAGCTAACCTCAGGTACCAAATGTTCTTGATTTTTAAACAAAGAGAGTAATAAAAGGAGAAGATATTCTATAAATTTAAAGTTCAGTTGACCCAGCCTTATACTAAAGATAGCCTTATGAGAAAGATTTGCCATGAGACAGAAGTATATTTTTGGCAGAGAGAAATTTAAATAGAACTTTAAAATTCCTAATTCAAAATTCTTGATATCCATATCAATTTTTTGGTTATTTTTGTTTTTTGTTATTATTATCGTTGGCTGTTTTGTCGTTGTTGTTGTTGTTAGTTTACCATCTGATTTAAAAAGAAATTGAAATTAGAAGTCTATCCATTGGCATAATCTGTCACTCTCCACTTTTAAGAGTTGTAATAACTATTGATGTTGCTTTTCTAATACCTGTTCTTCTTTGGAATTTTAAATTGAATCTTCCACATGAAAACTTTAAAAGCTAACAATTTTTTTCAAACATATTACCTTAAAAATGAATCAAGCTTCCTAAGTCTCATTTGAAAAATCGCATTATCAAAGCAATGTGATGCCAAATAGTAATGAAATTCTTGAAACAAAAAAGAAATCTAGCTAACTTGCGTAGCTTCATTCAAAAGAAAATGCCTGCCTCTGCCTGAAAACCCAACATAAATACTTTTAAATGTCAGTGTCCCTGTGTATCCATCAAAAAAGTGGCATTCACCTGGGATTACTGTCTGCTTTCTTAGGTGTTAATGTATTTCTGGATATGCTTTACTTTCTGAGTTGTACCTTTAGTTTCATTGATTCTTTATCTTGGTTTAGGTTTTATTTTCATGTGGAGTAAGTTTTACTTCTTTTATTTTCTTCAGGAAGAAATTCTTTTTCTATAATTTCCATGACATTTTTTTAATTACCACCTCATCAGAAATTGCACTAGAAATTCATAGTTAATGCAATTTCCATATATAATTACTTATGTTTTCATAATCAGCTGTAGTAAAAGTGATTTATTTAATCAGAGGGAAATAAAGTCATTTTTCATGTATGTTACCATGACTTTCTCCATCGCAATGAATTCATTGTATATTGCACATAATACCAATAATACATCTTTGAGATACTTTATTTTGGAATGATGCTAACTCTCTCTTTGCCAATTCTAATACCAGGTTCCAAGTAATAACCATAATATAAAGAGAGCTGAATATTTATTCTAGGGCTAGGATATGAACTTCCCAATTCATTTGGGTACCTATTCTTACTGAGTTTCCTTGATAACAATCTGTTCCTGGTACCCAGTGATAAATCAGTTGGGACCTGCATGACTAAAAGGAAGGTTGAAAATGATAAAGACTAGTAAAGTGTCCTAAAAGGAGAATTTGGTCCTGGGAAGAAATAGAAGACCTAATTTGATTAAATTTATTGGCTCAATAGTCCACTCATCTTCCTACTGAGAAGAGTGGAATCAGCCTGAGAAGATTGTCTTTGGCTGGGGCTAAAATTGGGAGCAGGGAGGTGTCTGGGAGGAAACTCATGAGAATATTAACAGATGCAATGGAGAAAAACAAAGTAAGTCTCCAAACATGCTAATCTTTGAACGTAATAGTCTTTTTCAAATGACTGATATACCAGCAAGTGATCAGAAAGACTCAGAGCTATTTATAACTGTAAATGCATTGTATTTACTGCTCTGCTGCAGTCTGTGACTTCCAAACCAGGAATTAAACACTCTTTTTAAGAAAAAAAGAAAAAAGAAAAAAAATTTTCTGTGCGAGTCTCCCAGCAAAATGTACATGGTCTGGAGACTTCAAAATTATTATATGAGTTCATATTTAGCAACAGCTTATTAATAACCCTCAAGCTGTCAGAATCTCTATAGTTACCATTTACAATTTTTATACTGTGAAGAAATACAGATCAGTGAAAGCATAAGGATAATTCAGAATTTGCTTTGAAGAGTGTCCAATGCCTGGGAGAATTTCTAATGTCTATCGAAGAATGGGGCATGTATAAAACAGTTGGATGGATTTCACTGATCTTCCCAATGTGAACAAATATACTATGTATATTGTTTGTCTTTCTAGAATTCAATGGCAGCTGCTGGTGATGTTGTAATTAGAAATCTATATAGAATATAGATGTTTAGAGAGATGGTGCCAATACTAAAATATTTGTGTGAGCTACAAGTGCTTGTACTTAATTTTTTCTGCACTCAGAACTAATTTGGTTTTAAAACTGTGTGCACAAACTGTTCTTTTTCTTTGTTGCAGCTTGTACTATTAAAATAATGGAGAATGTTAAATTATTTTGATGTGAATTGCAAATGATTTTTTTCATAAATTTTAACATTTTTATCAGCATTGTTTCGCTTTGTACTTGTATAAATGTGTTTTATTTTAGCATTTTTAAATATACTTGCCTGCTTCTCAGTTGTCTAAATCACGTTATAGTTGGTGTTTGTGAAGCCAGTTGCTTTTTGAAAAATATTAAAAAAGAAACAATGATATGACTTCAAGATTATTCCCCCAAATGCTTAGATTGTTGTCCTAACAGTATTTTCTGAGAATGAAGAGTCATGTTATAATTTAACCTTAAGTTCTGAATCATACACACATTTGAATTATGATCACTGGGTAATTAATTAAGCAAATCAACCTCAAATCAAACAGAGATGCTAGCCCTAAAGACCTCTTCTACATACACCTTTTAATATATAAAGATTTACCTTAAGAAAATAAGGTAGGGACGACAGACCTTTTTATCTAGGTATACAAATTAGAGGAGTATTTTTGAACTTATCTGCCCAGATGCTGTTAATGTTGCACATATACAATGGACAGGGTACCTCTGTGTATAGAAATTTGTGCCCATATTTACATATTTAATTGTGAGTTAATCTATATGTGACTTTGTATGTAATTCTGTGGTGTGTGTGTGTGTGTGTGTGTGTGTCTGTCTGTGTATGTGTATGTCTGTGTGTGTTCATACATATCTCTATAACACTCCAAGATAAAACATTGTCAAATCACCTTTAATTTTTACTCCTAAACACTGAATACCAGTTAGTGAAAACTTAAAAGCACAGCATATACTTGACTTGATATACAGAAGAAAATGTAGATTCTAAAATATATCCTCTCTGTGTTTACAAGCCTTGTGGTATTTATGCTCAAACACAAGTTATGAGTGAATATACTTATATTAGTATACAAATTACATTTAATCTTAAACAAGGTAGACACTTTTCTATGTTGTCACACTCTATCCTTCATTATGGTCTGTTCTTGAGCAAGTCATTCATATAAAACTGATCTAAAAATGAGATCTCTGAAAAAATAATGAGAAAAATTCATCTTCTAACATTTAAGAAAGACTTGTGTCAACTGAATTATGGAAAGCCACTCAAATCCAGTTGAAGCAAAAAGAATAACAGTAACTACAAAGCCAGAATTTGTCACTTTAACAATATCATATAGAAGTTATTATTTGTAGCTTAGTATCAATACCATTTAGCATATAGTTAATATTCCAAAAATAGCTTAAATCTGTGATCCTCAATTTTGTGTGGTAATAGAACAAGTTATTTTTAAAGTTAAAGTATATGACATGGAAACCTAACGAACATGCTAATATGAAACTCTGAAATTGTCTTTTGAGGACAACCTAATTTGATATTGAATGTCAGAAAAAGAATGTTTTTCTTCATTGACTTCTACTTCATGGTGACCAGAATTGTTCCTATGCTATGGATGAATGGTCAGTTTTAGAAAAAAAATTCTTAAAGAATCTGCTTTTTATGACAGCTAGAGAGATGATTAAATAAATAAGTGTAAACGTATTAACAAAGTTATCTCCTGAAACTTTAGCATTATATATTTTTTTTATTTTTCACAAGATCATTTTAAATTCAGAAGCAGCTACCGTATTTTTCCCTTTTTAATTTTTAATTATTGGTAGTCCATAAATTCCATAAAGGAGAAGTTTGAAATTTGCTTCTCCAGTTATTCCTACACTCCCAGATGGAAGAAATACAGGGAAACTTAACTTTCACCTAGCTAAATATTTTACATTTCTCCTTTTACTCCAAGTCAAGGGCACTTGTTTTTAACTGGGACATCTGTCTTTTTAAGTGATATGCAACTTATAAGCAGTCTAGTAATTCCATGTACATACGTATGGAGCATATTTGGCTTATTTAGCTTATATTTTTACTCATTAACTTTAAATAGTGAACTTTACATATTTGTGTATTCCAGTAATAAAATAGATGCTGTATATATTATATTTAATTCTCTTATCTGAGCTATTGAACAGCAATAGGAATTTATTAAAGTTTCTATGGTTTTAGAAGCTATGGAAGTAGAATAATTCCAAATAATTTACTGTCTTCCCATCAGAATGTACCAGTCCTTAAAATGCAAATATGTATTAACTTTTTAAAAAATGAAACTTGTCACTACAGAGCACACATTCCTAGAAAACACTATGAAAATGCTATAATATAAAAATTCAAAGTTTGTACACCTTTTCCAATTAGTATTCAAAATGGTTTGTTTTCTAATTCCATTAGGCTCTTTTAAGATGGTTAGATCAGAAAACTAATGTGGTCTAGCCTCTTCTCCAGTAGGCATCATTCTAAACTGTGGGAAGTCTTGCTCAGTACTGCTGTTCACTTTCATCTTGCTTTCTAACTTATCATTCCAGCACATTCCAGCCCGTTTATTTTGCTTTCACAGGTCAAACTGAGGATTTTCCACAACTTTTTATTATTTTGTTTCATTTTGATCAATTTCATCTTTATTTTAATCAGAAATGTTGGTTGGTTCTCTTACAACTCCAACAGCTTGAGATGAAGCAATATGTAAGGCATAACACAAATGGATGTCAACTCAACAGTGAAGTATATTCTAAACATAGCAGAAGGCTGTCAAGATAATATCCAGAACATGATTTTAGAAGTCCTATTCAGGTTCTTATTAATTTACCTAAATGAGAAAAGTTACACAGACACATCTGTAATAATGAATGGTCAAGGTAATAATGTAAGCCTTTATTTGTCCATGAGTATGTTAAGGCCTCTAAAGAGCTTAAACCCTGTAAGTGGGTCCAGGAACATCACACCACTACCAAGAACAAAAGATCCATCTAAAGGTATACAGAAAGAAATATCTTATTCCAGAAGATAAGAGTACAATCTAGTAGCCCAAGAAAAATCAGTAACAAAATTTGTGGGCCATCTTATATAGTTATGGCTCAAAAAGAAAGAAGTTAGTGCAAATACATATTATTTTAATTTTTAAATGACCAAATTTAATTTCTAAAGAATATGAAGAGGCTGAGGTCAAACTCTTAAGTGACAAAAGGGGAATCAGGACCTTAAAGAAAGTGTTGACGGCAAGGCCAACATGCAGATTGTGAAATCCAAAAGAAAGAATAATGCAATGTATCACCAAGTGGATGCTGTACACAGAACAAATATCAATGGTCCAAAAGTTCCTGATACTACATGAAAAGCATCGACAGAAGCAAACATTAAATAAACAAAGACAGATGTAAAAAATGTTAACTTCCAACAAGAATTAATTCAAGACAAGACATTAAAACAGTCCAAAGGGATGTTTGCATGAGTCACATACTTAGGAGATAAAACAATGATTGACCAAAAAGTGATTATCATCAGCATGGCATCAAAATTTACAAAATAACAAACAAAAGAAAATCAAAACAATTATATATTTACAATCTTTTACATACCTTACTAATATATATATTAGTATATTACATATATATAGTATATATATACTATAAATATATATATTTATTCATTTTTTCTATATATATATATAAGCCAAAAGAATAAAATGAAATGAAAATGAGAAAAATCAAATAACCAAAACAGCAAGAATAATCAAAGGTGCTTAAATGCAAAATGGAAGACTATATATATGCACACATACATACACACACACACACACACACATACATATATAAACACATATATGTACATATACCTATATATAATACATATGATATATATGTATACAGAAATTTTCACTTGAAAAATTCTAATTAACTAAAATTACAACCTACCTAGAAATGAACACTACCTGGATGTCCATGGGGGCACACACTAATGTCCCCATTACTATGGAAGCTAAAACAGGAAAATCTGAAAGTCGAGGCCAACTTAGGCTACTTAGTGAGAACTTATCTCAAAAATAAAAAGCTAAAAAAATAAAAACCTTCAGCAAGGGTCTGGCATATTGTAGAATAAGAGAAGACCATTCCAAAGAATGTGGTTTTTACCTAAATGTATTTTTAAAAATAAATTATTTAATTGAATATGATGAATAATAAACATAAAATACAATATAATTATTGTTGTCTAAATGAAAAGTAATTAAGCAAAACAAAATGCAAGAAATTATTTAAAGGTATCATTAACAACACTCTTTTCATTTGTAAAGAAATGATACATTGAAAACCATTCCTGGGGTCTGATGGAGTAAAATAATCAAACCACAAATGCTGATAATGAACAGAGAGAGACAGAGAGAGAAAGGAGGAAAGAGAAAACTACTAGGTGCAATTTTATGTTAATGAATTTGAAAATACAGTTGAATTGAATAGTACTTCAGGAAAACACACAACAGAAATGAAATGAAAATAAAGGTAAAACATGGGACAATGATAGTAGAATTTTATGAAATGTAATTTAAAGTTACTTTACTTTAAAAAACACAATCTTAATGTTATAAAAGCAAAATTTACCATGATCTATAAACCCAGTGTGGAATAACATAGAGGTATTTGCTTCAATTTCCTGAGGCTTACATAAATTTGGCATAAAAATAAAACAAAAATTAAAATAAAATACAATTATAATGTAGTCTCACAAACATAGATTTATTTTTAAATTCCAAATATTTATGCATCAAATTGTAAAATTATTAATAAACTTTCATACAGAAAACTCGCAAATGAATAAAAATATCATATATCAAAACTAGACTCTAAGTATATGCAACTCAGTGAATTTCTATACAGTTAGAATATGCATTTGAACAAACATTGTGTAGCTTCATATCAAATCTTATACTTTCAGTATGAAATATACTTTATGTACTTACCCATTACTAAACCAAAATAACCACGACAAAAATAGAGCTAAAAAAACCCAACTATCTTTATATCCTTTTTCATATTTCATGTCTGTTACCTGCGTTCAGTTATTCACATTGTGAGACTATCTGTGCATCAGTGACATGTTAAAAGAAAGCATGATTTGTGCAGAAGGCAGTATAAGAATATTACAAAGAATAACAGAAAGCCCCACTTATGAGAAAGAGAAAATTTGGAACAAATAAACAAACAAACAAACAAAAAGAATGGAAGGAAATTTTCTTCACATAGGAAAAAATAGTACTAGAACCCTAGAACAAAGATATAATAGTAACAAAATTTTAAAATTCCATGAACTTGGGAGTGGAAGGATGTGCTCTATTATGCTCCATCGGCAACTTTTATATAACTAGAAAATTTTTAGAGTTAAGTGATACTGACATTTGGGAAATGGCATTATTTGGATTATTTATATCTTCACTGCTCTGAGCAAAACAAAACTCAAGTCCACTTTAAGACATGAATATTTAATATGGTGTTTAGCCCTGTAGGTAAAACTCCAACAAATAAAAGTAGATAAAATACTTCATTACAACAAATATACCTGCAGATTCATATAAAATCTAGGACAGTCTAGAAATGTTAACCTTAATGATACAAATACACACACATACACATGCACACATACACACAACACACACACACACACACACACACACACACACACATCAGAAACAAAGAAAACAATAGACACATGATTTTAAGAAATCAATTTTCTCCTTGGTACCGCTGAAAAACCTGCTGAACTGGAAGACAACGTTAAACATGTAATTAGTTTAAAGCTGCAAAACATAAAGAATGCCCTTCATTTAAAGCTTCCAGTCACAGGATTGGGTTATATCTAACTGAGTTGTTGACCAAAGGGGTCCCATGGGAATCCCCAAACAACCCAGGCTGTTCCACAAATAGGTTGCTCTCCAGAAACTGACACCAAGTCCCTATTGATGGAGACAACACCTATACAACTTATTGAACACGGAGAAGTTGATCTGATGCCTATGTGTAGCCTAGACCTCTGTGTTCTAGAGTCTTTAGTAAAGGAAGGTACTAGACAAGCTACCAAAGCAAAAACATAAACACCAAGCCAGCAACAAAACCTTTGATCTACATGGGTGTCCTGCAAGCAAAATATGCTAGCACAATGGTAGCAAAAAGCTTATAGGAGTAACCAACAATATCTGATTTGACTTAAAGCCCAACCCACAAGATGGAACCTGTAGCCAAGAGTGCTTGGGTGACCAAGAACCTGAGACTAGATATCCCAGAGTCCTAGGGTAGAATAAAAAACTACTATTCTAAAAGAAATGAAAAATGCAGCAATAAAATGACATTATACTATACTCATGGATCAGTGTCTTCCTCAGGCATCATCAGAGTAGCTTCTTCCTGCAGCAGATAGAAACAAATATAGAGACCCACAGTCAGATATTATACAGAAAATGAAACTCAGCCCTAAATGGGATACTTCCACCAAATTCCTCATCTTAGGATTCAGGGGACCCTGATAAAGTAGTGTAGTTGTATGCCTACAGTGGCAGTCCAGCAAGGAGACATGGAAGTATTTTCATAGGTGTAAACTTTGCCAGACAGACCTCAGCAGAGGTAACCAGCACTCCATTGACAGTGAAACCCTAAGCATCTGAGCTCAGGTGTTTTATTGATCCAGAAATCCTCAGGTTTTCTACTGAATGTAGAAAATGTAGATCATTAGCAATCAAACATCCTCCACACAAATCCAACATCTGAAGACAATATAAAACACCAAAACCTATGCATCCCTTTTTCCAAAAGTGCACAAAAACAATTATTTTAAACACAACTAAAAATAAACTTCTACAAAGTAAAGGCAGAAAATATATAAGAGCCAGAGGGGATGGAGGAGATTAAAGAATCAAGGCCCTCTAAATCAGCATGTTCAAAGCACATATGAACTCCCAGAGACTGAAGCAGCATGCATGGGGCCTGCACAGGTCTGTAACAGTTCTGCATATATATTATGGCTTCTAGTTTAGTGTGCTAATGGGATTCCTGAGTGTGCAAAAGAGTAGGTCTCTATTTCTTGTGCTTTCTTTTGAGATCTTTTTCTTTTGTCAGTTTTTTTTGTTGTTGTTTGTTTTAACATATATGTTATATTAATCATATCATTTATATTATATTATATTATATTATATTATATTATATTATATTATATTATATTATATTATATTATATTATATTATATTCCTTTAGAAGCCTAATGAGAGACACAAAGAAGTGGATCCAGATGGGAGTGGTAGTGGGGAGGAACTGGGAGCAGTAAAGGGAGATAAAACCATAACCAAGGCTTATTATGTGAGGAAAAAAATATCTATTTTCAACAAAAGGAAACAAAATACCTTTCATTTAAAGAAAATTGGAATAGAAAAACACTTAGCAGGTGTTGTTGAGGACAATATTTCATAACACTGTCCAGAAAGATTTCTAAGGAGCAAAATTTCAAATGATTATTGGGAGCAGACCTAATACATAAAAGCAGAGGAAAGTGTTCAGGCAGAAGAAACTGCACACCCATTGATACAAGAAAGTCATCAGAATGTTCATAAAAGGACCATCTCATAGCTTTTACTAGGGTTTCCATTGGTTGTTGTGGTATGTTTAGCTATGGATAATATCTTAGTTAAGATTAGTCTCTTACTTGATTGCACCTCTGTGCCATCCCCAGCTTCCACCCCCCACAGGAGGTTCCTGTTATTTGTTGATTGAGGGTCTGTGTGAAGACAGGAAGAAAAACACCTGGGGATTGAGGGGTGGAGCAAGGAGGGAGGGGGAGTAGGAAGTGGAGGAGGAGGAGGAGCTGAAGGAGGAAAAAGGAGAACTAAGAGGAGAGATGGGGTGAGGAAGCCCTGGAGTGAGCTCTCTGCCTAGCTGCCCAGGTATATAACTCCCTGAGATTTGACATGGTTTGTGATTAATAAAAAGCATTGGAAAATTAACACTGGACTCTCCGTTAAGCGTCATAACGTTACTTTAACAATTGGTGGTTTTGTGAGGTAATTAACAGCTTTATTTATGAAGTGCTTGCTTGGAGACCACACTTCTCTCATGATAGCTGCTTAGTCATGTCAGCCATAGCAACTTTGGAAGTTCAGATCCACACTTAGATTCCTCCACACAATGAAATTCTGTTCTATACAACTTCTTTCTTTTTCTTTAAGATGACATAGCTATCTTACTTCATCAATGTTTCTAACAATTTCAAATTATCCAAAGGTCTTCACCCAATTAAGGCAGCAAAAGCATCCATTTTAATGTCTGTCCTGTCAATCATTGTAGTAAGAACATTTAATGCGCAATGATCTGCCCTCTGAAAATTTTTAGTCATTCAATCAGTATTGCTAACAGAGTGGTTCATCTGTAAACTAAACCTTTATACCCAACAAATAGTAGGTCTTCATTTCATCAGTCTCTTCTCTTGGCAACTTCTATTCCAGATTCTGCTTCTATGAGTTTGACTCTTTCAGATACTTCAAATAATTAGAATCATGCAATATTTGTCCTCCTGTGTCTATCTTATTTTCATTCAAAACAGTATCTCCCAAGTGTATTGCCACTATGGTAATAGTTCCTTCTTTTTAACAGTATTTATTATTCTCTAATACTAATATAATAATGCAAATTTTCAATTTTATGTATGAATAATATTTTTCATCCATGACCCATCAGTAAGCATTTAGGTTGTTTCCTCATATTTTCTATTTGTGAATAACTAAGACAAAATTATATATCTAAGAATCTCAAAATGTTCTAAGAGAGTACAGAGTGAACAGCTGCAAGAAATAGGAGGTGTAGGCCCATGATGCTTCATCCAGCTTACAAGACAGCAGTAGACATTCAATTGCTCCTGAACAGTTCCAGTATATTAACATGTCTGATTTAATTTATGGATAAACCATTAACATTATAAAATACACAGTTTGATTATTAAGTCTAAATAATCTATCAACACCATGAAAGCAGTTTGTTCTGCTATTATATGTAGTGACATTTCAACCCACCTTTAAATTATACTCCAACTAAACATGAAATCAACTTAAATGTGATTTTTGTCATCCAACTGCAATTTTTCTAACTGCAATTTATAATGGAAATTTAAAAGCATTTTGGTAAATGAAATGGTAATTTGATTTTGTATATGATTTACTTGGACAACAAATTGTTAACGGATGCCTGATGGTTTTCAGGACATTTTTCTAGGTCCTAAGGTTTGGGCGATGAGAGAAAGTAACAAAATTATTGACCTTTTGGATTTATTTGGAGTTGAGGATGATTGCAAGGATTTTGGCTAAGTTTTATTGTTCTTAAATGAATTGTGAAGGGCTGTCATTGAAACACATCTGTGAGAAAGGACGAGGATAAGCTAAATTTGACATGCCAATTACAGTAGATGTATGGATTTTAGATCATTAGGCTCAGATGGAAAAAACTGGGATAGAAATGCCTGTAGTAGCATACATGTTACTATAGAGTAAATCTCAAATATATATATACATATATATATATATACACACATACTATGGAACACATAGTAAAATAAATTTTGCATCTATTCAAAACTATTTCTTAACCATTCCTACCAGAAATCATGATTTTTAAGCATATAAAGATGTTTTGTGAAATTACATATCATTACAAATGACCCACTAAATGTTGAAACTTCTTTTTTCAACATGACCCCTATTTTAGTTCTAAAATAATAGCAGTATAAGTTTCAAATTTTATATGCCTAGGGAAAAAAGATTTTGCAAGTGAGAAAGAAAACTTTTGTGTGGTAGATAAAACAATCCTAAATAATAAGTACATTAATCCTATCCAGGGGTAGTGGAACATACCTGCAGGCACAGCTACTGTAGAGGCTGAGGAGAAAGAATCTGTCACCTGAATCCAGAAGTAAGAGGTTGGCTTGAGCAAGGTAACAAAATTAAAAGAAAAAAAAAAAAGCAAATCAAAATACCCTAATCCTCACACTGGCTCAAAAGCAAAATCTAATATTTTTGCTACAAGTTGGGCTTTATTTAGCACTTAAGGGGCCCCCATCACTGCTAAGTAAGCAATTCAGTGCTGTAACACTCTATGAACCTTTCTTTCTCCAATGCCATTGGCATAGCTGGCAGAACAGATGACATACAAATTTTTTCATATTCCAGAGTTCCATCATTCATTCCTATTCTGACATGGCATAACATGTTAGAGTTGACCAAAATTCTTCTTCCAGAATAGTCCACAGTAGAATTGAAACCTCATTCAATGGTTTCACCAGTGACAGAAAATTAAAATGTTACAGCAAGACTTCATCTTCTAATGTTGATTGGTAAAGATCAGGACAAAGCGGTAATATTTCATCTGGGAGAACACAGAGTGCCAGGCATTGGATATGGCATCACATGAAGTACAAGGACTTCTGGAAGAAGTAACAGGCACCTAAATCAGTTAGTTGGGTGTTGTCTGGAGAAGTTTCCTACAGAAGGTGATACTGGAATCAGGACTTAGGGGATTATTTGAGACATTCTTAGAAGATGATATAGAGCATATAAAGACTCAGGAGTGAAATTCGGTCATCTCTATAAGCATCGTAGGATTTGGTAACACTAAACTACAGGATTCTTACAGGGAAGCATTAAGGAAATAACTAAGAAGATAAAAGAGACAGGGGAAGTGAAAAATAAAAATAAAGGCCAGTATATATAGTTATCCAAAAGTGTTTAGACTTAATGTTAATGGTATAAGGAGCCATTGAAGAGTTTTATAGAGTAGATTACAACAAGCAGACTTTGTTCCTTAAGTTTGATTCAAATTGAGTGAAAATGATGAAAAGAAGAAGCATCCAGATCACAGCAGATGGTGATCTACTTGAGAAATAATGGTAGTGATAACTATACAGATGGTGAAGAAATGTATTCAGGACATGCTCTGAAAGAGAGAATTAATATAAATGAGAGACTATGTCCACACGGTGAGTAAGATAAAGAGGTCTAGCATGCCAACCACATGTCTGGTACAGATCAGAGAGAAGTTTCAGTTCATTGTAAACACTGCTACTGTTGGGAAAGCAGGTTTGGGATGATTTCTGTTTTATATATAATACAGAGTTAAGACTGCTGAACATACTGCCCCAGTTAAGTGTGTCCAGTAGGCAGAGGATAATGGGCTTCAGGCTTAAGAGAGAGGGAGAAAAAAGTTAGTTTCAGTAAGAAACTGTGCACCCAAAATTCTTACTTGAAAAGTATTAGTGAAAGAACTATGTACAAATACATGAGTAAGGTTAGGTCAATAATTAGTGACAAGCAGATACATGTAATCGTGGGGAACATCTGACTATGGGCTTTCCCAACAGGAGACAGCATTTGAAAGGTGCTACAGTCCTGGGAGCTGAGAAATCACCACATCCTCTTCATAGCTGCCTACTCAGCTACCTAGAATAATGCCACTTTTCTTTATGCAAAACAATGATCAGGAGTGGGCAGTCAAATCTTTAATCAGGTGTCCCATTCATCACCTGAGGAGGCTACCAATTAACTAATGTTATACTTAGCTTATGATATCCAAAGTCATACATCTATCATTTATCTTTGTAACACCAACTTCCTGACTACAAATACAATCAGTTAAACTTGAACATTATTATATTTAAAACAGAACACACAAGTCATCTATGAAAGGTCATTATTACAAAATGTCTTCAGATGTTGTCATGTATGTCATGTATGTAGGGACTAAAAGTATGGAAACAATACAGGAAACCAGAAAATAAAAAGTCCATATAAATTAAGGCTATATATGTATGTGTATATATATATATACATATGTGTGTGTGTGTGTGTGTGTGTGTGTGTATATATATATATATATATATATATATATATATATATATATATTTCATTATGCTTGGCAATACACTGTCTAAAACATATTCATTTCACTTAGCTCTATTTTCACTAAAGATGAGGTTTCAGAGAGTCTTATTGACTTGCCCAATGTTGCAGCAGTTCCTGAAAAAGCCATTTCTGATAGAAAAGGAAAGGATGTAGTGTGTGTCAGCAGCTAGACATAGAACCCATGAAAAGACATTTATTCCAAACAAAAGCTCATTAATTAGAACACAATTTCCAGTTCTATTCCAGGGGCTTTTTACTCCAGCACACTGTGTCCTTTTGGTCTGAATCCTCTGCTTGTTCAGTATATAATTACACTAACTTTTGATGACAGAGAAATCTCAGCGACATTCACATCCAATTTACCCTCTTTTTGAAGCCTCTATGCTGCTTACTATGCTCACAGGTGGTTCAAAAATTGTAACTAGATAAGAATCTGGAGCAACAGAAGATAGCAATTAGCAGGCCAAGGTCAGCATGGCATCCGGGTCCAAATGGTTTAGAAGATTAGAATCAGAATTGGAAAGTTCTCCTAACCAATTTAGTTCCTGGAGAGAGTAATAAAACACAGTTCCAAGTGACTTCTCACTTAAAAACAAATAAATAAATAATACTATTATCTGCTTATATGGTTGTCAACTTGGAAATGTTCTCAGTAAAGGAGTGAGATGTGGTATGTATCACCATTTCTCTCATCATTCTAGAGAGATTAGTCTGGCACACTCCTGGCTGAGAAGATGTGGCTCCTAATTTCATCCATCTGTGTGGACAATAAGCTGAAAACTGATTCTGTTAATAGACAGTCAAAACTTAATGGGATACTGTCTACAAGAGAAGTGTCTTCCTTTATGATTAAAACCTCCTTGTTCTACCAGGAGAACATTGATTAAGCCATTTAAACTCAGTCTTAACATCACATCTGTCCACTGATGGCAGACTGACATGCAAAGCACCTACGGAACCTTCATTCAGAGAACTAAGAATCGTGTACCTATCTGAGCCAGGCAAAAATCTCAACATAAAATCTCCATGCTATGCATATGTCTTGACTAAAGTGGCAACTGTGCCTAGATGGATAATTCCCAGATAGGTAAAACAAAAGAAGTCTTAGTGAATCACTGGCTAACACTTCTGGATTGTGGTTTTCATTGGAACATGGTTTGTGACTGCTAGCTTAAATTCTTAATTTTAAAAATGAAACAAATATTTAAAATTTTAATTTAAAAAATTCCAGAAGATAGAATATGAGAAGGTTCTTTTAAAAAGCAAAGGATTTAACATATACCCAGGACTAAATTCTCAGAATCTTCACTGGCTAGATGTTATTCTTTGTAGGATGAGTGTGGGCTTGGGAAATCATGTTTATAATGGGTGGTACTCATGAGTTGATTGTTATTATTAGTCTTAATATTCAAAGTTGCACTCTGAATAAGATGCACATTAGCTTTTTGATTGGCATGCAGTCTTATAACAATTTTCACACTAGAATCCTAAAACGTACACTGGACCCTCTTAAATTCTAGTCCAAATATAAGGCTATACTTCTGAACATTATTGCCTTTCCTTTTTCTTTTTCCAAATTTCATCCTTCTTTATTTCTGCTACCTGTTTGTATAAAACTTTTATTAATAATCCTCTTCTTTTTTAATTGTACATAGCTAAGTGTGTCTGTTTCCTAGAGAAACACTGTCATGTATACCATGAGTCATCTCACCTCACCTGTATCTGTGTCTTCACAGAACGGTATCAGCTAGCATCTGCTTTATTTACATAGGTTGGAACATAGGAAAAATAGTGTGATGACAGGCATACGTCTGTCTGAGTTAATATTATATTGACAACAATTTAAAAGGCTAACAGTGACCTGTGACCTGAAGTACAACAGACTAAAATTAAAATTCAAATCCTATCAACAACTAGCTGTGATATCTGAGAACAAGTAATTTAATTTTCCTCAGTACTTCTGCTTCTACATGGGGGTGGGGTAGAAGGGGGTGGCGATAATTTCACATATCTCATCTAACTTCCTTAGAGCAGTGGTTCTCAACTTCCAAATGCTGCAAACCTTTAATATAGTTCTTCATGTAGTAGTGACCCCCAACCATAAAATTATTTTCATTACTACTTCATAACTGTAATTATGCTACTGTTATGAATTGTAATGTAAATATCTGATATGCAGATGGTCTTAGGCAACCCCTGTGAAATGGCCATTTTACCTCCAAAGGGGTTTCAAACCACAGGTTGAGAACCACTCTCTTAGAGAATAAAATAATTTTTAAATGTGTACAAATTCCATTGTTAATTTCAATAATTAATGGAAAGTTTTTTGTTCAGAAAAACTCTAAAACATATTAGTTAGCTGTTAGGTTAGGCACCCCAATATCAAAATATTTCTGAATAATCTACTATCAAATAAATCTTCTCACTTAATGTGAGATCCCCAGTTTTGGGGGATCCAACAGCTTCTGGCTTCCCCAAGCATGCACACGGTGCACATACAAATATGTCGGCAAAATATCCAAACAGATAAAATAAAGGAATAAATCTGAAAATATTTTTGAAAAAAAACTATTTTTGGCTGTCCATGCTAGCATATGCCTGTGTTGCTAGCTATCTGAACAAGAGACAGGGAAACTGACATACATGAGTTTGCAGCTAGTTACACAGCAAGCTTTATGACTATATAAATTCCAGAATGATACTTAGTTAAAGGAAGGAAGGAAGGAAGGAAGGAAGGAAGGAAGGAAGGAAGGAAGGAAGGAAGGAAGAAAGGAAGGGAGGGAGGGAGGGAGGGAGGAAACAAAAAAAATTGTAACAAGCCAGTGCAATGCTGAAATGCACACATGAAGGATTCATTTGCCCACATGTTTGTATGTGCACTGTGTGCATGCTCAGGGAAGTCAGAAGGTGTTGGATCCCATGAAACTGAAGGTCTCACTTTCTGGATGATTGTCAGCCATTATGTGGGTGTGGGAACCAAACTTAGATCTTTTGGAAGAGCAAGAAACACTCTTAACCACTGAGCCATCATTACAGCCCAAAATAGCTTTTTTAAGTTCATTCTTTCCTCCAACTTTGCTTGTCCTCCTGTGTAATCATAAATATAATTTTCAGACTCCTTATTTTTAAATAACTTCTAAAACCCACCAGATTCATTTGCTAAAAGCATTCTACTACTTTTACAAAGAGGAAAAATTAAAAATCAAAATTTGTACAATTTCGATCAAGGTTATCTTTTAACATCATCTCACTAAGGAAGCAGAATTTCAGGTTCTGAAAATTACCTAAGAAATAAGGAAACATCCACATCCATCTCTCTATTTTTCCACAAGGCTTATACTAACTCCAAACTAGTGGCCTATTTGCTGATGAATCCTTGGGCCTTTATGAGACATGACTTTAGACCAGGCTCTTGAAATTTTAAGAAAACAGTATTTTAGTAGAAGAACCTACATGGAATTCTCCAAAATGTGGATAAATCACATGACCCTCAACCCAAAAAAAAGAGACATTAGGGCTTTTGACCCAAGAGAACCAAAGAAAGTGCTTCGCAACACTAAACTTTCATACCTATACACATGTTGATCCCTGCACCTGGATGGCAATTTCTTATCTGCATTTAGATGTCACGACTTTCCTGGGTCTTTAATTGATCCTCCAAGTCAGACTTAGTTGTGTCTTTTCCAGTATCTTAAACAACTGGGTGTGTTTAAGTACTGGTAGATTGAAGTTCCTTGAATTACATAGCTCTTCGAGAAAGGAAGATTTATGTGCTTTAGGATTTTAGAGCTTGAATTGAGAAAGAAAGCAAGGCAATCTCCTGCACAGAAAGATGTCCTTGCAAAGACTCTGGGCTCTTCTTTCTCTCTACCTCTTTCTAGTTCCTCTTTCTACCTCTGCTGCTTTCTAGCTTGGTCATTTTCTACTTTGTGGGAATGTGTGGTCATGATTTGTATATCTTATTTTACTTTCTTCTCTGTTTTTTCTTTATAATTTTAAGCTCTCCTCTTCTGTATCTCAGTACTCAGGAGCTCATGATCAGCCTCAATGAGCTTTTTGTAGTCATCTTGGTCTATAGAAAACTCACATCCATGTATGGACTGGATTCATTTGTCAATTAGGATGCTTAGACGAAAGCAATGTTCTACAGAGTATGTCATGGAGATCAGGGACAGCAGAAGTATGGTGAGTATGTTTTATATACATGGATCATGCTGCTATGTCTCTGGAAGCCCCTAGAAAGTTGTATCAAGTACATCTTGACAAGCAATTAGGGGTTATAGAAAATAATCAGAAAATATTATAACTAACTGCCTTAGCTGTGAATTTTTATGACTTTTGACTTGAGTTGTGAGTTTTGTATAGTACAAGCTCGTTGAGGCTGGTCATGGACTCATGAGTACTAAGATACAGAAAATGGGAGCTTAAACTTATAAAGAAAAAATAGAGAAGAAAGAAAAATAAGGTGTAGAAAGCATGACCCCAGAATCCCACAAAATAGAAAATGACCTAGCTAGAAAACACAGTGTACTACTTTATCATCATTACATCATTTTGTTTTCTGTATTTTCCTGTTATATTTACTAATTATAACTACTATTACTTCTTAGATTGAAATATAAGTAACTCTCAGGGAAGAAATGTGTAAGCAGCAGATTACGTTGCAATTTCTCCGTGTAAACTAATAAATCAACATCCTAATAACTACACGTTAACCTCTATGTGCTTGTTTACTGTGAGTTTCCTAGACATATATATCATTATATCAAGAAAATCAGATTTCTAAATTTGCAAATTTCCAGGCTTTGGAAGTTTCTCCCCTAAAAACGCAAATTGGTAGCTGGTAATGGTTCACTGCCTTTTCTTCTTAATATATGACCAATAATAATAAGTGAGTTGTGGCAGGCACTGCATAAATCTGACTGAAAAATAAAGAAAAATGATGTCAAATTTATAAATAATTGATCTCAAGTGAGATTTAGGATCCATAAAGTTAAAGTAGTTTGAGGAAAGATTGCATTCTCATTTTACATCATTCACTTATATTCAATGTCATTAATAAAATGAGTAAGGTTCATCATGGCAATGTCTCCATTTTCAGATGTCCACCAATCATAAGACAACCTTGGTGTTACTATTAGTAGAAAACTACTCCATAGCTCACCAGGGCCCGGAATACAAAGTCTAAGCTCTACCAAAGGAGATACTGACAACCATAACCCAACATAAGGCTTAATAGTTATCTGTCACTTCTCTGTGCATGAATATTGTGTCTCTGCTTCTTGATAGTTTACAATGTTCTTCTGCCTACCTGGAAAACATGTGCTCATTTATTGCAAGAATTCAAACTCAATATCCTTTCAAAATTTTAACTTTAGAGGTGAAAGATGCAACATGTACAAACTGCCAAAAGCTGTGCTAGTATAGTAAACATGGTTAACTCATTGAATTGGGAAAATACTAGAATATTATTATATCCATTTGTCAAAAGAGGTAAATGAAGTCCATTGTCTTCATAACCGTTCTCTGACAACAAAAGGAAAATTTGAAACAAGTTTGTCAATTCTAACACTCATGTGGGATCACTAAGGTCTTACACATCCAGTAATTCAGAAAAAAAGAGCAGGGCTGCAAGTATCACATATCTAATTTCAAAATACACTACATAAGCCATAGTAACAAAAGCAGAGCGGTATTTGAAGCAAAAGGGCTAACTGGACCAATAATTTGGCCTGAAGTTTTATAATGTAAATCCACATGGATACAGCTTTCTTATTCTTGACGAAGTTTTCAAAAATATACCTTAGAGAAAAGGAAGCCCCTGTAACAAAATGGTGCAAAAACTGGACATTGTCACATAGAAGATCTATACTAGTCATCAATTACTCACCCAATAAAAACTTAATTTGAAGTTTATGAAAGACCTTTAACGAAATACCTGAAAATTGGAAACTACTAGAGGACACACTCCAAGACAGAGGCACGGGCAACAATTTCCTAATAGTTTCTAATGGATCCCAATAGTGTAGAAACGGAAGCAAAACTTGAAAAGTAAGAATGTATCAAATTAAAACACTATGTGCAGAAAAGGAAACAATCAACAGAGTAAAGAAACAACCCATAGACTGAAATCAAATTGTTCCTAACTACTTGATTTTCATTCAAGATCTAGAATGCATAGAGAGCCTCCCTGTTCTTTAACAGGAAATCCAAATCAATAAATAAGCAAATAATCTTGAATGTACACTTCTCAAAGGAATAAATAAACGTAAAAATATTCAATATCCTTAAACTTCAGAGAAATGCAAATTTGAATGCATTACGATTCTGTGTCATCCTACTCAGAATGGTTGTTATTAATATAATACAATAAAAACAAATTCTAGTGAGGATGTAGGTGGGAGGGGAAGACCCTATACATAGTTTGGTGGATGTATAAATCAGTCTGGCTACTAGTAGAAACAGTGTGAAATGTCCTCGAAAATCATATTAGAGCTACCATATGATCCAGCTTTACCACTCCTGTATGCATCCAAAGGTAATCAACGTCTGTGGAAATGGAATGCCAGCATGCCTGTGCCTATCAGGGCTCTTATCACAAAATCAGAAGTAGGGAGTCAGTAAGGGATCATCAGCAGATGGATAGATACAGAAATCACCTTATCCATAAAGAAGAGCAAAATTATATCATTTTCAGAAAGTGAATAGTATTTGTAGATATCCTATTGAGTAATACAAGGCAGATAGGCACAGAATACTACATGGCACATATTTTTCTTCATATGTGACAACCAAAACACAAACAGCAAAACCTCATTTATCCTGGAAGTAGTAGAGAGGCATTCAGCAACGTGGAATGTTCTAGGGCATACTGAGGCATGGAATGTTCATTTTGTAAATTACAGTGAACACATTTACTTAAGTGAATAAATATGTGTGATAATAATAGTGGTAAATGGTTTGTATTGAACATGAGATTTTACTCTCTTTCAAGATGTTTGACTTTTATTAGCCTGAACCCAGAAACAACAGCCTCAACTCTTTCTCCAATGAATGCTGGGGGTTGCTGATCACCACTCCTAGTGGTGGAGGCACTGACCTTGCCTCTCTGTTTAATTTCAAGTACTTGCTTTCCCAGAAACCCTTGTTTCTTCGTGACATTAAATGAGCCAATCCAGTATTTTGGTTCTGACCAACCAGAGAGATCCCCTGTTTCCTTTTTACAAAACCACAGTGGCCAGCTCTTTGGGGCCATCTTGTATGTCGCCTGACCCCTGCATGCAGGAATGTGTCGAGTAATAAAGTGCCTTTGTTTGTTGCACATATGGTCTCGGTGGTCTTTGGGTGGCAAATTTCGGGCCATACATTTGGAGGCTTTGTCCTGGATAGCCCCACTGGGTTTCTGACCACCCTAGGCACCCACATGCCGGTAAGTCGAGCACTCGTCTTTTTGTATGTCTGTTAATGTTGATTCTGTAGTTCTTGACCAGTTCGAGACTTGCAGATCCAGAGATCCAGACTGTTGAGCTAGCGGGTCTCTCTGCCTGTGGTGCTGAGAGACATCTCGAGCCCACTTGTAGGAGCCCACACTGTCCCTTTGTTGGATTTGGAGGAACGAGGTAGTAGCCAATCAGGCCTGTTAGTTCACGGGTTAGGCCTAAGTTATACTTGGTTTCTTTGCCGTGCACTGTATATTTCCTGGCCAGTGTCTGTCTTGTGTTTCCTGTCTGTCTTGTGTTTCTGTCTGTTCGTAAACTTTACTGTGTTAAACATGGGGCAAGCTAGTTCCACTCAGCCTCCGCAGTGTTTTGAGCCAGGCTCGTACAGCTCTATGTCCCCAGGCTGCAGCAGCCCACAGGTGTGGTAAGAAGCAGCTCCAGTGACCTGAGCCCACTGGTTGGGCAGGAGGGAAAGGGGCAAAGAGGGCGGTGGGCATCTCTCCTGTGATTCCCTTGTTCCCCAACTGCGTGGAAGGGGCGATGAAGGCCAGGCATGCTGGTGTCCCACTGCCAGGCAAACTACAGAAAGGGCTTGGCTGCCTCTTTGCCCCTTCTGGGAGGGGTCCCACATGGTGCCTGAACTTAACACTGAGCATGTGTAACAGCATCACTGGACTGGTACCTGCTCACATCACAAGCTACTGGCTAACTACATGCTTTACGGTAAACAGGGCCATGGTCAAGCAGCAGCACACCATTTTGTGACAGCACCTGTGGGAGAAGAAAAACCATCCCACCCCGGCAGCAGCACAGTGGAATGTGAGCACATGAGATGCCAGTGTCCAGCCTTGCCTCCTGCCTTCTGGCTCGCTCACATGGTCTCTGCTGCCACTAGGCGGAAAAAACCAATACATCTGACTCCTGAGATCTACAGGTACCCCAGCTGGAGGGGAGGGTGCGGGAAAATCAGGTAAAAACAAGAGGACTCCAGCCAGGGCGCCCCACTGGTGCTCAGTGGAACAAGGACCCGATGAGGCAGGCACCCGGAGCCCGCCTGTACCTGCCGCAGCTGGGGCAATCTGCTCCAGGAGCCCCCCTCACATCCCGAGTCACTGCCTATTTTGTTACTGTTTCTTGAGTGCATCCTTATTTGTGTGTGGATGGTATTTGAATGTATGAGCTCTCTATTCTGTGTTCATGTTGCCCTTGCTGCCATAAGTCACTAGTCACCGTGGCTGCTGTGACTGTTTTGGCCAAGGCTCAGAATTTATCTCTGGGTCCAGTTTAACAGGGATTCAAATGTCTTTTGGATATGAAAAAAATTAAAGATTTATTGGATATGGTTAAAATCTCTCTGAAAAAAGAACATTGAATTAATGCTTGTAACATGTTGTTGATAGTAATCTTAAGAGAACTACATGGCATGACTCCGTTTTGGCATGTGGACAACATGTCACTTGCCGACATGTGGTTTACAACCATTTTGGCTGCCTTCCTCCTTGGGAAAGAAGGCAGCCACATGGCTGGCAGCCATACTTACTAGAATTGAAGAGGACAGTTGTCATGTGACTTCACCTCCATCTTTAATGGATGTAACCATATGTTACCAATCAAAGAGATGACAACAGATCTGAAATATTTTAGATTAAGATGGATTTTGTATGGTGTTTTCTGTCCTAAAAATAAGGTCCATAAAGATAAGATTTTTAAGAACAATGTTTAATAAGGTATGAAAGCTATACCTCTGTGCGTTCATATACAGGAATATATCTTGTGCTAACAGCTAAATTCTTCAGTGTAAGATTCATTCAGATAGTACTTTAAGATATAAAGGGATTAAAACCAAAACAAAACAACAACAACAAAAAAAAACCAACCCAAAATCAGCTGAGGTTTGGGTAAAGGAATCTGGCAGTTTTAGAGATTGAGGGGCCATGTGATAGCTGAGCTGCCTGCTGCTGCACTGGAGCTGGTTTAGGCCTGAAAGGCAGATTGCTGCTGAGGGTGGGGCAGGAGTAGTATGCATAATCCCAGATATAGAGCATTGAATTGTTTATATTATGGGACTTAGTTTCTTTTTTTTTTTTTCAGATTGTGATTATGCCCTGTATTTATTTTTCTTTCCTAAAAATAAATAAATAAATAAATAGATAAATAGATAAATAAATAAATAAAATAAAATAAGCAACTTTATTTTTGATATTGTAAAAACATAGTTGGGAGATCTTAAACACACGTTAGCTGTATTTTTGAACAATGTGGATTTCAGTACTAAAAGTTCCAAATGTAAGCTTATAAACTTTAACTTCTGCCTCTAGTTTTTATCTGCCTCAACAGATTTCCACTTACCTAACATCAACATCCGGGAATCAAACTGCTTCAACTGCTGTGAGTCCTGGACTTGCTGAGAGCTGACGATCAGTCCAGCTGATGTGATCACTCCTGTACACTCAGCTAAATTGGTGAACCAGATGTACCCCACTGCCCGAACCCTCCAGACTTTGACTAATCACCAGCCTTTTGGGGGGCCCCGACTATGACATCGGGTTTCAGCAGGAAGCAGTAATCTCTTACACTGCTTCCTGCTGAAACCCGATGTCATAGTCATTTCCTCAGGCTGGAACTTTTAGTCAAAAGAGAACTCCTTGGGACTGGGAACTGTAATTAAATAATAAATAATACTATAGCAATAATAATAATATTAGTATTAATAAAAATATATTATTATTATCATATAGCAAGCCATGACAACTCTCAGGGATATAATACCCAGACGACTTAGGCAGAGAGCTCATGCCATACTCTCTCCCATGGCCTCCTCACATGGCTGTCCTCATGGTTCGGCTCTCCTCCCTCTGCTGCAGCACCTTGGTCTTTATTCATTCAAAACTCCCTCCTTATAGAAATGAATGGAGCCTAACATGTCTCAATGTCTGCCTGCAGACTTGTTGCCTACTCTGGACTTCTCTGATCACCAGGCTGCAGAACACTGTGGTGTTAGGGGACCTTCATCTGCGTTAAGGTAAACAAATAGCCGGTTCATATGGAGATCTGGGAGCCTACTCCATTGTTTGTAGCACAGAGGTGTTAACAGGTGTAGAAAGCAAGCCCTTTACATGCTGCAAGGCATCAGGAAGCACCCTTCTGCCATACAGCAGTCCACAGGAGTATGATCCCATAATAACTGTAAAATATCTAATTCAAGCATCCCACAACAAAGTATAGTAGACATAAAAAAGAGCACTGATCACAAGCCTAGCTTAGCATGGATGTGCCCAGTACCCCAAAAGTCTCTCAAACTTCCTCTCAGCTTCTGACTCCCCCAGATTAACTGTTCTCCATTTTCCCTTTCTAGATTGTTTGTGGCTCTTCTTGTCATTCATTATTGTTTAGAAAATTGAAAAGTGTTGTTGAAGCTCCTGTAGATAAATTATTGTTGCTACTCTTTGACTTTTCACTTTCTTGATTTGCTTGGTTTTCTAGTCCTCTGAAATTATGAAAATCCAAAAGTTAGGAGATTCCTCTATACCAAGAAGCCTAAAAGTTCACTAATTCTGAACTCTTTTATACATCATTTTTCGTCTTTTATTTTGTTTTTCTTTAATAGTTTTGAAAATTTCATACTTTAGTATTATATTTATATCATTGCCAACCCTCTCTCTCCTCCAACTCCTTCTGCGTCACTCCCACCCACTCTCAAATTCATGACCTCTTCTTTTAAAATTATTTTTGTTCCATGCATATATAAATACAACCTGGTGAGTTTATTTAGTGTTGATCATATGTACGTGTGCTTAGGGTTGATTACTTGGGATTGGAAAACCTGTAAGAGGCCTCATCCCTGGAGAAGGCTAAATATTCCTCTCAGTAACCACTCATTGCTCTTGATCTAGGGGTGGAACTTTGGGAGATTTCCCTCATCCCTGATGACATGTTGATTGGTATTCTTGTGATTCAGTTTTTGTTTATGCAGCTATACTGTTGAGATTTCATAGATGTGGCTCTGTCATATACAGAAGATATTATCTGCTAGCAGATGACTTGGTCCCCTGGCTATCACAATTTTTCTGGTTTTTCTTCTATGATGTTCCTTGAACATTAGGTATAGGTGTAGTTGTGTTGTAGATGTATCTGCTGGGGTTGGTCACTACATGGGGAAGAATCACTGTGATGACTAAAGAAACTTCATTTTATGCTAGGTATCCATCTTGGTACCCACTAGCTATTTGTCTCTGACAAAAGCCATTGCCCTTTGAGGATAAGTTTTCAGCAACCCTGACTTAATGACCCCCCACTCAAAAATGTATAGCCATGCCTATCTTACCTGCTATGATATGACTTACTGCTTTTTGTTTTTATTCTTCTATAGCTTGCTTACACAGATCTCCAAAGATAGTTTTGAGTCACTTGGCAGAACAGACTATCTTTTGTTTGCTTGCAGAGATATTGAAAGTCTTCTTGTGGCTTTCTCCTTTAAAAGTCCTTCCCCATACCCCTCCTTCACGGCAATCTCAAACATGTCTCAGAGACTGTTTGACCTGCTAGCAGCTAATCAATAAATCTTTTAATTATAGTTGAATTGAACCTATGGTCTTTTCGTAGAGGTCACAAACTTCGTAACACCATAGGCAAGCTGACTGTCCATTTTTACACAGGGGAAACAACTCCATATAGCAACTCCATATAGATGTTATGCAGATTACATGATGTAGCATTTGTGAAACTTTTCTAGGTGTATGCTTGGCATATAATAGGAGTTCGAATAAATTTATATTTTAGTTTTAAGAACACAGTTGTGGAAGTGTATTTTTAGTTATGTATAAAATAATTGCTTTGTACACTATTAGATAAGGGGCTGCCTACACCTTGGCATTTTGTACTGTCTGGAGGTATTTGATTTATGTTGGGGACATTTGACTCCTGTTGATCTGCACATGCTTTAAGTAGAACACCTGGGGAGTTCATATACTCATATATGTCGAGTATGGCATTTGCTGTGACAGTGCTGAGGTCTGAAACAGTTTGCACTGATGATTACGCTTCCTTGTCATTATTGCTGAGCCTCCAGAGCAGCCTAATAACTACATAGTTGTTCAGGTTCAACTGAACAGGTTCAAGCAAATCTGGTGACAGTCACTGTGAACATCTCATCTAATGCAGTAAGGTAGTTATGATCAGGGTACACATAGAATAAGACTTCCTTTCTGAACATTTCCTTCCTTCTACTCTAGGGAGGGCTTTGAGGCTTGATATTTTAGGCATCATTATTCTCATTTGTTAAATGATGGCTTTTTTATATACATCTCACAGGACCACTGTGGTAACATACTGTATGCATAGGGATTGGGTAAAATAAAACACATTTTAGTCCATGTGATGCACTTGCCACAGGAAAGATCATGAGCCTCCTAAAAACGTTAACATCACAGTTTTCACAGAATAGCACTGTTGCATAACTTAAGACAGAAAGTAGAGAGGTTGTAATGAGATCATTAATAACCACTCATTACAGAAAGCCTACAATATTCTAGTCGCTGCTAAGCAGTTTAGAAGCACATTCATCCATTATTTCCACACAAGGGCCAGGATTTAGAACCAAACAAACTGAAGGTCACATGACGAAGTAGTGAGACAAAGAAGTCAAACATCATCTCAGGTTGCTTGGCGATGGAAGTAACAAGGCACAAGCTCTTGCACCACATGGTGCTGCCTTAACAGTGTGAAATAACAGATGCTGCCAAAATTAAAATTACAAAGAGCCGTGACGATAAGCAGATTGGCATGGGCTCTGAAGTAGGTGGAGCAGATGCTGCAGTTAGGCAGAAGTGTGTGTGCAGTCTGAGGGGAACCAGGACAAACAATCAAAGAATGTGCCTACAGGGGGAATGAGTCTGATGCTCTCAAAATGTTGAAACACTTAGTTTGTAATAGAATCTTCATTCCCTTGTAATAAGAAGTAGTCAGAGATTAAAGTGCACTTAGCGGGACATTCAGGAACTTTGCATGTTGCAAAGTGCCAGAAAGGCAGAATGCAACCATTAAGTTCACCTTACTTGAAGGGCATTACTTCAGTCTGTTAAAGTCTCGTTTAGCCATAATTTAAAATGGCTTACAACGAAATGTCAAAAGAATGGCATTTGATGGTACAGACTTCAAGTTCTAGCACTCAAATTTCAAGTAAGAGACAAGAGCTACTAGAGCTACAATACAAAATCTTTTCTCAGAACACAACACCACAAATGTCATGCTAACTGATAAGCGAGTCACTAGGAGACATGTTGAATACCCATGGTTTGCATTGTCGAGTAATACCTGGTGGGGGCAGGTTGCCAGGAAACATCATTCCCTCTTTTTTAATGGCGAAAGAGTAAATACAGAATCTTTCACTAAGAGAGTTAGCTAATCTATCTAAGGCTGAATCTGAAAGCATTAGATAACTAGTCCATTCTCTAATCTTACCGAACCATAACCCCTATCAGAAAATATCATCACAATGGAAATTTTGATAGCAGAAAAACATGATAGCAAAATTCTAATAATATTTCCAAGCAAATACTTGGTTTCTATGCATATCCTTTAAAGCTTCCTATTACCTATTAGTGTTTTCTTGGCATATCGATAATGCTGGTTAAATATCTAGCAAACTGTTCCAGATCTTTACCTATAAAATAGACTATTTTAAGATGTTTTTCCTAACACTAAAATTCCTTGTTTCTTTCACATTCAATATTTGTTTTTTTTTTCAAAGTTTGTATGTCCCATTTTCCCTCATACCCTAGAATGATTTACATAGTATGAAAGAATTATCATGAAAACTCAAGAAAGAGTAATTCAGAGATAGAGACAGATAGATATCACATCATTTTGGAACCAAAAGAGGCCTTGTTCCAGGGGTCTTTAAAGAATAAACTTGACTTTGTAGAATTTCTAATTGTAGGATATAGTTTTAATTATTTCAGTAACAAAAGGCATCAGAAACAGAGGCACTGAGGCCTCTGGAAAGTAATAGTAAGAAATTAAAAACTGGAGAAAGTGAGAAGGCCAGGACAGTAGTTTGCAAGGAAATAATTTGAAGGTTACCAATTAGATAAGGATAAAATTATAGACTTGGGAGTATTCCCCCATTACTGTTTCAGAGTGATTCCAAAGCAGAGAATTACTAGATATATAAAGAGAACATTGAAGAAAAGTAGTCCCAAATGACATTAGCCATTGAGGGTCAGACAGTAGTTAGACAACACGTGCAATCAGGAAAAACCTTTGATACCTAGTTAAGTTTGTGATTGTGTGTACATAGTGAACACCACACATGCATGCTTGATTACAAAGTAATATGAAAATCTGATTAGTTCACAAGGTCTTTCAGAGATAGAGACAGTAGGTGAGTTAGAGATAAAGATAGACTGTTATGAGATGAAGGAACTAGTGATGACTCCCAACATTTCTAGCTCTGGTAAGAAGATATCAAAAAGATTTCTATTGATATATACTTCTTTGGGAGCAAGGGGTATAGCAGAGTGTACATAGAGACCGTGAGTGATGACTGATTCTTGCTAGGTGGATTTTGGGTACAAAATGAAATTCATGAAAAAAATAACAGGCAAACAAGCATGCAACTGAAGATTTGAAACAAAACATAAGGTATGGGGATCAAAATGTAAGTACTGATTTTGAAATTATGAGCTTCATGTATTAAGAATAATTTTAGGCTTAGAATGTGATAGGATGAAATTCCAGGTTTTAGTGCTTGAATTCAGCCAATAAATCTACATTAGAAGCACCTAAAAGATTCATGACAGGACTATATGTTTGGCTCTGCATAACAACTTAAACTTTTAACACAAATTGAAAATGGTCTGTTATCTCCAAGAAAACATTAATGATACTGTGATTCTGACACTAAACCAGACTCTATGGTAATTTCCAAATGATGATTTTCCAACTGGGCTACAGAAAACAATGACAAATGCTCTACTTAATGAGCCGTAAAGCAATTAAGACGCTAATTCATCAGAGAATTCTCTTTCATTTAATCATCAGAGAAATAATAAACAAATTGCACCCTGATGATTAAATGAACTTGATAAATCAGTTACAATTTCATTTCCAGACAAGAATTTTGAAAGCTTCAACCTTCTTGTGTGAATGATCACAGGTTAGTTCTCAGATTCTGATATAATGTCAGGGAAACACTGGGAAAAGTACTTCGCTGGGACTTATATAAACCTCGTTTTTATTTATGTTCTTCCACTCATTTTATGACTTTGTGAATTTTGTGAAACCATTATATTTCTCTGATTCTCTAGTTCTTTGTTTATAAAAATTAAACCAAAGCAACTACTAGGATACCATGAATTTAAAAAGTAAGTAAAGTAATCATTGCTGGTAAAAAATTATTTCATAGTATCTTAAATTTTTTGTTCTGTTTGTTTCTTCCTGGCAGAGACTGGATGATGTTGGTCAATGATGATTTTGACAAAGAGAGTGAACCTAAGAACTCTCTTTGACATCTGCCATCACTCTTGTATGTTTAACTGTGTGTTAGACTCTGGACATGAGCATTGAAAGCTCAGCACAGAGAGGACAAATCCATTTCTCAGGAAGAAAGTCATACAGATAAGCAAAAATAACAGGAAAAGCCTCACAAAATTCCAGTGTTCTCAAGAGAAATCAAACACTTTGAAATTCCATTATATTATGTCCCTTATAGAAGATTTTCATGAGAAGAGTCATGTTCATAATGCTTGTTTTAGGGGAAGAAGACTTAGATTAGTTTCTCAGAACCAACACAGCAACTCCAACCACCTGTAACTCCAGTTCCAGGGTATTTAGTGGCATCTTGTGGCCTTTGTAGGCACCAGGCTCACACATGATCTACATTCATACATGTAGACAAAACACCCATACACATAAAATAAAAATAAATCTTCAAAAAAGTGTCATTTAAAAATATGTAATTAGAAACCAGGAATCACATAGGACCAAAAGTGTGAATACGTGAGGTTACATGCAAACATAGGTGAGAGGTTCCATCTTAGCACAAGTTCCTACTCTCACAGATTGTATTAGATGGTTATGACCCAAAGCTCACACGCATCATTGTCCTTTTCTAATTTCTTGTGACTGATCAACTATTCCAAGAGCACAAGCTTTACCTTGTATACTAGTTCAGAATGTCTTACCCAAAACAACATACAGTTTAGAGACTGGGAAATCCAAAGAAATGTGCCTCTTGCAAATTGGGGACCCAAGAAACCCAGCACAGTCTCAGTCCAAATATGAAGACCTGGGGATGTCGGTGATGTAATAGTGACCCAGGATCCAGTGCACCAGTGCCTCAGAACAGAACTGATGCAAGTTCCAGCTCAAGCAGGTTTGAAATCCACACCAACCCCACCGTGTCTTGTTCTTCAGGACCTCAGAAGATGTCCTAAGGTTGGATTCTTTGTTGTTGTTGTTGCTGTTTACTTTTTAGACTTTAACATAATTACAACATGTATAATTACTCTCTGCTTCCTGCCTTCAAACTGTCCCACATGCCCCTCTTTTCTCTCTCTCAAATTCATGGAATTTTATTATTACTTATTATTGCACGCATATATAAGGTGTTTTTGCAACATCTATAAAAAGATGATCATTGGAATACCTTCCAGAAACAGTCTCTGGGACACACCCAGGAATACTGTTTTACCAAATATTTGAACAACCCTTAAGCCAGTGAAGCTGATACATCAAATTAACCATCTTTTTAATTCCTTTTCTGCTAAATTTTAAAGATTTCTACTTTATCAAACAGTTATACATAACTTGCTCTGGTGGATGTCATTTGGGTTCTTCAGGAGGTACATTACCAACATGGATATTGTAGTCAACCAAATTACAGCTACTTTTTATTTCTCACTGTTTTACTTCAGATTCATGGGTTCTATTGGTCATCTCAGTGACAACTTTGAAATTAATTTAGGTGATATCTTTATTTTTAATTTTATTAATTTTCAGTCTGTTTTGTGTTCTATACATTTTACATTATTTCAGTTGTTTTGTTCTCTAAAATTAGTGCTATAAGTATAAAATCCCTTTATTTTTCCCTAAATAATGAAGATAGTAGAGATATGCATTTTATTCTGTTAGCTGCATTCATTGTTTCCTGTATTGATTGGAAGTGTTTATTTAAATTTTGTCTTCTGTAGAACTAAGTACTATAGTGAAATTTATAGTAAAGCCTTTGTATCTGGCTTTATACTGAAATATAGTAGAGCCTTTGTATCTGGCTTTGTAGTGAAATGTTTTAAGAAGAATGTGGTATCTCTTAATCATTAGAAGTTAAAAAAATTGTTTTTAGACTTGCTTGGACCTTGAAGAAATCCTAATTCACTGAAATGTATACACTTGATGTTTTTGAGGGACTCTGTACCTCCACAGACCCTGGTCCTAAGATATACCTGGAATACCTGGAGGTCTTGCTTTTGCTCATGGAGAGCTCTATGGTCAGAAGGGACCAAGAATTGCATGAGTTGTTTGTTCTTTCAAGCAATACTTGTAACACAAACTTTGATAGATGGAACTTGGCCCATCCCTGTTTGGTCTCTGTGCAAAAATTGAAGAAAAATGTTGGAGAAAGCCAGTCTGCAGCAGTCTGCAAAAGGCTATCCTCTCTTTTCATTCAAGGCTTTGCATTCTGGTGTATTCCTCTTTCTTCTCCAGCATGCATGACCAACATCAATCACAATAAAGTACTAATAGGTGTTAGTTCTATTATGATATTGAAAGATTACCTGAAGGTTTATTAATGGAAAATACTTATGTTTCTTTATTATTATGTCTAATGTGCTGGCTTTCTTTTAGAAAATAATTTCAAAATTTCTACTTTAGAAAACACATCATTATAGAGCCATATACATGAACACTTCTGTAAAAATGTAGGAATATATATGTGTGTGTGTGTGTATACATATATATGTGACTAAATATAGTATTTGTTATGTTTCTGACTTCTTTATCCACAACATGAAAAGCACTGAAATAAACAAACGAAAGTCTCTTACTCTGAGAAGTATTATTCTAATTTAAGAAAAACAGTGACTACGACAGGTTAATAAAAGTATCAGTTTATGAAGTGTTAAGCTAGAGAATACTGAAGCATTTAATACACAGAAGTTTATAGGATTAAGATGACCAAATTTATTCTCTTCATTAAATACTAAATGGTACAAATCATGGTGCTAATCATTGAGCACAGCTTTGTGCAGCTGTTGGAAAAGAATTTTTTTATGTCATCTTTCTTTTTGTGTGTGTGTGCATTGGTGTTTTGCCTTGCATGAATGTTTGCATGAGGGTTCCAGATCTCTGGAACTGGAGTTACAAACAGCTGTGAGCTGCCATGTAGGTGCTAGAAATTGAATCCAGGTCCTCTGAAAGAACAGCTAGTGCTCTTACTGTTGAGCCATTCCTGGGAAAGATCTTTCTACATGTCTCAGGTGATCTGTCCTCCTACCTCTTCTTCCCTATCACTGGGAGGAAACCACCAAGTCTGGGTTCATCAGAATCATTATAATTTCAAAATAATTTGTCATTTTCAAAATTGATAATGATTGATCCAGATGACAGAAAAATGGCTGGTTTTCCCTGTGCCATATTTTGCCAGACTAGTAGAAAGAACTACATTGATATTAACTTTAAATATGTTATAATTGAAATGTATTACATCACTTTCCTCTCTTCTTTTTTTTTTGTTTAGACCTTCCAAGCTACCCCCCATTCTCAAGTTTATAGCTTTTTTATTATTGTTACATATGTATATGTGTATGCACCAATATATATATAATTATATATATAACACACACACACACACACACACACACACACACACACACACACACATATATATATATATATATATATATATATATATATATATATATACAAAACTCCTGAGTCTATTTTTGTTGTTGGTATGTATATGGTTTCAAGACTGACCACTCTGCAGGGACAACTAATAAGGCGTTATCCCCGGGAGATACTAAGTCTCTCAGAGATCATGAGTATCCCAGCCCTGATAGGTATATCTGCACAATACCTCTATTTCTCAAAGAACATTGCTGAATAGAGGGCAGGAAGATTATAAGAGCCAGAATACCTGGAAGTCTATTGTGTAACAGTCTGTTTTAGAAATGACTTGATAAAGCTGGGTGATCGTGGTGGCACACACCTTTAATCCCAGCACTTGGGAGGCAGAGGCAGGCAGATCTCTGTGAGTTTGAAACCAGCTTAGTCTACAGAGTGAGTTCCAGGACAGCCAGAGTTACAATAGAGAAAACCTGTCTCGAAAAAACAAACAAACAAACAATAAACAAAAAAACAAAGATAAAACGTTATATCTGGAGGATAAGAGGCTGCCAATTTTTCCTTATATATACATTCTTCCAATTTTACAATGTCAAGATCCCAGCTATATTAGTTATTTCTCTTTAATACTTCTGTTAGCTAGATATGAATATGAAGTTTATCACAAAAGATTTTTGAAGTGATTTACTGTCTGATGTTATTCTGAGAAGCTTTCATTTGAAGACAATGCCTATTAACATAATTGGAAATTCACACATCCTTGGTGGAAACTTCAGTCTGTGTGTGACATTGTTCTGCAGAGTCTGAACAAAGATTTGACTCAGCATTCCAAGTTCGTAATAATCCTTTCCTCAATCATAAATAACAAATCTTTTTATGCTAGGGCTGGAGAGATGACTTAGCATTTGAGAGCACTAGCTACTCTTCCAGAGGACACAGGTTCTATTCCCAGTACCCACATGGTGGCTCACTGCAGTCTGTAACCCCAGTTCCAGGAGATTCAACACCATCTTCTGGCCAATATGAGCACCAAGCACACAGAGTATGCACATACATACATGCAGGACAAATAATCATATACATAAATAAATATATATATATATATGTATATATACACACACACACTAACACACATACACGCACATACATATACATATATATATATATACACATATGTTAAATATATAGATATACAGCATTTTAAAATTTGCTACTTGGGAAATAATTTCTGTGGTTCTAGATCGACCTCTGGGTCTTCACTGTATCCATAACAAATGGATGCTGTTATAGCTGAAACATTTCCTCAGTTTAGCTTTTAGGCACTGACTGGAATTTGGGATTCCAAAAGCCCTATTTTAAATTTTTTAATTTTGTACTCTCCCATTTCCTGTCCAAAATAACTCAACATGAAAATAACCTTGGGTTTTTCTCACACGTTGATTTTATTTGTTGCCTTTAATCTTTGGTATTTTTTAATTATTTTCCTATTGTTTTATAATTTGTGTAAATACCTTTGTGTGTATGCATATTCAAAAACATTTGTGTGTGTGTGTGTGTGTGTGTGTGTGTGTGTGTGTGTGTGTACAGGTATGCATGCATGTGTATGCATATGCATGTGGAAGCTAGCAGTGTTGTCATCATAACACCCATCTCCTTTTTAAACAGTCTCTCATTGACTTGAAGCTCATAGATTAGTCTAGGCTGGCTGGTATAGAAGCTCCAGGGATTCAGTTGTTTCTGCCTGGTATTAAAAGTGTGGTTGGGTCAAACTCAGGTCTTGGTGCTTTTGATGTGATCACTTTCCTGACTAATACATCTCCTCAGTCATTTATAAATAAATTTATAAACCACATGATTACACAAAAACCATAACAAAATTTCCAAGATAAGATGTTTCTACCTTAGTACTTCATTAGACTTGTGTTGAGTTTTATAATTCTTTGATGTCCTACTGTAGATCTTCAAGGCATCCCCATTCAGAGGAAGTTTTGTATCTTCAGAAGGATGTATAAGGACATTGCTTTGTGAAGCTTTGATGTCTTAAACAAAACATTTTATACACCTGCTCTAACATGATTTTTTGAGTAGATTCCATTTTTTTGGAATTTTAAAATTCATAATCATTTGATATCTAGAGAAAGTGAGAATGAGATATGGTTATAGCTTTGAACTCATGAAGTTCCCAGTATTTCAGTGCTTTTCCCACACTGTCATGACAGCGGGGGAAGGCCATTTTCTTTCAGTGATCTTTCTAGAAGTCTACTTCATAATATATTAGCATGGATCCTATTATTCATACTTCCATAGGTTACAGCACTGTTAAATCTCCCACGACCAAATGCAAGTATCCATTTTCTTCAACTTCCAATAAAATGTCATTCCTTCATGGCTTCAAAGAGTATCATCAAAGTACTAATATCTTCACTGTTGTTCTCTTAAAAGCCCACTTTGGCTTTAATATGCTGCCTAGTCCCAGAGTCAAAAGAAACTTTTCTTGATTTGGATATGTTGTCCTCAAAATCTGGTATGAGACTCTCTTCCAGTCACACTTAGGTTGCTTCACAAGTTACTCCAGTTGAGTGATACAAAGCGACCTTCATTTTATTATGCTTGTGGATTGAGGAGACCAGGGATTCAGAAAGGGCAGTGTAAGTTTGGTGCTTTCCACTCTCTGATTCCTGAGGACTCACACAGTGAACCTAGGCATGACTCAGTTGCTGAGATTCACAATCTGAAGGCTTTCTCATTCAAACATCTGTTCAGTTTTGCTGGCAGTCATCTGGGGAATCATGCCAACATATTAACTCAGAGAAATATATCTGGCATATGGATGCTTAAGGCTTTCCATGGGTACTGTGACTAAGTTCCAAGAGCAGTCATCCCAGGAGAAAAAGAATGAAGATGACCCAACACCCAAGATTAAATAGAATATTAGAATAGAATCCTTTTTGTTTGTTTGTGTGTTTTGTTTTGTTTTTTCAAGACAGGGTTTCTCTGTTGTATCTTTGGCAGTCTTGGAACTTGCTCTGAAGACCAGGCTGGCCTCAAATTCAGATATCTGTCTGCCTCTGCCTCCCAAGTGCTGGAATTAAAGGTGTGTGCTACCATCACCCGGCCAGAATAGCAGCATCCTAACTAGTATGAAGCAGAAAAAACTAAATGTCAACTGTTTATAAAAGAAATGCTTCATTGCAAGAAATACATGAATGACAGGAAATATTCTGTGGCTAATAATATTGGATAATATAACCGTCACCAGTAATATTTCTGAACTAAATGACCCATAATTCCAAAGTTAAATATGATATAAATCTCACAATTAAGAAAGTGGAGCACATAAATTATAAACTCTGTGAAGCATTTCCTAAAGGTTGTTTGCAAATGTTTGATAGTTGGAAAGTTGAGGCAGGAAGATCTTAAATTCGAGGTCAGACTAGACTACATATGAGTTCCAGATAAGCATAGGCTATGTACAATGATATCCTGTCCTCAAAAATAAGTGTTTTATAAGCATATAGAAAAGTGGTAAAAGACAGTGTACCATCCTGAGTATGGCACAGACACTACTCCTAAACTGGTTTTGAATCATACTATCTGCATCATTTTATATCTTGCATTTGTCAGTGGGATGTTTATAAGATTCATCTATGTTCTTCAATATGACCCAAATTTGCTCAACTTGGTATTGTGTACAAGTGACTTTTGTGATTATATTAAAATTTACTTACTCATTTTCCTGTTGAGGGACTTTTTGTTTTGCTAACTATAAATAATGTTGCTTATCTGTTCTTGAATATGCATAATTGGTGCTTGTGTGAATGGATTTTCTGAGACATTCTCCAATGTTATGGGGTGTTCACCACAGAAGATTGCTCAGACATGGGTTTAAGCCAAAGAAAAGTCCTTATCAATTGGATGGAGACTACACTGGGTATTTGAGATTCCAAGGTAGACTTTCTCAGAATGAGCTTTTAAGCACAAAAACTATATTCTGGGTTAGCATGCTTCAGTTAACAAGAATAGTTAGCCAGAAGTGGAACCTTCCCAGAATTGTATGGACTTTGATGGATTGGGTCTTTGTTTTAGATTTGGCAGGAGATACTGTCTCCCTGTTGAGTCTTACAGCCTGAATGGCCCTTCCATCATGAGTCAGTTGTGCTAAGGTCTCAGGGCCTACTAAGGTCTGGGGCCCTGTTATACTCAACAGTAGAATAAGTTAACCACAGAGCTCATGAATCTTCAGTTTTAGTGGATAATGTCAACACACTTTCTACTGTAATTGACCCAATTTGATTTAGTGCAACCAATGAAAATAAGGTCTAATTTTTGTGGTCCACATCCTTGAGAATAGTATTGTCGTATTTTCTATTTTTGCTGTCCACTTAGCTATAGCGGTTTGGCTTAATTTTGCTCCTGGTTACAATTGTAACTGTACATTTTTAAATGCTCATTGGCCATGTGAATTTTCTATGTACAGTTCAAACCATCTGCTTAATAGTTTATTGTGTTTCCTTTTGTGCTTCTCATTTTGTATTACATAATTAAATGCTAGGAGTACAAATCTTTTGACAAGTATGTGTTGCAAATATTTGCTTGTATCATTTTATTTCCTTAATATGTCAGTGATTTGCTTTGTGGTTAATCTGCTCTTCATTTATTTAAGAAAAAAACTCACTATTTACAAATGAGCTTTAAAACTGGTTGTGATCGTATATGTCTTTCATGTTACTAAAGATATTAAGATGGAGAGTTTGAGGATCAGAGTTCAAGGCCAGCATCAGCTACATAGGGAGTGTGAGTCTTGGCCAGGGTTGATGGTCTCAAAAACAACAACAGCACAAAGTGATGTTTTTCAATGTGCTTTTCTGACACCCTCTTATATGTATATCATCAAACTACTGAAGTTGATGTATCTATCCCATGTGTCGGTAACTGCTCAATTTTATTTGACTCTATAAATATCAAGTGTCATGAGCATCTAATGAAAATACATGTTTTCCCTATTGTTCCACATTTTAATGAGATCTACCTCACATTCACTGTAACCTCTGATATACTTGTTAATTGTTTATTTTACTGTAAGGACAATTTTCGGTTTGATGAAAATTGTGTATTTCTTGTTTTTGTGTCTTTGTTTTTAAGTCAGATCCAAATATATTTTAGGTCATATCAATGCCATGGAGATTTCCCTGTTAAAATCTTTGAGTAGCTTGACAATTTCATAGTTTACATCTAAGTATCTAATCTGTTTTAAGGTGACCGTTGTGCACAATATAAGAGTCAAATTTCATGGTTCTACATGTACGTAATTAGTTTGACAGGGTAATTCTATGAGTAGGCTGTCCTTTGCTCATTGTGTATTTATGGTGGCTTCATCAAAAGCAAATTGGCAATAACCATGTGGAACTTTGTGTCTGGGCTTTCTATCTTGTTCCAATTGGGTAAGACGTCCACTTTCATAGCAGCAGAATGGCAATTTGATTAAAGTTATTTATTCATACTTTGAGGTCAGACAATGTGACATCTCCAGTTTTGTTCTTATTGCCCAAGATTGGTTGGGTGTTTTGTGCTTCTATGTGAAATTGAAAATTATTCTTCTATCTCTGTGGGAAAACAAGCATTAAAATTTTAATTGCTTCTATTTAGTCTGTAATTCACAATGAGTGACATGAAATGTTCATATTTGTACTAACATTGTATTAGAGTAATCTGGGTTTTTCCAATTAAAGCAATCAAACTTTGCCCTTCCTTTCACTATTCTATTTCAAGACCACTTTCAAGCTAAAGTATATAAATATCAAAATATTGCATCCAGGTAGCTATACCCATTTCCTGTGACTGTTAAAACAAACTTTAAACATAATGGCAACACAAATTTGTTTCCTTAATAGGCAAAAATAGAAAATATGGACAATGCTAAGTGTTATAAAGAATGTGAATCAACCAAAATGTAATCTTATTTCAATGGGTAATAGTGTAAGTTGATTACTCTACAAATTATTTTGGCATTGCCCAATAAATCTAAGAGTGGACATAATTGTAGTTCTGGAGTTCAAAGCTCTTATATGGTTCTATTTGTTAAAAGCATGGTGTAAGAAGTGCTTCTAGAAACCCCACAAAAAGATTTGTTTTCTTGCATTTCCAAGGTCCAGAAGTCATTTACATTCTTTGGCTTACAGCCCCTTCTCTCTTCAAAACCAGGAGGGTGTTACTTTAATGTCTCTCTGAAGCCCACATTCTGTTAATGTTCTGTTGAATCTTACAGAGTGAGTTGGTGAGACAGTTTACTTAAGTAAAAACAGTCTTGTCATGCAAAGCCTTCAACCTGAGTTTGTTTCCTGTAACCTGTGGTGGAAGAAGATAAAAAAGACTAGTCTCCCACATAAGGTCCTCCATCTCCAGTGCTTAGGTTGACTGTAAAGTCCCTCCATGGACAGACAACATTAGAACGACAATTGTTGCAATCAAAGGCTATTGAATAAACAATTGCTGGTGCTCCATACTAGCATGTTTTCTGCTTTCCAGAGTCCACTCGTAAGAAGCTGTTTCCAATAGCTAAGGAAGGTGACCTTCTGGCTGTAGTTCAGGCCACTGGATAAACAATTTAATATTTGAGAATAAGTTCAAATATACCCCAACACCTGGTGTTCTTTTTTGAAAGAAAGCAGAGTTCTATAACTTTGTAGTGATAAGATATTAAGCTGGTGTAAGCAATGGGCCCAATTTCAACTGTAGTGTTAAAATCAAAGCATGGCCAAGACATTAAAGAGGTGATAAACTCTTGCTTTTTTTTTTTAAATTCCCAAAACAAACAAAGGAGGTTTGAAGATTGTAAAAAATGGAGTGGAGGCAATAAAATATGAAATTATGGAGACCTCAGTCATTTATCATCTTGTTTACTTCGTGACACTCTATACTCTCTCCATTCCCCTCAATCTGTGAATCCTGCTTCCTTTCAGTGACTCATAAGCCAGTACTGCCAACTGCTTGAGCCTTTGTGATTCTTTTCTTACTGTCTTCCTGCATCTAATTGTATAGCCTAAGTTCCTCTTTATTCTACACCCAGGTTCCATATTTCACTAAGCAGACAGCACCAGGGGTGAAGAACAGTTTGATTTGCAAACTATCAGGTGATAGGATCTCATTGTGTGCAAGCACGCCGCTGGTGGCAGCCACTGTTCCATCTCTAAACTCTTGAGTGCACTCCATGGCATGGAAAGAAAATTCTATTTACTGAAATGCTTTTGAAGAAATGTTTCATTTTATACAAAGGAGACATTCCACTGAAATAAAATAAAAAGACTGAATAGAATTTCCTTTCTGTTGGTGAGATTTTTTTTTTAAAAGCTGAGGATAATAGAATATGGATGATGTAGAGTCTGTTCAAAACTTTGGGACAGTTTCACATTTCAGAATTAGCTGTAGAGAACAGATAAAAACCAAAGAAGACTCCCTGCAGTGATCCTGCATGAAGTAATTTGACATTCAAAAAACTCTTTAGTCCTGAATCTGCCACAAAATGAATTGCTTATCTGACTTTGAAATTTTATTTGATGGCACTCCTACTGGCATGAAAGTAGCACGTAGTGTTTTAAAGGTAAAGGCTGAAGTACAGAAAGCTGTTCCATGAAAGATCTAAACACTGTGACCAGCTGAAAAGCATATCTTTGGTTGAATTCCATAACAAGATTTAGAGCTGTTCAAATGACTGAAGTTCTACAATTGGGAAAATTGTCTCTTTCCCACAGCCCATCAGACACTCAATTGTTCATAGTTAATGCAAGATACAAATAGAATGACATGAAGATACCACTGGGGTGACATTATATTGAAAGTCACTCCAAACAGACATTGTGAGATTTCTAAGGAAGGCTTAATCACCATACTGGAAGGAGGCAACAGTGCAAACCTAACAACATGGGAGAGAATTGTACAATCTAGTGACTTGAGATGGACTTCCGTAGGCCAGTGGCATCCTTGATGCTTGCAAATGCTTTGGGTCTCTCTCCCATCACCTCTGACAGTCTGGCCCTGGAGAGTGAAGAGGATGGAAGTCACATAGACTTCAATTTGATTGAAAATATGTGAAAGTTAACACACACACACACAAAAAGGAGAGGTTGATAAAAGTACTTGTGACATGGCAGGAAGGTTGGATTAAAAAGCAGAACAGGCCTTATGTGTGACTTCACTATTCTGTTGTCTAAGGTTATCAATGAGCAAATTGTGTTAGATAATGTTGAAATCAGTTCTCAAAGTTTGTTTCTCTGAATTCATCATGTTTTGCCTATTTCAGTTGGAAAAATTAATTTAGGAAAAAACCAGAAACTATATATAAATTGATAATTTCTTTTTTAATATTTACTTTATTTTTTTAATTAGGTGTAGATATATGTATGAGGATATGGGTACGTGCAAGTGTGAGTTCAAGTGCTCGAAAGAGGACACTGAATACCCTGGAGCTAGAGCTACCAACGGTTATGAGCTGCTTGACATGGGTGCTGGGAACTGAACATGAACATCTCTTCAGCCTGGCAATTTCTTTTTAAGAAAAAAAAAAAAAGGTCTAACATGATTTTGATAACTATGGATAGCATGCCATGCTACTTTTAACAAAAGTAACAAATTTTAAACTAAAACCATTAGCATGTACAGTAGTGTGAGTACTGCTCTTACATGAAGATAATAAGAGAGAAATTTGGGCACAAAGGATGACCCACAGAGGCACGGCATGAGCATTCAGATAGAAGACCACATCAAGGCAGAGGATATATCTACAAGCTGAAGCATATGAAGGAAGTTTCATCTACAGGTGTTAGATTGCACATGGCCTTATTGGCACCTTGATTTCAGAACTCTAGACTTGAGATGAGGGAAAAGATTCCTGTTGTTTCTACCCGTGCCATTTGTGGCACCTTGTTATAGCAGCCCCTAGCACATATGTCTCTATTAAGCCCTCGGGTCTTTTCATCTTTATACTAGTCTCTTCAGTCATCACAAGATTACTCCAACTATTCTAGACAACATATCCTACCACACCCAAAGGTTAGAAGAAGGCAACTTCTTCTGGTACGTCTCCTTTTTAGGAAGAAGCAAATCCCAGGAGAAAAACTCAGGGTTAGATTGCACAAAATTTTGTCTTCAGGTCCCATCAACTGGGAGAGATTTTGTGCCCACTCTCTAGCTGCCAGGGAGACAGTTAACTAAGTGACTGATGTGTTGGAGGCAGGCATAGCCTTCAAAGTGGCTGTTAGACAAGCAACGCCATCTGCCTTGATACATAAAAGCCTTAGACTGGTGACGACAGCTTAAAGTCTCAGTCACATTCCATTTCTGTATTTTATAAGACTCTAGTTGGAATGAAATTCTGTATTACAGTAACAACTAGATGACATGTTGACCATTAACTATATACTAGCCACTATGATAACATTTGATATAAATTCACTGATGATCTTAATGGTTATATTTTGTGTGTCCTGAAACAGCTTATGAGCACTGTGACAAAGTTGAAATTTTCATCAGTAAATAAATGTTCTCATTTTTCCAAACTGCCATTAACACAGAATGTCATGAAAACACCTCAGCAATAAACAAAGGCCCATATTCCTCAGGAAAAAAAAAAAAGGCATTTCAAAAAGATTCAAGCAAAAATAGTTCAAAAGGAAGTGTAAATTGTTTTCTATCAAAAAAATATTGTACTAGGACAGTTAAGAGCCCATGCGTTTTCAAATTGAATCAATGATCTGAATTTCAACTTAATCATATGGAATCACATAGAATGAGAATGACCCCCTTTGGTTCATACATTTGCGTGCTGAGGCTCCAGATGGTAAACTGTTTTAGAAGGATTAGAGATGTAGTTTTTTTGGAGTACATGTGTCACTGGGGGTGGGGTTTGAGGTTTCAAAAGTCCACACCAGGCTCAGAGTCTCCTTACCCCACCCTTTCTCTGATAGCTGTCTGAAGATCAGTCTATAAAACTCTTAATAACCTCTTAAATACCATACTGCAATATCTACCTGCCACCATGTTCCCTGTCATGATGATAATGGACTAACACTCTGAAACTATAAGCAAGTCCTCAATTAAATGCTTTCTTTTATAAGAGCTGCCTTGGTCATGGTGTTTCTTCACAGCAATAGTACAGTAATAAGACAGAACATATATAAGCCTAGGCCACATAAATTACTATTTAAAACGATCAATATCCCCATCTGTTAAGTAGGTATGATAATGCCTGTTTTATGAGGTTGTTTAAGGATAAAATAGACCAATAGATGTAAGATACCTAATGGGTTATGAATTATAGAGTAGCCATATAATCACTAATAGCTTTCATTTTTATTCTGCATAGAATTCTCTGTCTCAGTTTTCATGCTTGGACACTGACATGAAAGCTAGCATCATCTTAACAATTTTAAAGATATCTAAATTGATTAACTTTACGAATATCATAAATCATGCTCAAATTCAAACTGGAAAAAAAATAACCTAAAAAAAAGGTCTTGGTGTTTTCATTGGCACAGCTTCGATGAAATGTCATATTTGCTAAATGACCATACTTTCAAAGTACCAAAGTTACTGCTTTTTAAAATTACTATTACACTGATTACATATTAATATTACATAATCATGAGGCTTTAGCCTGTGAAAGGCTGTGAGACATGATTGATTTAGTTTTTCTTTGACAGAATTGAAACACTGAATATATACTAAGCAATATGGCTGTTCATGTCAATACTCCAGCTATAGATTGTGTTCTTTGTTCATTTAAATTTTTGACTGCACCTTTTCATTTCAGATTCATTCCAAATGCTTCCAAATTTACCTCTGTATAAGATTCCCATTTGTATTGTTATTTGATTTGATTTGATTATTCCTATTTGATTTTTCCACCTGAGAACTTGATAGTGCTCAATTTAGATTATTTCTTATAAAAGTCTAGCATGTAAAATCACATATATTTGCATGCAAGATGCTTCAAACAGAATCTAGCATATAGTAATCATTCCATGAGAATTTATCATCACTTTACTATTTAAAGTTGAGATTGATTGCATTTTTTAAATTTATAATTACAAGAAATAATAAGCATACAGTTCTACTATAAGAGACTCAGAGACTGTTGATATGTTAGTCTGTTTTTCAGACATGTATGGCAAAATACCTAGTAACAACTTTGAAGAGAAGAAATTCACTGTGGCTCATAATTTCCTAATCTCCTGTCCAAGGTCTGCTGGCCCCATCATAATGTATTTGAGTCTGTAGCAATGCAGAAACAGCACCACGGAAGAAAGTTGTTCATCTCATGGCAATCAGAAAACAGAGAAAACAAGAAAGGCTCAGCAACAAGATAAACCAGGACATACCATCAATGACAATTCTTCCAACTGTACCCACCACCTCACAGCCCATTCAGCTATGAATTCATTCATGTTTGATAAGCTAATGAAGTTCACATTCTTGTCATTCTGTCACCTCTCATCTCCAGCAGCTGGGTACCAAACCTTTCAAACATGGGCCTTTCCAAACGTTTTATATCCAAATTAAAACAGATTATAATTTCTAGAATAAATCACTTTGTCATCATCTCAATTTTCAAATCAACCACATTCATGTGACTTTTATTGCAGTCCACTGATATTTTGTTTCTTATTAATTATTGAGAGTATTCTATTGTGCCTAATTTGTAAATTAAACTAGGTAATAGGTATATATGTATAGAAAATGTAGTATATATAGGGTGAGGGAGGACCTGTTCATGGCCTCAGACATCCACTGGGAATCTTGGAATTCAGCTCCTACAAGTAAGAGAAGGCTTTCCTAAACAAGAAAAATCTGACCATTCTGGGAAGCTCTCTATACAAGACTATAATTTTAAAAATTATGTCCTTGTTTGTTGTGGAGGCCACTTGCTGCTTTACAATGCAAACCATTTTCTGTTTTCTAAGAGCTTTGCAGTCTTTCTAGTAGACTTCTTTTCCAGATGTCTCACAATGCTGCATCATGACTATTTACTCACTAAAGTTCTTAAAAATCTGCTTCCTACAGTAAACTTCAGACTACTACGATGGTCTTTTCTTCCATAGTTCTCACATATTAACAAATGTGGAAGCTTTCTACCCAGTTTCATTTTACTATAATTCGGGCCCTGAATATCAGTTTCTCTAGGCAGTTTCTTCAAAATCATAATCAGCTGAGAGAGTGGAGAAGTTATGAGATGCTCTTCCTTAAGCCGAAGGAGCAGTTTTGCAGATGCTGTGTAGTTGGCTTGTCCTTTCTGGTCAGGACCCATTATTCATTTCTGTAGTGACTCACTTCTACTCCTAGTGTACATTTCCTCTCCTGGCAGCTCTCTTCTCTTCGTGTTTTGTTCATGATAATGGACCTCAAACTACAACTTGCATAGTTCTTTGTTACGTCCACTCTCGATAAGATGATAAAATTTCAACTCCCAGATAGAAATTTGTATTTATTTTTTCATAAAAGTAACCTTTAAAAAATAATTTATTTTGTTTTGAGAATTATAACATCATTCCTCCTTTCCCTTTCCTCCCTCTAAAGTCTCCCATATGCCTTTTTGTGCTTTCTTTCAAGTCCCTTGCCTCTTTTGTCACATACACACATACACACACACACACACACACATATATATTAGAAATATATATGCGAGTTTACATATATATTCTTAAATGTAATCTGTTCAATTTGTAAATTATTACTTCTATGTATGTTTTCAGGGTTGAACACGTTATATTGGATAATCAATTGATTTATTCTTTCCTAGGAAAGACTACTTCTTCCATTCTCAGCATTCCTTAGTTGCCTGTAGTTCTTTTTGTTGTGTAGGCATCATGGTCTTTTCCCATCCACCCTAACCCTAACCCTAACCCTAACCCTAACTACAGTCTAAATATTTATATACCAAAAGATAATACATTCCTCACTCCTCATTAAGGAAACTTTTCTTTCCAACTGATGGAGACCATTATAGAAACTATTACTAATTAAAATGCAGAGAGTTGTGGATCCCAGTGCCAATGGATACATCTACAAAACAACTTCCCACGTAAGGCTCACTGCAGAAGAAGGTGCAGAAAGATTGTAAGAGCCAAGGATCAAAGAGTTTGTTGTGAGAGATTGTGGAGAAATATCAGAAACTATACCTATAAAGTCTCACCAACACTACTGTAAACATGAACTGAACAAGGAAAACAAGTTTCATCTTTAAACCACTTCTTGGAATCTTTCATATCAACACAGAAATGTTTGGTCTTTATAAGACTATTCTTGTTATATGATAATTTAAATTTCATGATAATAGATAAGGGCATATTTTCCGTTTCTTTTTACTATTATTTCATTTTTTAGAATTGCCAAATACTTGATATAGTTTTTATTTTCACTATCCACCTTCATCTTTTAATCTTTTAGAGAATTTCTTTCATAGCCTTGATTCTGAGCTGGTTAATGATCAAATAGAGCAGCTGTAGTACCTAATTCTCAAAGCTCACAACACATCAGGAAGTACTTCCTCAACTTATATAATAATCCCCCTCTCCAGCTCAAGATCTAGAATTGTGGTCAGTATTCAACCTTTCTTTCCAGAAAGACAAGCATTTCCTCCTTTAGTCCAAGATATAATATTTCCATATCTTGCACTGTTGCCTAGAAGCCAATTTCATCTGTGTAACTACATTGGTGTCTGAAGCCCTTCTCTCTTCTCAAGACTTACTGCTTAGAATACTGAAAACACCACATGATCTTTGCAGCCATTTTATTCCTTTAACACCCTGCCCTAACATTCAGAAGGAATTGCAAATTTCAAATGCAATTAATCATGTTATAGCAGCAATAATGAGAAATGGTTAGCCATCATGTGTGAACTTCTCATTTGATACTTCTTTTGAAAAACAGAACCTCTCCTAAAAAAAGAAGTATCAATATTCCTCTACACCTGTGCCAATGAATACACAGGTACTAACAACCATTACAACTCATGCCTGACTCTTGGAATCAAGGGTGACATGTCTGTTACTTCTAAGTGTGCAAAATCATTCTTAAGGGATTGTTTTCTCTTCTAGAAGATCTGAGTTCTATAAATAAATGGTTCTAATCCAGGTATTATTTAATTCCTTGGGCAATTTTAGAGACCGTCCTGAGAGGAGAGTGGTAGGATTACTAATAGGATTACTAATTACTAATTACTAATAGGATTACTAAGTGATCAAGGATATCACTAAACATCACTGGACACACAGGACAAATTCTTACTCAGAAAAAATAAATAAATGAAGAGTGTTCCAAGATTTAGAAACACAGCTTCATATTAAACAATGAAAATCTCCCACTAATACGTAACTACCACATGCTCTCTCCATTTCCATTGTTTATTAAGAACATGCACACCCTAGGCTAGTGTCATAACTTTTCAAACAGCATTTTGGCTGCATTTTCTCCCTTCCTTTTATACATTAGAAGTGTGAGTATGGGTAGCCATGTTTTTATATGGCAAACAACACTTCCTTGCAGGAAATAGCTTCTCACCTGCTCCTTGTATTTCTCCTGAATCCTGAACACATGCATGCTCTTGGGATCCAATTCTGGAACTATCTGTCTTTATCTCCTGAACAAAACTCCAGTGAAACACAGAAGAGGATAATCTGGCTATAACTGTTTCATTCTGTTTCATATAACTGTTATGGATCTAAAGAGAATAGCGACACTCTTCCACTATTGCAGACTATTCTGATTCTTCTGACTGTGAACTAACTACTCAGAGTTCTTCTGCTAACTACCCTTTTCTTGTATAATATCCTCAGGTAATGATAATAATCCTAGTGGCCAAAAATCACAACAGAATAGTAAGCCTTTCCTTCTCGTGTATCTGCTGATATGGAAGAAATATTCTCTCAATTATTTCATATCTTTCTTTGGGAAGACACCTGCATGGCATCATTTCAATTAGCTGTAACTCAGTTCAATTGAGGAGAAAACATACCATGTTTGCCTCAAAAGCTCTGAAACCTTTGTTTCAAACTCCACTCAGTAGTGAAGTGTTTCACAGCAGGGTTAACCACAAAGCAGCAAACAACACAGCACTAAAATGCCAGTGATAGGGGTTACGTGACATGATCCTGCATAAAATCACCTAAAAAGTTGGTTTAAATGAATATCATGGGTGGCATTCAAAAGAATCATAGAACCCAAAGTGCCTGCTTTTCTATCAAGTTCCAAGCTGGTTCCACTATAGCTGCTGTCCCTCAGACATGTGCAATAAACCAACCATACTGGGAACATTGTTTCTTACATTTAACTTTTATTTTATCTGACAATAAAGCTCAATGCTTTCATTTCAAATAATGTAGAACCACCATGAACTGGCTTATATAATAAAGAAAGTTTATTTCCTAATAGCAACTGTAATTTAGAGGACTTCAATTATAGCTCAATTGCTTTGCCGAATGCCTAGTCTTTCCATGGAAAGGATTCTTTTCTGTGCTGAGGCTCTAGAGCTTATCTACCATTCAGTTCTATCCCTGGCCCCAAATGACATTCTGTTGCTAAAATCCATGAAGCTGTCAGGTCTGTTGTAAATGTGTTTACTGCTCTCCAATTCTCAAATTTATCTTTAACTGTAACTTGTTATTTCAGCACATTTTAGACCCTCAATAGATAATAAGTATTATTCATTATCCTCCCTCCTTCTTTGAAGGTGACTGTTCCCCAATGCTAGGAATTCCTATGTCCTGGGTATATAGTGGAAGTAGAGATGGCCACTGCCCAAAAAAGCCACAAAGTCCAATTTCAGTGGCTTTCTAAGCTTCCCTAGCCTCCTACTTCTACCATCATTCCACAAACCAACTTAGCAGACCTTGCATTTCCCGGCGTTGTTAAAGCAAATCATGTTATACTGTATATATGTATATAAATGTAACAAGTATAAAGTAGCCTTATTCAAGTCAAAGGGGGTGTGTGGGAAATATGGCAGGGTAGCAATAAAGAGGTTTTGTAATTTGGATCAGGATTCACTTATTTGGTCTTATCACAATATTCTCCATTTTAAATTGGAAACAAATGTGGCAAGAAAGATTACACAAACTGAAAAATCTCATAAAAGAAATTGCATTGTATTTTATTGAATTCAAGTCTCAAAAATATTTGATGCTGTCTTGAAAATCAATGACAGTGTAAAGCACTGCTTTTTAAAATAATGTTCATCTGCCATGGGTTAGCTAACTATTTATTTTTTCACTATACACACACACACACACACACACACACACACACACACACACACACACACAAACACACACACATGCCACAAAGACCTGAATCAGATATGTCTTTCTTTGAAGAAATGTTGTGGTGAGTATGGAGTTGATTTATTGCTCTATTTGAGCTATTTGTTTTACTGATGGTCTTTTCTCCCTCAATCCTTCATGGTAAAGCACTGTCAAAGAAAACAAATGACTTGGGCTCTGTTTATTGCGTCAGTGTGTGGTTTATCTGGACTTCTTCATGTTCTTCCCTTGTGCACATCCAGCAATGTTCTTTCAAGGTCATAAAAAGGATGAGCACATACAACTGGGATAATTGGGAACAATCCAGGTAAAGATTTTATTGCTGTTGTTGATTCCTTTGGAGGTGCTAGGATAAATCCCAATACTCTCACTCAAGAAATTCAGCAGTCTACTATGAAGAAGACTGTCTTCAGAGCCTGACCAAGCTGGGATGTTGGATGTTGGAAATGTAACAGATAAATTCTCATTTTTAAAACCATCTAGTTTAGACAACCACCTAAGCTGTAATGGCTGATATTTCAAAAATGACACTAAATCTAAATTTCACTCTTAGAGAACAAATCCTTTTATGAACCAGTACCAAGGTTGCGGCCAGTAAAATGGCATTGAATAACCTTCATATGGACCTTGATACTTACATTCTACATAATAAAATTATCTGAGTTAAAGTTACACCAAACATTCCTTCTGGTTTTCCAATAACTTCTGAATACTATATTATGGACACGCTTCCCTTAAAATGGCTTATAGGTTAAGCCCAGACTATAAGGTCTATGTCCTTGCCACATCTCTTAACCCTGGATGTTTGAGTGGCTGCAGCACCTGGGGAAGTCCAGATAGCTGTGTGAAGTGGAAGTACTGCCCCACTAAACCAATGAGAACTCCTTGTGACTCCCAACTGAGGCTAAGTTAGGGAACTCAACAGAACGGGAACGTAAAATCTATAGTCAAGTTGCCTGCTCCAATTTCAAATCTTTGGAATAATATTCACCAACTATAGGAATAGTTGTGTCCTTTCAAAATTCATACATAGAATCTCAATCACAAATGTGATGATATTGGGAAGTGAGGGGTTTGGGGGATCTGGTCAGGTCATAAAGGAGCATGACATTATGGGGAAAACAAAGTGATCCAGTTTGTCTCTCATCTTCCACAGCTAGAAGGATCATCTACAAATCAGAAAACTGGCCTTCAGCAGACATTGAACGAGCACACACCTTGAATACAGATTTCCCAGTTTCTAAATCTATGAGAATAAATTTTTAAATAATTAGTGTCATTTTGTTGTAGAAGCAAAGGGAACTAAAGTATTGATGAAATGACAAAAATTAACTACCTCATAGAGTTAATAAGCAATAAGTCAGCAAAATATAAAGTCATATACGTGTCGATTATTATTATTGTAATAAAAATTGCAACTCTAATTTCAGGGGATCTGACACCATCCTCTAACCTCCTTGAGCACCAGGCATGCACATGACCATACATATATGCATGTAGGCAGAACGCTGATACAAAATAGGAAATAAGAGGCTTCTATCTAACATCATCATCCTTGCATCTGTTTGCTTATAAATAAAATAGAAATAAAGTTGTATTTACATACAGTAACATATTTAAAGTGCTTAACCAAGGATCTAACATACAATGAATTCTCATCATGGAGTAATGAAACTTTGCCCTTTGAATGCTTAGTAAAAGACAACTTGTTTGCTTATAAAAGTTAGCAGTGCTTTATAAGAAGGAGGTATGTTTTGTAAATTCAGAAGTATGTTTTCTATGGAAGATAGCACCTGGATACAGAGAGAGCAAGAAACAGATGTAAAATTTGTCTCCTACCCTAGTCAAAAGGTCTACTTTACCTAACCCAGCACCATAAACCATAGGGGTCTGAAGACAGTGAGCTGGAAAAAATCTGAAATTCTATTCCAGTTATAGTCTAGAATTTAAGACTGTAACTTGACTAGACTCCTTTACTTAAGGGAGATGTCAAAAAAGAAAAAAATCAAACTCAGTTTAAAAATAATTATTAAATGATCTATCTGCTATGTATTAACAATTGGAAAGATGATAATTACATTTCCCACATCAGAGTCCTATTAATATATGCCTGCATGTGCATGCTAATATGCACAATATGTTTTAGCTGGCAGAGATTACAAAATCCTGACTATTTCTCTTGGACTTTCTAATTCTCACAGAGTCTCTCCCCAGGGAAATTTCAGTCACTCCCAGAAAAAATAATTAGCTGAAAGTAGTACAGACTAAATAAATTCTCAAGGAAACAAAACGAGAGAAATATTATTTTATTGAATATAAATGGATCTGTCCAAGTTTTATTTCATTGGCAGCAATTCTATTTTTAAAAGAAAATATATTAAGACCAAAGGATTAGAAAATGACAATAAACAGATTTTTAAAAGGAAAGAAAGTTCCCTGGCAAGTATTAGAATTTTACCACATGCAAAGAACTTCCCTCTGCAGAGTAGAGGCAGCTGAGTGGCTTCTCTCCACCTCACTAAAGGGCATGATGGGAGGCCTCAGGTCTAGCTGCCAAGAGGAAGCTGTGGGTGGTGTTTTTGCAGGGTAATTCTTCTTGGAAAAGTGATTTCTCAAGTCTTCAGGTTCCTGAATGTCATATGATAGGTTATTTTCCAGGGCCTACACTGAAGACTCTGAAGCCAAAAGTGGCTCTCTGTCATCTACCTGATGATACTCCAAAATATTCCCTGTGCTTTGGGCCTTAACACCTTCCCCTTGGGATAAAATACACAAGACAGCACCGGGACACATACAGAGTATTTTTCACTGTAAAACTAGTGCTAAGAGCATCCTATTGAAACCCAGAAGAGAGATCCGGGACAAGTTATGCATTCCTGTGGTTTCAGCCCAGCCTATTTTGCTGAATCAATTTAAACCTTGTTCTCTCAGTTCAGAAAGCTCACTTTCATAGACAACACTAATAATCTGCAAAGACTGAAAATAACTGTGGTCAGTGTTCCTGGCCTATGAAATTTAAATGTGAACATAAAAGGGTCCTCAGGAAAATCTAAGACAGTTTAGCCCCCTGAAGTAAGAACAGAGATCTGAAGTCTGAAAGCAACAGACTTCAGAAGTCTCTAAGAAGAAATGTTGGTATACTTGTCACGTCACTCGCTCCTGGATCCAGGCTCTTCACTCTATTGGACATCTTAATTGTCTCCCAGCTCGTTTCTCTTTGCCTTCTCTCTCCCCTAGTATTAGAATTCCTCTTGTCCTTGGCTGCATCACAGCTCACCTTCTTCATGTCCACCAACCTCCAACCAGGAGATTTTCAGTCCTATACTCTCTATGAGGAAGGTGAAAATTTTTTCCTTTATTGGGAGAAGACACTTAGCATTTCTGTGTGCAGGAGAGGAAGATTAAGACTCAAAATCACATCATGAAAGTGTTTGCTCATTTGAACTAAGTGTAAAAAAGCAGACCATGAATAAGGCAAAGGACTGGCCAAAAAGAGCCTGAGAATTTATTCCTCCCCATTCCTTATGCCTCTCCTTAGCACGCACAGAAAAGCAGCCAAGTTGTTTCAAACTGCCAGCAAGCTTGTCGTGACATCATGTTCTTCTGACTCTCTAAGGCTCTTTGATTTCTCTCTTAGTTTCCTGACTTTTTATGCCAAAGAAATTCCTACAGCCACAAAACTAAAAATGACTAAAACCCCCAAATTAAAAAAAAAAAAGCTTCCTTACTCTTTTCCCAGACGATGTCTCTTCTCAGCCTTGTTTGTGACTGCATACATGACTCATTGTTTGCTCATTTGCTCTCTACTGCTGTTGAGACTTATAGGTCTTCCTCTGAAGTCTTTCTCAGCTCACTGGTTTTTCCCATAAACCAATAACTTGCCTCTGTGCCAGAGGGCAGTAATTTCTAACCTCAAAAATACCATCTGGGGGCTTGCAGATGTTAGAGCTAAGCCAAGCAATGAAAGTTTCTGAGTTAACTGATCTTGGTTTTTTCATCCACTTCTAGGCTTCTCCAGTTGGTAGATCGTGTAGGCTCCATTATGTAGGCATAGGGAATTCATTCATATATGGGTTTTTCTGCTATCTTGTTTTTGTTTTATTTTTGATTGACATATAAATGTACGTATTTTGAGACATGATATTTTTATATACATATATATCATGTGATGATCAAATCAGTGGAAGTAGCATATTTATGACTTTGAAGATTTATTGTTCAGCTGTGTTCATACCGATCTGCTACTCTTCTGGGAACCTCTCCCAGACTGGCATTCTCTAGACTCGCTTGGAAAGCTTTCATTAATCCTTCAGGGATAAGAATAGAGATCCAAAGTGAGTACTATTTAATTCTGAAAAATGTTTTTATGCACACCTGTAGCTTCCAGCATGTAACTCCATCATGATACTTGCCACTTTGTGGTTTGTTGGAATATTCTATTAACTGTAGAAAAACTTGGAAAATGTAGGGAAAAAAAACAGGAAAAAAATTCAAAATCATCTATAACAATATACTAACACCCTTGACCGGCATTCTCTAACCAATTCCATGCACATATACTCATGCTTTTCTCTCTTTTCCTCTTTCACATGCTATTTACACAAACATAAGCACAAAACTATCTAAGGAATTTTGTAACTAATTTTCTCTTAGTGCTTAAAAATTAGTGATTATGGTTATTTTCCCTTAACACTCAAAGAGTAAACCCTCGGTGGGCAGAAAAATGTGCATGCACACACACATGTGACACTGTGTTTGTGTGTATACATGTCTATTTGTGCTTGTAAAATTAATACATTAATCTTTTGAATAATATGCAGTACCTTGTTGATAATTATTTATTGAAATAATTTATTACATGAAAAGAGAAAAAGAAATGAAAGAAGGAAGAGAGAAAAGGAGAGGAAAGAGGGAGGAGGGGAGGGAATATAAATGAACATGAAAGAAGAGAGCAAGAGAAGACAATAAATCATTTCAACAACGCATTTTTGTTTTGTTTTGTTTGTTTGTTTTTGTTTTTCAAGACAGGGTTTCTCTGTTGTAACTATGAGTATCCTGGAATTCAGTCTGTAGACCAGGCTGGTCTCGAACATGCAATGATCTGCTTGCCTCTGCCTCCTGCGTGCTGAGATTAAAAGCGTGCATCAGGTAGCAATGCATTTTTTTTTTAAGGTTAACGATTTTAATATCTTTTCTCCTTTTGTCATTGAAAGTAAATTTTTCTCTCATAAGATCCATCCTGACACCAGTTTCCCCTCCCTCCTCTCCTCTGAGTTCCCCTCTCCCACTTTACCTCTTCCCCAGATCCATGCTCACTCCATTTTCCCTCAGAAAAGAGGAGGCCTCCTAAAGATGTCAGCTAAACACAACACAAGATACAATAAGACAAGGCACAAACCCTCATATGAAAGCTGGACGAGGCAACCCAGTAGAAAGTAAAAGTTTCCAAGAGCAGGCAAAAGAGTCAGAGACACCCTACTCTGATTGTTCAAAATCCTGCAAAAACATGAAGCTAATAGCCCTTCTATTTAGGAACAGGATCTGGTGCAGATCCGTGCAGGCTCCATGCTGGCAGCTTCAGTCACTATGAGTCCATATAAGCCATGTTAAGTTGATTCAGTAAGCCCTGTTCTGCTGGTTTCCTTCCTCTCCATTGGCTCCTTCAATCTTTCCTCCTCTTCTATGGGGTTATCCAAGCTCTTAGGTGTAGTAGTATGCTGTTGGGTGGCTCAACAAAGAAAACACCAAGGCAAGCCCTGCCAGACCTCAGCAGAGGGAACCATTATCCTGGCAAAAGCCATACTGGACAATGGAACCCTGGGCATCTGAGCTCAGCTGTTTTAATCGACAGAACTCCTCAGGTGTTCTACTGACAACACATGCAGATCCTGAGCAATCAAACACCCCCACATAAATCCAACACCTGCAGATAATACAAAACACCAAAAATTAGGCAGCCCCTCACCCAACAGTACATAAAACAATTATTGTAAACATAACTAAAAAGGAACTTCTACAACACTTAGGGACCAAATGGAGACCTCCAGTTTAGACACTTTCTCCACATAATGTCTAATTGTTGGTCTCTGCTCCTGCCCCCATCTGCTGCCACAAGAAGGCTCTCTGATGATGATTGGGCACAGCACCAATCTATCAGCAATAAGTCTTTAACTTTGGAAGTTGTTGGTGCTCTGGATTTGACTCTCCCTATAGCTATCTGAAATCTACTATTTACATATCAGGAAAGTGAAACTCAGAAGAGTTAAGTGCCCGGCTCAGTGTCAAGCACTTTGGAAAAAGAACTATTTTTTATTTGATGTCTGTATTCTTTGACAGTTTCACACATGTTTATAATGAATTTTAGTCCTTTTCACCTCATCTCCCCTTTCACCCCCCTCTCTTCCCACTGAAGAACTTCTGTTCTCCAACAAGTACTCCTCATGTTTTTATATCTTTTCACCCCAAGTTAACAGAACTAGGTTTTGGAGGGTTGTTTGTTTGTTTGTTTGTTTTTTAAATGTTTAAATCTATAAACTGCATATCTAGCCTATCCTTCAAAGCACCAGGAGTAAAAGGCAGTAGGGACCTTCCGCCTGATGTCTGGATGCCTGGAACCCACTGTGCTAGGTAATTGTTAACTGAATAGAGGAAAAGAAACATAAGTGAGGAAGAAAAAGTAGGCAGAGGTCAGCAACCAAGATCAGTACCTAGATCCATTTTCTCTCACACCACACTTATCCGAGCCCCTCAAAAAGCCTTGTACTTGTTCTACCCCTGCCAGGGCCGGCCTGGCAAGTCGGACAGTACCTGGATGGAGAGTGGGACTGAAGGGTTTTATGAGGAGAGGGGAAAAGAGACGCGAGGGAAAAGAAGTAGGCCAGACACACACAGTATCATGTGCTCAGATGGAATGGAGCTGAAATTTTATTTTTCCCTCCCATCTTATACCCCTTTCATCAGGGGGCTACGTGCAGCTACAGGGGTTACAACCAAGGTGTTAATTACAGGGTGAGACAATGCATAGGTAAAAACATCCTGAATGAGATAGGTATCAAAGCAAGACAACTTCCCTGCTGAGGTGGGATGTTTACCTAGGGGAGACAGCCTCTCTCCAGTGGAGTTAGATGCTTAGGACAATAGCTCTCCAGCTAAAGGTTTAGCCAGAGAAGAAGTATCCCTTCAAGGGGCTTTGGCTTCCCTGTAAACAAGCCGCTCTTGGGCAGTCATTAATTATGACTCAGTTTAGCTCAGAAGATCTCCCGATAGCCAGAGGCTCACAGCAGGGTCTAGGCCCAGAGTCTGAAGGGCTCACCACAACCCCCTTGCAGTCTAGGACCTTGCTGTGCATTCCTCATGAATGCAAATTGTTTATGCTGAACGTGTTTATTGAGTCCTTTAGATCTTGAAAACCCTTTCCTGGGACAAAAGCCTTTCTACACTTCTTTTCAATCTTTGCCTGTGTCTCATTCTTCTGTTTCTTTCCTTAAGATGTATTCAACACCTCCGTAACTCTGCAACACTAGAACATTCTTCTCCTGGCCCAGCCTGTGTGGCTCATGCTTTGATTCATTAAAAACAATAATAGTAATTGTACTAGATTCTGTTGCTGTGGGACTAGTTATCATAAGTGTGAATCTTTTAAGCATCACTGATTTCTTAGGTATTCTCTATTTGTTGGCACAGTGCAGCTGGATTATCCTTTATTTATGTTGCATTAGGTACTAGTAACAGCTCTCTTTTAGAGCAAAGCTGATGGACTTCCTGTTTATTGGCAGATTTTTGTTCCATATGGCTGTGGGATTGTATTGTGGCTCCTGTTTTCTTGTTCCACCATACTCAGCCAGGGTACATTGAATCCCTGTGCTTTGCAGCTCTCTGGTTTCTGCCCTTACCTTCCTCTGCTGCTTTAAGGGCTTATGTGGTTATATAGCCCCCCTTAGACAAACAAGGGCATTTTGCCTTAAAGTTAACATTTCAATTGTATCTATGAAGTCTCTTTGTTCCCAAATATAGTGTATTCAAGGACATACACACAAGGTAGGTATGAGGAGTCAAGATTCTGTCTACCACATTGACCATGTTTAGCTCAAGTGTTCTTTCACGTTTCATTTATCCCTCTGAGTCCATTTCTAGACTATAAACTACATCAGGTCAGAGACTGTATCTATTGAACATGTCAATAAGATGCTGGTGTCAGATTTCACTAGCTAATAAATAAGTGTTATTAACTTTCCAGGAATTTTTCTCTTCTCTGGTAAACATAACTATTATTCAGAATTAAGAATTTACAATGAAAGATGGGAGGTGGTGGTGCACGCCTTTAATCCCAGCACTTGGGAAGCAGAGAAAGCAGATCGCTGAGAGCTCAAGGCCAGCCTGGTCTACAGAGTGAGTTCCAGGACAGCCAGAGTTACAACAGAGAAACCCTATCTCAAAACAAACAAACAAACAAACAACAGCAAATGAAATAAACTGTATTTTCTAGGATTAAAAAAAAAAGCCATAACTCATTAATTGCTACTTTGGTATTAATGTTTATTATAATATTATCTATTCATTTTAACTACCTGTCTATCCTGCTCCCTCTTTATTTCTGTGTTTTTTGCATAGGTTTCTTCTGTCTAATTCAGTTTGGTCTCATACTTAAGAGTTCAAGTGATCCTACTATTTGAGTCTGCTAAGTAGCTAAAACTACATTTTTTGGCACTATCTATGGCTTCATGCATTCTCTTCAAACTATTTTTCTTCATTGTTCTTTGTGGCAGAAGTGTTATTTATTGGTGTGAACAACCTCCGTTCTCAGTGTTATTCTATTATATTGGTATCTTGAAATCAGCCACTGCAGCAGTATTTATCACACAGAAGTAGGCAAACACTAATTGTCCACATTTTTTGTTTAATTTACTATACAGACTGCCCTAGCTTACTTTCCATTGCTGTGATAAAGCATTCTTACTCAAAGCAACTTGGGCTAAAAAAAGGATTTATTTGGCTTACACTTCCAAGTCATAGTCCATTGCTGAAGAAAGTCATGGCAGGAATCTGGTGGAAAAATAATGGAAGCGAAGGCAATGGAGGAGTGCTACTTACTGTCTAGCTCCTCATGGTTTGCTCAGGTTTCCTTCTTACAGCAGCCAGGATCACCTACCCAAGTTTGGCACTGCCCACAGTGGGCTGAGTTCCCTCCCCCCGCATCAATCATTAATCAAGAAAATGCCCCCCCAGACATGCTAAGTTAATGTAACATTTTCTCAATTGGGCTGCCTCTTTCCAGATGACCGTACCTTGTGTAAAGAGGACAAAATCTAATGCGTACATAGGTTTAAGAAAATAATAATAATAAATGGGTTAACAGTACATATTAAATTAGAAGTAGTCCAAATCTAAGGTTCCTCGCACAAAAATGTGAGGAAATGTTTCTGGTATGGGAAACCTCTGACTCAGAAAACTTAGTTTGATCTTATCCATTGATTTTTTTAAAACTTATATATTCATAATAGGTAAATAAGTAAATACAGCTTGCTCAGTCTGTATGGGTTTTTAAAATCAATGAGCAAGATAAAAGTAAGTTGAAGCCGCAGGTGCAACTTCCTTTGTCAATAACATAAGCTGTCTTCTTTTTCTGAGATAGATATGCACACAGTACATATCCACATGAACACATGCATACACACTAAATACACACATACACACACACACACACACACACGTGCGTTCAACAAAAAGGGAAATATGCTAATGTAAAGAATGTATAGCATATGGTTTACTGTCTGTTGTACATTCAAATCCCTATATGTATCAATATGAAAATGAAAAGGCCATGAATTTGAAAAAGTATAAGGATGAAATATATGAGAGGGTTTGGAGGGACGAAGGGGAAGGGAGAAATGAAGTAATTATATTATAATCTCAAAAACTAAAAGAAATAATTTTTTAAAAGTCAAGCAATGATAATGTGAAACTACATTCACTTATCACTTATAATCATAGCCTGGACAAGGTTGTGTACATCTAGCAAGCAACAACAAAAACATTGTGTTTAAACAGTCTGCGTTTGCATATAAACGAGAGGGTGACATTGGATGTCTTCCTTCATCACTCCTCACCTTATGTTTTTGAGAAAGTATCTCTCACTAAACATGGAAGTAATCAATTCAGCTATACTTGCTACTTAATAAACTTGAGGAATCCAGCTGTCTTCATCCAGCTCTACCTGAGGTGCTTGATTACAGACACAGACATGCACCATCACACCTAGCTTTTTATAAGAGTGTTAGTCATCTAAACTCAGGTCCTCATGCATCCTCATCAATATATACATAAAAGCATGTGTACATACTTTTTTATGTGTACATAAAATGTATACATACATTTTAATATCTGCTATTAAAGACTAGCAAGCCCTGTACTGTCTATATTGACTACACTTCTATAATTCACCACAACACCTAGCACACAGAAGATGCTCTGTAAGTGTGTAATGGGCAAGAACTTAGGAATCTACATGGTAGACTAGAGAACACAAGCTGAGTAGAAGGAAAATAGGAGCCAAAGGAGATGGAATAATCTGGAACAGCTAGGAAGATCAGAGAGGGACAAGAGGCCACGGGGGAATTCTTACATAACTCAATAAAAGTGAGGTAATGAGTAAGAATCAAAGCAACTCTGATGAAGAAGATAGAGATAATTGGGTACCCTGCACTGTTAGTCTACTGAAGTTACTATATTATATAGTGCTGGAAATCTTCATTTATTCTTACTTTATAGGTAAGGAAGTTGCATTAGGAAGATTAATAAGTAAACTTGGCCAGAATTCAATCAGAGAGTAGGTGAATGTTAGTGCATTTGAAATCCAAACCCTGAGCTCTTAAATACTCTACCACAATCAAAGTAAAAACAAAGGCATGAGTAATTTTCATGTAAGACCGTGCTAGCCACACCATGCTTTAGAAGTCCTTAAGAGGCCCCATGTCAGATATACTGATCAAACTCTTTTTTTCTTTATTCTTTTATAAGACACTATAGAAGTTTGTTAACTCTCTAAAGTTTAAAAACCACAGAGTTTGGGGATGAGTGTAGCAGCGGGTCATTAAGCCTGTAGAACTTTTGAAAAGCTGTTGAGCTATTTATAAAATTAAAGTTGCTACGGTGTCCTGTGGCATATCAAAATCACCCAGAGACTTCCTAAACTGTCAGAACACTAGTGATATGAAAATAATTCCAACACATGGCCAAGCTGAGAACTTATAGCAAGTAACACCTCTCTAATGACATTCTTATCAGATGAGCACAGCAGCTGGCATCTCAACTCCAGCAAATGACTGTGGGCCTAACCCTGTTGTCAAAGGCTGCTACTCCCAAATTTAAGCAACCCTCTTTTCCTGTGCTGTTTTTCTGGCCTTTCTCTTTTCACAAACAGCTCTGAGTTCTCAGGACAAACAATATACCTATTGGCTCTTAAGATTTTCACAGGTCACAGATCCCTAACCTAACACAGTGACTCTCTTCTTTGCCATAAAACCATCCCTTCTGCTTTGTATAGCCCACATTTATTTTCATTTTATTTCAATGCAAACCTTGTCTTTTGGTTCACATGACATCACATCCCCCACAGATCCTTGGAAACAAACTGTACAGAATAAACAGAAGGATTAAAGGGAGGAAACACAGTTCTGCTTGTTCAAGTCAGGTGTTTCTCTTTCTTTACAAATGCCACTGAAGCAAAGCTTTAACTGAATCCTCTGCTGCGCAGTAATGACCCACAACCCACAAAAGAGTGCTGTGCTCCCTCCCACATGCACTGCTTTTTCTCAGGCAGCAGATTGTATTCTGGTTGACTGCTGGGCAACAATAGTTGGCTCATGCTGGCATGCTCTCAAAACGCGTCTTGGAGGAGGTTGGGGAAAAGAGTAAATTGTTGCTTCTAGTTTTCTCTCAATAATACCTTCCCAGAGTTCAGGTTTTACATTTGGGATTCTGTTACCAATCTTGTGTGATCTCTTTAAAGACGTCCCTTGTCTCTGGGTGTCCTAGCAGCTCTACACAACAGCTTTAGAAAGTTACATGATCCACAGACTTCCTGCATCATCTGGGTTAGCCACATCCTCTCTATTCTACCAGCTGCTGGTCCTGTTGCCAGTAACTCTGACTGGGTGTATGATTGGCTCCTTTAGATTTTGCTCTATTCTGAACAGTATTGAAACTGGTAATTAGGTAGTGGGCTATGGAAACTGCAAAATGGTTATGCTAAGAATAACATGAAATGGCTCCAGGCTATCTTCTCATTGTAAAAAAAAATGAGTAAATATGAAAGTCGATTTTACTTCCTCTTTTGTTTCTCAGAGAAAGGCTGGGGAGAGGGACAAAGGGAAAGTGTATAGTAGTGGAGATGACGGCTTGCAGAAATTAGAGAAAGAAGATACGGAAACGAATGTGATAAAAACAAGAAAACCAATATAGTCTCTAAACAGAAAGGCAAACAAAATTCCTGTTGGTAGCTGAAGAGCATTACTATAATTTGGGCCCTTGCTTGTACTCAGTTGTTTACAAACCCAATGTTGGGGCAGGAGAGATGGCATGGAGGTTTTAGAACACTCTCTGATCTTCTGGATTCAAAGAAAAGAGAAATCACACATTTTCTATACTCAAGTTGTTCACAATCACTTATTATCTATCTATCTAGACAGCTATATAGCTATCATTTATCACCTATCATCATCATCATCATCATATATTAATATCTATATCTGACTATCTATAGATAAGCATACAAGATCTCTGTAATTATTACAGATGCTACAGTGGAAATATTTGGCAACCAGTGGGATCCCTGATCCCAATATAATAACCAGTCTGTGAGGAGTGGATGCATCAGGGTGGGGCAATTTTCTTCTTTCTTTTTATTGTTTGGTTGATTTTTCTTTTAGTTTATTGAAAATAGATTCCTTTCTCTTACAATACATCTAGATTACAGTTCACCCTCCCTCTACTCCTTCCACCCTCTCCCACCTCCCCTCTGCTCAGATCCATGCTTTTTCTGTCTCTCAATAGCAAAGTACAGGCTTCTAGGAGATAACAACCAAGCAGGGAATTTTCCTTAAAGTATTGAAAAAGGGAAGAAATTTCCTAGGTAGGTGGGGCTTGGTAGTATCTGCATTATCAAAACCGAGGTGTTCAGACCATCTCTACTGCTTTGCTCTACATGAAACTTAGCTGTCAACTGGGGAAATCTTCCAGCATCTGAATAACCTAAGGATGTTTTGCTCTCAGAAGAAATTTCCCCCTAGTACAATCTGCTTTTCTTAGAAAGCACGAATGGTTTTACATAGCAATCTCCTCCCACATTCTACCCAACACCCTTCACATTTGAAGATGGTGTTATTTATCAAACCCCACTTTCTTCCTTTCCTACATTCTCTCTGGTTCTCTTCAGAGGTGGTCTGAAAGAGAGCCAGTCCTGTAACTGTACAGCCATGTCTCCTCCTGAACTTCAAACACTGCTCATTTTGATCATGATTTTCTTAAACCTTGATGTACTAAGTATCCGAAAAGCCTACTGAAAGGAACAAGTATTATCTAGTTGTGAAACTAAAGAAAGTATTATCTAATACTAAAAGAGTATTATCCAGTCATGATACTAAAAATATGTTACCATCTCTGGGCTCATGAATTGTTATTTAAAGATTACATGAAAACTATACATTTCATTATTACATGTAAATTACATGTACATTACTATTACATGTAAACTATACATGAAATTAATTTTTGTTCTGCTCTGGAATAGTTCACAGCCAATCAAATATGAAAATATTGCTACAACAATTTAAGTCAAGGCAGTATCTTTAAAGTTAGAGAGTATCCACTCACAAGGTGACTCGATAGGACAGTCTTATTTTGGATCCCATTTCCCAGCTCAGTAGTTGGAACACTAGCCCTGTGCTTTGTAGTTGTCCTTAATACTTCATACTTCATCTCCTGGGATATAATAGCAATCATACAGGGATATCTTCTGAAAAGAAAACTGGAAGTTGCCAGATTGTAAGGTATTATACATTCTCTCTCTCTCTCTCTCCCTCTCTCTCTCTCTCTCTCTCTCTCTCTCACTGTGCCATGAAATTCCTCCTTTATGCTTCACAGACCTCAAAAGATTACATGTATTGCATTGTAATGATGTTGTCACCTGTACCTTTTCTTAGATATGGGCTCCTAGATGGTCCCATGGACCCCAGCATGTTCACAGGAGTCTTTTAAAAGGAAAAAAAAAAAAGAGAAATACAGAAATGGATAGAGAAGTATATGATCATTAGTGTTGGTAAAATTACTCTATGAACTATGTTTAGTTTGGTATCTGACAAAGCATGCCTCTTCAGACATGTGCTCAATCTTGCAGAGTTTTCAGAAGGCTTACTATAAGATCAGTTTTCAGCTCCACCCGGGTATATTCAATCCAAACTTACAAATGAACCTGTCAGAGTGACTGCTAATGTGTTCTGAGTAGTGCACTGAGAGAAAGAGAAAATATGGCCAAACACAGGGCAATTAGGACACACAGAAAAAGATCATGTGATGGTACTCTGAGAAGCCAGCCATCTGTGTGACATGTGTGGGGACCTTGGAATAAGCCAAGACTATAGTGAGGCCACCCAGTTATAGTGTTTGGTGACAGGCAGTCGTAGTGAACTAATATGCTTTAAAATAATATTACTTTAAAATAAAAAAGTTTAAAAAAAAAACGAAACTAACCTTTGTCTACTTCAATATCCAGTAAATATTTACTAACTCTTACAAATTTTATTTAAAATAATGAAATGAATAAATGAATGGAGTGAGTTACAAGATGCAAATATCTGAAAAATAGATTATAGGTTATAGTTAAAAGAAGTCCATCTCTGTGCTCCTGGATAAACCTATCTTTGAAAGATCAGAGTTTGATCATTTCTGACTGTGAGAAAGATGACTTATTTTATCCCTTAAACCTTAAGAGCTTATCATTTTCTGTGAAGAAACTTAAACACTGGGTATAATGATAATAAAAAAGAAGAGACTCTTGCTAGGATTTCATCAGAAATATAGGAAGGAGACAATCCTACCATCAGCAGATGACACATGTTTGCACAACCTTGAAAATATGAGTAGAAATGATAAAGTGTTTCAGTGTGCAGTGCAACTATCTTACTGCAACAAGCTAGGTGGTGCTGTACTTAAAACTCTCCTCCTTCCTGAGAGAGGGAAAAGAAGGGAGTAAACTCGGCTAATAAAAAATATCTCTCCCCCTCCTCTGTCTCTCTTCCTCCCTTCTCTGTCTTTCCCTTCTTGCTTGCCTCTCTTTCCCCTTCCCCCTCATACATCAGTACAGCAATTTACATAGTCACCAAGGACCCAGTTTGTTTTGGGTTGAACTTTTAACAGCTGCTTTGAGAAGGAAAGAAGAGACACAATGAAAAATGGTTCTTAAAATATCAACTTGGAAATGACCATCTGTCACTTACATTCAGATTCCCTGAGGAAAAGCATGAGTATGCTGTCATTCTTAACAGCAAATACGATGGGAGTACAATTTTTCTGGGACATAAAAACAAATGTGAAATACTTCTAGACTGTAGTAAGAGGTCCCTTCTGGATGTGCTAGCTTGAAATACAAGGCACCCCACTTTTTCTCTCTGGCCTTAATGGACAGAGCTTGGACTAAGGTCAGATAGCCCTAAGCTGCTCAGTTCTGGAAAACTGCCTGCTTCAACTAACACATTCTTATTGCTTCCTCATTTCACGTTTCCACCCTTTTAGATTACACAGGAAGCCCTAGAGAAAATCTCACAAATCCATGCACTTCCTTATCGCTCCATCTGGGACATCCTAACACTATACTGGTTAGACCAGTCCACCTGCTAAGATAGAATTACCACAGATACCTGCTTACGCATTCCCCGCTTTTCTCCCCACCTCAAATTGTATAAATTCTGGTACTATGTGTTTAATAAAACGAAGGCTTGATCGGGAAATTGTCTTCCCTTTCATTTCTCACACTTCCTTGTTTCCCTAATCCTTGCTCCCTCTCCTGGGGCTTTTGTTGCAGAACCCCACAGACAGGGACACTAGACAAGAAAGATAAGGCCTGAGTTTGAATCCCCAACACTCACTAAAAAATTCCAGGGAGTGGAAGAAGAATGGGAATGTTCCAGAGACTTGTAAAAACTAGCTAGCCAAAAATCCAGAAAGCTATAGATGCAGGGATAGATGCTGTTTCAGGGACAAGACAAAGAATGACAAAGCAGCAAGCTCAATGATCAACTTTAACTTCTACATACATGCATGTATGTGAAAGAACATGTATGCATCTTGCACACACACATTTACAATCTGAAGGTGTGTGGGAGTAAATATGATCGAGAAATCTCAGCTTATTAAATCTGAGAAATGATGCTTAAAGTTTTAAATTGTAAAGTTTACAAGGGAAAAGAAGAAGAGGAGGGAAGAAGAAAAGGAAAAGAATAAAAAGAAAGAGTCAGCCTCTTATTTGAACACTAAGAAGAAAATTTATAAAATGTTCCATTTGAAGAGCATGCACAGAGACTGAAAATTGTGTCAGGAAGTCTAAATTAATGCATGGAGCCGCCTTTAACCCAATTCAAAATAAAAAGAATTGAAGATAACTCAGAATTCCTAATCACTAAGTCTCTCAGTTGTTTTGAGTTATTACATTGATTAGTTTTGTTTGTTAGGCTGGTTAAACTTTGAAAGGAAATATAATCTTGACACTAATACATGGATACCCATTGTCATGATTCAATGTTTATAGCAGAACAGAGCACCCACAGAAGTGCATGTAATGTGTCTTGAAGTTTAAATTTTCTGTCAGACTGTGTTTTCACCTGCTCAACCTGTAAAAAAAGGATAGTTTTGCAACATAAAATGTGTCTGTGATAAATAAAACAGCTTCAACACCATTTAGCATGGAAATTTCTGTGAATATCTATCGAGTGCTTTCCTTCTACCTGACACTCTATTTATTATTTATCTATTTATTTCTATTTTCCATGTTTGTAGTGTGCATGAGTGTGGGCACATATGCACACATGTATTCATGCATGTGGAGGCCTTTGTTTGATATCTGGAATCATCTTTGATTGCTATTATAGCTTCTTCAATAAAGCAGGGCTCTCAACCAAACCCAGAGTTTACTGATATGGATGGTCTTAGTAGCCAGCTTTCTCTTGGGATTCTCTGTCCATACTTTATAAAGCTGCAATGATGGTGCACTAGCCAGCATTTCTGGGGATCTCTAAGGATCTGGATGCTTGTTCTGACAGTTGCACCGTAAGTGCTCTAAACTGCTGAGCCATTTTCCTATCCTCACTGCTTGGTGCTTTCTATAAAGTATTATGCATATGCATCTCCTCTCCAGAGCAGTAATGTTCCTGGAGGCTCTCAGAGCCAAAATTTATTGACATGTGACCTAAAACTACCCTTCCTGGCCTGGAAGGGTTTTGGTGTATTTATCTCTCATTTGTGACTAATCACAAGCACAGCTTCAAACAAACTTTCAATTTTTTTATGTAAGTAAACAATAAGGAAAAATGATAAAAGCATGATGTTATCTTGCCCTTTTGTACTATGAATCAAATCTTGTCCATGAGCTATGAGCTTGGGAAGACTCATTTCCCATCCTCACCCCTCTTTTTAAAATTTTTTAATTATTTTTTCTCTCATATAATACATCCAAACCCCTTCCTCCTCTCCCTCCACTCCTCCTAGCTCTCCCCATCTTCCCTCTCCCCTGGATCCACTTCCTTTCCCCTCAGAACAGAGCAGGCCTTCCATGGTTACCACTCAAACAGGGCATATCAAGATGGAACAAGGCCACCTCAAGTCCTTATATCAAGGCTGGACAAGGATCCCCAGCAGGAGTAAAAGGTTCCCAAGGGCAGGTAAAAGGGTCAGAGACACCCACACACACTCCAATGTTCAGAAGTTCTACAATAACAGCAACTCAGGTAACAATAAGATATATGTAGGGGACCCTGCAGGCTCTGTGTCTGCTGCTTCTGTCTCTGGGAGCCCCTAAGAGACCTGGTCAGTTTACTCTGGGGGCTTGTTCTGGTATCCTTGACCTTTCTGGTCCCCCAAATCCCTCCTCCTGATCTTCCTCGAGGGGTTCTCTGAGCTCCACCCAATATTTGGCCCTGGGCCTCAGAATCTGCTCCCCTCAGCTGCCAAGGAGCCTCTCTGATGAATTGGGTTAGGCACCGATCTAAGAACATAGTAAAATATCATCAGGAATTGTCTTCAGGCTATCCAGTCTTTGGTTCCTAGCCAGCTCTGTAATGTCAGGCACAGGCTTCCTCCCTTCCATATTCATTTCCTTACAGAGGAAAAGTAAATAAACCTTTGAAGGAAAGGGAGGGGAATCCCCAATGAAAGACAAGCTTAGAAACACAGAGAATGATGATTTGGTCTCTGTGACCAGGTTTGATCAAATAGTCCTTGCTTTTTTGCATTCAGTCTCAGGCACAGAGAGGCCTAACCCTGCGTTGTACTCCGAATAAAAAGAGACATTGAGCAAATAGTTGAAAAGACCATTTCATTATACTATGTTATCTATTTCCTGAGATTCTAAACTGACATCATTTTATAGTGTAAAAAGAACAAATTAGTATGTTGATTCATATGGCAAAGGATTGACCGGGAATCTCCAAAGTGATTTGTATTGGTTCCATTTCACAGGTGAAGAAACTTAGGCTCTAATTGACAAGCCATTGGCGCACTTCCATTTTCCCTATTCACTGCCACTCTCGGAACCCTAACCCCTTTGGTCTTTCTTTGTATCTACTTTAAATGCCTTTCCTTTTCTTCATGCTGCCAGAACTTTACAATCCAGGACCAGGGAAGTCTCACATTGGCTGTATTTTCTGTTCTCAAGAAACCCCAGCAGGCACACTTCTCAGCCTTTCCCACACCCTTTATTTGTTTCCCAGGAGGTTCAGCTGGAACTTCTCTTGTTTTTTGTATCAGAACTTATATTTTTTTAAAACAATATTTGAGACAGTGATTAATTTCAGTGAGACAAGGAATTTCAAAAATGTTGATGCTCAAGAATTTCAGCAAAAGCACGAATGAAGACTTTGCCTATGCTTAAAATCACATAATCACACTGTAGGCTTCACAGACAGATGGTTCTGTCTCTGAAGCTTCCATTTCATACACTAGAAACCAATTACACAGAAATTGTCTTCTTTTAGAAGAAGCCAAGAAATTTAAATCCAAGAGTACCCAGAAAAACATGGGTACTAAGAAGAGATTCTCCTGTGTTTAATCCAACTATGGTGTTATTCAAAAGAGACAATCCACAATCATTCTTTCTCTCACCAGTTCAGGGATGATCATGGAGTTCTGTGCCTTTTCTGTTTCTCTCACTGCAGATCTCTAAGTGAAAACAGATGTTTCCACTCAGTACTCCTCTTCTTGCTCTCCACATGGCTGGATTCCCTTCATGTTGGAGTTAGAAGTCTAACAGTTGGTGTGTGGTAACATTTTGATACAAGACTCACCTATGACTGATAAGAACTTGTTGGATACAAATAAAACAGCTGGAGAAATGCTTTGTCAAGATATTAAATACTTCTGAGAATTTTTGCTATGATTCAGTTTAGAAAAGACAAGAGAACAGAGGAGCAACTTTCCAGAAAGTTCTCATCCTGCCTTGCTTTCCCATGACTATTTGGCACACCAGTGAGCACTTAAGTTGAATTTCCCTGTTGCTACTTGCTCTTGTCTCTTTTATTCCCCAGAGTGTTGCAATTGCTTACCCAAAACCAGTCACCCACTTAAGCAAATACTAATGGAATTTCCATGAAATATATTTCAAAATGACATCTGAGTTTGATCACTGACTTTGAAGCGACTGTAAATTAACTAATGTATGCAAAAACTAATTAACCACTTTCAGTGCTGTCACCTTTCTACTCCAGTTTGTTGAACTAGATTATATGTAAAAAGTGCCTCTCTTCTGAGAGCTTTAGACACTCAGTAGTTTCTGCATATGTAGATTGTGTATTCACAGATAAAACAAAACACAGATCAAATATACATTAAAAATGTACTGCACCAATGCTGAAGATTAAAGAAATTTTTCATTTTATTATTTCTTAAATAATGCATTATAATAACTGTTTACATAGCAGTTATATGGATATACATTACTTGCTAATCCTATTTCATTTTTTGTAAGGAAATTGAACATCCATAGATTTTTGGCATAGGCAGGAGTCCAGTCTCCCACAGACATCCAGGGCCAACTGTATATCTAAGGAGTTAAGTCTTATAGGTGAGTTTAGAAAATGGAAATCATAGCCAGACAGTGGTGGCACATGCCTTTAATCCCAGAATTTGGGATGCAGAAGCAGGTAGATCTCTGTGATTTCAAGGCCAGCCTGGTCTACAGAGTGAGTTCAAGGACAGCCAGAGTTAGTTACAATAGAGAAATCCTGTCTTAAAAAACCAAAAAAAAAAAAAAAAAAAAGGAAATCATTTGGAAGTGGAAAGATTTCCCCCCTTCAGTAAATACATGGGTTCTAGGCAGAGTGCTGACTCTTAGTGCAATAATTCCCCACAGTACTCATTATGAGGGACAGTAAGATAGCTACTACATGTATACAGAAGAAACAGAAAACTTCGGGTTTTCACAATATCATAGAAGAGAAGTGAAATAATTTGCATACTGGTGAATCCAGGAAACAGACTTATTTCCAACTGATGTTAATAACAATCCTAAGACAGGAGAAGGAAGTGACCTGGGACTTCATGATGCTGATAATATATTACTCCAGGTAGGCACGCATGCTAGCTAGTGTAGTTGAGCATAGTTCCATGCATGCATTTCTGCATTGCATATGTGTTTCTATTTGTATATTATTTTAATAAAAATGCACATGAAACTACCAGAGACAGATTCCATAGATGTAACCCTAAATATTCAGCATCATTTCCAAACATGATTCAAGAATCACTGGCCATTTGACCAGTCCAGTTTAAATATGTTTTTGGGCAAAGAGGAACACACACACACACACACACACACACACACACACACACACACACACACACTTGTTCTTGGAAATGTGTTATACATGTGCCAGGCATTGATCAAATGGTCACAGTGCAAGAGAAATTGCTTAGCCACCACAGATCTGAAACTGGGTCTCAGTGCTACTTATGCAGTGCATTTAGAGGCAAGATTCAAGGAGCTTGAGGACAGGTGAGGGAAGAAAGAATATGAAGAAATTTCAATGAAATGTGACCTTTCTGCTTAGCTACTAGACCACACCACTGGTTACCGTCTTGTGTCACCTAGAGGACCAGCATATAGCCATATTTCCCAACCAATACTGCACCCCTTCTATCTCAATTTCTTCTTTCTGAATTCCAAGATCTCAGATAAAAGACAAATATGTGGATAGTGGCACAGCATTTGCCTTCGATGCACAGAGCTCTGGATTAAATACTCAGCACTGGGGGAAAAAATACACACACAGGTCAGTACTAAGCTCTTTGAGAAATCTTCGAGATCAAATAGCCATTGTGTGGTCAACAAAATCTATAGACTAAGCTGAACTGACCACATCAATTAAAGGAAGCATCTCATCGATTATCATTGTCTTTAAATTTTATTACAGCAGCTGTAAAAAGGCAAAGAATCCCTCACTCATCATTTACATAGCCCAAGTCAGCACTAACATCCTCATAAAAGTGGGATAAAGATAAAGAATTGCACCAGCTTTTGTTCCCTGTGTTTCTCTTGGTGTTAAGATTGAACCCAGGGCTTTACTCCAGGAAACACATTTCCTACCATTCAGCACTTTGTCACAATAATTCCAGACATCTGTCCCCTACCCTATTTTTGAATTCCAGTGTTTTTAAGAGACTAAATATATGAACCAAAAAAAAACAAAAAAGAATTAATTGAATCTACTAGAAATAACCTACTATACCATGTACTATTTGGAATAAATCTCATGATTTTCATCCAGTATACTTGCTTAATTGGTGAGAACATAGTTATTCAGAAAAGCCATGTGGCCAGGGGCAAGCCAGCTCTAGACCTTTCTACAGTAGCTTTATATTACGGCTAACTTCCCATTCCCATCACTTATAGCTTTGATACTTCCTCACCAAAAATATTCTCTGGAAACTTTTGTCTACTTTTCTTTTCTGTAGTCATATAATTTAGTTTTTGGATTAAATGTTTTCAAACTTGCCTAAATTCTCACAATCCTTTTCCTGTTTAAGATTAAAAAGTAAAACTGAAGAGGCCACCACAGCCTCCACAACTCCAGACAGACTGCTAACCCTTCCACAGAATCCCCCCAATCCCTTAGTGCCCCCCTGGTCATCCTCTCACCAAATCTCCCTCTCCTCCTTGTCACCTCCTTGCCCCTCCCCTCGACTAAAGCAGGAGCTCCCTGCTTAGATCAGAGGCCAACCCAGCCTCTATAACACCAGGTAGGTTATCCACAGAATCCTCCACTCTCTTCATACCCTCCCTCCCTTTCTGTGATTCTCCCTCCCCTCCTTGCTGCCACCTTGTTCCACCTTACAGCACAATAGAACCTCCTGTTGGACCAGAGGCTAAACCAGCCTCCAGAACTCCAGGGGAGACTCAATGAACAACTAAGAGCCCATACTTACTCAACCCCCACCCACCAACTCCAGTGGAAACCCCAATCCTACTATAAGCCATACTGATCAGAAGACCAGAAAAGAAACAGAACCCAGGGAACAAAATTCTTACCCAGTACAGAAAAACTCAGGAATTTGGCACCTAAAACTATAATCACCCAAAGCACAGATGCCTAAATGCCATGATAAGAACAGTATCAAGGATAACCAGGGCAATATGTTACCACCAGAACCCAACCATCCTAGTACAACAAGCTCTGAACATGCTGATACATCAAAAGCAGAAGAAAAATACTTTCAAACCAACTTTATGAAGATAATAGAGATTGTTAAAGAAGAAACGAATAAATCTCTCAAAGAAATCAATGATAAGATGTTGCTTATACCCATCCATGGGACCCTTCAATTGAAGGGGTAGAGTTGGCCCGGAGCCAAGACACACAGGCTCCAGGAGTCAGGTGAGTGGCAAAAGGTAGACTCAGTTTATTACAAGGGGGGGTGGAGGAAGAAAGCCTATTATACCCACCACCTGGCCCAGTGTCCCGTTGGCTGCCAGACTGCAGCTGCTGCTCCCTGGGAGTGTCTGTGTAGTTCTGTCTCTGGGCACGCCTGGGCAGGTCCATGCAGGTCTCAGGTCTTGTTCTGTCCAATGGCAGGTCCAGGTTTCTCCTACAATAAGACAAAAAAACAATAGAAGGAATTGAGGAAATTCATCAAAGAAACATAGGAAAACACAAACAATTAGAAAAAAATGAATAAATCCCTTAAAGAAAGCTGGGGGGGCGGGGAACAAGCAAACAGCTGAAGCAAATTAACAAAACTGTTCAAGATCTGAAAATGGAAATAAAAGCCACAAAGAACACGCAAACAAGTTAAAAGACTTGTATGACAAAAACATCAAATCTTTGAATAAAGAAATTGAAGAAGATCTCAGAAGAGAGAAAGATCTCCCAAGCTCCTGAATTAGTAGAATTAACATAGTCAAAATGGCCATTTAACCAAAAGTAATCTTACAGATTCTACACAATCCTTATCAAAATCCCAATGTGATTCTTTACAGACCTTGAAAAGACAATACTCAATTACTTATGGAAAAATAAAAAACCCAGGATAGCTAAGATAATCCTGAAAAATAAAAGAACTATCAGATGTATTACTATTCCTGTTTTCAAGATGTACTACAGGGTTATAGTGATTAAAAACCACAAGGTATTGATATAAAATCAGACATGTTGATCAATGGAACAAAATAGAAGATGCAGACAAAAATCCACACAATTATGGATACCGGATCTTCGATAAAGAAATCAGAAATATAAAAGAAAGCATCTTTAACAAATGGTGCTGTCTAATTGGATATCCTAATGTGGAAGAATGCAAATAGATATATATTTATCATCCTGCCAGAAACTCATGTCCAACTGGATCAAAGACCTCAACAAAAACCAGTTACACTGAACCTGTTAGAAGAGAAAGTGGGGGATAGCCTTGAACACATTGGCACAGGAGATAACTTCCTGAACAGAACATCGATAGCTTAGGCACTAAGATCAATGATTAATTAATGGGACTTCATGAAGCTGAAAATGTTTTGTAAGGCAAAGGACACTGTCAATAAGACAAACCAGCAGTGTACAAGATGTGAAAACATTTTCACCAATTCCACTTCTGATAAAGGGCTAATATCCAAAATATATAAAGAACTCAAGAAACTAGACACCAACAAAACAAATAATCCTATTAAAAATGGGGTATAGAGCTAACAAAGAATTCTCCAATGAGGAATCTCAAATGGCTGAAACACTTAAAGAAATGTTCAGCATCCTTAGCCATCCCGGAAATGCAAATTAAAACTACTCTAAGATTCCATCTTATTCCTGTTAGAAAGGCTAGGATCATAATACAAATTACAGCTCATTCTGGTGAGGTTGTGGAGCAAGGGGAACACTTCTTTATTGCTGGTGGGAATGCAAACTTGTCCAGTCACTATGGAAATCAATATGGCAATTCCTCAGGAAACTGGAAATCAAACCTACCTCAAGACCCAGCTATACAACTCATGGGCATATACCCAAAGGACATCCCATCCTACGACAAAGATACTTGTTCAACTATGTTCATAGCGGCTTTATTAATAACAGCCCAGAAATTGGAAACAACCTAGATGTCCCTCAACTGAGGAATAAATAATAAAATTGTGGTATCTTTACACAATGGAGTATTACTCAGCTATGTAAAAAAAAAAAAAATGACTTCATGAATTTTGCAGGCAAATGGGTGGCACTGGAAAAAAAAAAACAAAAAAACAAAACAGTCATCTTAAGTGAGATCACCCAGTCCCAGAAAGGGAAACATGGTATGTACTCACCTATATGTGGATATTAATGCTTAAGCAAAGGACAAAGGTGCTGCAATCCACAGACCCAGAGAGACTATGCAGCAAGTGGAGCCTCAGTTGGGACAAACTCCCTGGTAAAAGAGAAATAGAACAGATGATGCAGGTGTGATGGGGAAGGATGGGAAGGAGAACAGAAGGGACCAGGTGGGGGTAAGAGGGATGGAGCAAGAAAATAGAGAGAGACAACTGAAATTGGAGGACATTTAGAGGATTCAGGCGACCTAGAGCAGTGGAAACTCATTAGAATCTATGAAGGAGACCCTGGTGAGGACCTCTAGCAATGGGGAATGGGGAGCTTGAACAGGCCATCATCTCCTGTAACCAGATAAGGTTCCCCAGTGGTGATACTAGGTCACCATCATAGACACAAAACCTTCAACGTGTAACCTATCCTCCCTACAAGATCCACTGGGAAAATGGAAGGGCAGAACCCCATGCCAAAGGAGGGAGCCCAAGCCTGATACTTACACCTGATACTGCAGGCAGGACAGAAACTAAAACCAAGAGATGATTTCTAATGATATCCTGTTCTACTCAAAGATATGTGCCTAGCTCAATCTTCATCAAAGAGGCTTTATCAGGTAGCTGATGGGAGCAGATGCAGAGGCCTAGAGCCAAAAGTCTTGCGGAGCTGGGGAATCCTGCAGAAGAGGGGGAGGGGGATTGCAGGGACCAGAGGGGTAGAAGACACCAGGAGAACAAGCCCCTAGGAGTCAAGTCATCAGCACTATTAGGGACCTGTAGACCCTGGAATGGCAGACTAGGAACCTACAGGGTCCCTTAGATCTATCTTGTGATTCTCTGACTTGGTGTTTTTGTGGAGTTCCTACAGACTAGAGTGTGTGTGTGTGTGTGTGTGTGTGTGTGTGTGTGTGTGTGTGTGTGTGTGTGTGTTGGGGGGTGGTCATCACTGACCCTATTGCCTGCCCTGAGGACCCTTTTTCTCCTGCTGGATGGCCTAGTCCACCCTTGATGGATTAGTGCCCAGACTTGTTCCATCTTGCTGTGCCCTGTTTGCACAATAACCCTGGGGGGATTGCTCATATCTGTGGACAGCAATGAGAGGCTAGATACAGGACAGAGGAGAAATAGAGGGAGCTGGGAGGAGCAAGGGGAAGGGAGTGGGGGGGCGTGAGATGTATTATACAAGAGAAGAAAAATAAATAAATTTAAAATAAATAAATAAAACTGTGAATATAATGGGGCACATTATATTCCCTAAATGAAGAGCTAGAAGCAATCAATGACTGCTGAGAGAGGTGGAAGTAGTCTTCCCCAGTAATGAGGACCCTAAATGATTATATAGTCCTAATTGTTCAGTCCTGAAGTATATACATATGAGCAAAAAGAAACAGGTTCAGCAGGTTGTACTTATATTTTTATTTTCATTTGTATGTAACAACAATAATTAAAGAATAAGAGGCCATGAGTTTGAAAGGGAGTGGCAGGGCAATACAGAAGGGTTTGGTGGGAGGAAGAGGATGGGGAAAGTGTTGTAATGATACATTAATTAAACAAAAAAATTTAATTATACATGCCAAAAAGAGTTTTGGTGGATTAGAGAGATGGCTTAGCTGCTAAAAATACTTGCTTCTCTTGCAGAAGACTTGGGTTTGATTCCAAGCATAATATGAACTGGGTGACTGCTCACAACTGTCTGTAACATCAGTTCCAGGAAATCTCAAACTCTGTTATGGCCTGTGCAGATACCTGGAATATACAAGGTGCACATAATGCAGGCAAAGCATTTATCCATATAAAATAATAAATAATAATATTATTCTTAAAAAGAAGATGGATTGGAAACTCTATAGCAAATGTGATGTGCATTAATAAACGAGGAAGAAAAATATCACAGGATGGTAAATAAAAATTTAGCAGAGCCTGGAAGACTCCACCCCACACAGACACACCTGAGATGTCAAAAGAAGAGATCAAAAACAATAAAAAAAAAAAACAACTATACAGAGGAAGACTCATCTGGAATATCTTTCAAAAAATAAGTTATAGAAAAGTGAAATAAAGTCCATACTTGGTAAATTCACTCAAACATTTATCCAACTAACAATTCAAAAGTACATTTTTTTATACTAAACTCCTTATAAGACAGCTGTGATACAGTGTTAAGGAGCAAATTCTTTTTTCAATTAGGCAGGACCCAGGGTTAAGGGTTAAAGGAATGGTAAATAAAATAAATGCATAAATCCCTTTCACTGTGTGGTGTATGCTCTGTTCATTTCTACATTCATTTTAAATTTGGTATTTGGGAAGTCGACATGCTGCTTTGAGACTGTTGACGCTTTGTGTTTCTAAGAAACAGAGTGCTACAAAATAGTTACTGTGAAGATCTAAGAGCTCAAGCTAAAATAAGAAAAAAATAGAGATAACTAAAAATATTTCACGTCCTCGTTTTTGAAGCCCTGAAGGTAAAAGTTAGCTTTTTGTAAAGAGTTCATGCTACGACTCAAGTGGAAAATAGTTCTCTCTTTTCCATAGTGTTCTGTGGAGAGCTTTAAATGAGCATGGAAAATGGGTTAGTTCTAATTAAATATATAGATACTGGAGACATGGCCTTTTACAAACTAAAAGTCTGCCATCTACTCTAGAGACTGCCATGAAACAAAATATGGAAGTATCCTACTGTTATATATAACCTAGAGCCTGGCAACCAGCAATAATTCATGTAAAGTTGAATGTGTTTACAGAGTGAGCCCACTTTTATATGTATGAACTGTCACTTTTCAGTCACAGCGATGACATATTATACATGTGCTGAACATGGGCACAGTGCTTATCCTTTTATAATTCTCCCCCAACACACACACTAACCTCAGTCCCCTCCTTTTGCCTCCTATCTCTCTAAAAACTTCTTATGTTAGCCCAGGCTAGCCTTGGGATTTGAACTGGAGTTCTTAATTCAAATGCCACCACACTAAGCCTAAGAATCTGTGTTTTACCAAGTCAGTAAATCTTTTATTCTGTTGCTCTGTTTTCACAAACTCCAAATGTTCTTTCAGGTACTCATTCACTCTCATCCATCTGCCCATCTACCTCTCCATCCACAAGTCTATTCAACCCTTGAATCTATTTTAAATTATATATTGAATTCTTCAGATAGACACATCCCTGTGAGATCCAAAGGATATGGCTCTCTTCCATAGCATTTCCAGTTTAATAGGAGGAGGATGATGAAAAATAATTGGTTAGCTGAAAACCTATTTAATTATACAAGAAAACACAAGCTACTGTGTACAGTCAGGAAGCACAAACCACAAAAGAGAATATAGTAAAGTCTATTAAGTTTGGAGGTGTAGGGGTGTGGCTATTTAAGAAAATTGTGCCTGAATATCTCTCTCAGAATAATTAGGAGTTAGTCAAATGCAAAACAGAGGGGAGAGAGTTACGGGAGGCTCTTGAGATGAAGAGAGATGGATAAAGTTGAACTAGGTCTGAACATAGAAGAAAGTAAGGAAAGCTAGTGAAAGTCAAAAAAAGCAAGAGCCATAGGAGAGATTAAACACAGTATCTTGTAGCACCTTCTAGAGAAAACACAATTATCCTTTTGTAGACATATATAAATATGTGTATCTCCAAGCTACCCTCCAGTTCCTAGTCAACACCCTCCATTTAGGTTCCAGTCCCTGTACTGCACCTTATGGGTGCCCCCTTCATCTAGGTTTCAAGACTAACACTTCCCCACTCTTACATAACACTTCCCATAACTCTGCTACCAGCCTCTCCTCTCAGCACAGACCCCTCCCATGGGTCTCATCTGATATTGTCATCTTGGATTATTTCATGGAGGAAAAAGGATAAACATAAAAGAGAGAATGAAGGTGAAAATAAGAGAAAGAAAGTTAAGTGACAAGGTAGAAACTGGAAAAAAAATAATGCAGGCCATTATGCAAGGTGAAGAAAGCATAGATATGGAAAATGAAGTCATAAACTTAAAAAGACCGCAGTACCACACAGTTTGTTGTTCCCTAGGCCTGTCTGGCTCCATGCTTGAATCATCTGAAGGGCATTCTAATATTGAGTGTGTGTGTGTGTGTGACAGAGAGAGAGAGAGGAGAGGAAATGAATTTGAGAGAAAGCAGAAGGTACACTGTGAAGAATGGAGGGAGGAAGAGGAAGAGGGAAAATGATAAAACTATATTTTTATTTAAAAAATTAAAAACAGAAAGCTGAGACGTATGATTGGCTTAGTTTTTTTCTTGAAGCCCTCCTTGGCAAGTTCTACTTGCAAGTGTTTTCAATCAGCCTTGTGTAAGAGCTGCCATCGATTCGTATTTGTGTGTGTGTGTGTGTGTGTGTGTGTGTGTGTGTGTTGGAACTTACCTAATGTAACTCCACTTCAGTGAGGGTAAAATCAACATATTCTTCTGCATTTGAGTTTCAGGCTGCAGCTCATTAAAAGGCTTTACTGCTTATAAGTTTTATGGAAGCATTGACTACATAGCGGCTACTCTTAGCCACACACAGAAGGCAAAAGAGAAATTTGAGACTTTTGATATATTTCGCCTTTGCTATCTATAATAAAGGCCCTGTGTATGGAAAGACAACATATTCTATCTGGAAATATGAAAATATCAAGTATGTAAGTATCAAAAAGCTAACGCAAACATTGTGTGTGTGTGTCTGTGTGTGTCTGTGTGTGTGTCTGTGTGTGTGTGAGTGTGTGTGTTCAGGGGCCTGGAGAGATATTTCAGTACTTAAGAGCACTTGCTTCACAATCAGGAAAACTGAAGATCAGATCCCAAGCCAACTGTTTCTGAAAATGCTTCTAATCCTAGCTCCACATGGAGTAGAGAAGATCACTGGGGCCCAATAGGCTAGATCCCAGCCTATTCCAGCTTGTGGTCCAAGGAAATGCTCTGGGATGAGTAGGGACCTACCAGGAACAGAAGAAAAGGAGAGTATGTGTAATGGAGATTTGCAGTATTTAGAGCACTCTATATATGGTATAAAGTTGTCAGCAAACAAACTCAACAAAGACAATTGTTAAAGGCATGGATAGAGAGTGACAGAGGACACCTAGCACCATCTTCAGCTTTCCAAGCACCTGTACACGTGCACATACTCTCACAGATACAAACATACACATGTACGCACATACAAATTAGCAATCAACTAATTAATTAAAATAGAGACAGTCTTATGAATTCCAGAGAAAGTACATATAGACCAGATCAGAATTTTAGGAGAGGCTTCCTGTAGATGAGAAAAGAATTACAAAGCTTGTTCCCATGAATCATTTGTAAAACATCTGCAAATGTGATCTAGATGCACTTCAGCTTGCACTGCTCCGTGTGAGGCTCACTTGTTGCGTCAACTATAATTTGAGATCATCCAACAGCCTTTTAGCCTTAACCGGATGAATAGCCAGGTTCTGAAGCTTGTCCTCATTTTCTCCTTCCACGCCTTGTTTAATGAGCATTAATTGTTTTGTTTTCGTTTTTCTTTTTGGGAAGGTAGCCTGGTATGAGACAGTATAGAAAAGACCTGAGGCTAAAGAACTTAGATTTTAAAGCTGCTTTCACCATGTGTTTGGCCTGTGACCTTGGGCAATTAAAATAATAATTTAGTAAGCCAAAAGTAAATGTGTTTTCCCAGCTCCTTATGTCAGAGAATTTAGCATCATGTAAGATCAGGTCTTTATGGTTTAAATGTTTCATAAATGTTAAAAAAAAAGAAAAAGAAAAAAAAAAACGGAGACAGGGTTTCACTGTGGAGCTCTGGCTAGCCTGGAACTCACTGTGGATGACCTCAAACTTACAGAGCTCCACCTGCCTTCTGAGTTCATGTTTAAAGTGTTTCCCTACAAATGCATACTTCATAATTACAATGATAGATTTTTTATTGTTGGCAAAAGAGATGACTGCTAGGTTACAGTATGATGGATAGTGATGTATACTTCTTGGCAAAAGATAAGGGGCCAATCTATAAAAAGGCTATTTAGAAACTGTGATGGGAGAGGAGATCCCCAAGCCCCGTGCATAGCTGAAAAGATAACGGAAACTGATGCTGCTCCATGTGGGAATCACTTTTCTTTGGGGGGAGGGGTAGGTTGCCCATCAACAAGTACATGACCCTACACCTGTGTGCATATAGGCAACAATTGGACCCACTAGATTCTTATTAAAAAGAAGTCATGACGTTTGGAGGAAGATGTGCTAGGAAGGGGCCCCAAGAGCACTGGAGGGAGGGATTAGGAGTGGGTATGATCAAGATACATTATGTAACTGTATGGAATTACGTATGAAAAATGTGGTGGCTTGAGTGTTCCCTGAGAGGTTTTACTGAGGAAGGAAGGTCAAGCCTGAATTTTGGCAGCACCACATCATAGTAGGATGATGCTGAATGGGAAGGGGGAAGGGAGAGTGAAAACAGAACCCTACAAGCCATGTATCACTTACTGACTGTGGACACAATGCACCAAGCTACATCACATTCCCCCCCGCGTGTCTTCCCCTACCTAGAAGGACAAGCATCCTCCCAAACTGAAAGCCCAAAATAAATCCTATCATCTTTAAATTGCTCCTGTCCAGTAATTTATCACAGCAATGAGAAAAACCTAACTAACAGCAAAAGATGGTGATTTAGGAGGTGCACTAAACAGCTGAAATGTCATCAGGAGATTGAAGAAAAGTGAAACCATTTCAGTTAGAGGGAATCAAGAAACTTCATGAATGAATACAATTTATTTGTCAAGCAATAGAAGACCATAAGAGAAATGTAAAAAAAAAGAATTTTCCATATTTTGGCAAATTGTCACTGCCACATAGTTGATAGATTTTAGGAACTCAATTGAAAATTCAAAGCCAAACATTTTAGGATATATACAAGAAAGAGCATGAGAATACATTTAAATAACCTAAGTTTAATGCTAAAACTTTGGAAATGACTTGAGAGGAGAAAAAAGTGGAACTTACGGGGAGAGGGGAATTGCTAATCCACACTAACTAATAAAACACTCTTTTAGAAAGGTTTCATTCATTAAGTAAACCTTTATCAACTCCCTTTCATGGTCCAGACTAGATATAAGTTAGCAAGCCCTTGTTGATAATTTGTTTTTGATGCCAAGTGCTAATTCACAGGTATTATTTTTAAAAATAAAACAACCACACATATCTCACTTACTAAATATCGTTCTACAGAAAATGAAAGAAGTATTCACTAGAGAAATGACTGCCTCTGGGTAGAACAGGGGAGGTCAGATCTGGTTAGAATATCCTTCTATATTAGAATAAGCTATCTAAAGATCGATGGATAAATGGATGTTGAGATGCATTATATGAAAGAAGAAAAATAAATAAATAAAGTAAAAAAGATATAATTCTTTTTCTAAAAGGAAAAGCTCTGACCTGACATTATTGTGATAGATCACAGTATATTAATGGCTAACTTTATGTTTAAAATTTAAAATATCTGCACTTAAGAGAATTACAAAGTAAAAGTAAAACTCCAAATGTTAAGGGCTGTTAAGGCTTAAATTTTTCACTGCTGTTTCTGCTTCTGTAAACAAGCTTATTTTGCTGGAGAGACCCTTCTGCTTGCATGTGAACAAATCGTATCTTTACATTCTTTGCCTTTATAAACCTCTGACTGAGATGACTGGGCCCTGCACTCTGGAATGGCATCTGGAATCGAGTCCCTAGCACCAGTATCTGAATTGAAAGCCTCTTCTTTGTTAAAAAAAAAAAAATTGATCCAAAAGTCACAAAGGCCAGCATCAAATGTCTCTCTTGACAAAACCTAAAAGTTTAGACTATCAAAATGATTATCATAAAAGAGTATAACCCTTAAATGCAACAGTAAGTGTATCCTAATATAAAATATGTGAATGAATAAATGAAGAAGAGAAGTGCTTCATTAAAGTTGAAAGTTCAAAACAAAAACATACTAAATGTGCATCAGCAAATTGCACTTTGCCAAACATGATTGTCAATGTATCCAGACAAAACATGTAACAAGACAATCAAGCTAGCAGATAAAATTTGAAGGGAGAGGGGCTCTTAATAATATAAATACACAAACTATTCTTCCACATCAGCTTGTTATGTACAATGAAGAAGGAATAATTCTCAATAGATAATTGTGATAGGCAAGGAATCAAGTTATCATTGATACTATGGTTATACGTTAGCATCATGCTTGTATCCATGAGCATTCCAAACTGAAAAACACACATTAAGATATAGAAATCTGGGCTGGCCAAGTAGCTCTGCAGGTAAAGGTAACTTGCTACCAACCCTGACAACCAGAGTTCAGTTCCTGAGGAACCATGGTGGAAGGAGAGAACTGACTCTGGAAAGTTGTCCTCTGACATCTGTATGCCTCTACAGTTCACATGCTCTAGCCCAAACACAAATACAATAGTAAGTATATAGAGTACAACACAAATTTTTAAAATTGTATAAAAAGTTAAGATCTGATGAGGAGCATGAACTTAACATCTCAGAACTCAGGAGGACTAGACAACATTGTCAAGATCTCAAGGTCATCCAAAACTGTACAATAAGGTCCAGATACATGGCCTCAGATACATAGGAAAATCTGCCTTCAAAAAAAGAAAACAAAAAGGAATCAAACAAAAAGATACGTAGAAAGCTAAGAGCAGCATTTCTTATACCCTAGGAAGAAGATTAAAAAGGAGAATGAGCTACAGAATTAAAGCTTTTATTTAAAGCTATTTGAGGTCATAAAGCAAGAAAGGTACTGAATTCTAAAGGCTGAAGTTCTGCGCTGCAGACATGGAATACATGGACTTAGTTGCAGTGATTACTACCTAGAAGGGTGAGATAATAATCGTGAAAGCAGGTAAGAAAAGTACACCTGATCATGTAGTAGGTTTCAAAGTCTAAATATATACCAGCATAACAGTTTAATTTTCTTTGGGGTCCCAGGTACATGGAAGTTCTACTCTATCAGCAGCAATTTTCTATGTACTTCTATCAGGTGCTCAGGAGAAAGAGTAGAGACAAGAGACCAAAGTGACTCTAAGCCTCCTTCCTAGTAACAAGCACAGAGCACAGCATAGAGAGAAAAATGCCTATGTGAGATGGAAGGGAAGCTGTACAGATAGCAGAGGGAGGGAAGAATGCTAACAGAAAACCATCAGTATTATTGAGCTGTGTCTTAAGACATGATAGTGAAACTTACAAGAAGAGTTGAAGCTTATCACACACTGAAGGCAATGCAAACTCCACAAACTACTTGAGTTAGCTTCTCTTTTTATAGTTTCTGAGACATAAAGTTGCTGTTTTTATACAAGCTGTTCCTCCTACAGTATTTATTCCTATAAACTTCCTATTTTATGCCTCATTTACTGCAGTACATTTGGCTTGGTAAGTTGCATTTTCTTCTTAAATTATCTCAACATTATATATGTATGTATGTGTATGTGTGTAAACATAAGTTCATACATACATAGGTATGTATATGTGTATAAATGTGTGTGTGTGTGTGTGTGTGTGTGTGTGTGTGTGTGTGAACAGGATTTCACATAGCCCAGGCTGGCCTCTAACTCACATTATAGCTGAGGATGACCTTGAACTCCCAATACCCCTTCCCTCATTTCCCCAGTGCTGGGATTGCAAGTGTACCACCATGCTCAGGTTCAACAAAATTTCTATTTCCTTTTTAATATTTCTTTGAACAAATTGCTCAAGATTCTATTACTCAGTTTCTAAATATCTGTCAACTTCCCATGCTTTCTTCTGCTCCTGTTTTCTGTGTTCACTACACAGTGATTACAAAAGCGATTTGGTATGCTTTCAATCTTAATTTTGAAAAAGATTTACTTTATTTGTGTGTATATGTGTGTGTGTGTGTGTGTGTGTGTGTGTACATATGTGTACACGAACCAGCATGAGGTGTCAAGGAACATCAAAAGAGAAGTCCAGACCTGTTGGAACATGAGTTGTTGATAGTTGCAACCTGCTTAACATGGAAATTATGAATTTTGTTCTTCAAGAAAAGCAGAGAGCTCTTAACAGCTCAGCCTTTGTTCCAGCCTCTATATGTCAATTTTTAAAAAAAGCTTTTATTATCCAACATGCGATAAGGCTTGAAAAATGTTCTCTGAGCACACTCTAGAGTGTTTTTGTGACAGCTGGGTGGGATGTTCTAATTTGTCTGCTATTGTGTTCATTGAAGTGTTGTTTAAATTTACTGTTTATTTATTGATTTTTCTGTTTGATGTTGAACCTATTGTCAAAGGTAGGTATTGAAGTCCTATAAAATTTTGCTGTCACTACTTCTTCCTTTAGAGCTGTGAAATTTTTTTAGTGTACATACGTGCAATGATGATTCACTGAAATTTATACTTCTATAATGTCATGGTAAATAAGCCTTCTCTTCCAAACGCATTCTTCCTTTCTTACAACTGCTTTTGATTAAGTGTACCCAACTGTAGTAACCACATTTGTCATTACTGAAACTAGATACCTGTTAAGAGGCAACCTAAGAAAGGGTTTTATGTTGGCTTCCAATTTGAGGGATATAATACATCCTTATGTCTGGGAGGTGGGTGGTTACAGTATTTCTCAGGTCCAGAAGCAAAGAGTGGACTATGAAGTAACATAGGTCTAGAAACTTCAAGGCCAGCCTCCAGTGACCTACTTCCTTCTGCAAGGCTCTACCTCCTGGATTTACTTACATCCCACCCATAGCACCCTCTCTGCTCTTGTTAAATCATCTTTTGCTTGGTATACCTTAATCCGTTTTATTACCTTCAATTTACGTAATTCTTTAATTCAAAATTGAGCTTTCTTTCAAGGCAATCGTGGTGCATTTCTTTAATCCCAGCACCTGAGAGGCAGAGACAGGTGGATCTCTAAATTCTAGGCCAGCCTGGGCTACAGAGAAAGTTGCAGGACAATCAGGACTACATTAAAAAAATAAAAATAAAAATAAAAAAAAAAACCTATCTTGGAAAAAAAATAAAAAGAAACAATGAAAAACAAAAAGTAAGCCTCTTGCAAGAAGCATATACGGTTAAGCATTATTTCCGTCTCTTCAGCTACTCCGTGCTCTCTGATTAGAGAATTTAATCCATTTTATCCCTATTCTTAATTCATTAGTATAACTTGGAGATTCTCAGCATCTGTCCTCAGGGAGCATCATGAATGTTTTTTAACAATGGAACAAAAAGTTAGAATGATTGCAAGGGATATGCATACTATTACAATATAAGTAAAGTAGAATAAATATTAGCAATGATAAATATATATATTACAAGTCTTAGAAATACTATTAAACAATAACAACGTAAGGAGTTTTAGCCCTATAGAAATCATCCAGTATCATCTTTTTGGCTACTCTGAGGATAAAACCCTAGTTTATAAAACATGAATCATTTTATTTTGATACTGTAAACTGAAATGTTTCTCTCCAAGATTCATACTGTGAACCCATAAACTCTAATATGATGCCACTCAATGACAGGGTCTTTGGGAGGTAATGAAAGTCATCAGGTTTTGAGAGTGGGGTCTTCACGATTGGATTAGTAACCAAATCTGCAAAAAAAATTCCATGTTCTGATCTAAAGAGAAGAGTATCTCCCTTCGTGACTCTCTCTTTCCCTCTTTTCCCCGTTCCTATGCCCTTTCCGTGTGTGTATACAGATGATGTTTGAGACCACAACTATGGATAACTGTGAAAGAGAAGAGAAGAAATCATGAACTGAAGACTATCTTGACCTTAAGATTTCCAGCTTCTAGAATCATAAAGAATGAAATTTTATTGTGTAAACCCGGCAGTCCATGATACATTGTTATCACTGACTATGGCAAACACCAACAGAAACCTCCTTAAGTGGTTGAAATTTGACTCTACAGGAACTTTCTCTACATTGCCGGACTGAACACAAATGAGTTTAGAAGAATTTTAAAAATTATTTCACACTGACTACAGAAAATGATGTTGAAGAATAAAGTATTAATTGATATGTAGTTGACAGAATTTATGGAAGTATAAAGTTTGTAAAACTTTAAAATGATAAAGGAAGCCAGTTATACAAATATAAACTCGGGCTGAGAGTTTAGAAACGTGTACATAAAAATAGGTACAGAGTCATAGATTAAGTATTTTATCACAATTTTGTGGCAGAATGCATAGATAAAATCCACTATTGGAATTTCATTTTTTTTAAACTTTGCAATAGTCAGATTTCATGTCATTTATGCTTCATATACTAGTTAGCATATTATTCCGTGTATTTCAACAGCTCACTAATATCTGTTGGTTTGATGTAATTTATTTCTTTTCATTGAATGTTGCTTTTCCCCTGTAGCCCTATTATTAACAGAAAGCGATACAAATTTCACCGGGTTAATAACAATATCAGTATCATGGGAAAAACAAAACAAATTTAGGATCAGAAAAGTTGGATTCCATCATGAAGCTTGCTCCCTTTGAATCTGTTTTGTTCTCAGGAAAGCAGCATGACTGCAAGGTAATCCTACACCCTCATGCATTCATTTATTAATATTACACCAGCAAATACAAAATGGTCAGCCTTGAAAGCATAAATGAGGAGGTTTTATTTACGCACTTCGGAATATATGCTAATAAATATGAATTGATGAAAAGGGGTCATGAATTTGAAAAAGAGCAAGGAAGGGTATAATGGGAGACTTTGGAAGGAGGAAAGAGAAGAGGAAATGATTTAATTATACTCTCAAAATTTAAAGAAATAATTTAAAACCAGTTTGTGAACACCTGCCATTTCACTGCAAGTACTGGATGTGGCATTAACAATAAATCTTTCACTTCCCTAAACTGTGAAATTCACTTCATCCCGCTGCATCACCAGGAACCTCACCGTCCTTCAATGCAGTGTATATCAGGAGAAAACTTCAACCTTGTGTCAGATCCCAAAGACTGCAAAGCTGAAATGCCACATTTTGCAGATTCGCTTAGAAGGAATGTTCTGGGTATGTTTACGTTTCACTAATCAGATGTGCAAGCTGAAACTTGAATTTAAATTGGAGTAAGTGGGGAGGAAAGCCAGGTGTGAGGCATCTGCTTTGCTAGTGAGAAAGGCAGCAGAGCAGAGAGGTTATGGGACTTGCTGGATCAGCCTTTGCTATTCTGTTAACAGCTTCATGCTGGAGGCTGTGGCATCCTCAGAGACACGGTTCTGTGATGTGGAGTTTGAGGTTGTACGAAGTTGTGCATAAATGCCTGTTTTTCAATTTTTTTTCCCAACTTTTCACTTTGCTCACATTGTCAATTTTGTTCTACATGTATTAGCTCCAGTATGTTCATTACTCTGTGACCAAACACTCAAAGAATTGTTAGTAACAGCACAAATGCCATCAAAAATAACTTTAAAATAGTTTAATCAAACTTTTCCTGACTCATCTGAAAATAGTAGTATCTAGGAAATGGCTGCATAAATATTTATGTATAAGGAATTTTAATTCATTAAAATTTATCAACAATCTTACGTGGCTAGTATATCATAACTTACACTATATACAACACTTTCTGAGTGCATTTGACTAGGAAATTCACTGTCTATTTCAGGGGAAAGCCATTATCAATGTAAGGACACAGACTAGTTTGTGACATACTGGTCTAAATAGAATACTTCTTAATATCAGCCAATTATCCTTGCTTTTGTTCCTAACCTACCATTCCAAGCAACTTTTTAGGCTGTTGGTTTTCTTATATCTTATTGTCATGCTATAGTAGATCATTTTAATACAAATGCTAATATGAAACCATTATAAAAAGATATTCTATGCTGGTCCCTTATTCTTTGGGAAGTAGTTCTTTTTAAGTATGGCTAGGATGATGAAAATTAAATATAAAAGTGAGCCCATGTTATGAGTCTGAGTAAATCATGGTGAAGATGATAAGAAAGCAAATAGGATTTTGATGTTATTTCCCGGGTTTTTTTTTTCCTGTATAGATCTCTGTGAGTTCAATGGTGGTATCAGAAGGAAGTAAATGCCATTAAAATGTGGTAATATTTAAATCCTAAGTACTCACAGCAGCCTCAGCCATACAATATTATTGACTCTATGATGCAATGTGCTAAGTGGTGGAATTTTCTCTAGTAAAGGGTGAAGTTGATTCAGCTAAGATTAACAAGGAAATGCAAAGCCAGAGATGTGTTGTCTAAGATCCAAAATCCTGTTAGAGATGGCACTGGATAGAGGATAGTGGAATTTTAAACAGGATGATTAAGAGTGGGTCAGTGTAGTCGCACTGACTAAAGCTGAATAAAGCAAGGCATAATTTATGCAGTTGTGGTGAACTGAACAGCACATGATCAAGGCTAACAAACTGGTTAGATACCATACTGCAAATTAAGCACATAGGAAAAGAAGATCATAGCTGAGTGTCATTACTGTGATTAACATGAATGAACTTGAACAGCATGCTCAGAATCACAAAATCATGAAATATTGAAAGGTTATTTGGAACTGTGTCACTCAAATTCCTGTATCAATCTACCCATCTACACTTTAACTCACTTTATGAACATTGTGTAATGGGAGTTGCTGATCTTCTGCCCACAGTCAGTCTACTACCTAGGGCTTCTGTCCCTCCCTTTGCTTTGAGTGTGCATTCTGTTTCCCGTTCATAGTACCTCACTTTGTAGCACCCTTTTCCTGAAGTCTAGCTAATTCCAGTCTTTCATTCTCTGGAGTTTATCCAATATGACACATAAAGGAATAAAATGTCCAGCACCATCATTAAAATTGGAGAGAGGATGCAAAGTTTATGTTGCTTTTTATTTCATCAGAGATATTACAGAACCAGGAATAATCTAGTATCCTGTTGAGTCAATGTTTTTGTTGGCTTTTTATTACTAACTTTTTTCCATTTCACTCTGTAATGAAATGCAAACTTAGATGGCCAGGAAAGTTCCTCTAGGATAAAAAGGTCTGTGCTCAGATATAAAGGAATGGGAAGCAGTGAGAGCAAAAAGAAGGCAACGGGCTGTAGAACAGTGTATTGTGTTCAAGAGAATAAAATTCTGCTGATATGGAAGTATATTGAGTGACGAGGAAAGAGGTAAGTTGAGTCAGAGAAGTCAGGAGCTATATTACATACAACCTTATGGACTACGCTAAGAAGTGTGGATTCCACTCCAGGCATGTTAGGAAACCATTGAGACTGTTTTCAGCAGAAAAAGAAGATTTCTATGTACTTCCCAAAATGTATTTTATTGATTGTGACAATGGAGACCCCCCAAGTCAAATGGTATGGGTATATTTTTTGTGCTACCAATGAGAGATTCAGTTATATGCTTGGCAGGTACTGGCGATGTAACTTGCTAGTTTTTGGGATGTTGCAACAAAGCATAAAAGGACTTTCAACAATTTCTAAGTTTTTTTAAATGTGTGTAGATGATACTACTTTTAATAAAAGGAAAAATTGGAGAGAAGATAGCTATGTTTGCCCAAAGACGATGAGAATCAATTGTTCTATTTTGCACAGAACTTTAAATTTCTATATACCATCAACATGTCATGACTTTAGTTATATATGTTAGTCCTGAGCTCACAAGCAATGCAAAGGACCCAGATAGAAATTTGGAAATCTAAGTATACAAGTAGAAATGAAGCCTTGGCTCAAACTGAAGACAAGAGATTGAATGGAGGTCTGTGACTCCCCATTGGACCATACCAATCAGACCCTGGATAGGAGAGTAGGAACCAGAAAAAGAAACTGAGAATCTGAGTAAGTCTCTACTGAGACAGAATGGGAAATGGTTCTGTCAAAAGATGGAACAGTAAACTCTTTTTAGAAAGAAAGAATGGTTGCTGATAGAAGCTTCAAGTGGATAAGTCAGAAGCTGGGGTAATAATGACTATGGGCTGTGTTGACTGAACTGATTCAGAATAGAGACCCATGTGGTAGATAAAGGGTGGGTAGTCCTAAGAGACATGTTTATATTTCCTTTTGTGTTGCTGTCATATAATTACCATAGAGTTTAGATGGCAAGAGGAAGAATTGAATTAAATAAAAAGCAAATGGCTAATAAGGAAGAAAGAAAGGCCTAAAGGTCAGAGGATTTGTGAAGGTTGTTAAGAAAGGAACAGAATCCAAAGGTGAAGAGGAACAGCAAAACTTTGATAGTACCAGAATTTCCCTTCTACAACCAAATAATAATGCTCATGATGATGGCTTCTAAATTCTTATCTGACTTTGTATATTGACCTATCAGTATTTTATCTGTATGATTCATCTATATTCTGTAGAGCTATATTTGATTTGTTTGTCTTGGCTATGTCTGGTCTTATTAAAATTTCCAATATTATTCATCTAAGAGAGTGTTTGCTTTTTGGTTTTAGAATTTCCATTAATTGTTTTGTTGTTCTCACATCGATGGTGAAATTCTTCCTCTGTCCATGCACACTGTCATTTTTCTAAACTAAAGAGACTGAAGTAAAACATTATTGTGTCTGGAAAGGTACATACCCCTGCTTCTGAGCAAAGTAATCAATTAAACAGAATGTGGTCACTGTACCTACTATGATTACCAAAGTGCATTCTAAACTTTCAGGTCCCTCAGTGGTGGGATACATCATTTCATGCTGTAAATATTCTTTTGTTAATTTGTTTGTTTGTTTTTCCAATTCTCGTGCTCCATAACCAGTACTCAGCCATCTGTACATTTCTATAAATTCTTCTCACAGAAGGGAATTTCTCTACAAGCCTTGCTTTATGCAAAGTTGTAAAGCAATAATGATGAGATCAAGTTAGTCTGACAATTGTGTGTTACAGTAATTTATTGAACCCATAGTTCCTTTTTCTATTCCCTTTCTATTTACCAAGTTAATCTTCCATAAGGAAAATATGTCTGTGCTATGGGAAGAAATGACATCTCAACTGAGGAAGAAGAGTCAAAGGACAAAGAAGCCTACACTGCAGTACTGTAAAGTCTGTGATCTCATTTATCCACTTGAAAATAAAGGATAGCAATTGTATCTTAATGCTGACTTACTTCAGTCTTCTCAAAACACTTCACTTGCATTAGCAAATATAATTGATATATAAGACTTGATGTTCGTTTTTAAGAAGCATTGGACATTTGGTGCATATTATTTTCCATGAGTTGGTTCTGACTCAGGACTGCTACCTGCCACTTATAGTGACAGAGAGGACACTGATTTCTTCTCTAATTGGCAACTCTTAAGAAACTAACACATGCCATTCATGGTCTCCTTAGGGTTCTCCTTGTCCTGCAAAATATCTCTAGATCTTCCAACAAATCTTCCCGTTCTGCAAAGTTTACCACGCTGATTATTCACTGGTGTCTCTGGCTTAAGAACAACATGGGGAATTAGGCAGCAAATGTTGCCTAATATTCTGAGGACTGCTCAGAGTAGAGAAAAATAAACAACTGAAAAAACATCTTCTCAACTTGCTAGGGATTTCAAACCCTTCTTCTGAATTTCCATGTCTGAAGAAATAACAGAAAAATATTATCAAGGGTCATAGTTCAGTTATATTTAACAATACACTAAAATTCTTGAAAAGTAAAAATAAAAAAAGAGTAGATGAAAATAATGGTGACTTACAGCTCCTTTATTTGACCCAAAAGTTATCCCTAGTTATAGTTTGGGGAAAAAGCTGCAGAATCATCAATGCAAATGTACTTAGTCCCATAAAGACTGAGAGGGGACATACAGCTAAGAGGGAACAAAGTCAGACAATTTAGTATCAGTTTAGATGATACTATAAATCTGTGGGTGCAGTCTGAACCCAAGACTTAGTACAGTTCTTCCTCTAATGATCAAGAAAATATCCTCCTGAGCAGAGATAATGCTTACTTCGAGCACTCTTATGATCCAGCTAATCGAATTCCTGAAGGATCAACATCTATCACTTCAATTACTTAACCAGTCTGCCAATGTAATTTGAGTTAAATGGGAATATTTCCATCCTCCTTGTTCAATCCAAACTTCCTTAATTCTAAACTTTTTAATGGCTCCCATTTCCACAGAGATGAGAATATGAGTAGTTTCCTACTACAGGAAGGAGAGAAGTGTAGGATGTCTTCTCTGATTTCAGCATTCTATTTCTTTCCATTATGAAGACATAATCACTGAGATACTCTCAATGACTTCCTGTTTTAAACTCTTCTGACCAAAGGCCCACTTTTATAAGGTGACCAGCTGAGATTAGCAATTCATGTTGTGTCCACTGATTCATATTTTTCTCTATGCAAACCAAAGAAACCTCTGCAGACATCATCTCGGAAACATTTATGTCTTTATTCAACAAAAAAAAAGTCATTAGTTATCTTCACAAACTTGAAATCAAGAGGTAGGTGAGTCTATCAGTTTTTCCTAAAAAGAATACTTTCCCTTTAGATGAAAAGAGCTGATTTCTTAAAAAGAATAATAATATTCTCCAACACTTCTTTTTAAGGTTATGCCTTTATAGAAAAAGATGGCTTTCATAACATATGCTACAGCACATATGCTTCTCTCAGATTTTGGAGTCAAAGGAGACTCCCCATTCATCAGTTATGCTATCAACCACCTATGACGAATACGATAAATGCATTTCCAACTCCTCTCTAAGCTGAAAACTGTGGCTTTGAATTCTGTTGCTTGTTAATATTTTCCTCTGGTTATTTCATAATCTCACATATGAACTCATTGGAAGTTGTTTTATTGAAGAAAAGTATATACATAAGTATAGCACAAAATATTGTGCTAGATCTATTTTAAACAAGGGTCTGTATAGAGACAATCAAATATAATCTGCATATATAGTGAAATATATAAAATATAACTGAAATGAATCAAGCAAATAGTTGAGGAGAAAGGGGAGCACATGAGGATTTGAACTGGTCAACTAGGGTAGGTAGAGTTTGAGGATGGAGAGAGAAGAGTGGGAAAGTGCATGGGTGCGGTTCAAAGAACTGAGTCATGTATTTGTAGGAAAATATTGAAATGTCGGTTTGTGATATAAATTTGGGACCAGGAATTATGAGCAAAGGCTTTTAAGTTCTTCTGAGATCTGGAATCGTTCTCTTTACTGAAAAGCTTTGCTCTGTAAGATGGACTTCTTTCCTGAATAGAGTCTACTTGTCTGTCTTAGTTTCCTTTACCTGAAATTCATTCTCATGTTTGTATCTTTCCACTACCCCTGTTCTCCAAGACCCCATTATTCTATATAGTTCTTACCCATCCTTTGGATATTAACAGAAATATCACATCTTCAAGGAGACAGTTTTTAATGCCAAATCATAACTACGTTTTTGTAATCATTCAAAGCATGTTCTGTATCAAACATAAAATTTTAATTATATAATCCACTGTTTGATTATTTTGCTCTTTACTGGATGTGAAATTTCCTGAAGGCTGTATCCCCAGTGTATCCCCAATGCCTACTAAACTCTCTTGTTCATAATGATTTTTCAATAACTATTTCTAGATCAAATGAAAAAAATTAAATACATAAAGACAGTGCCAACATGATTAGTGAATCAAGAAAGATAAAAATTTTCAGGATTAATGAAAAAATAAGAGTGATAAGCATTACAGTACTCTCTGAAGCCAGACAGGGTTTAGTAGGAACATTCTTTGTGTGATTTAGAGAATTTGCTATTTCAAATATAATCAGTAAAGTAAACCTAGGCTGTACATTTGGAGAAACAGTAGGACTGTAAGCAATAAGGTAATAGCTTGTTATAGCAAAGGCTTACTGTGAGTTAAACATGCATTACCTCATACAGAGATGAATAAAGCATGATATCAGCCTGAGGAACTCATCATACAGACAAAAATGGTAATGAGCGATGCAAATAATTAACTCTAATTTAATGTTGAAGCATCATCACTAATTTAGGATAGAAGCAATTATAGGGAATTTCAGAAAACACAGAGCATGGGAGAAATAAGCTCTTCCTGTGGCATCAAAGAGGGATCTGAAGAGGTGACATCAGGCAAAGTCCTTAAGTTCAGCAGGTAGCTTTACACAGAGAGGTAGAGTTAGGCTATTCTTGAGAAGAGTATTCAAAAAGGAATTAACATGTGAGAGTTCTTGATCTATTTCAGGAACAAACAATATTCTGACACAGAATCTGCATCATATATCATAATATGATATATGATAATCCAAACATCTATATATATGCTTGTTTTCCCTCTTTGGGAAATGTGTTTTAAAACTATGTATATTTTAAGTATGATTCAATTTTTATTTAAATTATAATTGATCACATTTCATGTTAGCACTTAAAGATGTAACATATGCTTTTAAAAGATGTATTAAAGTACGTAGTATATGGCAATTGATTTAACTTCATTTTATGAACGGATATTTAAGATATTTAATGGCTTATATTTAACACTTACAAATTTGAACTTTTACGCATCTTTAAATATCATTGTATTATTGATTTCCAGCATCAGTTTTGCTTAGTCAAACATGGAGGCTTTCTAGTGTTTGAGTTTTTCCAAATGGGATATGTAACAAGAAAGTTAATGAACTAACTGATTTCTGAAGTTATAGTGTCCAACACAGGAATCACTAGCCATATGTACCTAATTTAACATGGAAATAATTGAAAATTCAATTTTCAAGCACATCGTCTTGTAACTGACCCGTTGCCACACACATTTAGTGACTACCACAGTGGACACCAGAACTCCAGAGAATATACAGCTTCACAGAGTGTGTTCTACATATTGACATCTCTGATTATAGAGTACTTTTGGAGGTTATGCCTAATTTATATTTTGGCAATATGGTCAATTCAATAAGATTTCATCACAGTTTTTATATTTTTTCAGAGGTGAGCTTTGTCAACTATTTGTTGACTGTTTCTATCTCTTTTCATGTTATTCTTTTTCTCTTTTTCAATAAAAGTGTTTGGAGTTTATTACTATTAGGGAAGACAAATATTAGTGACTCAAAACATGTATGAGGTATCAGAGCAAAACACACTTAAATTGCATTATGATGGCATTGTTCTACTCATAAATAGGATTTTGAATTGATAAACAAAAATATGTAATTGTATACAAAGAAATTCCTCATGGTAAGTTATAAATTATAGATTTATTCATCAAAATAATTTTCAAATATCCTATATTGTCATCACTTGATTAGAAAGTCTTTGATCATAAACCAAAACTAATGTAAGGAACTTCTTGATAAAGAAAGATGTGCAACTACTTTGTCTTCACAAACCAACTTTACTCTGATGTTTCCTTAGAGAAGTTTTACTGAGCTAACAGACTGTATAAGCCTGCAAATGTTGAGAAAGTACTTCACAAACAGTAGCAGCCTGTCTTTCAAACTGTAAGTAAAAGTATCCTTCTCTCTGCTCACCATATAAAACTGTAGACGCAGTCAAAACATGAATGAGGGTTTTGATGCTGTTAATTTCACTGGTTATAATTTAGTGCTAAGAATTTACTAACCACTGGCCCAAAGACAGAAAGAACTACAACTTTAACTCCCGAGGCACTTTGGGATTTTAAGGGAATGTTCACAAAAATGACAGTTGGAGTCATTAGTGGAGACACTAAAGAAAAGTTTAGAGAAAGTCCAAAAATGCATCCATATTACTCATCATTTTTCTCATAAGCAATTAAGAACTAAACCTTTTAGTCATAGACTTGCAGCCATGTGAACTTAAAGCTCTAACTGGTATTGCCAAAGTGCTCTTCAAGAGAGGCCATTTCTATTTTCTACCGATTAAAAGTATAGCAACGTCTCTATTTTCCTCGATCTCCACCCGAATGGAATATGATCAGTATATTAATTTTTAATCAGTTTTATAGATTACATACATAACTTGCTTACTGAATTATTGATCAGTATTATAATATTTTAATTCATTTAAACTGCCAATCCATAACCTCAATACATTTAGTTGTACCCTTTTTCCTGGGAGTAATAAGGCACGTACAGCTAGACAGAGAAGAAAAGCCATGAGGGGAACAAAGAGATTAAGAACTCAAAACTGACAATAATGATTACAGCAGCTTTTTGAGTCCTTCCCCATTAGCAGAGAAATCTTCATTTACTTAAATGATTATTTAAGCCAAAACATAGTTGAAGATTAGTTAGACAGCACTTTCATTTTCCACTGGAGGTAGAGCTTCTTCAAGTACTTCAGATACTCGAATGAAAGAAACAAATGTCTATTCACACAGGTAACTGGACACAGCACTGTTAGAGGTATAAACATTACTCTCAAGTCTGCTTTCATTGTTGGTTGAGAGATGTCATAGGGTTTCTATTGCGGTGAAATACACCATGACCACAGCAACTCTTATAAATGAAAAATACTTAATTGGGATTAGCCTACAGTTCAGAGGTTTAGTTCATTATCTTTATGCAGGCAGACAGCTGGATCTGCAGGGAGCAGCAAAAGAGAGTGACGCTGGACCTAGTTTGGGCCACTGAAACCTCAATGCCAAACCCCAGTTTCATATTTCCTCCACTAAAGCCACACCTCCTAAGAGTGCCACTGCTTGTAAGCCAATGCAGGCCATTTTCATTCAAACCACCACAAGAGATAAGAGCAGGTGGATGGATGAGCATGTGAAGGGTAGATGTAGATATACAGGCTGATTAGGAATCAGCATAGGAATAGACACAGTGACACAAATGTAGTAGAAATCTGTTCTGATTATCATTTAGCCAATGTAGCAATAGTAAAACAGTTAATTTTTTTTAACATGACAGACTGTGTGTGTGTGTGTGTGTGTGTGTGTGTGTGTGTGTGTGTGTACGTGAATTGTTTATATGTCTGCTTGGGTGCATTTACACTGTGTGGGCACATACCTGTGGGGTGCATGCTTACATGTGTGTGTACATGAAGGCCCAAGGTTGCCCTCAGATGTCTTCAATTGTCACTCCCCAACTTGCCCATTTGGGGCAGAGTCTCTTGCTAAACCAGAGCTCACATCACTGGTTTGGCTAGTTTGGCTAGCCCCCTTTCTCCTGAGATTTCAGTCTCTGCTTCTTTCCCATTGGGATTATAGGCTAGTCACTCTCCCCACTTTCATCTGTTTTCATCTGTATTCTGGAGACACTAACTGAGGTCTTCACAAGTACACAGCATGTGTTTTACCCACTGAACCATCTCCTCAGTCCCATCTGGTGCACTTTTAGTACATATTACACAGCAAAAATTTCAAGAGAGTTTTGCATATTTTTCTTTTTTCTGGCTAAGTTTTCTTCCACTTCAATGTGCTCTCATAGGACATGTGAGTGTTTCATCCAAAAAGACAGAACTAACTTTTTTCCATAGGGCCATCCCAGTGTCAAATTTGCATTCCTCACATCATGAATGAACCTTCTGCATCCATTCAATTCCTTCTGCCTACCACTGCATCCTCTCCTATTGGGTCCATGTGGACAGTATTTGCTCTTATGTCAAAGTGAAAGATGTTACAAAAAGAGAGAGACCTGTTTTGTGGTTTTTGTGAGCTCTGCCAGATTGCTTCATTCTTGAGCTTGAAGTCTCCCTAAATTGAGAGGCAAGTGTCTAATCTGAGTGCTTTCTGAAGTGCTAGTTCCACAAGGGAAAATCTGCAGAGAACAGACCCATGACAATGTCTGATTCAGATCTTGGGGTATAGGAATTTTTTCTTTAGTTTTATATAGTAAAAAGTATGATGCATAAGAGATATTACACATAGAGAGCATGTAGAATTGGACACAGATCAGGATTTGGGTGTTGGCACCATTACTTGTAAGCTGGATACTATATACAAAATCAGTAAATTGCACCGTGATATGCCTACCTCATATTTTTGCCAAGATTGTGTTTTCCTAGAGTAATACCACATACACAAAATAGTACATATTTCATAAAAATAATTGTCTCTCGTTTATCCTGAAACAAATAATAAAATTTTAAATGGTTAGAATCTTGGTAATTCTTTATTCAAAGGTATTATAATTTCTAATTTCCAAAGTATACCTCTCAAAGATAAATATAATAATTATGTATACATTTCCTTATACAAAATAATTAACTTAAGGCCATTAAAAGTAATGTTTTCATTAATAAACTAAATACTAAATTCAAAGTTTGTTGTTAAAAATTTAACTTAAAAGCTCTAATTTTTTTTTACCCTGGAGCTAGGTGGTGATGACACATACCTTTAAGCAGAGACAGGAAAATCTCTGAGTTCAAAGCCAGCCTACTCTACAGAGGGGTTTCATGACACCAGGGATACATAGAAACCCTGTCTTGAAAAAATACACACACACACACACACACATATATATATAATTTACAACACAATCTTGACAATCCAAGTAACAAAACAATCAGAGAAAAATTACCCAATGAATACTGATACTTGTTTGGAAAGGACAGAACAATGAGGAAAGAATATGCAGGCCACAGCAAACTGGAGACACATTAAGAGAGATTGAGACAAACAGAAGAGAAAAGAGGAAGCTTTAAAACAACCAAAGTAAGGAATATTGCATCAGTAATTTTGAAGCAATTCTTCTTGGTCATAATGATTTAAAATAAGAGTGGAATCCATCCAAGGCTGAAAGAATAGTTCCTAGCACATGTCTTTATAGAAGTACTTGTTATAGTTAGTTAAGATGACCTTGGTGGCAGTCTTCTGTAACAATTAGTATAAGATATTATATGTAAGAACCCATTCTTCATAGTTTCCAGGGTTTATTTAATTTTTGAAGGCATATATATAGAGAGATAGATAGATAGATAGATAGATAGAGAGTTAGGATTAATACAACCAACTCTATTTGATATTCTAGCCTTAGTGTATTTCATAACATTAATATATCAATATAAGAAAATCCATCTAAATACAAGGTATGTCACCTGTCTCCACTTGTATGAACATTTTGCTTCTTCTATTCTTTAATTTCATCAAATCTTTTTGGAAACCTTGGACATACATACATCTTCCTGGTTTTCCAGTATTGCTTGTTATGCTTTTCTTCTCAAAATAACTTCTCAAAATATCTCTCTTGAAGATAGAAAGGAAAGATTCTAGAAAATAATATTTGGAAAGATCAAAGTTGTCTGCAGGGTTGCATTTCATTTTCCCTTCTGTCTTGGCTGCAGAGCAGCTTCTACAGTGAAGGCCCTGAGCACCTCCATTATACCTCTTTCTCTTTGCTCCTTTGCCCATATCGCTAAAGAATTAAATGAGGAAAATTATCAGAGTCAACTCTGAAGTCACAGTGGACTTCATTTTACTAGTGAAAAGATAATTATGTAGGTGAATTATGTAATAGTTATCAGAAGTATGAATATTAACAATGGGAAAATTGGTTTATAAGCATCAATCAAATTGTTTTCCAAGCCTAGATACTACAAGTTACAACACTTCCCTGGAATGTCCACTACCTAGAAATATGCTGAGGGAGATCGATAATGAATGATATAAATCACATAATTCAGACAATGATGCAAAGAGGGACTCTGTGAAGTAGCCATACAGAAGAACATCTGAGTGTATATGATCTATACTATAATAAGGACATTCTCAGTGTCTCAGAGGAATTCATCATAAGAGTGAAATGATCATCAGATACCATCAGTGTGAGCTAGGAGGAATCCTGATATTAGGACATCTAATTAAGTTTCATATTTGTCACATTGAAACTTTTTGTAAAGAAAAGTAGAATCCACATCTTTTCATAATTTTGCCACTGTCCATCCTATCTGATAGACCAGCGCTGTCTCTCTCTCTCTCTCATACACACACACATACACACACATACACACACACTCTTCTCTCTTACCCTTTCTAGTCTCTCTCTTTAATACAACTTGTTATTTTAAAAGACTAGCATTACTTCCTCATGTATAAGTCTCTTACACAATTACTTTTAAATGGTTTAGTTCCTGATTATGCTTATTTACCAACTTGTATTGATAATTTTTCTAAGACTGCAGCTCAGACTTTGTTCCAAAAGTATTCAGTGTAATTAACATGTTCATAGAATCAAATTATTTGGGTTTTACTTAAAAAAAAAAAAAAGGCCTTTCTACTCACAGAGAATATACTAGATCACTTCGTTTGTTTACATTGACTAAACACTATTAATATCATAGTTACACTGTTCTTTTAAATAAAACAATTTGAATGTTTTTGTCACTTATTTGTAGTTGTTTTTCTCCTATATAAGGAGTAATTAATCATATAACAAGATAGAGTTTAGACAGTAGTTGGTGGCATGTTATTTAATTGAAACTGGGGCTGGAGAAGTTGCTGCATCTAATTAATGTTAGAAGCATCTCTGAATTTGCTAACACTGACAGTTCAGGGGAGACGACAATCTGAGTCACTCTGTAGCCAGATTTCAATTTTGACACAATTGTGCTCTTATTATAGTAACCATTGCCAAAACAAAATTACTAATTATTAGATAAAAGTAACAAAAGTAATTTAAAATAAAAAGGACTTCTGAAGAGACCACTGTCTTAATTTCCAGAGGGGAGATGTACAGTTCTACCAAAAAACCTGAAAGAAGATTGGGAATTCTCATCTGAGAGTTTTTTAGGTTTGGATCTACTTTTTAGTACTGTAACAGATACTTCAGATAATAAGATTACCAAAAGAAAGGTTGGCTTTGGTTCACAGTTTTAGAGGTCCCATTCTGTGATTGATTTGCCATGTAAAAGGCAGAACACTGTGGTGCCAAGTGACTACCAGAACAGAGCTATTCACCTGATCTGAAAGGGAGTTTAACACTGCAAGAAACATTATGTCATGCTTTTCTTTTGTCTCCTACACATGAAACAAAGTGCAGATGTGCTTTCATTAGCTCTTGCAATTATGCAACACATCTGTTGCCTACAATGTATAAGTGTTCCAAAGAAAACCAATTTTAACAGCCAATGTGCCACAATAATTCTGTTTTATTTACCTTCATTCAAAGTTTAAGCAACCAGAAAGTATAGATAGCTAATGTCTATATCATTTTCTAAGGAAGGAAAATGACAAGTTCATATCAGATTAACTTCAAAAGCATTGTGATGTGCTTCATTGTGGTATAACGGTTCAATGGAGCTTATCAGTCCCACTTAGTCTATGTCACAGAACCAACAAACAAGAGCCAGTTCCCACAGTGATGTTCATCAGAGTGACCACATTATATTGTCAGCTAACCTCAAGCTCTCTATATTTAGAAACTGTCAACTCCAGATCTCTGTCCACTAAACTAGGAGTCTTCTGTGAGTCCAAAACATGTGGCATCAGCTTTGGAAGTAGTGTTAGAGGTGGAAGCCAAAGTTCTTTCTTTTTAACCTTCTGCCTACTTTCTTCTTGCCTAGTATGAGCATTCATTCTTTTTTAAATTATCATTTCATTTTATGCATACGAGTGTTTTTCTCCCATGTATGTCTGTGCACTTCTTGCATGCCTGGTGCAAAGGAGGCCTCTATGACCTCTTAAGTCTTTCATACATACATACTAAACAGCACTAAGTGGAAACACCATGACATACAATTATCAGCTTTAGGTATACATGGGATGTCTTGGTCTACAGCTGCAGCAGCCAATTGCCTGTATAGATGAACCAGTGAAAACATTTTCCTAGGCAGTTCCTTTACACATCCTGCCAGATGTGCTCATGCACACCAGTAAGATATGTGAAATGCAGGAAGTTCACGCGTTCAAGAAGAGTACCTCTGCTAAGGCATTGTCCTTTCCTGTGAATGATTTCAAATGCATTTTTGGTTCTGAATGCTAGAGACCTCAGTGGACAGGATCATGGAGCAGGAGCAGCCTGATTATCCTACAGCAAACTGCATGGCATCTCTTCAACTGAATTAAACCATCCTGCACAAATTTTAACTGTCCTGTCTACAACTATAACTGGTTCATACTCTTTTCAACTTCTGTTCTTTCACTGCAAATAAAGGCCATGAAAAATAGCCACATCACAGCCTGGATGCTACACTGTCTTGAATACCCTCTGCCAAACGAAACAGACCATTATTTTAATTCAATCTGGCTTAAACTTTCAAGACATGAGTAGAAAGTATATAGATGCTTTATCAGGATATAAAATGTCTCTAGTAGTCTCTAGTCTACCTGCAATACAGTCTTCATTCCCCCTCTGAAGCTTCCTCTCTGACACCTCATCAGCAGAGTACTGCTGTTTACATGCCCACCAGAATGACTTTGCAAGCTCTGCATAGCATTTCAGGGCTTTTGTAGCTCCAAACTCTTCCACATTCCTTCCATAAACCAGATTCAAAGTTTATACACCACATGAATGGCAGAGTGGTTTACTACTCCAATGACCCCATTCTCAGTGCTAATTTTCCCTATTATTTTACTTTTCTCATCACTGTAATCAAATACCTGATACAAACATCTTAAGGGAGGAGAGGATTATTTTGGATCACAGTTTGAGGATGTACAGTGCATCACAACGGAAAGAGTGGTAAGAGTGGCTCACAGCCCGCAGTCAGAGCGGCGCAGGTGTCCGAGTGGCTGGTTGTATCTCATTAGCAGTCAGAAATCAGAGAAGAAATCCTAGCCAGAACAGAGGCCCAGCTACAAATGTGAACATCCTCCCAAAGCCAACCATTTTCTTCATAAGTGCTTCTCTTAAATGTTCCACAATCTCCCAAAATAGCTCTACCAACTGCAGATCCAATGTTCAAATACAAAGTGGGTTATGGAAAGTTGGAACTTTTCTCACCAAATTCTAAACACAATTCAAGAACTCATGCCCTCTACTAAGTTCTCTACTACAGAGGCACAGCACTTATAACTCCTAGCCCTTGACATTTATTTATACATTCTTTAGAGCAAGCCTAAGGACTAGATAGGGTGAACATGCTTAGGATCTGTATATCTAGAATCTCGATAATTACTAATTGCGAATATAAATTAGGACTTTTCTTATATTTTCTGACTCACTACTCTCACATATTCAATAATTTATTTTTATTTTATGTATATGTGTGTGAGTGCCTGCATGTATGTGTATATTCGTGCCTTGTGTGTATGGGTCTTGTAGAGGCCAAAAGAGAGCGTCATATCCCCTAGGACTGGAATTAAAGGAGATTGTGAACTGCATTATGTGGATCTAACAAAGGCTCTTAGTGAGCCATAGCTCCAGCCCCATTGCTCTCATTTTTAATTCAATTTCTCTGTTCTTCTTAGCTCAGTGTTAACATACTTGTAGTTACTGTGTCAATTTGACCACAAGGTAAGTATTAAGAAAATTTAAAGTGATACTTTATAGGCCAAATTCCAAAACAGCCTGGTTTAATAACAAAATGTTACATTAAAAATGACTTCCTGAAATAAGAAACAGATTCTCTTAAATAACATATAGAAGAAGTTGGGAATCCAAAATAAACACTTTAAAATAGCATCTCATGTTTTAACTAAATTACATAGTTTTTCTCAAAAGAAAATGTATGTCCTTACTACTAAAAGATCATGTGAACAAATCAGAAAACGAAAACTAAAACAACCTAAATATGGTAAGAAGCAAAAAAATCACCATGAATAAAAGGTAGCCTTAGTTAATTAAAAACCAGCCAAACAACTGGAGGTAGATCTATCCAAGAATGGTTTTTCTAAAATAATTACTTTCACTGAATGCTTCATTAAGAAAAAAAGTAGAGGGACAGGTTAGCAAAAATGTTCAATTTTGATCTTGATAACTACTTTGGAAAAAGAAAAGTAGAGTGATTCTAAAGTTCACAAAGGGGGGAGTGTATTAAAAAATTATGAAAATATTGAATCAACTTACTTTTCACATGAACAGTAAAACAAAATGAGGCTAAATACTTCCATGTACTGAGAAATTTAATATATTTAAATTTGGTATTTAAATTTAGAAGGACAATAAGGATTTTTTAAGTAAGAGTGCTGTAAGCACTGGCTAGTCAAAATATAACATACCACATATGATATATGAAATATGTATATTGATATATATATATATTGATATGTTGATATAGAAATACAAGGTTAAAATTATATAAATATGTATCTGAAATATTTCAACCAATTTTTACAAGTCTGAAATGTTTACATTTAAAACAAGTCAGAAAAGGTAGGTTTTCAGCAGGGAGCATGTGAAGATGGGGGAAGCTTCTGGTAGTAATGGGCTGGCTAGTGTTGCCCTGGACAGAGGTCAGTGTTGATCTCTATCAACTAGATAGAAATAAAAGCACCTTGGTTTGACAAGATGGCTCAGAGAGTAAAGGCTTTTGTCAGCAAACAAGCTATCCTGAGAGTATGTCCTCTAAACCATGTGGTAGGAGAGAACTGACTCCTACAAGCTGTCCTTGACCTCCACACACATAGTTGTGTACACACACACACACACACACACACCACACACACACACACACATACACACTCACCACACACACACACATACACCACACACTCACCACACACACACACACACACACACACACACATACACACTCACCACACACACACATACACACACACCACACACACACACATACACACGGACGGGGGCTAGGAAGAAATGTAAAAAAAAGTATTTTTAAAGAATTGCTGTGTTTAAAAAGAAATAAAAGTATTTTTAGAGAGAATACATGTTCAATGATTTTTATTATAAGGCTATTTTATGGTAAAGAATGATAGTGGTAAAATACCCAGAGATAATTCAAATGTCCATTAATAAGAAAATTGTTAAATAAATTTATTATAGATCTTTAGCACTATGCAATTATATTCTGTAAGTTAGTTCAGCAGCTTGAAATGAAAAGAGCTCTATAAGTTATGAATGAATTTCATTAGGAATGAAAATAAGATTGAGGAGAAAGGTATTCAGCATGTTACCATTTAATGGGCACAACCCCAAACATATTGCTTCTAGTGTATAATCTATGGCAATGCTGTTCTAAATATTTCACATAACTTGTTCAAACCCTCAGGGTCTCTCACTGAACCCGAAGCTCACCCATTTGGCTAGGCTGACTTGCCAATACACCCAAGTATCTTTCTGTCTGCACCTGTCCGGTGCTATAACAACAGGCACCACTCCTCCTGGCTTTTTTCATGAGAGAGGGGGAGAAGGATAGAACTCAGGATCTCATGCTTACATAACAAGTGCTTTTCTGACTAAGCCACCTCCTCTACCCAGTCGTTTTGTCATGTGAGCACTGAAGTTCATTCCATCCAACTATCTATCTATCTATCTATCTATCTATCTATCTATCTATCTATCTGTCTATCTATCTATCTGTACATCCATCCATTCACCTTAAGGATGTGGAGGAGAAACACATAAATCCCTCTGTCTTTTTAACTAATATGCAAGTTAAATGTTTAAATCCACCCTGTCATTGATTGAGGAAGGTATCTGACTCTGAAAAGGGAAGAACTTTCCCAACTTGGAGAAAATGATAGTCTTGACCTTCACTCCTGCCACCTTAGGTCAGCTGCTGGCTTGGTTCTGGACTCTTCTTGCCAACTTGAAATTCTACTGTTTCAGAATTCACTTTGTAGAATTTATCTATTCTTCCTTCCTGGCATAGCCAAAAAAAAAAAAAAGGAAGTCAACCTAAACTGCAAAGCTTTGAAAATAAAATGATGATACATAGTTTAGACTTCCTGTTGCCCAATATGTTTTTAAGTTGTTTCACGCGGGTCAAGTACTTGTTAAGTAGTGCAGAAGTCCACAGCTTTTCTCTTAATGCTGGATGAATGTGTCTGAAAGTGAACAGTACAGCATAAGAAATACCAAAATTTTCACCTGTTACAGCAAGTATTAATCCAGTGAAAATCTGAATCCAATAGACCTTGTTCTTAAAGATGGAGAGGAAAGCTGGATAATTTCAACCAATATTTAATAATACTTACTGAAAATCTCTTATTGATGAGACAACCAAGCCTCAGGTTAGTGCTTAGTGCAACCAAACTTAGTGCTGCTGTTCCAGGAGAGCAGACATGGCTTTACACATGGCTTTAAGAAACGCTTACAAGTAAACAAAGTAATAAAGTTTGATTAGAAGTGCACTTTAAATATTGCTGTTTTCTGTTTGGGAGGAGCCACTGAGGAGGCAAAGTGTTTACAACAAAGAATTTCCCAAGTGGTGCCATTAAGGAAATGCTGAAGTATTTTCAGGCAGAGAAGCTAGAAAGACAAAGGCAATAAAAAGAAAAGGAATCCTAATGGCTTGGTGGTGGAATAGTTCCCAGGACAGTGAGGATCAGAGGAATAAAGAGTAAGTGAGTGAGGCCAGTCACACAGGGCTCAAAGAATTTTGCCCAAAATGATAAAAATGTGACTGAGTGAGATGTATTAAACAGGAGAGTTAACTTGATAAAGGGAGAGACGGCAGTGGTGAGGACACATTGCTGATCAGATGAAGAAGGTGCAGAGGGCTGGAAATATCAGGAGAGACATTTAGGTTCCTGTCTTATGCATCAGATCAAGAAAAAAAAATACATGAAAATAAAAGGTAGTTGCTGTGGGTAACAGCAAGAAGTGATAATGGTACATTCATTGTACCACTCAGTGGTACATTCAGTGCTCCTTAGCACTGGTAGCTGCTGAGCCAACTAAGGTACCTACAATAAGGTTCTCAAATTTGCTCCAGAGGGCTATTCCTATTCTGTGGCCCACAGAAGAATCTCACTCTTGGTAGAATAGAAGCTTCTCTAAATTGTTGCTTCATAACCCTGGCTGATGCAATAGCCGTAGCTAGTGAAGTGGGCATGCGATCATATAGTAGAGATTATCTTGATAATTCACAGCTCAGCTGCTTTCAGTCTTGACAGTTTGCTTGTAAAACCTATTTCTCTCTCTCTTTCTCTTTTTCTATATTTGACTGCATTAATCATTAGAAAAGTCTCACTTTCTTAGCTCCATTATAACATCTAATTTGAAACCCAATGTCTTTGCTTGATTGTTAGATTTACAGCTGCCAGCAGTGAACCCACAGAAAAACCACTTATCCTTTCTAAGCTCTTGTTTCCTTATCTATCAACAGAAGTAGCATCGTCTGTAAAAGGTGAGTGCATTATATACATGCTGATAAACTATTAAAATAGAAAGAATAATTCTCTGTCTAATGTCGTAAGCTCAGGATTCCATAAATTCAAAATTGTTCTTCTATTATTTTTTTTTTTACATTATCGAATACAACTAGCCTATTCCCAGACTTGATATTCAAAATGAAGCTAGTGACTCACCATTAACAGAGAATGTAGTGCATCCTGTGGCCTTCCATTCTTGAATCCATGCTGTGGTCATATAACCACTCTGTGCTCATCACTGCTGTCTTGTGAGCAAGGACACATTATTGAGACAGCTGTCCCTGACAAGATTTTGCCCCTAACAAGTTATTCTAGCTAAGATGTTTTTAGAGTTTGTTATCCATGTGTTTATGGTGGTGTAAATGAAATAAACACTGCTGCCAGTAACATAAAACATGGATTATAAAGCATACAGCACATGCTATTTAGTAGTGATAGTAACAGCTCTTTTTTTTGGGGGGGGGGATGAAGTCTGATTTTTGCCCAAGGTGACTATGATCCCATGATCCTTTAGTCTCAGCTTCTCAAATGCCAGCACTCTAGATCTGCAGCACTGTGGTCATCACACTGCATTCCATCTTTAATCATTATTTTAGAGGATAATCTTTCTAATTATTAAAACGTAAGGTTTATAACCTTACTACGTTACTATGTAACATAGTATATCGATCATGTTAACAGGGCAACAGCCTTATCCACCTTGTGTTTACCATGTCTCTTCACTGTAGCAAAAGGCCATACAGATACAGTCATTGACCTAGATGGCCTGGGTTTTCATGAATATACTCTATGATGTGTGCCAACATCACTCAATGACCTGTCTCAAAATGTTTCTCTGCAGTGAGGAGACACATGACTGGTTTTGAAAAAAGTACGTCGCTGTCACCTTCATTTTGTTGTTACTGATAGGATAATAGTTCAGTGGCTCTGAAAACTACAAGCTTCTCTCAGCCCATGAGGGGGTTTAGCTGTAGGGGGTGCAGGAGATAAGGGTAAGGGGAGTAGAGTTCTGGAAACTCCAAGGCCACCAAAGCTCCCCTGAGCCAGTGGCTTTCCGGTTTTCCCTCAACAATATGAAGAATGAAATTTTTGACCAACGGAGGAGGATGGGTTTTGAAGAGAGGTTTATTAAAGCCTCATAGGTGAATGCAAAAGAGGGAGAGAGAGAAGTGTGTGGTCCTAAGAGACAGGGTCTCATTGAGCTGCTAGTTTGGGGGCTTTTAAACGACAGAAACTGTGGTGACGAATTGGAGGGGGCTGAGTTGGCTAGTCTAGTTGGTGCAAACAGGTGTTCAGGTGTCTCTTCTAGGCTTCAGCCAGTAGTCACGAAGTCAGGTAGTTAGGTAGTTAGGTGTATAGCCTCTAGGCAGAGGCACTCATTTTGTAGATAAACACAGAAACCAGAACTCTCTTCTGGCCTCCAGCCAGGACACTCTCAGAATTGATGCTTTGGGGTCCCTGACCTACATGTCTTGTTCTCTTTCATGTTATTTCCATTATTGTTAAGTAGTTTTTTGTTTTTTTTGTTTTTTTTAAAAAAAAAACAACAAAACTTTTCGTTCACACTAGAGTAAGCAATATTTTGGAATCTTTATAACCTTGATGAAGCTAGGCATGGTGGCACTTTGTGAACCCAGTACTCAGGAAGCAGAGGCAGGCAGATCTCTATGAGTAAAAGGCCATCCTGGTTTACATAGTGAGTTTTTGAGTGCCAGGACACCCAAGGTTACATAGTGAAATGTGGGGTTTTTTTTTGTTTTTTTTTAAGACACTCTGAGCTGTGAGAAGAGTTTGAGAAACTGAGAAATACTTAAACAGTGCAATTAAACAACCAGACAGCCTTACAAAGATAGCTTTGTGACTGCTCCCACCATAACAATAGGTTCAAATCAGGTGATCAGGTGATTCATGATTCTTTTCTACCTTTCTTCTGGTTTATCTTCCTGCTTTCCTTTCCTGGCTTATCTTCCTGCTTTCCTTTCTTTCATCCATTATGTTGAGGAAATGAATGGGAAGATATTGGCTATGCTCTGAGATAAAGCTTAAGGTACAAAATGAATACAGTCCTACCTTGGAAGAGCATGAAGTCTGGTAGAAAAGTCGATCAGATCCTTGGAATGAACCACAGGAATGTAAGAGCATGAGGAGACTATTGATAGCACTCAGGGAGAGAAACAAAGTACCACATCCAGGACATTAAAAGAACCCAACAAAATGTCTTTTTCTGCTGAGGACAATTATGACACTAGACTCACCACCATGGCCACCCATGGCTTAGGGTCACACTAAGCCTGTTTTCTTTCTAAAGCACCTGCTGCGGTCATGTTGACTCCAGGATCTACCTCGGCTTCCCAATCAGGCCAGCCCCTGAACTCACCCGTCTAACAACCCGGGATGATAAGCCATCTCTGCCCAAGTCCCGCTTCTCTATAGGCAGTTGTGGTACCAAACTCCTTGCTGAGTTGACTGGGATTACCTGAGGCTTGGTTTTCCAAATTCTCTGTCCTTCCTTCTTCACTTACATTGTCTCAGCTCTCTCTGTCTGTACATGTTCCCCTCTCACTTTTTCATTTATAGACATTAGTCTCAAGTAAGTTCTTTGAGTCTCAGCTTCACTAGGAATAAGATCAAATTGCGTAATAGTTACCTTACAGAATTATACCATTCCTGTTAAATAGGATGGTACATTTTCATTGCCTTGATAAAATGTAGCGCACTAAATAAAAGGTTATTATTGTTACTATTGTCACCAATGCCACAAGAAGGTATGATCAGTGTTTCCTCTGTTATGAAATCTTTTATTTTGACATGGCATTATTATTCTTTCTTTTAACAAACATGACTTATTTTTGTGTCAGGAATTATTTAGGGCAGTAGGAGTTTGAAGTCCAGTGATCACGGAGAAATTGTCTAATGGGAATATAGACAGAGACAGGCTGATGAGATAGCTCAGTGGGTAAAAGCGCTTGCCATCAAGTTTGACTATGTAAGTTTAAACCCTGAGGCCCATGTGGAGGAAGGACAGAACTGACTCCAACTTCTGTGCACCTCCTCCTTATGCAAAATAAATACAGAATGTAATAAAAACAATTTAAAAGAGAGAAGAAAAAATAGGGTTTTACTATAAGAGAAATATATAGTAATAAATGTCTGATAGTTGAAGATATCTGTTACTGATTCACTTACTCATTGTAAAACTAGGTGAGGTAGAAATAGCACACTTTGTAGATTAAAAACAAACAAACAAAAGTCAATAACAGTTCTACAACAGCTTGTGAGTGTCACAGCTAAACTTCAAGTTGAGCCTGAGTGAGTCACTGAAGACAGCCCCTAAACCTCAAATTTTGCTCATATCCTTTAAAAGACTGTTAAAGTACACATTGCTGGGACTTATCTCAACATTATCTGGTTTGGAAGGTATAAGGTAGGACTCAGGAAATGCATTTCTAGTAAAGTCCAAGGAGCTGTTGCCATTTGCAGGCCCTAGCAGCGGTGCTTCCAGAACAGGGGCAGCACCGTCCCTAGAAATCTTCCTGTCACTGTAGAGGCTCAGAGTCAAAGTGTGCTTTGCTTAGTAATTCATTTTATCTCATACCACTCAACATATGCTTTAATACTTTAAAATACTAACTTTAGTACATGCAACTTGCACCAGCGAAACTGCTGATTTTTACTAACTGGCAATGACATTTAGCAAGTTATTCAACTCTCTGAATCTCCATTTCTTAATATCAGGATGAATTCATTAATCCAAAGAGCCCCACAATCTCTACTTGTCATTGATTACAGAAAGCTATTTTAAACTTTCTTTTCACAATTAAGTGTTTTACTTTGACTATACCCATCAAAGAAAACCTCAAATTCACTGTTTAGCCAGAAGATATGGATAATTTAGTAAAACTTTTTGATGTTCCAAAAATGGCATACTTCGCAGAAACCTAGGAAGGCAATGTTAATTTATAATGGTGCCTTAAAAAAAATGCTAGCTTAATTACACAATGTTAGTTCTTAATCCTATAAAGGCCCCTCTCCACTTAGCTAGTATAGTTTTACCTCACATTAAAGAGGACTTTCACCTCTGAGATTCCAAGAAAAAGCCCCATCAATGTGTGCTCTCAGGCTTAGAAGCCTCAGTGTTTTTAAGGCAAGATCTACAGACAGAAGTTAAGTGACTTCCTCCTAAACCATTTTGCTTCCTCAGATTACTTGTATTCAGTGGGAAAAAAAATCGACATGCAAATATCTGTGATCTGGGTGATGGGCCTAAAATGCACAAGATTAAGCCGGCAGAGAGGCATATCAGGTCGGCCTAGGCCAACACTGTACCCTCAGGGTAGCTCAGAAGGGCCATGAGCCAAGCCAACAACAGCCGGGCAGCTCAGAACAGCTCTAGCAGCAATGGACGGAGACTTTCCAGAAGATTGCTACCTAACAGTTGTAGGCAAGAAGACTGATAGAGAAGCCAAAGCTCCATCAGCTCATCCTGGCCACGCTACTTCCTCTTTCTCTGCTTCTTGCTTTTCATTCTGAAAACAGATGGGTTTCAGCAATATGATCATTAAGAGTCCTGTAACGACCTCCATTCGTTCATCCCATTCAATTAAATCCTATAAAGCTCCAGAGAGGGAAAAACAAAACCGATGCAACACCGAACCTGCAAATATGTACTACAATTGAAATCTGCTGGTAAATATGCAGACAGGAAACCAAACAAAACAGAGAAGATAAAAGGTAGACTTTGGAAACGGAAGAGAAGCCTCAAACAACTCGAGTGGTCGAGGTGAGCAAGTAAAGTTTTTCCACAGGAGACAAAAAAAAAAAAAAAGAAAGAAAGAAAGAAAGAAAAGAAAAAGAAAAAAAATGCAGGCAAGTGGATCAAAGATTAAGAGAAGAAAAACAAGAGAAAGAGAATTCCCCTCGGTAGACACACGCCTTTCGGTTAATCCTATGTCTCAGCCGGGGCTCGATTCTATTTTAATCACACTGGCATTGCAAAACTCAGCAACAGGATCTGACCAGAGTCCTAAGCATCAAGGTCTGACCATAGCCAGTGAAAGGTCGAAGTTCCCAAAGGCCATTCTCCTCTCCTCCCTCCTAGGGTGCCCATCCCCACCCCCACGATCTCCAACTTCCTCAAGCCACTTTTCCTTCTATGCCACCCAGCTCTTCCACCCCCGCCCGGCCTCACCTAGTCACACCCTACCCGGCCCCTCATCCCACTCTCCCCACCCCCATCCTTGCAGCTTTGCGGCTTCTCCTCCCACTACCCTCGGTTCTCACCGCCCTGTAACCCCGCCCACGGTATAGGGTTTCCGGGCTCCTGGGTATTTTAAGCCTCGAGCCAGCAGGGTCGCCTGACTCCCATTGCGCGGTGCTCCGTTTCTTTTCTCTCCGCCGTCTGCTCGGTCAGCCATGGGTCCCTGGCCCCACTCAGCGCGCGCCGCCCTGCTCCTGGTGTCCTTGGGAGTCTGCACAGTGCGCTCAGACACACCTGCCAACTGCACCTACCCCGACCTGCTGGGCACCTGGGTCTTCCAGGTGGGCCCTAGCGGTCCCAGACGCGACATTAACTGCTCGGAGATGGGTAAGCCACGGCCCGGGACCCCCGGAGTCGTCCTTTTGTGTCCGAGTCCCAGCTTCGGGGCCGGCCCTTGTGGTGGGTGACTGGAGAGTTAAAGCAGACGACCGGTCCCTTGAGGGACCGAGCCAGAGCCAAGGCCATCAAATGGAATTTGAGCTGCTGAGAATTTCTAACTTTACACTTACTCTCTTGGTTTATCTCACAACTCTTATTTTCAAGAAAAATCCCCGCTAATTTTTGAATTGGTTTAATAGCCTCGATTTCTTAGAAGAGAGTCTTCTCTCTTTGTAGAAAGTCTTGATCCTCCGCTCCAGTCGGCCAGGTTCTTGTTGGGGAAGGGGAGGGGGGTGTCTCCCCGACCCCGTGGGGCTGTGGGGAAGGGCCATCCTTCGGATGATTTCAAACTGGTCCTGTGTTACCTGCTACTTTCCTTGACATTTCGGCAGCTCTGATTAAGGTCTGCAAGAGATATATACAAAAACTTTTTTTGTTTGATTATTTCTTTAGTCACGCTTTACCCAGTAGTATTCGGAAATGTCCATAACCAAGCACAAAGTCTCGCTTAGCTCATGGGAGGCTCTCAGTGAGTATAAAGAGAAAACATTGGTGCAATCCACGTGCCTCAGACTAGTTGCTTATCACTAGGAAAACATTGGGACGGATCAGAAGAGTGACACTTCTGCTCTTCCTGAGGCTTCTCAGTCTGACTTGCACAGAGAGAAACTCAACTCTCTGGGTTGTAGTTTTCTAGCCAGCAGAAAGCGCGCGCAAGCGGGAAGGTGGGGGAGGGCTCGCGCGGGCGCGCGCGCGCGCACGCACACACACACACACACACACACACACACACACACACACACACACACACATATACATATATATTTTATCCAAAAAGAAGATTCGGTTAATTAATTCCAGGTCACTGTGTGTTTTCCTTTATCCTGGTCAGTGTCTAGCAATGTTTCTTTACTAAACTTGAGCCTGGTGATGAGGCAGAAGGGGGAAAGGTTTGCACTGCCTTGCCACACCAGTCTCCCATACAGGCTGTTAATCTGAAAGAAGGAAAGACTGAAGTGTGGGGATGTGCAGATAGATACAGCTGGATGCTTCTTCAAGACACACAGGGATCTGACACTCGGTCTTATGAAAGTTAAACATTAATACCTATTAACGCAAATTAGTTAATTAGTATTAGTTAGTATGTTTGCCGAGTGCTTTGGAAGGACTCAGATTGAGGTGTTAATTTCTACAGATGCTGCGGAGAAAGGTACACCATGTTTTTCAATAGTTGACTTTCTGTTTTAATAGGCTCAACACATCCTTGGGTTTTGGAAGTTTTGAAAACTGGTCTTTTATATTGTCTTTCTTTCTTTTTTTGTTTTTGGTCAGTGTTTTGTTTTCCCTCCATTCTTGCCTGTAATTTTTGGACACTCCCCTCCCCTCTCTTTTTCCTTTTCCTCTCCTGTGTCGTCGTGTTCCCCCCCCTCCCCACACACTGTCTTGCTATATAACCCTGGTTTGCCTGTAAATTACTATGTAGACCAGGCTAGCTTTGAACTCACAGAGATCCTCCTACCTCTGACTCTGGAGTGCTGAGAGTAACACACCCAGCTGAAAAAAACATTATAAGTGTTGGTTGCACTGGGTTCTCTCTGAACCTCTACGTTCTTTAGAAACCTCACTTCACAGGCTTGCAAGAACCAGGACCCCTCCATCATTATACAGAGGAAACAAAACTGAGACTTAAAACCAAAAAGCTTTTGAGGCAGAGCCTTAGTATATAACCCTAAATAGAACTCACTCTATAGTCCAGGCTAGTCTCCTAGAAGTCTGCCTGCCTCTGTATTCACAATGCTGGGATTCATGAAAGACTCATCCATTGGGTTCAGCAGAGACCAATTTCTTCATGAGTCAGATCCCAGTTAGGTTGCAAGGTATGGAGGTACCTTAACATAGATATTATTGACAAGATTTGCTTCCCTAGGTGTTCAGTTAACTTTCAATTCTTATCCATTTTATTTTCTTTAGGATTAACAGAAGAAAAAGTAGTGGTACACCTTAAGAAGTTGAATACTGCATATGATGAACTCGGCAATTCTGGACATTTCACTCTCATTTACAACCAGGGCTTCGAGATTGTATTGAATGACTACAAATGGTTTGCCTTTTTCAAGGTTAGTTTATGTTTCCAGTCATTTCTTATCTAAAACTTCTGATTAGGAAACACTAGAGTGTTACTTTTAGACCAAGACATAACCTGAACAGACACCAGTTTTCTAAGACAGTTGGACATTGTAAACTTAATTTTTAAAAATTAAAACGAGTAACTTTGTACATTTGAAAATGTACAGTCTTCTGTGTTTAAATATATATTTTGGTAAATATGGCAAAATTCTTATCTTTTGTATTACTACTCTTTTATTTTTTAATACTCCCTTAATCACTGGCTTTGTAGTGAATCTGTAGGAAGGATGAGGAGATGATAAATTTCATTATCTGGAGTTCATGCTATCCTTCTAATCCTGGTCTCTGACTCTGGGAGTTTGACTTTAAGGACTCATGGGATATAAAAATGTATTATATATGATAATGTAAATAATGTATTTGACTAAACTACAGAGAGAAATAGAATCCATAAAAGTCATTACACTCTTGGGCTGATTAAAGCGGAAAGACAGGTTAACCTACACAACTAGAATTGACTCGTAAAGAACCATTGTCTGTTTCTGTATTCGTTCATACTGCTTCTAGGTACAAGAACTCTCTGGGTTAAAATGGGTGGGACTGTCTTGATTCTATGGCTCCCATATGTTGTTGTGGAAGAGTTGAAACATTTCCTATAGGCTTAGGATTTAATGGCTCAAATAAATTGAGTCCAAATCAGCTGTTTCTCATTTCTGAGAGAAAGATAGAAAGATTTCCACAGATAGTCTTTGCAGCCTTCGGAACATCTGGTAAGAATTGACCATTTATAGAAACTTTGGGAATGCATCTGTAAAAAGTGAGCACAGACAGCATAGGAATAGAGGCCTGACCTCTAAGTTTGATTTCTAACATGACTATTGATTTATCACCAGGATATCATGTTCTGAGCCAGACATATTTCTTAGAATAATAACTTCCAGAAATATTTTAATACAGACCTCTTTTTAATATAAAATAAATAACTAAAAGGAAGAGATGGAGAGAAAAACATAATTGTATCTGATAGCTATCTAGCTAGTAAGAATCAGTCTGTAAGCTGTTAGTTAGGGTCCATTTGCTTATTTCAAGCCCAAGTGTAATTAGTTGTTAATTGCTTTTAATACCAACTCTAAGCACTGTACTAAGATCAATGCCAACTGTATCTAAATCTCAAGTTGCGGTTATATGGTGGGTATATTCGACCTGAATTTAGTTCTCAGTGTGTATGGAATGGGCCTAGGTTGTCTTTTTTTATTATTTCTTTTTTTTTTTTTGCGATATATAATTGCCTTTTTCTTCACTCCAAACCTTCCTATATACCCTTTCTTTCTCTTCTAAATTCATGGCTTCTTTTCCATTATTTGTTGTTACATACATATATGCACACACACACACACACACACATATTTATATATATATATATATATATATATATATATACACACATACATATTTATATATATATACACACACACATATACATACACACATATATATATATGTATATACATATATATGTATGTGTATGTATATGTGTGTGTGTGTGTATATATATATATATATATATATATATATATTCATTCCTAAGTACTTAAGTATAATGCATTCAGTCTGTATCTTACTTGTATGCATGTTTTCAAGCCATACCCTTTGGTACTGGATAACCAATTGGTGTGTGCTTTCCTGAGAAAGACTTTCTCCTGCTCTCAGAATTCCTTAGTTGCCTATAGTTCTTGGCCTCATGGCCTCTCCCTCTGCCCCTTTAACATGTTCATTGTTGTTGTCCTTGTTCAGCTTATGTTTCGGCTCTGAAGTTCTCTAGACCTCTTGTTCAGCCACATTCCTTTCAAGGTTCTTTGCCTTCAGATCAAATTTGCCTGTAGACTTGATTCACAAATGCACAAAAATAGACACTTCGTTTCTATTATGAATGAATAGAAATATATATTTCTATTATAAATTATGTGCCATAATTTACTGTCTTTGTGGTTTTCTTCTTCCTCTATATCTTATTGACACACAAGAAATACTTGGATGATATTTGCTTAAAAAAAATAAAAGAAGAGGAAGAATGAATGGAATGGGTGAGCTTGAATTCAGTGTGGAAATAAGTTGAATAAATCATTAAGAAGTTGGGGATGAGATATCTGGGATATCAATAGATGAGAATGTAATTTACTTACTTGTCTTAGAAAACTTAGCAATTATCAGCACTGTAAAATACTTGTGTAGAAACTAGTAAAATAATCATTGAATTACTGGAAGAATATTAATCAGAAATAAGCTAGTACAATTTTCCACAGTATTTATCATCATGGATAGAGGGAATACCTGGCAGCTAAATGAGGAATTGGAACATACTGAAAATTTCTTTTCAAATTAGAGTGTGTAGGCATGTGTCTTGCCAGAACATGAGTATTAATCATATTAGGTCAAAAGGACTACTTTTCAAACCAAATAAAAGTAAATGTGTTTTCAACTTTAGTAGAAATGTATACGTAAATCTCTACTCAATGATTAGGCAGGTACCCCATACACCTCTTTAGATAAATGCTTATTCTCCCTTTAAGTAGGAAGAAGGTTCTTATACAGCTGATTTATATATAATGTGTGTATATATATAATGTGTGTGTGTGTGTGTGTGTGTGTGTGTGTATACCATTTCTAGAACCATTACTAGGGCCATATTTTCTTTCCCTGCAGAAAAACAACCACTGTGGGTAATATATATATATATATATATATATATATATATATATATATATGCATATATATGAATAATGTATGTAAGAGTCTTGTTTCTAAAACATGTTTTAATATAATTGGCAGTTCCAGATGAACATCCTTTGCAAAGGTTGCTGCAAAGACCTGGCAACTTGAGTTAGAGCCCAGAAGCCGTGTAAAAGGAGATCCACATAGTTGTCCTCTGACCCTCACATGGGTAGCATGACATACGCGCCCACCCTACATTATCAAATAGTAATAAGTAAATGAAAATTTAAAGCATTTTAATAGCAAATACAGCAGCAGTATAGGGGAAAGTGTTTACAATTTTAAGAAAAATTGTAAGGTAGAGTAATTTTTTAAAAAAAGAAGAGTCAAGTACTTTGCTAACCCAAAGCTATTTGGATTTTACCACAAGCATCAGGGTATTTCCTACAATGCTGGGAAACCATACTTGGAGGAATGTGTAACTCAAAAATAATAATAATAATAAACCTGTTTGCTCAATAAAGCACATAGACTTTTTTTTTCTTTTTCTTTCGTTCCTTTTTTTTTTTTTTTGAGACAAGGTCTTGTTATGTGATCCAGGCTAACCTTGAACATGAAAGCATGCCTTAGGATTACAGGTGTGGCCAACAGGCTTAAATTTGATAAACAGCATCAATTTTAAGTATCATATGTAAACTGCATTTCCTCCACTAAACTCTTACATAAAAATCTAATAAAATTTTACTGTATGCACTTGCCATTGTAATTTTGTCCATTATCTTTCTACAAAGCAGTTGGATTTCCAGCTTCCCATTAACATACCTAAGATCATATCATTTGCTTCCCATTACATTTGTGAAATGTGCTTTTGTCAGATTTCTGACTATTGTCCTGCCAGAGTTTATTGAGTAGGTAGTACATACCTTCAGAATGTTCACCAGGTACTTCTTTTGTATCCTAAGACACAACAGCAGACATTCGTTCTCTGCATTCCTCCTTGGCTTGGGACTGACTAATGCCAATCCCATTGCTGGCACCTTGCTTTATTCACATCTTATCCAGGCCTCAGTTGAAACATTTCTCATGACATAAAAATCCCTAAACACGAAAAAACAAGCAAACAAAAATTTGTTTTTCAATTTCTTGAAATGTGGTGGGTTGGACTAGGACTAGTCTGCCTATGGTTTTGCATATGCCTTCAAGCTTGCAAAGTTCAAGTTGATCAGAAAGCACTAACTGTATTTTTAAATGTTTCTCTTTTTCCAATTTCTTCAACGCAGTCTCTGACCTGAACTCCCATCCAGACAGGGACCTAAGCCTTTACAACCTCTTGTAAAACAGAAGATAGTGAGTAGCTTTGTGACCAAATGGAAACTTACTGGAAGTGTTCTTAGAAAGCATAAGGCTATGCAGAACAAGTGAAAATACTCTGTGTGGGCAGGTTCTACACTATTGGGTTATAGTGGCAGTTATCAACTGGCTCTCCTTGTCCCTGTGGCACATGTACACCTCTGTGAGATATTTGCATGTTGAAAAGCAACTGGCTTCCTATAAAAAAATAATGCAGCAAAACCAGGCAGAATATAAACAGCTGTGATTATGTCTGACTTTATGAGATCGGTGATAAGTGCCTACTTTTCCCTTCCTTGTGTTTTTATGTGCTCTCATCAGTTTTACAACAAGTTGTATAAAGCGCTGCTGTATGACATCCTCAGCCAAACTGCCCGGAGGAAATCGTGTAAACAAACCAGGCTCCACACACTGTCTTCAAGCTTCTAACCCTTCCCTTTTTCTCATTTTGTCTCCTCCGAGGCAGTGGAGAAGAGAGAGGTTGGGAAGCAGCTCATCTTGTTTTGAAGACAGTTATTTCAAAGGGTGAAAAAAAAAAAAAATAGAAGGGGAAATAGACTTGTTACCGTATTTTTATAATATTTCTTTATTTTGTGGGGGTGTAGGTAATGGTGGGGATTGGTGAGGCACTTGTGGGCCACTCCTCCTGTAGAGTCAGAGGGAATCTGTTGAAGGAACCTGTGGCTCTTCCCCTCCACAATGTGGGTTCTGGGGATTAGACCCAGGTCTTTAGGTTTGGCGACAATCGCCTTTACCCGCTGAGCCATATTACTAGACTCTTGTTACGGCTTTTCATTTTATTTGGTGGTAGTCAAGCTAAAATCTCTGATTATTGAGCTCTTGTTTAAGCCCTCTAGTCTTAATCAAATTTTAGACTGAAAAAATAATAACAACTTGGAAGCAGACCAACATACTGAGAAGCCCATGTCAGGTTTTTAATTCCACAGTTTATGCACCAGCAGTAGGTTTCAAACTATTCACTCCAACCAGAAATGTCACTTGTGTTTCCACAATAAAGGGTTTGAGAACTGTGCTCTAATTTTTTTCACTGTGCCTTCTGGGTTTGTTTTTAAGATACAACAATTTTAGAAGAATTATTTTTGCAGTAGATGTATTTTTTAAAACATAAATTCTATATATTAAACAAGATTTATTTTTTTTATAATGAGATTTACTCTTAAGAGTTTTGGTGAAAGGTTGGTATCAAAAGCATCTTGATGCATGCCTCATGTATGTTTTCTTACTGATGCTAAATTTTGTCATGACTCAGTTTACCACTGTAAACTCTTTATAGGATGTCACTGATTTTATCAGTCAGTTGTTCATGCAACTGGGAACTGTGGGAATATATGATTTGCCACATCTGAGGAACAAACTGGGTGAGCGCAATTGAAATATATCTTCATCGTTAAGCCAGCTTTCTCTTGCCCTGTTGTCTTATGCAAATCAGTGCCTATTTATTCTTCAGAGAGGGGGAGAATGCACAGATTGTTATTTTCCTATGCATTCTTGCTTAAGCTTGCTTATCTGTTACCTTTAACTTCTCTGCTGTTTTATGTAACTTTCCACTCTCATGTGTTCTGACTACACCATCAAATGCCAAGTGTAATAATTATAACGTTAGTGAAAATAAACCCAAAAAGGAGAAGACCAGGTTGGCAAAGGTTCGCTAGCATACAATTCACATTTGTAAAATAACTAAGCTGTCCTAGCTTGTTTACTCCCTCAGAGACCCCCGTGGAGAACCATGGATAGTGTATATTCTAGTACCTAGGCGTACATCCAGGCAGCATTAGGACTACACTTGGAAGTGTAGGAGACACATGCTAGGGATCTAAGCTGCTAAACTGAGGTCGCAGTTTTTTTGGATCTTTTAGAGAGAAGGTGACTCTTTCAAGACAAGTTGTCATTCATCTTCTTTAAAGCAGCTTCTACTAAAAGTATAGAATGTTAACTAGGAAAAGAAAAACCACGTTAGCCCATCCATTTCATATTTTCAGAATAAATCTTTACATCACTGCTCACATAGATGATGAGAATAATGGATGATAAGTGAATAAAATCAATGTGATGTCTTACCCATCCTCGTGTCTTAAAACGATATTGTTTCTCCTTGTTTTTCCTAATTTTCTTTGTTACTGAGTCCTAAAAGACAGACGAGGAAAAGAGAAATGAGAACAGTTCTCAAAAACACCACCATCACACTGTAGCCACATTTCCTAGCTCTGTAATGGGTCCGCAGCAGTCCATATAACCAGAAAGGTACTGCTCCTGGGCTGTTCAGTCACTACATCTTCTTAAAATTTAGGAAGTGTCAGGCAGCCTCTGAAACCAGCTCAATGTGACCATAGCCGACAGAATAAGCTCTGCCTTCTCTGTTCTTCAGGGAACTGGATAAATAGAGAATATGTTAGTTTCCTTTATTTCAGAATGGCACAGGATTTTTAATCTAGTGCATGGTGGTACTTTATAGGAAGAAGATTGAATGGGAAACTTCCACAAAGTGGATCCACTGGTTTCTCAATGCAATTTATGAAATTCTGCCCTAAATCTCTTTAACCATCCTTCTACTTTTGGAGAGACATCTACCAGTAAAAAGGTTAAACCTAGTCTTTGTCTCACAAGTGGGGCATATACCCTAGTACGTAGGCATACATCCAGGCAGCATTAAGAGTACATTTAGATGTGTAGGAGACACATGCCATGGGTCTACGCTGCTAGAACTTAGCTTGTTGCTTCAGTATATTTTAAAATCACATTGGCTTTTTTAGAGAAGCAGTCACTTTCAGATGCATGTGCTTTGCAAGCATGCTGCCTGCATGTGTAATATACATTTTTAAAGCATTGAGCTAGATAATCAATTTTTTGGTGACTATCTTTAACAGCTTAAAAAAATACCAACACCTAAGATATTAGTGCTGGTATTGCTTGTTTTCTTTTTACTTAACAAAGGTTATTGAAATAAAGTGTCAAGAGATGGTGTGATCCTTGTTGGCTTGTAACCCTAGTTTTTGTTTTGTAGTTATTAAATAGATCGCCTGTTGAGAGGCTCTTTTAAAACCACAGCCAGGAACAGACTTTGCTTTAAGAGGCAAACAGTTGGAGCTACCTGTAGCAGCTATCAGAGAGCCATGGCAGCTACAGTCCCTTCTGGAATGTGTTTGCATGTAAAATGCAGAGGCGTCCTGGTGACCTACCTCCAAGGCAGCTGCCCTCCTGAACGTTTCCTTGGAAAGCAGTATCACGACTATGGAATGTGAACAACCAGAAACTGCACAGAATAAAGGAAAAACAGTCTGGAAGAGATGAATTCTCAGGGGGATTCAGCGCTTAGCGTTTTTATAAGAAGAACGATTTGTAACACATCAAGTATTTTTTTCTTTCTTTGCCTGTTTGAATACTGTTTTGTTAAAATGGTTTCTCCAAACTGGACAGGATTTGGGGTTTGTGTGTTGGAGTCTTTTTGCTATGTATTGTGTCAGTGAAAATTGTACTCACAGTTGTCTCTTCTTGGGTGCCTTCACTTTCTCTACTTACCTTGAGAAACTCCCAAACTTAATATAGAAGAAGCGAAGGCTTTGGGATGACCTGATGCTAGGCTATTGGAGGGAAGATGGTCCTGTGGAAGTCACATAGAAGGAGGAAGGAGGTTTTCTTAGCCAAATACGAACAGGTGCATCTTCTTGTAGAAAGCTGACCGACCTGTCGTGCCCCTAGAGAGAAAGATGGTGTGGTTAATGTCTTTCTTTTTGTGTTCTTTTTCTCTTCTGTTTCTTTACTTCGTCTTTTTTTTTTTTTTTTAATTAGGTGCTAGCTTTTTGCTAAGAACGTGACGTACTATGAATCTGAAAGGCTGATGTGACTAGTTTTGTTATACAGCTACCAGCGGTTAATTTCTTACAATGCTTAAACTCATAGTTTCTGACTGTAAAATGGCAGTCCTAATCTCTCAAACCTAAGGACTTCCCTAAAGCTAAAAAGTAAAAGAAAAGTCATTTTAACAAAGTAACTGGTATTTAGAACTACATTTGGCAGTTTTTTTTTCTGCTGTATGCCAGCACACAAGCATTGTGAGGTTATTTTAATGGGACAGAGTGTATCGCATTGACTGTTAATGAAATTTTAGGAAGATGCCTTTCAAGCCTTGGTTGCCTTAACCACTGAGTCCATTCAATTTCTTGCTTTAAACCAGGGTTCTTTTACTCAGCAGACAACATTAACTTGTCTTTCACCTTTGCAGTCCCACACACTGGGAATGAAGCTTTAAAACTTCAATATAAACCCCAATGAAATCCCTTGTGAAATTGACTTTTCTTAATTGCACTATTGTTCAGCCTGATTGCTATCTCTTTCCTGCTAAGCAAGGGAGAGTCATTTCCTCCTCACTTGCTTTATAGCTGACTTGGAAGACCTAAAAGGTTCATGTCATGCACTGGCTCAGTTAGCTCAGAAGATTTTTGATCTGTGAGTCATAATGACAGTTTGATGCCATATCAGATTTATTGGTTTGGTGATTTTTTTTTTTCCTATCCTGCTTCTGGTCCTATGGTTTCCAACATCTAGGATGTCATTGGCACTCCATTAATAAGAGAGAGGCAATTAACAATCCCCTTCGTTGTCTGTAGTTACCTTTGGTTTGTACTTGTAAATGGTGTCTTTATCTTCCAGGATGCACATCTCCTTTTCTCTCTCAGTACCTAAGGTAAATAGATCTTTATAAATCTATGGAAATAAACTATACTTTTATTTCCCCAGGCTTTCTACAAGTAATCCTAGTCTAGGAAGTGTCAGCTACTTTTCTATTGCTATTATAAAATACCATGACCAAGAAGACTTAAAAAGAAGCTATTTAATTTGGCTTATGGTGCAGATGATTGGAGTCCATGATGGTGGTGTCTTGATCCACAAGCTCTAGACTGAGAAAGCTAACTGGGAATGGAGAAGTCTTCTGAAACCTCATAGCCAACCTCTAGTGTCACACTTCCTCCAACAAAGCCGCACTTCCTAATCTTTCCCAAACAGTTCTCCCAAATGGGGACAAAGAATTTAAGCATATGACTTTATGGGTGCCGTTATTCAAACCAACACAGAGAACGCTTTTCTTAGTTTTCTAGAAACATTGACCAGGGATGGCAGTATATATTTATCTTTTTAATTCTTGTTCCTAAGAAATATTATGAAGCTTCCTGTCTCCAGAACCTTCAAAGGCATATACATTTTAAAGCTGATTTTCAAGGTCTATAAATAGTGTTGGATACACACATGCACACAAATAGACTTGCTATATTTTTTAATCTAAATGCTGTTTCTCTGTGTAATTTGGCATCTAAATGTTTGTGAGAGCAAAGTAGTGCGTGCAAAATTGTAGATAGGTGCCAGAAGGACTCACAGTATACTAGTGCTTAACATTGTTTGCCATACTTGCCTGTTTGTTTTCCCTTCTGCTCCGTAAGAGAAGGGACTATTGATTCTGTGTTGCAAAATACTGTATCCCCTGTGTATCATGCAATATGTTGCAAATAGCATGAAAATAATGGGTTTAATAAATAATTTTGTAAGAAAGAAGCTTGAAAAAAATACCTCGTTGTATGGTATTATTTTTATTGATGTTTCTGGAATGTTCTTTGTATGCCTAGAGGCTATGGCAGACTCTCAGGCCATTTTTTAAATGACTTAATAGAAAAGAGATCAGACTCACTTTTGTGTGTGTGTTTATTTACTTATGCCTTAAACTTCTTGAGTTTATAAAGCCACAACAGCTCGAGGCTTCAAACAGTGAAGTTCTAGCTTTCAGAACTGAGTCAATCAGTGTCCTAGGACAATAGAGGTTTTAAATCCGCAGTGATCCCTGGGGCTAATGTTTTAACTAGCCTGGGGGAGGTTAGCTTATATCCCACCTCTGCTGAGCATAGGAAGGCACTGGAACTAAATAGTTTAATGAATTTTTAAGTTTTCTCCTGTCATGACAGTTGAGACTTTGTGAACACTGAGAATGAGCTCGAGGATTCTAACCACTTTGCTGAGTGGTAAATGATAGTTTTCTTAGCTCACTCTAGAGTGTGTATTTTGACTTAAATCAAGTGTCTTCAGCATAGGTAATAATCAAGCTTAGTATCTTCCATTCCTGTATATGAATGTTTTCAGTTTAAAATGCATCATCGTTTGGTTGCTACTTCCTGGCAGCTTTGTATTTGATTAAAATTGAACTTTTTAAGTAAACGGTTTAGTCTTGTATTAACAAGGCAGAAAGCTATTCTTGGAACAGAATTAGGGAAGTTGGATTCTTTCTGAGAAAGCTATGGCAGTCTTGTGGATTCAGCCAAATGTGGATTTGGTCAAATTAGCCATGTTCTTTTGTGGCTTCTTAACACTTTCCTCACACTAAATACATAGCAGCAAATGGAACAATTTACTTTGCACTGATGTCAATATCTACCTGGGAGAAACAGAAATTCAAAAAGTAGAGTAACCTTCCCTGGTTTTCGGTGTTGCTTGGATGTCATAAATCAGATATATGCTTCATCATTCAGTCTTTAAACATTACTGAGGTACTGCTCTGTGAAGTAGTAAATCAACTTGATGTATGAGACTTAGGTATCCAGACTTTTATTTATTGAACCATTTGTTTGTACAAACATCTTTTAAAACTGCATGAGTATACCATCATATGTTATAATTCCTATGGAATATTGAACGATTAAATGAACAGTGTTCCTTATAAGTCTTCTCAAGATAATATCACTAGTAATGAAGGAGAAAGTTTCATCATTGCGATCTTGTTTCCAAAAGCAGTGTGGGTATTACTGCCTCAGCTTGCATTGCAGCAGCCTCTGGAGATATGTGCCTCAGGTCAGCCCTAGTACCAGTCCTTTAAATAAATGTCTCCATTGACAATTGAAATAAAGTATAGGTTGTCTGAAGGAATAGATAAAGTGTTAAATGACTTTGTTACCTACATATCCCCGAGGCAACAGATGATGTCATAGTTATTCTTCTATGCTTATATTGTTACTTTTTGGGTGCTTTTGTAACTTTCAAAACTCTTTAAACTTCAGTATTGATTTTATCCTTTCTAGCAATCTAGTAAAGTAGGGTCAATGATGGGTGTCTTGCCCATTTCAGATGAAAACATCCAGCTCCTTTATTGTAGCTTGTTCAAAGCTTCATGAATGATAAATAACAACTGGAATTTAAAAATCAAAACTGTTGTGTCTCCTGGCCAGGGTACTATGTAAAATAAGCATTGATATATTTGCTGCAACGTAGTATATCATTATCCAGAGAAGCAATGGGAAGTTATTTTAGTGACTTAAAAAAATTTTTAATGTATCAAAGAGTATTTAAAAAAAACTTTAAAAAGTTATAGGATAAATAGCTTAAGTTATAAAATATCTCTACTAGGTCAATATTAGTGGATAGATCTAGGAGAATTGGTGAAACCATTTGGGGAAGGGGATAACAAAGGACGTGTGACAACTTAGGGGAACTTTGAAGAAGCAGAAGAGCTCCTGGAAAGGCAGTTATCTGAGCTTAAGTGCCACATGTTGGAAGGTCTTCTAATTATAGCAGGAAGGTCTTCTATTTGTTGCAGCAGGAATTGGCAAAAGTGAGTGGAAACTTAAATCATCTCATTGTGCAAGCCAGTTTTCAGAGACCGATGTTTATACAAATAAAAAGAAAGCATTTGGGGGAGAAATATTGACTACATTTATTGCTGGGTAAATGTGACCAAAATCTCAGCCTCTCAATAAGTAAGATTTCACTGTAGCTGGAAGAGACAGATATGCTGAGAACTTTCAAATCAAGGAAATAATAAGAGTCCCCCTGAGGAGGTCCTTCAGGTTAAAGTTTCAAGTGTTTGACCTTTGACCTAACCTGATCAACGCCTCATTTCTACCTCTTTAGGCTGTACTCTATGGACCTGTCCTATCTGTTCCACCCTGCCCTGCCTTTCATAGCATGATTTCAGGTTAAACAAAGAAAAAGAGCAGATTCCTCTAGCTACAGAATAATATAAAATACAGTTTTAAAGGAGAAAATACTTCTATGAGTTTAATGAATGAGAAGTAATTTCAGATGCTAATTTTATTTCATTTATAGGATTTGAGTTACAATAACCAGCTTGTAGAGTTTTTTTTTTTTTAAATTACTCCTAAGCATGTAAATTAAAGCATCTGCAGTAACAATTATTTACCAGACTTTGCTAATTTTACATAGAACCACAGATGTGAGATTGTTCCAGTTGGCTGTTCCAAGGGAATGTTTAGGATTCTAAGTGAACCTGGATTTGTGGCATGAAAGAGGCTTGGGGAGGAGAATGAGCATTTATGAAGACAAACAGTGTGTCTCCAGGCTCTCGGATAACTTGGCGTTACACTCTGCTCTTACTTATAAATTCCTTACCTTTTCTGAATTTTGTAAGTCCATGTTAGAATTGGTTCTAAAGACTTATTTATTACTATTATTATTATTACTATTATTTGCTTATTCATTCATTTAATAACTGCTTCCTGCTGCCCGGAAGCTTCCTAGATGGGTAAAGAAGCAAAAACCTTATTTTCACAATGCTTATGTCTTTCTGGGAAGAACAAACAGAGAGGTTACCAGAGGGTGAGTACAGAAACTTAATCTATGGGATATTCGGAATCTCTTATTATCAACCCCATTTTACCAATGAAAGTATGGATAGAAGACACTGACTCAGGACCCTACAGGCCCAAAACAGCAGAGCTGGGTTCTATCTAGACATTCCAAGCTTCAAAGGTCATGGGTATCTCTTACCTCTCCTCTGCATTAATAAACCCTTGGAAAAATGGGAGAGTTGGAAATAGTCATAGATCACAGTATGAAGCTCTCCTGAGTCAGCTGATCTGAAGTGTTTTCAGAGCATCCAGTGGATTAAAAAGCAAAGCAATACAAAGAGCAACACACAAAAAAAAGCTTCCGCTGTGAACCTCTGCCTCTCCTTACTCGTTCCAAGGCTGCCCTTTCTACAATAGAGAAATATTTCTCCTTATCTCGAGAGGTTATTGTGAGGATGGGATAAGAGATAGAAGCATTGCTGGGAACTTGGCCTCTGCTTTGTAGTTTCTGGGGTTCTCTGTGACATTTACCACTCTAGTTGATTGTGAAAGGAGCAGTATATGAAGAAACACTACGTGGTATAGGGGGCAGTGTTTGGCTGTAGGAGTGGGTGGTATTAAACTCTTAACAAACTTCTTAGAACTCTTATTTCTGCCATCTGAGACTATATTATTTCTATGTTCTTTTGAACTCCTAGGATAGATAAGCAATCTGTACAGTGTTTATAAAATAAAGGGGCTTCTGCCTTTGTGGTACAAAAGCAGCAGTATGTAATGTACTAATAGATGTCTATGCTTCCCTGGAGTCTAAGATCACTGTTGTACAGTGTGAGGAACATTTCCCAGCTTTTCCAAACCTTGGACAACTCACCCTTTCTTATAGAACTCATTATTCATGCAACATGTTATGAGTTAACAAAAATGTTCTCAATTTTTATATTTGAAACTTTCTAGGCTTTTTTAAAAAAATTTCTTTTTACTTTTCTATCACACTGCAGTAAACCTCTTCTGACACACTGCTACAGAGAGAGACAGAGACAGAGGGAGACATTCTAGTATAAGGAAAATCTCAAGCCTCTTGAAACACTTAAGGCTGTTTTCCAATCAGCAGAGCTGAAAGGAGCCTTGGCAGACAACAGAGGACCAATGAATATAACCAAAAGCTAGTACCAAAAAGAAACACATGGTCAAAGTCCAGAGGATTCAAGTGTATTGCATAAAGTCGCCAATATTTAGTCTACCGATAACAGAAGTTTTGTATCGTTCAATATGACTGTCTCTCAACTTGGCTGAAATCTTGATCATTACATTGTAAGATGGAAATAATTGTTTCAAAAATGCATTATTACACCAATCTGTCCAGCTGTGTGGCAGAGTTCAGCAGATGTAATAAACGTTGACACTCTGCAAAGCCTACAGTATTTGTGTTTGGCCATTCAGGAACATATATATCAACTTACACTAGATCACCGAGTCTCAGCGTTACACCTCCGAATGTGATTCTTCCTCCTGTTTCCTTGTCTTACAGATAAATATGGCCCAGTAGAAGCTCCTTCAAATTTCTCCAAGTTAAACCTATGCCCATGCTTTTCTTCCTTCTGCCTGTCTTCCTCCTTGCTCAGTCTGGTCATGCTCTCTTCCTCAATGATATGTCAGTACACGAAGGCGATGGGGCTCTAGAGCTAATGTGTCCGAGTTCAAACCCGGTCTGTCACTGCACAGTATTCTTTTAGTGATAATACAGAAACAGGCGAAGGGCCATATTGCTGAAATGAAATAAAGTGGAGACAATAATTAAGCTGTCTGATAATAGGCATATTCTAATACATCAGACAATTAACAAAGGGGAAAAAAAGGAATTTGTTTAGCTATACAGAAAATATTTGCCATCTGTTCTTATAGTCTATTGATGGGAGCTTCTTCTGGGAGAAAAGCAGAAAAGGAAAATTTTGTGCTGCCACTTAACAGCCCCGTGGGCTTCAGGGGGAATGATGACTCTCCCTGACCCACTCACTCCTCCTCTTGGCCACTGGAAATACAGGACTGTTATTTCTTCATGGAGTGAATGTGAGGATTAAATACAAAAATGCCTCGAATATGATAATTGCTTTAAAAATGTGGGCATTTCCCCTAGCCATTCTTTCACTAATAGAAGTACATTTTGTTGGTGCCTAATGATGTCAATCTTAGGGGGAAAAAATGGTTTCTGGGCTTTCTAGAATAATTATCAGAACAACAACAGCTAAAGTAAAATTTTTAGTTTGCTTGGCAGAGGGCCAAAGTGCATCTTTATGGCAAATAGCTAAAAAATACATGAGAAAAACATGAGCCAAACATCCCAGAGAGCTGAGCACTGGTATAATTGGTCTTTCATCTTCTTACTTGTTTGCAGTATGAAACCAAGGGCAGCAAAGTCATCAGTTACTGCCATGAAACTATGTCTGGCTGGGTCCATGATGTGCTGGGCCGGAACTGGGCTTGCTTTGCTGGAAAGAAGATGGGAAGTCCTTCTGAGAAGGTGAACATGAATGTGGCACGCCTTGGAAATCTCCAGGAAAAGTGAGTTTTGACTAGGAATGCATCCGTTTTGCTTTGTCTTATGGTATGTATGGTACGAGTGTGTGTTCACTTTTAGAATTGTACTTTGGGCTTATGAACTGAGGCCATGTTATATAAAACTGTACTGGAAATATGTGTGGACTGATGGAACTGATATAAAAAAGTTAGTTTTTCAACACATTTCAAAAACCCACAGACCAGAGAATGGTTAAAATTAAAAAAAAAAAAAACAAAACTAAAAAAAAAAAAAAACCATGATCTAAGGAAACACAAAATCACAAATTACTAGTAAAGAAAAATCATTTCATTGGTTGTGGTACCTTGCATAATGATGATGCTGCAGCAACAGGAGTTTGGTTACAGTCTCAACAAACTGTAAACACAATCAGCAAATTAAAGTTCTTGGTATTTCTGGAGTATGTCATTTGCTCAGGCTGTTGCACTAAAGCATTGAAGCAGACTAGGTAGCCTAAAGGAAAGTTTTTTGCTCTGTGGTTTGAAGGCTAGAACTTGGTCTTCCTGGCTTGCTGCTGGCTCCTCCTCCTCATAGTGGCCTCACTTTGCCTTCCTCACTGTGTCCTGCACTTTCCATCTCAGGTTACTAGTTAAGCTAGATCAGAGCCCACACTAATGGCCTCATTTGGCCTTTATTGCCTCTTTAAAGAGGTAAATTTGTAATTCCAAATACCATCTCATGCTGAGATATTGGAGATAAGTTTTACGTATGGCTTTTTAATTATTTTGAGATTATAATATAATTACAGCATTTTCCCTTTCCTTTTCCAAGAGATAAAATTCAGCCTATAAAATGTACTTACTGTTTTTAATTAAAGCATCGGCCCATAAGAAACCACACAAACAAGAATCTTCAGACCTTATTAGTTTTATGAGGGAGATCAACAAGTATTACTTCCTTTCCCATTTTGTTTAGTTATAAAAGCTACTGTCAGTACACATACACCAAATATTCAAAGCCAGCTGATCCTGGCGAGGAATACCTGTAGCAGAGAAGTCATAGGAGAGGTGACCAGAAAGACGACTTTTGTTTCTCAGAGTGCTCTCCAAAATGGAGACTGGTCCAGCTTCTCCTTTTGCGTTCAGTGTTTAAGTAGATTTATGTGTCATGGTTCTTTAGCCGTAGAGTGTCTTATAAGATGTTCACCTTGTATCCTTCCTGCTATGTACTGGTGAGCCTGACTGAAACTTTCAAACATTGCACCATTTTAGTGAAGAATGCTCCCCGCCCCCCACTTCCCTGCCTTACTCATAAAATAAACACTTGAGATTAAATTAACTTTAGGACCTCTTTCAACTCTTAATAATCTGTTACCTGATATTTAGGTACATTATTTTATTTAATTTATATCTATCCTTTGAGAAGTTTATACATGTATACAATGTATTTTTCTCTTACCTACCTGCTACTCCTTCACACACTCCAGCATCGTCCAGACACCTCCAAACTTTATATCCACTTTTTTCCCTTCCCTTTTGTTACTCACTGTGTCCAGTTTGTGCTGCTTGCATGCACATGGTTTCGGGGCCCTTTATTGGAGCTGGGCAACTTTCCTGTGGACACCCCCACCACCACAAAGAGAAATGACTCTTCCTTCCACTCCAGCCACCAGCTGTCAGCGGCACTCAGCTAGGGGTGTGATCTCATGAGTCTTCCCCATCCATGCTGGAAGGTTGCGCTGGCTTGATCTTTTTTAATCTCTTCGAATCTTAAGCACTAAAAATAGCATTTTAAGAGCAGTGAGAGCGTCCTGTCATTACTGTAATGTGTGTATCAGTGTATGAAGCTCTCCTAGCTATTAGGATTCAGCAAGGAGACTAGGAAGCTTTGCTTTTCAAAGAATTAATAGTCTGAGGAAAAATGGCGTGGTGGAAAATATTTTAAAATCTTTCACTTACATTTTAAAATTTACTCTTGTGTCTGAAGAAACAGACAATTGTAGCTCCTTCTTGTTGTCTTAACGTCAGAAAAAAAGGCTAGAGCAGCTTCAGAACTTACCTAATAAAGATGCCTCTGCGGTCGGACTTTAGAACAACTGGAACAGAACTGGGATAAAATCGTTATCAACATGGAAGCACAGTTTTCTTCGCAGTGCTCTACATTTTTCTGACTGTCAAAATACTTTTCGCTACAAATATGAATTAAAAATGAAAGGAAAGTTTACAGGGTACCTAAAAATCACTTGGGGCAGGTACACCTTGCTTTGTGTAATTGAATGTGAAAAGTCACATTTGCTCAAACCACGGAGTGCTTTAAAATAGCAATCACATGTGTAATTCCTGTCTGTTGACACATAGGTTTGACGAATGTGGGAATTCAGTGAATAATTAACTTTTTTTTTTTCCTGTAAACATGCTCTTTCTGTGTTGTTTTTACATCTGTGGTCAAACATTTCACACAAAGTAAACAAATGATTCTCATTTTAATGTTTATATAAATCACTTGGGGAATTTATGTCAAATTCTGTTTGAGAATTGTCAACACTGCTCACAAGTTCTCAGATATTGTTGCTTTTTCATAATGAGCACGTGAAACACCTATATAGAATGAAATTTGGAGATTGTAGATTTATAAAACATATGTATGTTGCATATACATTCTGCTCTTCTCTTTTATTCATATAATGAATTATTAAAATGTATTTTGAAAGAGGCTGACAGTGTAGCTTAGCAGGTAGAGTATCTGTCTAGCATGTGTGAAGCCCTGGATTCTGACATCAGTGCTGCAAAAACCCAGTGCAGTGTTGCTTACCTATAATCCCATCACTTAGGGAATAGAGACTGGAGGATTGCATATATAATGATTTTGAGGCTAGAGCCTGTCTCAAAAAATAAAAATAAAATAAGTAAAAGGGGCATACAGAAAAGATAATACTCTTAATTTTTTTGCCAACTATAAAGATAAATATGACTTTAAAAACAAATTACATATAAACTTTTACAAAAATTGATTTTGTATAAACTTTACCTTTTAAAAATTAATACACTGCAAATTCTTTCCATATTACTAAGTAATCTTCTATATATTTGTCTATAGCACAAAAGAAATATAAATGAAGTACCACTTACATTAATAAGTCCTTTATCTTGAGACATTGATCTAGGTTGTTTCTAATCTATCACTGATGCATGACTGTTCTCCTGAATATCACCGTACATCTAACTTGGTTCATTTGAATTTTTGCGGGAAACATAACAACTTTCAGCTCTTCTCTGTTGCCAGCTGTCTTCTTAACAGTCTATATAACTCCCTACCCTGATACACAATGTGGCATCGATTTTATTGAAGACTAGCTTTACTAGAGAAGACTTCATCTGAAACTATGTCCCTTTGTTGGCAGATATTCTAATAGGCTCTTCAGTTATGACTACAACTTTGTGAAGGCCATCAATACCATTCAGAAGTCTTGGACTGCAACATTTTACAAGGAATATGAGAACCTGAGCCTGAGAGATCTGATCAGGAGAAGTGGTGGCCACAGCCAAAGGATCCCAAGGTAGTATAGTGCCTTTCTCTGTCCCTAGAAAGAACTCTGCTACTGAAGGTCACCTCCCTCCACACCAGCCCCACCTTTTCTTAGTCACCCTAACTTAATGTTTTTTTTTTCTTTTCTCTTTTATTCTACTTTTCTTCATATTTGTGTATATTGTCCAGTTCATGTTTTGGGGTCTTTCCTGTGCTGTTAGTTCACATCCTGTCTTCATTCTTTTCATCCTTGAACCTTGTCTTGTCTCTTCTCCTTATTGTCATTTTTAGCCATTCTTCAGAATGTTGCCAGTTTCACTTTCCTGTCCCCAGCTATAGCTATTACTGACCACAATCTACTGATTAGACCCATCCTTGACATCCCAGGTGACCTAAATAGAACTGTAGCTATGCTTTCTACTTGGCTTGCTTTCAAAAACTATGGTAAACATTCTTAAAAGCTTTATTTTCATTTTTAACTCCATTTTATGCCATCATTTCTGCTCCCTCAGATATCTCTCTGCATGCTAATAATAACTATCAGATTTGCCACTGAAAAATCTGAAAATCTGGGTGTTTTATGGTTCAGGAAAAAATAATTCTCTTTCAATACACCTTCTGCCGCTCACTTAGCCACAGCTTTGGGAGCACTTGCCATCTTTTCTTGGACATCTCACGCTGTCTTCCTGCTTTGTGAAATTATATGTTCTGTTTTATATTTCTTCAAGTAAGAATTTGAGCATTCTGTATTACTTTTCTACAAGTGTGACTGGATCTGCCAATAGATTTGTGGTTCCTTAGCATTCGTTAGGCATCCAAGGCTATTCCTATGATGCCAATTTGTTTTTCAGGAGAAACCAAGATGGTCAAAGAGTAGGGAACTGGAGACAATAGGGAGCTTGTGAGGGCTGATAAATTATTTAGGATGATTATTTTTTCTTATTATATTAAAATATTACTTTAATTCATAGAGCATAAAAAGATATCTGTATCTGTTTTGTCTGTTTCCAATGGACCTCAATTCAATGAAAATTTTCAACTATGAGCCACTATACACTTTTTCTTAGCCAACTAATAGCATCCTTCCCATAACCTGTCCCTTTCTCAAAAGACGTTCTATAATATTTCTCAAAGCCTGATCTAGGAGCTTGTACTGTATGAGCTGCTCTGGTTAGTCAAATCTGAGACAAGAAATGTTTCATAGTTTCCCCTTCCTGAGTTCACTAATTTTCTGTGAGAGTCCTAATTTTCTGTGAGAGAGAGAAACTTAAGATCTATTTAACAGAAACCAGAAGTGGAAGCAATTAGCATTGGGGGAAGGGGTTTGTTTAGTCTGAGAGGCTGAGCCTCTCCATTTTGCCTTGTGTTACACATTGTGTTTTAGGAGGACTCTTTCTCTTAGACTGTCCACATAGCCACTTTGTTTTACGAGAAGTTGTTTTTACCCCGAGACCTCCATATAAAGTTTAAGATAAAGATGGAAATCACATGAAGAAGGAAATGTGAAGGCAAATATGGAAGTCTGACTACCTGATTTCCAGTAGAGTTTTTGTATATAAGTTGGTTTTGTTGTAAACATCTAATGATGTAGTAGGAAGTCTTAAGTACTATTAATCTGAGACTTAAAGAGCCACAGGACTACTGAAGTTACAAGCAAATATTTTCCCTTCTTGGCAGCTCTCTGATACAAATATTTCACTGGATTCTTAAAGCAACAGAGTCCCAAGGCATTAAGACCAGATAATAGATATTATCTGTAAAGCGTTTCTGAATCTTTTCTGATACCCGTTAACTCCTCTTTCTCTGTGTTTGTACCCATATAGCCTTGTTTCACCACTTTCATTTTCTTTAGTTTGTGTATCTTGTGGCCAGAAACTCAGCCTTATATGGTGGAAGATGAAAGTTAGCATTGCAACGGCTCGCTCGCGCTAGAAATCATTTCAGCGTGCCAGTGTCTTATTATTACTCTTAATGACTTGTATGATAACGGTAGCAGTTATCATAGCTTACCATTTATAAGTACATCATTGTTTGGGAGTTGTTAGCAGTTGTTAGTAATAGTAGCAACAGTACACTGAAGTTTTGTAAAAACTCTTTGAAATAGATATGAGTATACCTATTTTCATAGGACTAAATCGTAGTTTGTGACATTAGAGTTCTTTGCAGAATGTCACATAGTAGGTATGAAACCTACTCTCGAGTCAAACACCGGTTTTCTCTGGACTCCCTAATGAACATCTTTAACTTGTTTCTCCTTTCTTGATCAACATCTACCAAAAGTAAGAAAATGTAACAGCTGTTCGGGCATTCTAAAAGTGGCTTTCGTTGTACGAGGAAAATGACTAGTCTTGAAAATCTGCAGTCATGCTGCTTAGCTGTGTAATTGACTCATTGTTAATGGTCACATTGCACCACTCATGGTGTAAGTGCTCTTTTTGGTTCTCAATCAAGACAGCAGCTACTCTGGTGGCTGAAACCTTGGAATCAGCATTTAGGAGATCATCTTCCAAGGAACTAATTTATGTTGGTATTGAATATACATTTTCATTCTAGGCCCAAACCTGCACCGATGACTGCTGAAATACAGCAACAGATTTTAAATTTGCCAGAATCTTGGGACTGGAGAAATGTCCGTGGTGTCAATTTTGTTAGTCCTGTTCGAAACCAAGGTAAAACTAACAAAGGTTTCTCAGTTTAAGTTATCCCAAGCTGTTGTTAACTGAATATTTGTTATGTATTAGGTTTGAGGATGGACCTAGGAATACAGAAAAGGAATGGTCGTGGTCTTTCTACTTTAGTCAATAGAGGCCAAGTGTGGTGGCACATGTCATAGAGGCTTAGTCCGGAGGGTTGCCAATCGGTAGATAGCCTACACTAAAGTGTGATCCTGCATTAAAAAAAAAAAAAAAAAAAAAAAAAAAATGTGGCCTTTGAATTTTATCTCCTTTTCTTTGAATCAATGACTAAATCTGCTAAAAAAAAAAAAAAAAAAAAAAAAAAAAAAAAAAAAAAAAAAAAAAAAAAAAAAAAACCCAGTCTTTTTTAACTGAGCTTAACATTTCTCAATGGATTTCATCAGAGTGGTAAGTGGGACTCATTTACCTGGGTGCCAAGAGATGCTTTTGTGCAAAGAAATAATTGTATGCAATGAAAACTTCCCTTCTTTCCAATGAAAGTCACACTGGTTTGCTGGATACCTTGCTACCTGCCCTCCCATTTCTTCCAGTATGTGATCTTTAATTACTACACAAGCTTAGATTTCTTGAGCTATATATGGACATTTTAGTTTACTTTATATCAGAATATGGCTTCTGATGGGATGGATTAATTCAGGTTCCTAAGTCATGAGTTGATTTAACTTTGCAATTATAAAAATTCCTTGAACTGCACCTAATAACAGCTCATCTTACTTCCCTAAGGTTTAGTTAACAATTGTGTGGAGACTCATTAATGCAGGTTATGTACCCCAAACTGAAAATGCTCTAAACCAGAAACTTGCTGAAAAGTTTTGTCATGGTGAAGTAACTTTCAAAGTTCTTTAACATGTCAGTTGCAGATTTTTTAAATTAAGGATACTCAACTGGTAAAAGCATGCATATGTTCATTTTGAAGATAATTTACTTGTCTTGGTAGTTACTATGAAATATAAAACATCAGCATCAGAATGGTTTTGTTCATAGGTGTTGCAAATTGGCTAGATGAGAGTGACTAAGTCTCATACACCCTCAAATATTTGAGGAAATATTCAGGTTTTCAAACTTTTTAAACTTAGCAAATAAATAATTCATGATTTTGATCAAAGGAAGTTCAGATTAGAAATATATGATCTTGAACGATAAACTCTTCCTTTAAAAAAAAAAGTTAGCTGTATTAACTCCTTCCACTTCTATTTTTAGTCCTAAGCTCTTTAAGTTGAAGAGCATCCTCACTGAAAGCATTTTGAGTGTACAAAGCTTTGAGCAGGTCTGGCTTCTCCCAAACCACAAGACTCTCATCCTTCATCTGATGCCAGGGCTGTTGTCCCTTACCTTCCTGGGACTCAGTGCTTCTGTAGAAGATACACATCCTGAAATCTTTTACTCTTGCCATTTCCTAGAAAGCAAAATGAAGGAAAACAGCAAGTAACTGATAACTCAATCTGTTGACACACAAAAAAGGTCTTGTAGCCCAGATAATAGTAGAATAGTTCATTCCAAGCCAAACATTAGTGACCATGGACTGGGAACATGAATTCAGGTTTCTCTGAACTACAAATTCTATGGTAGGGGACAAATACATTTTAGATATAATGTTTTATAATCATGAAACATAACAAAGTTTGAAATCAATGCATTTGCCAAATATATTGATGGGAGCATCAAGTAAGTGGGTTCTTAGAAAGATGGAAGTGTAGGCTGTAAAATTCAGATGCTCTCTAATGATATTCTTGGGCTTTGGGTTAGGGAAGTTAGTGGTTTGCTCTTAACTTAGTTAATTAATGCATTCCAAAGAAGTTACCTTATAATAAAAAAGATAATAGGTCAGATACAGAGGTGGCATGTAAATTACTGTTGGGGCCACTAAAGATAGCCCAAGAGAACCTGAGCTCTCAAACAATTCCCTAGAATTAGGAATGTTTCAGTCACTCAGCAGCCTTCAGAGGATTAAAATTTACCTGATCTGCTACTGGCTAGTTTTATGTTAACTAGACACAAACTAGAGTCTTTTGAGAAGAGGAAATTTCAGTTGAGCAAATGCCTCTATCAGCTTATCGGCAAAGGGTGGGGCTTTTTCTCATTGATAATCGATGTGGGAGGGTCCAGCAGCACATTGTGGGCAGTGCCATCCCTGGGCTTGTTGTTCTGAGTGCTATAAAAAAGGAAGCCGAACCTGGCAGGCAGTGATCCTGTACGCCCTGAATCCCAGAGCTCCAGTGGTAGAGGCAGCAGATCTCTGATCTCTGAGTTTGAGGCCCCCCTGGTCTGAGTTCCAGGATAGCCAGAGTTACAACAGAGAAACCTTGTCTTGGAAAAACCCTAAATAAATACATAAATACATAAATACATAAATACATAAATAAATAAATAAATAAATAAATAAATAAATAAATAAATACAAAGGAAGCTAAGCAAGCCATAAAGAGCAAGCCAGGAAGCTTCCATGTTTTCTGCTTCAGTTCCTGCTTTGAGTTCCTTTCCTAACTTCACTTCATAATAGACCATTATCTGGAAGTGTAAAATGAAACAAACCCATTCTTCCGCAAATTGCTTTTGGTTATGGTGTTGTACCACAGCAGTAGAAACTGATTTTTCTGTGCCTCCTTGAGAAGATTAGGTAGGTTAGGAATGCCCTGTGTCGACTTCATTATTGAGGGACAGACACATTGTAACTGCTAAATAATGCGACCTGTTAATACTGTGGTGTTACATCTCTCGTAGTTTATAGTAATTTAATATATGTTAGGGAGCTTCTGTGAATGTGTGTGTGCTGTATACACATGCATATGTGTTTTTGCGTAGACGAGAGGTTGATGAGGAGTGTCTTTTTCACCATGTTCCACCGTATTTTTTCAGACACTATCTGTCACTGACCCTGGTGCTTACCATTTTGGGTAAGCTGACTAGCCAGCAAGCCCCCTACCGGATTTCAACACCCCAGTGCTGAAGTTAAAGACGTGTGTGCTACCACACCCATATTTTATATGGGGCCTGGGGATCCGAACTTAGGTCCTTGTGTTTTCATAACAAGCACTTCACCTTCTGAGGCCTCTCTCTAGCACCTAGAAAGCTTTTTAATAGCAGACTGTTTAAAGATTAATACCACATAGCTTTTGTATTAGAGTCTTAAAATTTAGAAAAATATACAAGCAAAACATTGAAATGCAACATACTAACCGCATTAATAAGGGGACTGTGGAATTCAGTGGGAAAAGTTATACTTGCATGTATGGAAGACAGGTAACATGAGACAGTAATTCAAGGGAAGGAAATAAGACACTTTGAAGGAAGTTCATTGACATTGCTTTTCTGGGAGATTCGTAAAATTCTTATTTTCTCGAAATCTTCCTATTCTTTGTGTGTTGTTAATATGATCTGTGCTAACAAATGGCCATTTCCAAACAGAAGTTATTCATGGATTGATTGCTTTTCAATCAATCTCTCGCCTGCCCTGTCGTATCAGGTGCTTGAAGATATAATACACTTAAAATTCCTCTTTTAACTTCTTTTTGATATTTTTCTTATGGTTCAGCGTGGGAAAGACACTGATATTTTTTCTCTTTCTGTTACTGAGGTACCTGGGAATTGTTCATTTTCATACCAGTGTTCTATATGATATAGAATTTCAAATTAGCCATAGTTAAGGAAATTCACAACTTTTCTTCAGTCTGTGAACAAATTAAGATTAAAGTAAAGCTGGGCTGTGGTGGTGCACGCCTTTAATCCCAGCACTTCAGAGGCAGAGGCAGGCAGAGTTCTGTGAGTTTGAGACCAGCCTGGTCTGCAGAGTGAGCTCCAGGACAGCCAGAGTTACAACCAAGAAACCTGTCTTCAAAAGCAAAAAAAAAAAGGATTAAAGTAGAAAGAAATATTGGAAAGATAAATGAAGTTTTACATTTACATTTTAAAGCAGCTTTAAAAATTGCCTTATAGCTAGATTAACTCTGAGGTGTAAGTGGGGATAGAATAGGAAATTGAGTGAGACAGACTTTGTCTTTCACCAGGTCTGATTGTATCTGGGAGAAAGAGAGTGGTTCTCCATCGTCGTCTTAGGTTCTATGGAGGATTTTCCCGAAAACCAGGCTCCTTCTCATTTGTTGCATTATGGTTGACTTAAATACTATGTTTCTTTTGGAATCTAGACCGATTTTCTTTTTGAAGGGAGGTAGTGATTATCTTAGTAGTTGACAATCTTCCCAGAAAGTCTGGACCTAAAGGACATTTTCCCATTCCTGCGATTTCAAAACAAAGCACTTTCAGAGCCATGGGCTGTACTGTGTGACCTGTTCCTCCCATCAGAGCTGATGGCCAGATAATGTGGGTTTAATGATTAATACATACAGGCTTTGTCTCCATGGCTGCTAAAAGCGGAGGAAGCTCTTAGGACTGAGGTGTCTCCTGCGAGTCATAGTGGCTTTGGTTATTTGGAAACACATCTGTTCTTTGACATTCTCTTGTTTAAAGGAAAAGTCCCAAGGAAGTATTTTCTAGATGGTTGGGAAACCACAGAGTCGAAGTTAATCTTCTATGTAGTGATTATGTGACAAGGGAAAAAACAAATCTGAAATAGGCTTTTAAAAAAGCAAAGCCAAAGAAGAAAAGAAAACGTGTGGTTTTCTTTACAGTTCTATGTAAAGGTGAAGAATAGACAGTTTCTCCCTTTGCAGAGCTTAACTTCTGTGTATGCATAAACAAATTTGTGATTCAAAATTACAGTGATTTAAAAAAAAAAAAAAAGCAGAGGCCACAGGCCACTCTCCCAGATACTAACACCTGCTGTCGGTTAGCTGATGCATGGGCCTTTGCCTCAATTTCTAGGCCTCCGTTATGACAGGAGTATATTGTTTAGTAGTGATGCCTAAGCCACCATGACAGGTGCTCATCTTCTCATCTTCATAATTTCTATGATCCCTCATTGTCAAGAGCAGTATATAACATGCGTAAATATGAGACTTTTAGAAGGGACTTGTGAGGGAATACCAGACATGACAGTAGTTAAGAAGAAATGAGGCTCTTGGTAGATTAGGTTCAGGGTCTTGTGGCTCTGGGGCCACATAAGAAGGATCACATTAGAAGCCACTGTTCTGCTTCCTGTGGTGCTCAGAAATAAGTAGTTGGCTGAAAGTTTCCCTTGAATTGACTTCATTTCTGGGGTGTAAATATGTGCCTACTTGTCTCTTTGACTCATTCTTTCCACAGACATGCACTGGGCTCCTTTACTGTGTCACGTGACAAGATAAAGAGTACTCAAGGAAATACCCAGCTTACTGGGAGGAAAAGCAATCTAAGATTTTCAAACAGTGTTTATCATGGTGGAATTTGAGTAGCGCCCTGGCCCTTGCCTCCAGGAGGTTCATAAATCATTACCTGGAGAAGGAAAAACAGTATCCACAGTATCCCTTCTAACATTTAAAAGCATGATAGTTTTCATAGTACTTTTCTATAAAGAAAGTAGTTACCAAATTACTAATAATCAGGTCTATTAAAGAATTCTGTCTATGCAAAATTATCTAAATTAATGTCATAAATCTGTAGATTCATAATGGAATGTTTAGCACTTTAATAGTTTTGTGAAACTAATATAAGTTGAATGATATACATTTTGTGTAGAACTGGCTTTATCTTGGACTTGATATCTCCATGTAATCTTTGTATCAGTGGCAGAGATTAGAAAGGCTGTGTGACAATGGAAATATAAAGCTATATTAATTTGTTCAGAAATTAATTACAGGAAGTCCATCTTTGTAATATTTTCTTATATATGTTTATTTCTTCTACCCATGTGATTTGAAGAAACATAGAAGTTATATACATTATCTCATAACACAGCATTTTTCTTTTTTTGTAATAACAACTGTCTTCCTAGAAGATGCTGCTAATAAATTAATTTGGCCCTTGCCAATAGGTCCTGGAGCATCATTTACAGGACACGAATCCCCCTCACGAGGATGCCTCCCAACCCCTACCACCAGAGCTTGGAGTTTCAATATGAATTTGGATCAACTCAAATATTCTACTGCATTAGAGAATTTTTATTTTTTAAGTTTTCCTAACCCGCGTCCCGCCATGTTTCTCTAAGTATGATGGTTAAAACCATTATAGACGTAAATCTACTCTTCGTTGTCAAGATGTATCTCAGGTTCAGTTCTTTTGAATTGAGTCTTCTATATTGTGCTGATGTTTATGAAAAACTTAAAGTATAAAGCCTATATTAAGGCATCTCAATCAGGTTTTCATGTTTCTTTTTGAAATTATAAGTAAATTATATATGTATATATATAAAATTTATATATTATATATATATATATATATATTTGTTTTTTCATCTACAGAATCTTGTGGAAGCTGCTACTCGTTTGCCTCTATGGGTATGCTGGAAGCAAGAATTCGTATATTAACCAACAATTCTCAGACTCCAATCCTGAGTCCTCAGGAGGTTGTATCTTGTAGCCAGTATGCCCAAGGTAAGTATTGTATTTTAGAGTTATGTTATGAGCTATTTGACTGCATATCAGCAACTATCACTGGCAAAAGCTAAAGGGTGGGACAGCAGAGAGGTACAGTGTTTATACTCAAAACCCTAGTGAAATCTAGCCCCATCAGCTAACAGTTGACAGTTTTCTCATGGAATCCACTGCATCCCTCAGCATGATGCTAGTACATCAAATGAGTACTGCCACTTCCAATATCACTGAACAGAGTACAAATCTGTAAAAAGAAAAAAAAAAGCACAGACTTTAGACAAAGCAGAAAACGATTATAAACAAATTTTAATCTTAGGAAAATCTTACAGCTTCTGAACATGGAAGCTTTAACTTTCAACTATGCTCTTTCCACAACTTAGTTCCCGCTAAAATTGTAATAATGTTGATTTGTTTTTAAGAGAATTTAGCACTCCATTCTTAGCCTTTCAGAACAGGCTATTCAGAAGATTCATGTAGGATTAGAAGGAAATACTATTTAAAATTATTACCAATTTAACGTTTTCTGGTACCAGCCTAGATACGGCTACTGGAAAGTTCCTGGGTGGAACTGCTAATGAATGAGTGAGCTTTTGATTCCCTCTGAAATACATACTGAATTGTGATGTCAAGGTCCTGGAGGCTGTAAGATTATCAAAACTATCCTTATGCTCATGAAGTTCACAGCGAGGCAACAGAAACAGAAGTTAAAGACTTATAATGATGAGAACAACGATGGCAGTATAGGGCTATAGGTGCGTGCCAAAGGTCCAGGGTGAGGAGGGAAATAGAAGTCTATTGGTAGATTTTCAAGACAGGTTTGCTTGGGAAGGAGTCAGTGTGTTTGCGTCTGTCCATGTGCCTGTGTGTATGTGTCTGATGCGTGGCTATTTGGAAATGACTGTCCTCGGGAAAGTTTCTGTTTTTATGTAAAACAACTATTCTACCCCTCTAGGATGGTGCTGTCACCATCTACATTTTACAGATGAGTAAACAGAGGTCCAGAGAGCTTAAATGGTTCACACACTTTTGGATTTGAACCTATTTTGGTTTCCGAGCCTCTGTCACCCAACCACTGTGCTCGAGTAGATATATTTCTTATTAACTGTTGAAAAAATGCCTGTTAAAGAAATAAGGTTAGGGTAATTTTAGATGAATGGCCAAGGAAGGAAGAAGGAAGTGATACATAAATTCAGAATAACCTCCAGGAGACAGAGAAGAAGAAAAAAAAAGCAGGATATAACAGAAGTTGTGCCTGCCTTCTTCCAGCAGAAATGTACTAAACATGTGTATTTTCGTTCTTAGGTTGCAATGGTGGGTTCCCATACCTCATTGCAGGAAAGCATGCCCAAGATTTTGGGGTGGTGGAAGAAAACTGCTTCCCCTATACAGCCACAGATGTTCCATGCAAACTGAGGGAGAACTGCCTCCGCTACTATTCTTCCGATTACTACTATGTGGGTGGTTTCTATGGGGGCTGCAATGAAGCCCTGATGAAGCTTGAGCTGGTCCAGCACGGGCCCATGGCCGTTGCCTTTGAAGTCCATGATGACTTCCTGCACTACCAGAGTGGAATCTACCACCACACTGGGCTGAGAGACCCTTTCAACCCCTTTGAGGTGACGAATCATGCCGTTCTGCTTGTGGGCTACGGAAGAGATCCAGTCACTGGAACAGAATACTGGATTGTTAAGAACAGCTGGGGCACCAGGTGGGGCGAGAGTGGCTACTTTCGGATCCGCAGAGGAACTGATGAGTGTGCAATTGAGAGTATAGCAGTTGCAGCCACACCCATTCCTAAACTGTAGGGCACAGCTCCCAGTGTTCCATACAGGTCTTCCTCGTCATAGAGTGACACATTTGAGTCACACATTTGAGACTCTTACAACAGCAATTTCAGAAGTTTACCACTAGGTTTCCTTGAAGACTTTTGCCTTTGAATTTAAAACCACCCTTGATTTTTTTTTTTTTTTTTAATATCCTCCCCATCAACCGCTGAACCACTTTTCTTTTCTTTTTTTTTTTTTTTTTAAAGTACTTGGTTAGGTAAGACTTTTGTGAGCAATGGTTAAGTTGTCAAATAATGGATTTTTCTGATCATCTACAATGTTACCAGATGTTTCATTTTTCAAATTCTATGTAAACATGTAAGCTTGTTTTTAAATTACATAAATCACATGAAAACATACCAAAGACGATTAAAGTTTTAGAGATTTTTAAATAAATGTTTATAGGAATCAGTACTATAGAATTTCTATGTGCGCTTAAGAGAGTTGTCAATGACTTCTTCCCTTAGAGGTATTTATGTCCTGTGAAAGTACGTCTTTAAGGAGGACAAACAAAGAAAATATTCCACAAAGGAAGCCTCCTAGGGGGCATGGAAGATGGGTCAGCTGTAAAAGTACTTGCTGTGCAAGTTTTAGGACTTGAAGTCAGTCTTCAGGATCCGTGCCAGAAAAAACAAGCCAGACAGGCTGACACACTTGCAATCCTAGCACTAGGGAGACAGACACGTGCATGCCCAGAGCTTACTGATTAACCAAGGTAGTTAAATGGACAAGTTCCAGGTCAGTGAGTGATCTGTGGAAAAACCAAGTTAGACAGTGCCCCTGAGAAGCTATTACCAAGGTTAAGCTCTGGCTTCTGCGCATGCTTGTGCTTCCGTACACATGAACACACACTTAAATAAGACAAAATAAAAACTTTCAACCTGATGACAAGGGGTATCTTCTGACAATACCTAGTGAACCCTAAACTATATACAGGAAATGAAAAGGAGCTTTGTTAATATCTGCATGTTAAAACTATTTCTTGAAGTGTGTCTTCTGCAATTGGAAATGTTGATGGACCTTCACTGGTGAATAACAATAGCTTAGTGAGTAAAACATTGAGTTTAGTCTGAGCAGCTCTTTGGGACCTCTGTAGATGTTTCACAATGATATGAAATCTTTATGCTGACTCAGCAGTTGACATCTATTGAAAGTAATATGAGACACATTAGGCAATCGGAGTTACACAACCATGTCACAAACCAGAAGCTTTTTGATGCTCAAGAAGACCACAGCAGTCATATCACTTACGGTCCTTACACAGATAAAGACAGTAATTTAGACAAAGGGCAAGGGGCTTCATACTGAGTCTCACAGCTAATAAGTGATACAGCTATGACCAAGACCCAGATCTGTTGACTCCACTCTTCTCAGAGCACCTTAGAGCACTGCCAGTTGTCTAATCACCTGGAATTTTAGCTGCATGCTCAGTTTATCTTGGCATTCTGAGTCTTAAGACTTGCCGTGTTAAACCTAGGATGATTTCGTTTTGAGACAGATTCTCCATATGTAGTCCTGGCTGACATGGGACTCACTATGTAGACTAGGCTAGCCTTAAACACCCAATGATCTGCCTGCCTCTGCCTCTCAAGTATCTTTTCTTTCAAATTGCAGTTGACCAAAATGACATTTTCTCTACCTTTGAAGCAAAGTAACAGGCTAGAAACATGCACTGTGGGTTCATCTTTTATTACTTATATTGTTGTTGTTGCTTGTTTACTTTTTGGTGTTTTGAGACAGGGCCTTGCTATGAAGGCCAGCCTAGCCTATAACTTATAATCCTCTTGCCTCTGCCTGCTGTGTGCTAAGATTGTAGATTTGCTTTACCAAGCCCAGGTGCACTATGTTTAAGGTGCAGCTTCTTGAGCCTCTAGTTCTAGCACCTCCCAAGACCATGGGGCCATGTCACCTGGACACACAAGTGTAATCAAGGCAGAATAGCAAACAAGTGACTTCAAGGAGCGGCTAGAATCTCAGGTGTGGCTCTAATGACCCTTCCCAGGCCCTCTTCTGAGGAAATGTCAACAGTCCACAGGCCTCTCTTGATGATCTCTTGCAAACAGGTACAACCTCTCTCAATCCTCTCCCTCCAACTCTTTCCTATACTCTCACTCTTAAATTGATAGCCTCATTTTCTTTGATCATTATTGTTACATATATAGGCATATTTGTACATAAATATATAAATATAACTTGCTGAGTTGGCTTTTGTTGTCTGTGTGTATATGGTTTTGGGGTTAAACACTTTGTATTGGATAACCAATTAGGAGTGTCATTTCTGAGACAGGTTAATTCTCCTTCTCCCAACAGTCATTAGTTGACTGTAGTTCATTGTTTAGAGGTGGGACCCCCATGAGTGAGATTATTCCCCTTCTGCAGTAACATGTCTGTTGATATTCCATTGTTCAGCGTTGTTTCTGTAGCCATTTCTGTGACAGACTTTTGCAGCTGTCTTCCTGAGTGATTATGGCTCTTCTGTTCTTTCCACCCCCTCTACTGTGCATGTTTCATGAAACAGATGCAGAAAGTGATGATTTCTTACTGTGAGTTCTATACTTCTAAGGTCTTACCCTAAGGCATGAAAAGGTTTACATTTGCCTATTAAGTTACACTTGTAGCTGGCCTGGTGTGGGTGGCACATGCCTTTAATACCAGCATTGCTGAGGCAAAGGCAGGCATAGCTCTGAGTCTGTGGCCCCCCTAGAACTCACAGTGAGTTCCAGAGTTCCAGGTCAGCCAAGGTTATAAGTGAGATCCTGTCAAAAAAACAGCAGCAGCAACAACAATAAAGCAATAAGCTAATTAATAAAATTGAACTTGCTATTGTGCTACTTAAATTCTTGGCCTTTCACTAAGACCAATTCACTCAAGTAGGGGTGTGTAAGTAGATTTAAATAATTCAATTTTCCTGGACATCCAAAATTGCTTGTGGAACACTCTCTGAAGACCAAATGTCTTCTTCAGTGTACATGAAGTGTCAGGACAGCACTGGGCCTGTAGTAAAGACTGCATAAATATTAGTTATTGTTGAAGCTGTCTTTGTTTGAACAAATTGAATTTTTAAATAATATGCATTGGGAAATGCTAAGATATACTCTATAAACAAAAAGAATTTTATGAGGGAGTTTATGGGATTTTAAAATCTTATTTAAGAACCCACAAAGGAACAATGAAAGAAAAACCTACAAAGAAACCGTCAGAGACCTTTGGCCTGGGGAGGTACTTTTGAGATGGATTGGGTTAGTTTTTGTCACATTGAGGTTTTTATACTTTTCACCCCAGTGCATCTGCTGCTACCCATGGGGAGAGAATAAGTGTTGAGGTGAAGGTGCTTTGGTAACTGGTGATGCAGATAACACTGAAGCAGAGCAAGGTAAGTTAATCCGAGATTTTCACAATTTAACTATTTAGGTTCCAAACAGCATTAAGTAGGATCTACCAAGCACTAAGATGACGGTGCTGCAATGTTTTCTAGTTCATCTTTGTCTTTAAAAATGGGGTTTTTTATGGGAGGCGAACAACAGGCCTGAGGAGGTTCTTGGTAATAAAAATATCTGAACCTCAATATGTTCAGAACTGTTTTAATCATTTTTATAATCTTTGTTCTGCAAACAAAATCTTTTCTAGCTCTCAAAACTCATATTTTGTTTGAGGCAAAGTGCTTCAAGTATATTCAACCCATGGATGGTAGTTGCAAAGCTTTAGTTGAATGGTTTTCCTCATATATAGTATATCTATTAATGTTTTACATCTTTAACCCTGTGAAGAAGAAACTTACTGAGCAAAATTTGCAGAGTTTGGAGCCAGGGAAATGACACAGTGTGTAAGTTGCTTGCTGTGTAAACCTGAGAACTGGAGTTGGATATCTGGAACCCACATAAAAGCCTGACGTGGAGACAATCATCTGAAATCTCAGCATTTCTGTAGAGAGGTGAGAAGCAGGGATGATTAGCTAGCTGGAAGGTCTCTATATCAGCTAGCTTGGAGTACAACCCAACACAGCAGCAGAAGCGAGAGACCCTGCCTCGGCAAGATGAGAAAAGAAAATCAATGTCGGAAAGTGATCTTCTGACTTCCACACATTTGCCCTGGCACATGCATGCCTGTACTGTCACAGATAGATGATAGGTAGGTAGGTAGGTAGGTAGATGTATTAACTAAAATTGAAGATATATGTCTCTACCTTTCAACATAAATATTTCAAGTGCATATGACCTTGAAATTGTGTGTTGATGGCTGAGCAGCCACTGGATCTAATAAAATATTAGCTGTAGTAGAATGTCCTCACTGAATCATAATTCTTATTCAAAGTACACATTTGCCTGAAATCAAATGGACTATACCGTAATAGAACCTCAGTCAACCTTCTGGTCATTCAAGACACACTTTGTGCTTGATGTTAACATCAAAACCCACAGAAGATATATTAGTACTTGGACAGAAAAATGCAACATATGCTTTGGATTGTATCTTTTTTTGGATTGTATCTTTTTTTTCCCCTTCAGGGATGTATTTATCACAATCCCTTCTCCTCAGTGACATTTAAAAGTAAATAGAAGAACTAGAACTAATTTAATGTCTCCTTTTTCACCTCTGAGGCTGTCATGTTCATGCACTTCTCAGATATTTGAACTTTGTGTCCTAAAAGACACCTTGCTTGTAGAAATTCTAGTCTGTAGGTAGTTAAATGGGGGGAGGGTCTCAGAGTGTTAGAAATGTCAAACTCCACAAACTGAGAAAAAAATAGTGGACCCATTCCTTCCTCTAATGCAAAAAGTCTAAATAGATTGAAATTCTGATAACCAGTTGAAAAGAAATAAGTTGGAGAAATAGCCTACCCAGAGGTAATGGAAGGAAAAGTCATTAAGCTCGGGCTGTGCATTAATAGTAATCATGGAGAACTTTTTTTTTTTTCCTGTGATGTATTTTCCGAACCTTCAAACACATTGAATGTTCTTTCTGTAGCTTAAAATGAAAGATAAAAATGAATGTTTTAACATCAGATTTTTATACCCTCATTCTCTTTGGCAGGGGCAGGGCCAAGAGAGATAAAATAAAAGTTGTGATTTTCCTTGAGATTGATTCCTGAGCCATCACAGGAAACTGACACTGTTCCCAAGAGAATTCAGACACAATCCTAGTTCTTCACTCTGAGATCCATTTGGGGGAAAAGGACAAGTCAATAGAAAGTGAGTCTTGTGCCATGAAAATGTTATGACCTTGGGAATCAGCCTATCCTATGTTTCTGATTGTTGGCTCCTCTGATGTTTCTTAGTTGAACTTTGTTCAGTCATTGATGGAAAAGGTCTAAGTGATGGTGTCTTCATCTAGTAAACATAACACTCATATCTATTTCAAGGGTTCAGCAAGTGTTTAAAAATGAGTGTTGATTAATATGTGTAAATAAATGTACATGTATGTTAGAATAAGTGAATCTAAGAGAAGATAGGGGTAGAAAAATATGATTTAACTAAAAGAGTAAAATTCCTGCAGACTCACCCATTACAAATAGAGGTCACTCCTTATGGATACTTACCAGCTAGAGACAGTCATGTTCCTTGGAACCATTTGTTAATGTATGTAGACAGTGGGGAGGGGGGGGCACAGTTGGGAGAGGGGAACATGACACTCAGTTAGCTGTTAGAGGCCAGGTAGGTAGCAAAGCATGGGACAATGAGAGGGCATTCTTCTACATGAAGAAGACTTACCTGAATGAAATAGGAGGTTTGCAGTGTTGAAAAGGTAACAACCTGCTGACTTCCTTTCACTCCTTCCCCAACACCAAATAATTGTTATGGACTTTAGAAGAGGAGGGTTAAAATTATAGCAGAAGTAGAGACTGGAGATGACTCAGCAGTTAAAACCACTGGCTGTTCTTCCAGAGTACCTGGGTTCAAGTCTCTGAGTCCACAAGATGGCTTGCAATCATCCATAACTCCATTTCCAGGGGATCTATATCCTCTTCTGGCCTCTATGGGTATCAGGCATGCATGTGGTACACAGGCATACATGCTGGCAAAACACCCATGCATTAAAAACAATGAAATAAAATTTAAAATTAAAAAAAGAAATAAAGCTCTAGCAGAAACTTCCAACTAGAATAAGGAACTGAAACTAAGCTTAAAGCTCAAAAGGAGTAGTGAGACACAGACAAGGCCAAGGAGTGGGTGAATGCAGAAGCAACACATAAGAACAGGCATGTTCTTTCAGTTTCAAAGTGGTAGAGTAAGCTCTCATTCTATAGGAGTCTCCAGCCACAAAGAAGGAGCTGACATTTTAAAAGTGTATAAAAGTTATTAAATACACAGCTATATCATATGAGAATGGGAATCATTACTGAGCCAGAGGTGGCGATGAGTGTGTGTGTGTGTGCGTGTGTGTGCGTAGCAAATAGGAGGTAGGAGGGAGATTGGAGCCCCATTTGTGAATGAAAATGTCTGCTGTAGGAGATGAACACACCATTCAGCTCATCAAATATTCGATTGACCTAAGGATAAGAAGTTAGGGCTTGGGAGATAGTTCAGTCAAGAAAGTGCTTGCCCCACAAGCATGAAGACATGAGAATTTGATCTTCAGCACCCATGTAAAAATTCTATAATGTATTCTTCCCAGATCTCTGGCTTTAATGGCTAACTGTAATTTTGTTAGTGTAACAACAGCAACTACCAACTCTTCCCTTACACAGCTCTAGCTTACTCTCACAAGGCTTCAGCTGCCTTCTCATTTCTCTTCACATCTAAAATGAGGCCTCTAGCTAAAAAAGACAGCTTGTCTTGTTCCCAGACGCTAAGGAGGGAAACTCAACTAAAAAGTAACTTCTGCCACTTCTTTATTTAAAAAAAAAATGTTTTAAGATTATATAAATGTAAATTGTAAAAAATTAACGTATTTATAACTGATATTTGGATTTCAAAGGGTCAAAGTTTTAACACTGGCAAAATTCTAAATAAATTAACATTGATAAAATTCTAAATAAATGTTCTTAATGGTATTCTAACAAGCTGGTACCACTATTACAGGATTTTAAATTTCCTTTGGTTGTCTCCAAAATATAGACTTGGAGATGCTTCTCACCAAGCTAAAATGTTTCTATCCAATTTATATATCCAATCATCTAGACAGACAAAATGTTTGTACTTTTGGTCCAGGGCCACACCTTAAGGACTCAAAGGTATGGATCTACTCCACTTACAAATCTGCTCCAACTGTTTTACAAACGCCTATTAGCTGCTTTCTCTATCATATGGACTTTTATATATAACTTTTGATATAACTCAATGGTATGTGTCTACACTTCAATATAGATTATGTCATAAATAAAACACACGAAATCCTCAAAAATCAACTTAAAAAAGAAAAATGGGCAATTTCTCTCCCAATATCCAGTTATTAATGGCCCTAAGGCATGACCCACCAGACAGGACATGAAAGGGTCCAAACCCCCTCCTCACAATGGGAAAGGATTTCACTTATGTCTTCCCACAGGACCAACACAGGCCTATTTAGGTTCCAGCTCAAAATGTTCAACAGGTACACACTGATCGAGAAAATGTCCTGACTCTGAAGAAAAAAGGGCCCAAACAAACTTCACCACCAGGCCAGTATTAACTCACAAAAACATTCTCCAACAAGAAGATCTAGTCCAAAAGGAGGCTCCACCCACCCTCTCCTGGTTGCAACATATCCAGTGTGCTGTGAAACTTCCTCCTATTACTACCCACCCTAATGCTTTGCAGTGCTTCTCCTTGCCACAGTCTCCATTAGCCTCTCTTTACAGGAGCCACAAGGAAATAATTCCCTGAGACCACCCTGCCCCCCAGGCATGCCCCTCTCCCCCACATTCCCAGTCTACCTCTCTGGGTCCCACTTGACGTCCAATTCTCAGTGCTTTCTTAATGTCTCTGTTTCATTTCTGTACCTCGTTTTTAGTCCACTTCTTACAGCTGTGCCTATTAATGCTTTACAAAACAAACCTTCAATGCCCCTTTTTCACAGATGCTGCAGGATATTTCCCTCTTTAACGTCCATCCTCTTTGCCTTGCAGGATTCTCCTCTAAACCCCATCCAATGGTGTTTTCTTAAATGTCACTATTTCCAAACCAACATGTGATAACTCCCCTGTGCTTCTCTGGTGCCAAGGGCCTATTAGTTCTTGTACCAACTCTTTTCTCCAAGGTTTTACACCCTACTAAAGATTATTACACAGGTTTACTTTTATGAGCCCCAGGAACTTGCCCAGCAGCTGAGAAAAGACCAAGAAAGGAGAAAGATCATCATGCTGCCCATTAGCATCCACTGGAGCTAAGCTTGTCCAGACACATCATTTGGTTGGTGACCTCCAGGATAATCTCAACAAAGACATGGCCCCCACCACTGCCAGCCTCGAATCTCTCCAAGGACAAGTAACACCTTTACAGGGGTCATGCTAGACTTAATAACCACTAGACAAAGTGAAACTTGTGGGAGGGATGCTGTTTTTACATTAATGACTCTGGGTTTGTGAAACAAAACATACAAGTCCTTAGAAACCTCCAGAAGGGCCTACAGGCTTGCTATATCCCAAATGCCTCTGTGCCTTGGTATTTAAATTCCCTAATTGCTTGATCCTGTTTTTACAGTGACAGGTAAACAACATTGCCAAGATCACCACCAATCAAGTCCTAGTTCAGTATTACACCTCCCCCATATAAATAAAAAACAAAGGAGGAGCTATAGGACTTTCACAGAGCTGAGGTAGGGTAGGAGCTTGGAACCCTGGAAGTCTCATTCTGAGAATGGAAAATGTTCGATTGTTTCCCCCCATGACCTGCTCTAACAAACCACAAGCTATGCTGCCTGCTTTCACAGCAAGGCATCACCCCTTCAAAAGTATACAACCTGGAGGTTGTTTACCTGAAGCTGGGACTTATTTCTCCCTATCTGACCATATAAGGTCTTTCTGTCTTGTCCCCAGGAAAACACCTAGGTTCAGGTTATGAGCCCCAACCTGCAAATGGGCTGTTGTTCCTGCATTATTCTAATCAATGGGTTTCCCCTGATGTCTCTGGATACCAAAGACCAGTTCCTCTCTCTATAAAATGTGACCCTGTTCCCATAATGAACTGAGTTACACCCTCTCTGCTGTGTGCTCTCAGGAAGTCTTTATGTCGTGCCAGCTCTCAGAAGCCTTCCATAGAGGACCAAATGCCCTACACTTCTCTCCCGGAGCTGTGCGGCTGGCCTCAGTGAGCTACTTCCCGTGGATGGGAACAGACACAAAGAAATCCTATGAGGAATGCTTTTTAGACTAAGAAAACTGTAGCTCTTTCCTGGAAAAATCTATACATTTTTAACACAACTGCAGAAGACTCATGGAAACATGAGCCTAAGTGCAGGGAATTTTTGTCGGTACAGGTAAATTTTTCTCTAGCTGTCTAAATTTTTCTCTAGTAGCTCTCCAAAGCTCAAGAACTTTCACTGATACAGGCAAAAAGGAACCAGTAAGTGACCTGACCAGTGGCATACAGTATTTAAATGACTCGTCTTTAAATGGCAATCCCACTGGACATCAGAACCAGTTTGGAGACTGAGATGACCATTTATTTCTTGAATCTGAGTATATCTCCTAATTCCCAGTCTTTTTATTTTCTCTGATGTCGGGGTACACTTCTGCCAGCTTCATCTCTAGAGTCAAAGCCAACCAGTAAAGCCCTACCTGGTTAACAGTACAGATAGTACCAGTTGAGAAGCCAATCTCATCCTACCTCTACCTTGGATTTAGTCATTTTGGGCTGTACCTGGACTCCTCATCACATCTGTGTTGCCAGCCACAGAAGCCACACTGCTACCTTCCCACAACCCCCTTATCTTTCCACAGCTCCCATTCAGAGAAGTCTCACTTGTACCATTCATATAAACAAGTCCTTTGCATACAGTGCCATTCTTCATGAAGTTACTCATCTAAAGATAAGGAATAAGACCAGTCAAGTAACTTGCCTTAAATAATTGAATTCATTACCTTTACATGGGATTTGAATAAAGCCCAAGCCTGAGAACCAAGCCTCTTAACTACTCTATTATTTCTATCTGTGCCTTACTTCCAGTGTGCTTAATTTTTAGACCCTAGTCCTGCTCATTCTACTTTAATGTTTTACCCACAACTATTATACTTTTATAAGCCATGAGAAGCAAGAAAATGCCTTTAGCATTGTAAACCAGGATTAATTTTTTAAAGCTAATAAGAAGATAAGCTGTTTTCTGGTAATATAAACAATACCTGAGATTGGATAATTTATAAAGAAAAAAGTTTTGAGGCTGCACACCTTGTGAATTTTAGATTATGGAATGATTCCTATGTTACTTCATCTCTGGGTGGAAAGTAGAAGGGAAACCGTGTACAAGGGAAAAAAGAAGAGAAGTAGGCTTGCTTTATAACCATTCACTCTTTGGTAACTGATTCAGTCCCATCCAGGCATTCATGCATAAGGGCTCTGCTGTGATCCAAAATCCACCTACTCTGCTCTGTCTCCCAAGGCTGGGAATCAACATGAGTTTGGGAAGAGACAAACCAGATCTAACCCATAACAGATGATCACAGGAGTGTAAATCAGAAGAGAGCTGGTGAGAAAAGGATGCATAGCTTTCTAAGGAACATGGAATGTTCCAGTTGCACACTGCAAAAGCTGAAAAATCATTTGTTTTCAACAAGTGTCTTACCAGAGACAAGAGAATGATTTGGCAGATCTGATGTTGAGCAGATGTCACCAACCGCTGTGAACTTGAAAGTATTTTCTTGCTAAGCACTCAGCCCTCCTAGGGGATTATATGACTCACCATGCAAATGCAGGGGAAGTATGAAGGGCAACATTTCTTCTAATGCAATGAATATGTACACAAAATATGAGAGATGATGGAGGATCTCGCTGTCATATTTTCCACACCTTGGGTGTTGGTAGATAGAGAGCAGCCAACAGCAGTCTCCACAAACCGTGGTGTACAGAACGCTTAAAGTCAGTCTGAGTATAACATATTTGCCTTCTCTTTATTTGAACCACCCACCTGCTGTTTGGGGTAATAAAATAATAAATACAAAAGTGCCCTAGAAGTTTTTTGCATGTATTTTTATTTAAGTTGCTTCTAGAGCCCTTTAGCACTGAGAGTGCTGGCTTTGAAAGGCATCCAGGAAGTTTCTCTCATGGGAAGCCTCTCTGGTTTTGTTTGGAGAAAATTTGCACAATTAACGGAGTAATATTTACAGTTATAAAAATGTTGGAACAGCCTAGATTTCCAACAAGTACAAAATGAATTGCTTATAGTATACATATTTGACAACATGTAATACTAAAAATAACTTATGGCACCACTATAATTACATTAAGAACTGTTTGCATTATATAGGGGGCAAAACGATGCTGTGTTTTGTTATGTAAGATGCAAAGGACTTGTAAATGCCTTCAAAAGGGCAGGAGGATTATGAATGGCTATGTTCTTTATTGGTTTTGTGTTTTAAATGGCGGCATTATAAATAACAGAAAATGTAATCTAAATTTGCATGGCTAAAGGCCTTCCTCACATTAATGTGCAAGGTTTTCTTCCTACACAAAGAGTCACTCCCTTCTGCAAATATCACCTTAATCTTTCCCTCTGTCAAAAGCTATCCCTCTTCAAAGAGGATCCTTTACTTTCTCACTTTGATTTGACTACTCAGTCTATTGAGATCTGCCTGCCTCCAGGTCATTGCTTTGAAAGTGTTCATATTAAAGTAAGCAAAATTCACCTTGTTGCTGAAAACAGTTTTTGGTATTTTATCTCAGCATTTGATATTCCCTCACCTTTCAGTCAGCCCTCCTTTTCATCCCAGGCTCCTGATCCTCCCCCTATTCCTCAACTTAGTTGTTCCTTTAGTTTCTGTACCGTTTTCTCTTTCCATCTGGTCTCATTGTCCCTCAGGGATCACAGACATACTTAATAAGTTTTATTTATGTGCTGGTGAGTCCCAACTTGGGCCTCCATCTCTAAAGCATTTGTATTAATTATCTATTGTAGCATAAATATTTCTTATAAATGTTAGCGGTTTAAATTAACACACACTTTGTTGTTTCTACAATTTCTTTGGGGTAGAAATTCTTGCATAGTTTTCATGGGATTCTTTGATTTCCTCCTATCACAAAACTGCAAGTGAGGTCTGAGCCTTGGTCTGCAGTCTCACTTGAAGGCTCAATTAGGAAATGCTCACTCAGATTGAAAACCCTCTCCAGTACTCTGCAGGCAACTGGACTGAACAAGTTCCTTGCCTGTGAGTTTTCTGTTTCTAGGGCAAAATGCAGAAGAAAGTGAGCTTACGCAGAAACAAATTTATTTTGGCATTTGGTTTCAGTCCATAGTAGTTTGGCTTTGTTATTTCTGGACCCTGGAAAGGTAGAATTATTATGCCAGGGAGCATGGGATGAGCAAAGCTTCTCTTTTAATGTGTCTTCGAAGCAGCAATGGGGGAGAGCACCAAGATGTAATTCCCAAGTGCATGCTACCAAGAACTCTCTTCACTCCCTTCAACAAGGCCTTAATTCCCAAGTTTCTGTCACTTTCCAGAATCTCATCAATCTACAAAGGCATCAATGGATTAATCTTTTGATAAGGTCAGAGCTTTCGAGGGTAAATCACTTCTATAAAGTCCCACCTCTGAAAATAGTTGGGCTGTCAACTTCTTAGCATGTGAGTATCTAGGAACATTTAATTGGTTGGTTGATTGATTGATTGATATTTGAGACAGGATCTCACTATGTAGCCCTGACTCACTTTCTGAGAGCTGATATTACAAGTATACACCACCATACCTGGTTTAGGGGTCATTTTTTGGTCATAGCACTAGTAGGTGGCAGGGGGCCACTTTTCCTGCCTTGCTGATTTGCTTGCTCTTCATCCAGGGAAGTTGGAGTCATTATTGTGTATAAGCTGTGAAAAACACAGAATGAGCACATACATAACAAGGCAGGTTTCACAATCTTCTACGACCTGATTAGAGAAGAAAAAGCTCAACATTTTCACAGTCTGTGATCAGAAGCAAATTATTCAAGCAGACTGCCAGGAAATAAGAAATACTGGGGGTCTCATAAAAGGCTGCCTTCCACAACTATAGACCAGATACCATACTTTCCCCTTTTCCATAGAGATAGACATTATCCCATTTGTAAGAGCTGGAGAGATGTCTTATTGTTTAAGAATAATTGTTACTCTTCCATAGGACCCAGGTTCAATTCCCAACACCCATATGACAACTAACATCTCTAATTCCAGTTCCAGGGAAACTAATTCTTTCTTCTGGCTTCCTTGGGCACCAGACATACATGTGATGCACAGACACACATACAGGAAAAATACCCATACACATAAAAGAAAGATTGAGAAATAAAATTTTAGAAAGTCCCACTAGTAAATGCAAACTATGAAAATATGAACACATCTATACCCCATCTCCAGTGAAAGTTTATTTCAATCTCTTCAGTTTAAAAGCACCAACATACAACAGTTTTTGTAATTGGAAACATAGATACAAAATAAAAGTGCGAAGGGGAGCATTTGGGAAGAGGAAAGATGCTAACGTGAGTGAAGACCAAGAGAGTGCATTGAAGAAAATGAGAAATGAATATCACATGTTTTCTCTCATATAGAATCCAGACACACATGCACATATGCACACATGCACACACTCACCCACATCTTCTATACCCACACACACACCCCATAACCCACACACATGCACCCCTCATGTACCCCCATGCACATGTATACACACACACATACACACACGCACATACCCCCCACAAGAATACACAAACCCCACACACATACATGCACCCATACATACCCACAAACACATGCCCCCCCACATGCACACACACACACATACATCCCCTCACACACACACACCAGCATACTTTTGCACACATGTGCCCCCACTCCTCCCCACACACATGCACACATACACACAGCCTCCCTCCAACAGGACATGAAAATGGAGGGTGAGCAATTTGGAAAAAGGAGAGGGACCAATAGGAGAGGGAAAAGGAGACAAGAGAAAATAATGGGGAGTGAATATGGACAAAGTATAATGGTATATGAGTATGAAAGTGATATCATAATATAGCATAACATCAATTTCACAGGATTTAAATTTTTTTAAAGAAACAGATGCATGTATTCTTTTGCTTGTACATTCAGTTAATTATGTGCTCTTGAGACTCAAAATTTCCAAATACCTGTTAGAGTTTTCTGTCCACATGTCCATCTTTGGCTATCCCAGTTCATAAGCTGTTACCACATTGGCCTACAGCATAACTTCTATCTGACCTTGCCTTTTTCCAATCCAGCAGTAGTGACAATAGCATATTTCTACTTAAAATTGTTTACAATTCTTAATATGTCAGTCATGTTCTGTGTTGAACAGGAACGTCTAGAAATAAAAATTCAATAAACTTGTGATTCTCATAATGTAAACTGCAGACATGCAAAGTCTTCTCAACAGGAATATACACGTGTTAAATGGGAAATACCGTGATGGGCCCAGTTCTCTATTGAAAACATAACAAAACTCCTTAATAAGATGTAAGTGGAAGCAGCTTGGGGTGGAACCTCAGTTTCGGGGAAAGAAAACTTAAAGCAGTTGTGTTTGTTTGCTGAAACTGATATAAGTTATTTTCAAAAGCATACATAATCTTTTGGGGAGGCCAAATCCCTTGAAGATATTTATCCACTATTATATAACTTTTCAGGCACTCTCAATTATTAAAATTTTCATAACAGTTCTTAGACACTCAGACCTATTTGTTATACTATCATCATCTCTCAGATTATCTGCTAACCCACAGAGTACCAATGTAAGAACAAGAAAATGGGTGCTAGGGTGATTGCTCAGTCAGTGTATGCCAGCCAATCATGCGAACCTGAGTTTGATCCACCTAGTGTTGGCATGTGCTTGTAATCCCATTACTGGGGAGATAGAGACAGGTAGATCTCTGGGCTTTGATGGCCACCTAGCCTAGCCAAGTTGGCAAATCAAAACCCAGTGAGAGACCCTGTCTCAAAATAAACAAACAAAAATTAGGGTGGATGGATAGCTTTCACATGTACATACATGTATGTGTACCCACACCCACAACACACTTGAACACACAAAACACTCACACAGAGGGGAGGAGATGAGAGGGGGAGAGAGACAGACAGAGATAGGGAGAGCCTTAGAGAAACACACAAAGAGAGCAGAAAACTGATGTTCCTTCTTGGCAGCTCAGAAATTGAATGTCTCCTCAGATCATATGAGTTACTTGAAATGTGAAGATGCTGTGATGTGATTTTTAAGAAACCCACTCTTTCTTTCTTTAGTGTGGTCATATTGTGAAGACAGCTAAGAATGCAGACGGCATTTTCTGATCAATTGTGGCATAGTTGGTGGTCAAATATTTCAAATACATCACACTATAAGGGGTGTTTCCAGTTTTACATTGGCTGTCTGTGAGCCAGCTGCCTACACACCAGCAAACCTAGGCTTGCCAACTCTATAGTGGAAGTCATTGCTTGGCTTTGCTTCATTCTACTGTCCATAATTTCAAAGCATGAATTACTAGATTCCAAGAAAATATTCTCCATCTTTAAGTTCATTTTCACTGGGTCAAGCTCCCAGGCTCAGAAAACAGTTGATACTTAAAATTTCAACAGCCCCCATTAAAACTAGTTTATGAAAACTGACCTTTCATGGGGACATATGGAAAAGAATGATAAAAACCCTTAAGACTTGGTTTGGCAAAGACAATCTCCTATTCAGTCATGTGTAATGTATCTGGCACTTAGCTATGGTACTTTGAGGCTGGCAATTGAATTACCTTGGACAAAGACCAAAACTCTAGCATTAAAAGCTGATCTTTAGATCTCCTCTTAAGTTAACGACAAATTTAAAACACTTAACAACCGCTTACGTGTCAAAAATAAAATATTATGTTAACCCGATTTTAGTTGGGTTTTTTTTTTTTTTTTCTGGTCAGGATTTCATCGAATAGCCACTGTCCTGGAAACTGCTCTGTAGACCAGTCTGGCACATGCCTCTGCCTCCCAAGTGCTCATTAAAGATGTGTGGCACCAACTCCCAGCTGAAATAATCATTTTTTGAATAGCAGTGTTTCATTTACATTCTTTTAAAGAAAAGAATGCAATTTGAAACAGTTGGAGTAAGTTGTTTCTTGAGATTTATTTTCTTTTTAAGTGTGTGTATGTGTGTGTTCCTCTGTGGGGGTATGGGTTTGTAAGTAAGTACAGGTACATTCAGGGGCCAGAAGAAAATATCAGATCCCCTGAAGTAGAGCTAACAGGAAGGTGTGGGGCTCCTGACATGGATGCTAGGAACTGGAGTAGGATCTTCTGCTAAAGCGTCCCATGATCTGAACCATTGGGCCAACTCCAGTTCCATAGGGCAGACTTTTAAAGCAAATATTACAGATATGGAAACCAAGGTGAGACTTAAGAGCTTGGCTTGTGGCATTAAGAAAAATTGGTACATGAAATGCCAGCCCTAGACAAAAGTTGAAGCTGAATATCTTCTCACTGTAACCCATAATATTAAGAGTATATTTTTTGAGATACAATGTAGCAGATCTTGAGTTGTAGTTCTTCCTTTAAGTGTATCTGATAATAAATAATAAACTATTAGCCACCAATGACTTAGAGAATCATTCATGCCTTCTTAACACCAGTATTTTATGATCGTTTTTGAACAATTGCTTTCTAAATAAAGTTTTATTTATGCACATGTATACATGTGTGCCAAGCATAGTGGGTACTCATAAAAGCCAGAGGAGAACTTTAGATCCCCTGGAGCTCAAGTCACAGACAGTTGTGAGCTGCCCAACATGGGTGCTGGAAACCGAGCTCTGGTCTTATGGAAGAGCAGAAAGCACACTTAACTACTGAGCCATTTCTCCTACCCTGAAGTAATCTCTTAGTCATGATTGACCTATTATAACAGAAGTGGCTATGATTGTCTATAGATATGCTTATTATTGGGAATTTCCTGTTGATTTAAAGGACCATTGGGATGAGCCGCTGAGTCATGGGATAAAGCACATGCTCGGCAAGCATGAGGACTGTAGTTCAGATCTGTTAATCCGAGTGAAGCCTGCTGCAGTAGTAGAGCACATTGGTAATCCCGAATACCTATTGTGAGATGGGAAGTGGAGACAGGACAATTTCCTGAAATTCACAGGCCACCTAGCTTCCCAAACACAGACATGCTGTTTAAAGCCAGGGATAAGGTGAGGATCTAAACTCCAGGCTGTCCTCTGGCCTCTACATATGACATTTACATAGGAGCATTAGAACATATATGAACATGCATACACACGTAGGTACACCATACACACCATATCCATATACACCTAAGATATTTTTACTTTAATAGCTTAGAATTATTTATATTATTCTTTCCCCTGAAAATTCATATTAAACAGGCTCTATAGACTCATCCAAAACCATGTACCATTTCATTACAATAATTCAATATTTATCATACTGTTTCCTATGTCCCTTCATTCTTTTTCTTGGAAAATGGAAGTTAGAAGTTGGTGATGGAGGAATCAGTCATGGTGCAATAAAGCAAAGTTTGAAAAATAATTTAGGACTACAACGTGAACAAGAGGCAGTAGCAGTCTCCTATATGGTATCTAGCAAAGCATGGAAAGATGAAACAGGGGCACAGACTTAGTCTGATAATTTCATACGTATATGCAATGTATTGTGATTATATTTGCCCATGTAACTTTCTGTTATTCCTCTTCCTTCTCTTCTGAACCCCTTCTTTACAACTTAGTAGTATACCACTGAAGACAAGGACACCCCCTCCCACAGCAACCATTAACAGTCAACAGTTCCTCAGGAAAGAATAGGACCTCATAGATCCTTCCTCTAACCATGAGGAAATACATGAAGGAAATCTTATGCAGGTATCCATTGAAGCTGCATGCTCATGCTTTCAAAGACCGACAGAGATATTTCAAATGGGCATCCTCAACAGTGATGGAATATGAGTCACTTGGAGACAAGTATGGGCAGTAACATGGTTTAAAATATTTGCAAAATATTTCCAGTAAGGTGGTACAGGTGTAAGGTGTGTAGGCTTCTAGTCAGGCCCCAGGAAAGTAAATGTGTTATTTAGCTCAGAAAATGAATTGTGGCTGGTGATAATAGGGTGAGGACAGGCTGGAATACATAGGGGTGCTCAGGGTACAGGGTAAGAAGAAGGTTTGGGTTTGAGTTTCTCTCCACGCATCGGATTTTTAAACATAATAAATTAGACCTGCTTGCTGTTCAGAGAGGGGTTATAATGTAGAATTTTGTAAAGGGAAACAGCAGTCAAATCATTTCTTTTGTATAATGATCTGCTGTTAAAAGAATTTTGAGCAGAAGAGCAAGGCTAGAAACAAACCCACCAGGATGCAGTTACATCTTCAAAGCACCAAATCTCACTTTCATCCTTATTAGAGTTATTGTTCAAAATCCCTAATCACTGACATTTATCTGTGTTTGGGTCATGATTTCTCAACAAGATTGTAAGCTTGAGGAATTTGATAGACTTAATATTTTTTCTTATTACTAAGTCGATAATAAATCTTCAGAAAAATACACTGATTCTTTTCATTGAAAACTGGAAAACGAGAGACTGACTGTAAAAACAAAGTCTGAAATGCCTAGTTCAGTAGTGATTAGCTGTGTCAAAAATGGGAAGGCTTCCCCGTTTCCATAGGCAGTGGAGATGCCATCAGGTGGCCAAGTTCTGAATCACAAGTCTTATCTGTCCCCTTCTTAGGCTTACAGGGAAGGAGTGTGTGTTGTGTGGTGTGTGTGTGTGTGTGTGTGTGTGCGTGTGTGTGTTTATGTATGTATGTATGTATGTATGTATGTACACAAGTCAGTTAGTTTTGGGGGGAAGGGTGTCTGAACTGAGGACCTCATGGATCCTGTGTGAAGCATTCTACTACCGAGCCACGCCTCTCATCTCTAGTTGAGTGAATTTTTAAATCTACCCCAACAGCTTCTGAATGGAGACTTGGAATACTGGAGGATGTTTGTGCAGTTCTACAGACGCAGGAAAGCCCTGTGCACTTTTCTCTCAAAGAGAAATGATTTCTCCTTCTTCTACAGTGATTGAATGTCTTCTCTGGTGCTTACTGCCAGGAAAGCAAGACTTAACTCGGATATCTTAATCTCACCATCAGATGGAGGAAGCCATGCACGCTGGAGTTGGAGACATTTTGTTTTCTCTTTTTCTGTCTTCAGTCTTCCTTCAGAGATTGAAAGGAAAGTCAAGATAAGAAGTTTGGAGTAGATGTGGAATTCTTTGTGCTTCACGATGTAATAAAACTAACCACGTGCATAGCATCTTCCTCCTTTTCCCACAGAGCTGCCACAAGTGACTTTTTTCTTTTACCGCAGAGCCTTGGTGCTCAATTTGTATTTTCTCCACTCAAAAAGTCTTATGAATGCGATTATTTCCCAATTCAACTTACTTATTAAAGAGGGAGCAACATTCTCTTTTGACATTCTGTATATTAAGAAAAAGTAGAATTTGGATAATATGTTTTCACACCTAAAACACAGTTGCCAGCATGTAATTGGTGGTCAATAATATTTGTTAAAAAAACTAATACAAATGGCCTCATCTATATAAATTTTATGTTTTTACTTATAATTTATTTTCATTATCTGTCGTTAAACTCAGTTATGAGAGAAGCAGAGTGAAATAGAATTCTCAAGAAGTCATTCTATTATGCTGTTATTAGCAAATACAAATACAGAGGAAAAATGTTTTTATTATTATTGCATGTACTTGTGTATGTGTCTGGGAGGAGCACATATGGAGATGGGGGGGATAACTTTGTGAAGATAGTTTTCTCCTTCCACCTTGCCATGGGTTCCAGGGATTGAACTCATGCCATCAGTCATTGCGTGGCAATGCCTTTGCCCCCTGAGCCACCTCACCAAGGACGAAAAGGAAATATTGTGCAGCCCTGGACAGTGTAAACAAGGGTAAAGAAGAAATAGGCATCCTACAAAAGGCTTTCTGCAAGATAGGACTTTGACATAATCCTAACACTCTGGGATGACTTGTTTCGAAAATGACTACAAAGTCTAATAAATAACAGCAGCACTAAGGCCTCCTTAGCTCTTTTGTGATGAATAATAAACCTCTTTACTCTGCCCACAGATTCTTGCTTTGTCCCTTCACTTGGTTATGTTTTTCTTCTGGACCTTGGTAGTGCATCTGTGAGGAACAATTGCTGTGTAAACCTCATATCACGATGACCTCTAATATTCTTAAAATATGAAGGAGAGAATATCCTTAGAGGTCATTTAGAAGTTATACAATGGAGTGATGTTGCACCAATAACACCTGGAAGGTACAATCAAAGAGGTAACAAGGCTACCTTACTCTATCTAGGCCAGTAGCCCCCTTGCCTCTGAAATGCAGGCTAGTTGCCAAGGGAAAAGAGGGGGATCATGTTTCCTTTTGTGATCAGAGTAATGATCTCTTCATGTTATTATAGAAGCAAAAGTAGATTAAAATATCATAAAACCTACCTGAATTACTAAAAATAAAGAGTCAATTTCTTCTTAGACTATAGCTACTTCTTACAGAGGTAGGACTTGAGCAGACCCAGAGGTGTTGTCTAGAACATAAAATGTAACTACAAGGACCTGAAGGAAACTCTGAGTTACATCCAAGGGTACAATGGATGTTGTCATAGGACTGTTTTGCTTAAAAAATACAATATATCAAAGCAAACTAATCACTGAAAATATATATATATCATGTATGTGAGCCAATAGGTTGTACATAATGTGTGTATAGTAAGTAAATTCCCAAAAAGAGAAGTATAGAAGTAAATTGTTATCAAACATTTGAAATTTTTTCATTAACCAATACATAAAAACTTGGATTTTTTTAACTTTAAAATTTTTATTTATTTTTTTTATTCTGTGAACCACATGCATGCAAGTCCAGAAAAGAACATCATATTTCATGGGACTGGAGTTACAGATGGTCTTGAGCCATTATGTGGATGCTGGGAATGGAGTCCAGTCCTCTAGAAATGCAGCATGTATCCTTAAACACTGAGCCATCTCTCCAGCCTACATAAAAATTTGGATTATAATGACATATTTAAGTTGATTGAACTTCCTTCCAGTTAGTCATTAGGATATGGAATTTTCAGCTCACAATTACTTCCTTTGACTGATTGTGCTTTTGAGACACCTAAACTCAGGCTTCATAAATGCCTCACAGTTTGATCCCAGAAACATTGAATGCTTGATGGTATTTAGGCTCTTTTCCTGAGGCCTAAGGCTGGTTTTATCCCAAGGCTTGGTATACTGTCAGTAAAAATCATAAGGCTTGTTCTGCCATTAAGCTAGATTTTGTCTAAACATGAGTAAAAGAGAGAGGACTAAGTTTTTAGGCCAGAAACAGCAGCCAGCATGCAGGATAACAGCGAGCCTTTTCAAAATGATCAAATGGTTTCAGAGCTGCTATAATCTCTGGATTTCTTTAAGCTATACACATTTCAAATTGGTTGGCCATGGTTATTCTTATTAATTCTCTAGCAATATTATGAACTAAGCTTGGCACCATGAGATAGTCTTTATTTTATCATCTGAATGACCTTTCTAAAACTTTAAAGTGTCTAAAATTATTTCTAGGCTGCATGTATTTAAACCTTTAAGAGATTACTACTACCATTAAATTGAAATCCAATCTGGGAAGTCAGTGTAACAGAATCAGACCAGCAAGCTGCAGTTCCAGGTTCTACTGCCTTTTAAACCTGTTGCATGCTACTTTCTTTGCCTGGAAAATGAGGAGAATAATTTCAGCTACCTCATGAAACCATTAAGAGTATTTAAGGAGATAATTTACCTAAAGCCATTCAATAGCTTCCTAGCACACAGTATTTAATGCTAACCAATATAATATTGATACAGAATGAGGGGCCCTCTGCGGTGGGACTTATATTTGACTTCTAAATAAGTATGTCTGAAATTCTGTTGGATTTCTTCAAAGATGATTTGTCTCATTTACACATAAAGCCTTGGGTGTCGTCAGCCCTGTTTTCAGGCATAGAGAGTACACCATCTTATAACCATCACTACCCAATTCTTCGTCATGTGCTGTTATCCAACTGTGTAGAGTTGTCTTTTTACGTAAACCAGAGTGATTATATATAGAATATCAATCTAGAGAGATGAATAGACAGGAAGGAAGGAAGGAAGGAAGGAAGGAAGGAGGAAGGAGGAAGGAAGGAAGGAAGGAAGGAAGGGAGGAAGGGAGGGAGGGAGGGAGGGGAGGGAGGGAGGGAGGAAGGAAGGAAGGAAGGAAGGAGGAAGGAAGGAAGGAAGGAAGGGAGGGAGGGAGGGAGGAAGGAAGGAAGGAAGGAAGGAAGGAGGAAGGAAGGAAGGAAGGAAGGAAGGAAGGAGGAAGGAAGGAGGAAGGAAGGAAGGAAGGAAGGAAGGAAGGAAGGGAGGGAGGGAGGGAGGGAGGGAGGGAGGGAGGAAGGAAGGAAGGAAGGAAGGAAGGAGGAAGGAAGGAAGGAAGGAAGGAAGGAAGGAAGGAAGGAAGGAGGAAGGAAGGAAGGAAGGAAGGAAGGAGGAAGGAGGAAGGAAGGAAGGAAGGAGGAAGGAGGAAGGAAGGAAGGAAGGAGGGAGGAAGGAAGGAAGGAAGGAAGGAGGGAGGAAGGAAGGAAGGAAGGAAGGGAGGGAGGAAGGGAGGGAGGGAGGGAGGGAGGGAGGGAGGGAGGGAGGAAGAAGGAAGGAAGGAAGGAAGGAAGGAAGGAAGGAAGGAAGGAAGGAAGGAAGGAAGGAGGAAGGAAGGAAGGAAGGAAGGAAGGAGGAAGGAAGGAGGAAGGGAGGGAGGGAGGGAGGTAAAAGGGTTAGAGAAATGGTCTAGCCCCTGGCCCCAATATGTTGACAGCAAGACAGAAATTGCTTTAAATTTCCCAAAATCCTTACTAACAAAAGCCTCTTTTGACTAAAGATATCCAATTTTGAAAGTTAGAAAGTCCTAATTTGTACTTTGCTGTACTAGCTTTTTTTAATTTTTTTTTTAATTTGTACTAGCTTTCTAGGAAAGTCTACATTTCCTTCAGAAAGAATGTGGTAAAAGGCTGCTAAGCAAAAGGATTGGAGAAGTCATGAGAAGGATAAATTGCAGAGACTATAATTCTGTTTACCAAAGATTATAAAGGTGACCTATTCTGAATCTCAAGAGGTCCTACTCATCCTTAATTCAATAAATATTTGATTCACTGTCCTGGTTAGTTTTACATTAACTTGACAGAAGTTAGAGTCATCTGAGAGGAGAGTACATCAACTGGGAAAATGTTTCCATAAGATCCAGCTATAGGCAGGTAACCCAAAAGGGCATTTTCTTAATTAGCGACTGACTGGGGGAGGGTACAGGCCATGGTGAGTGGGCATACTCCTATGCTGGTAGTTCTGGGTTCTATAAGAAAGCAGGCTGAGCAAACCATAAGGAGCAAGTCAGGAAGCAGCACTCCTCCATGGCTTCTGCATCAGCTCCAGTCTCCCAATTCCTGCCCTTTTTGAGTTCTTGTCCTGACAGCTTTAAATGATAAACTGTGATGTGGAAGTGTAAGGGAAATAAACTCTGTCCTCTCCAAGTTGCTTTTGTTCATGATGTTTCATCACAGCAATAGTAACCCTAACTAAGACAGTCACTTTATAACTATGTATTTAGAAATTGCTATTGAGAGGGCATCACTCATAATACTGAATGTTTATATGACATAGTTATGCAGAGTCCATTTCTAAACATGATTTTTTCCCCATCTTCCTCAATGTATTGCTACATGGTGAATGGTAGATTGGCCCATGTTTCCCTTGATATAAATACTGACATGGATACACAGAATTGATAAAGTTTCAGATACAATCATAATAATGCTAGGACATGCTTGGGTTACCTAGGGAATTCAGGCTTTTTTGGTATTGACAGGGATAATTAACATCACAATTATGAGTTATGTTAATATTGCCTACCAAATTTACATTCCCACATTTCTCATCCATGACTTCTCATCATCTGTTTTTGGTTCTACTTGGTCTCATGGGAAGTGTTCTCACGGCCAGAAAAGAGTAACTGTTTACTGATTTCTTATACAATTGCTAGTAACTCAAAACAATCTTGTCATTTCCCCTTCATCACATGTCTCTCATTTTACTTTCTCTCTTGCCTTTTTATAACATAATATAATATATATATATATATATATATATATTACACAGAAATATATATATGTGTGTATACATACACACACACACACACTCACGCACAATGTGTACATGATTAAAAAGAGTAAACTTCTCCTAATTTCTTCTCATCGGACACTGTTAGTCTATCCATAACTATATAAATAAGTACCCCCTATGTTTTTCAGTATCATGGGATTCAGGTTTAAGTTTTTCCACATTGGAAACTGAGAAATTATTTGGATTGATTGTGCTCATTTAGAGTTTTAAGATGCTTATCATGGTGATGCTTTGATTTTTCTTACTTAAAAATTGATGCATAATTGCCGTTCAACTAATTGCATATATATGAGGCATGAAATTCAAAAGATTTGACCAAGCCAAGTTCATGAAGGCTTCACAGTTCAGGTAATGAACGCAGGCTCTGCCTCAGAATTTACTTCTGATCATTCATAATGCCTCTTCTAGCTGCTATGTGCCAGCAACCTACTCCATTGTCAAACTGCCTATGCTCCTTGCTCTAATCCATGCTGGTTCACCTCTGAACCTATTCCTCCCTGAAAACTTATTCTCCCAGAAAAATCCATATAATGCATATATTGGATTTGCAAATAGAGTAAATTACCAAGTTAGGTTAAAAGGGAACAGCAACAATTACCTCACTGATATTATCAAGGAAAATATTTTTTTTTCCCTAAAGGTTTCCTTCTGGGAGTCCAGAAGAGACTTCTGTAGAATGCTCAGCATTCTAAAGCCTATGTTTGTTTTCAGCACATTTAAAGTTAAATATTTTTCATTCTTCTGAATAGGGCAGACAAAGGCTTTAATTAAACAAATGTCACATGGGAACATTGCCCTCCAAGCCTTTATTGGTCCTAATTAGCAGATGCAGCTGTAGACTTTTTCAATACTAGATAGTCTGTTTATTATGTCCATTTATATCACAAGCATCAGGGAGCATGCGGAAGGCACCCCAGAATTATCAGCTTTAATTAAACTTATCTCAAATGGTGAAGAAAACACCCCATGTAAAATGGTTCAGGTAATAGAGGGAGATGAAAATGTATCATATTTGGAATATTCCTAGGGCTTCTTTGGGAAAACTAAAGGAGAATATTTGATACTCTTATTGTCAGCAACTGTCTGAGAGACATAGACACATGGGGAACAGGCTGCTTTATAAAGATATATACCAACCAAATTCAAGCATTTCACTCTCCTGTCTAGAGTTCCTGAGTGACTGCCTGGGTTTCGTTAGATTTCCTACTAAGTAGATGGCATAAGCATCTCATTCTGATGCTATATAATTTATTTATAGCATTTATATATATATTATATACATATATATATATACATATATATATATTAGATCTGGAAGCTCATAGAAATTTATTTTATGGATGATAGATGACAGATAAATAACTAAATCAGAGAGATGGTTGATAGGAGATAATTGGTACTTGGCAATTTCTGGATAAAACACACAAGACTCAGAAATATCAAGTCCTGAGACTTGAGAGATGGCTCAATGGGTAAGAGCACTTGCTGTTTTCCGAAGGACCCAGGTTTGAGTGTCAACATCCATGAGGCAGCCCACAACTACCTGTAACTGCAGTCCCAAGATGTCCTCTACAAGCATGTGATGCACAGACACACATGGAGGCAAAACATCGTATCACCAAATCAATAAAAATAAATACATGATGCAGAGGTTTATGCTTAGTTATGTCTAAAATGGTTGTGCTGTGCACTGTTGGGAAAAGAGCTGCCTAGGCCTTGACATTGTATTGTCTACAGGTGTTGACTTTACATAAAAGATGTCTGATTCTTCATGATCTGCACACGGTAGCAATAGAACACCTGAGGAGTTTTGGTATCAATAAAAACCCTGAGATGAGCTTCTCAGGATTCCACTGTCCAGATGGCATTTGCCATGATAGTGGTTCCCTCTGCTGAGGTCTGGCAGGGTTTGCACCTCTGAAAATGCCTCTGTATCTTCCTTGGTGAGTCACCACAGTAGGTGTACAACTACAAATACATCTTGAAAAAATGGATTAAGAATACTAAAAAGAAACCATGACCACTCCTCAAAGTGAAGAGCCAATAGTCTTAAATCTTCTGATTTTACAGCTTGTCCCATTCTGGATGCATTGCTAAAGTGACTGCCATAGGGGATTGCTCAGACCCTCCATTCATGCCTGAGGCTCATTTCTATTTTCGCAGCTGCAGGAGTTTGCTGACTGGATAAAGCTCTTGCCTTAGTCCTTCTCTGGGAATTGCTCTTTAAACACTGGATCTGACCCAAGGCTATACCAGGCTCCTATGATATAACCTAGAACATGCCTGAAGAGCGATCCCAGTTCTATGTTCCCGAGGAGATGAGCTCTGTAGTTACTGCAGCACAAGTCACAGTTTCTGTGTGTTCAGGTTTATTGCCATCACCCCTTTTGAAGGTGATGCCATTTCTACGAACAAATGTCTATACTAGAGTCTGTTTACTGGGGCCCAACCTGTGCCAGCCTCTCACCCTAACGTGTTAACTGTCTTTCACTCTTGCCACAGGGTGTTTTCAATAGACTTCATCTGTGGGCTGAAATGTGATAATAAATGAGCTATGTGTATCTGAACTGTCATTGGGATGTTAGCCAGAAAAGTCAGCAAAGAGATAATTTCCAATTCAACTGGATTTAGGATAAACATTCATTATGTTTCAGGCATAGCTGTAAACACCTTGCAAACTTCAAAAGCCTTTGAACTGAAGTCCACTTTCTCCAATTCTGGTAGCTCCAGTTTGCCTTGAATCTTTGTGCTGGTAACTTATATTTTCAGCTGAGCACCTGGCAGAGCAGCTCCACTCTCCTAACTCTGAGTATGGCTATAATACTTGCTTTGTCTATATACACATAAGTAGAAAAGCTGTGCGTTTTTTTTTTTGTTTTGTTTTGTTTTGCCGCATTTCCTTTTCTGCAGGAAGGAGCATTGATGCAGCAGAGGATAGGAGCCTTGCTAAACTGGGTCCCCAAGACAGCACTGAACTCCCAGGATAGCTCAAGGTAAACCTGGAGAAAAAGGAAAAAGTAATCATGGTTGTTTTACTTTCCAACTATGCCAGGATGGTTTATTGACACAGCATAACCTACCTAAACTTGATTTACACATAAATTTTCAACTACTATACAGATTATTTTGTTAACCTAAGGTGCATTACCAGTGAATTATAATCTTTCTGCTAGAACTGAAATATCATTAACACCTGAATGTATCTTAAATTGTAGTATAATTGACAGAATTTATGTTTGCAATCAAGTGAATATAATTTAATTTGAATATCCAAGCCATTACATGTGGTTTAATACCCTGGGTTTAATGTTTATTTCTCAGCCTCCATTTACTACTAATCAGATGAAGCTAATACTTTTATTACATCATTGACACAATGATAGTTCAACAAACTAAGGTCATTTAACAAGCTGCCTGACAGCACCAAAAGGTATTTTACAGAATGTTGTCATCCTGCCTTTTTCCCTAAATTGATGGGGAGGGGTGCTGTAAAATGTTATCTTCTGGAAATGACATGGCTACTGTACTCTTGAATTCTCAGCAGCTATTGTTACCACCACAAGATCAAGCCAATAGGCATTCCAGCATGAATAGGGGAGGATATCTCAAGGACCTACCTACAACTGAAGAATTATTTGGCCAATAATAGCTACTGCATCGAGAGAGAGAGGCATTCTTTGAGGATGTGACCCCTTGTAGGATGCTGATACTCCATTGGATGTTCTCACACGCATGCACATAGGTCAGCACTAATTGGACTCAATGGGCTTAAAAACAAAGGACATGAAGCTAGCAAGGGGATGTGTTGTGTGGGATACAAGAGGAGTTGGAGTAGGGAAATGGAAGGTGGATTTGTTAGTTGAATATATGTGAAAGTCACAAAGAACATTTTGTTGTTGTTGTTGTTTTGTTTTTTGAGACAGGGCTTCTCTGTTGTGACTTCTGTAGACCAGGCTGGCCTTGAACTCACAGAGATCCACCTGCCTCTGCCTCCCCAGTGCTGGGATTAAAGGCAGGCGCTACCACCACCACCACCTAGCTTGAAGAACAATTAAAAGAAAATTTTATAACCCTCTTAATGAAAGGCAGACGAACTTTCATATCTGTTTCTTCACTGGGTCCACAACGGTGTGTGATAACATCCAGTAGCCTCTGGAAAACCATCGTACAATATGAGAGTCCAGACCCAGCAATGTGTTATTCATAAACAATTAATATAAAAACAGATCACTGTTTAAAATGCAGATTCTCTAGCCCATCATGGCCAACAGATTAGAATTTTAGAATATGGTGTATATTTTTAGCAAACGCTTTGACATCCCTTCTCTGAGAGGAAAATTTTATTTTAGAGAAAGAAATTTAAATATTTCTCTCCTATATACACACATAAATTACTGAGGCGGTCAAAAGCTTTCAATGGGGTTCTTGAAATAATCTTCATATCACCAAAGGAAGAACACTCACTTTACAATGGCTGCCTCGAAGGAGACTCAAGAGAGGGCATAAAGGAATGTGATTCACACTTCAAAGCAATACATCTAAGGGGAAAATCTTTGTGAATTATTTGTGTCTATGAGTGATACATGAACTGAAGTCTCAGGTGAAGTTAGCTGATGAGGATCAAGGAAAAGGGATCTGGGTCTTGAAGTCTGAGTAACATCAGAAACCTAATGAAATGAGGGCAAAGGCCCTTCAAACCGCTACTCATACAAGTGAGTCATTCTGCTTGGCAACTTTGAGACAGAACTTTTATTTTTGTAGTTTTGGAACAGAGTTGCCTTTAATTAGTCCTTTAATTATTTATTATTGTTATTACTATTATTATTTTTAATGAGAGTCTCACTGTGAGGTACAAGCTAGTCAGACACTGCTGGGCTCATTTGTTTCTTCCAAACCAGTTTCCCAAAGAACTGGGACTAAAGGTGTGTGCCGCTATGCTAGGTCTCCTTATAGTAGGTGTTTTTCAGTAACAGTGAGTGACTTTGGAGCTGCCTGTCCCCTTTCTAGCACCAATTACATCAAGTTACTTTTCCCTACTTCTTACTGTGAGTGACTAAGTCAGCAACAGGAGCTTGAAAATATGCCAAGTTTGACTCTGGTTCTCATGAAGTAATTGAGTTTTCTTCTTCGAGAACAAGAAAACAAAACTCACTTTTGGCTTTTTGATTTGGATTAAAGTGGACAAGAATCTATACATGATGAGATCCTGGAGTAAAGAACAAGAGGAATATAGGTTGGACTGGTCATTGTGGACTGAGGAAATGGTAGGAAGGACTGAGGCTGATCTGCCTTTGGAGGCCAGAATTCCTTGGCTGAGCACTAAGCAAGGAGAATCAACTACAGTTTTGAGATACAGTGGTAGGAGAACCACAGACTTTCAATGTATCATGGATGAAGAGCAAGGACAACCAGAAACGTTACACAGTGATCTCCCTCTGTCTTCCTTGCTCTAGATTTTGATGCCTGGGAAAGACTACTTCATAACTTTTCCCATCGCTCTGTTGTCCTGCCAGAATTCTTACATCACACAGGAGGTCAGAAAGGAAACTATACCAAATGTCTTCCAAGTAGCTTGATGTTGGCTTTCTCACGAATTTGGGTGAGTGAGGTGTCTTTAGACATCTTGAACGAAACTGGGAATTTGTAACAAATGTGATGCTGCTGGCACTCAGCTTATTGAGAAATGTGGACTTATGCTCCATCCAGCACCCTTGCTCCAGTTAAGCCAAGGCAGCCGACAGACTTCCACATTGATTTCTGTTGAAACACAGTGTGCCTACAAGACAAGGACATAGCATTGTCTGAGGAGCACTGGCCCGAGGAAATGAGTTGCTGCGGTTTTCCCAATGGAATGAGTAGGCAGGGGAGTGGCAATTCATCTCAGGTTTGTCTTCACTTCCTTCTAATGTCCAGGAGTCAAATTTGAAGTCACAAAGATGAGTCTTCCATCACTTTCACCACTTTGCTGAAATGGAACCGACTAGAATTATGCTCATCCATTATCAATATTTTGAGAGTGTGGACTATTTTATTCATCATGAGACACAGTCGGTTGGCTCATTCATCAATCTACTCTTCTCTGAGACTCCATTTTTTAGTACTTCTTTTCTCACCTGCAAGTATTTTCTAGGATATCAGACACCAGAATGCCAGCAATGCCAAGAGTCAATGTATCAAGAAGCAGTCTTCAATTAAAGAGATATGGTAATTAGAGGATTAACATACACCTTCCTTGCTGGGGGGACTTGAGCCCCCCAGCTGAGCCCTACTTGCCTTTAATCTTAAGTAACTTGTTGATTTCCTTCTAGTTCTTGTTTCCTGTCACCATTTACCCACCCGTGTTTTCTGTGAACAACTTCCAAATATGTGATTTCCATACATATAATACCTCATCTGTTGCTTCAGGAAGACAGCAACCAAATGTGTATCTTTAAGGTAGAAAGGGATGCAACACATACTTAATGGGTTATGAGGATGTGGACTTAAAAATGAGACTTTGTAGCAACGAAGCAATAATTCCAAGAAAGATGCTAGCTAAGCCCCATGGGCCTTCCCAACTAAGGGAATCACAGCCTTGGTGATTTTATTCTCCATAATAGGAAGCTTTGATGGTTTCTTCAGCAAAACAAGAGCAGGCCTATTTCTTAGGCAGTGTCATATAAAGTAAGCTTACAGAATTGAGATATAAAACTGAAATTTAAGTTTCTGAATTTGACATAAAAACATTACCACAGAGATGGAAATACTCAGTCCTCATGTGACATTTGCATATGCTGGTAGAGAGTGACCTAATGTGATTCCAAATAAGAACAAGAGTTCGTGTGAATACCATGGACTCCAAACAATGGACACTGTAAACCCCCGGGGTCAAAGAACATGGTCTCAGCTCCATCCCTAAATCTGGGTGTACTAAAACTCTTCCATACAAAATCCTTCTCTAATCTTTCCATATTGATGTTCTTTCCTAAACAATACTTGCAAATTACTGGCTAAATTTCAATACCTACTGGCAAATCTTTAGAGGAGGAATGCCTCTGACATTCTCAACTCCTTTTCATCTCTCATTCTTTAAATGTTAACAAATTCAATCCAATGCAAACCATTTTCTGCTGGACTGTAAATTATTCAGATGTGTGGTCTGATTTTTGTATATCAGATCTGTTTTCATTTCCAAGAGTCAAACTCATTCCCATGATTTTGAAAAGGGCTAATACACTACAAATACTAATCTTAGTTACTAATCCATGCTCTGTTTCGCAACTATCTCAAATGGATGTTACAGGAAAGCAGCTTATATTTGAATTTCAAGCCTGGCATTGTTTGTGTCTCTAACTACTTCTCTTTTTACTTTTCTACTATGCTGCTACCCAAAGGCTACAACATCAAATCTCCACTTTAGAGCTGATTCGAAGAAAGACTTTCACTGCTAGAAAAAAGTTTGACAACTCCTAAAGATCTATCTAGATTCACAGAGTGTAGAATTTTCTAATACCTGGATACATTTCAGAACTAATACTTTTTTTTTGTAAATAATTGTGACAAAAATTATCGCCCTTGGGTATTCAGGGACATGAAGCCATGTCTTAGTTATCATCCTAATTGCCTTGGTTTTTCACTTCACTGACTCTAGGATCATGTTATTAATTTACCATGTCTCCTCACTAATGCACATTGCATCTGATTATTGATGGTTTAGAGGAATGAGAGTAACTTTCAGAGACCATAAAACATTTAATTACCTGTATTGACCTTGCTCAGAAGCAACCACAAACAATGCAGTAATTAACTGAGGTTGGCTATAAATTGGAAACATGTGGGCAATTTTTATTATGAAGGGATAAAAGCAAGCTTACTAACTTGATGAGTAGCTTATTTAACACTATGGCATTTGTTCAGTTATCTAGAACTTTCTTTTATCCATCTTATGTCTTTGTTTCCTCCCTTTTCTCCTCCTTACTCTTACTGACTTATAAAAAAATGATAAATTTTCCCATTATGAGATCAATACATAACTGTCAAAAAAAATTTAGAAAATGAAGAAGTGGATTTGTTTTAAAAAAAAAAAAACAGTTTAATCTCATCACTTAGATGCAGAGATACCTGGATCTCTATGAATGTGAGGTCAGTGTGTTATACATATTAAGTTCTGGGACAACCATGGCCACATAGAAAGATTCTGTCTCAAAAATGAAGCAAAAGAGCTGGGTGGTGGTGGTGCACTTGGGAGGCAGAGACAGGCAGATCTCTGTGAGTTGAAGGCCAACATGGTCTACAAAGTGAGTTCCAGGACAGCCAGAGTTATAACAGGGAAACACTGTCTCAAAAAAAAAAAAAAAAAAAAAAAAAAAAAAAGGAAGAAGAAGAAAGAAAGAAAGAAGCAAAAGAACAAAAAATCTTTTTTCTCTAATAATTGAAAAGTATTCCAGTTCATCTTGTCACACAGCCCTCCTTATTGGTACACACACATAATACAAACTAGTTTTTGTTTGTTTGCTTTAAAGATTACCAGCATAGTTATTCTTTGAGAGCACTACATATTTTGCAATCTCCCTTAGAAGACAGGAGTTGAGAATAGATCAGGAGGACAGAACCAGATTAAGAAATATAAGTGGCATAGATACTGCATAGATACTGTCATATACTGCCAGAAATGTGAACACAGAGGATGAGGCAGAAGTCAAGTAGTACAGTCATTTCTACTGGGAGATGCTGAAGAATCTGTAGTCATGAGATAAGCCTGCCCAATAAATATGGACTCAGATCACACTGAGAGATATAGACTCCAACTAGATGACCACAGGGAAGAGTTTACCTAGATAGTGACTAGACCAGAGTTACAGAACAGTGTCTGGCCTATTGCTGGAGCTCAGCAATAACTATTGAATAAATGGAAAAACAAATTATAGGTATATAGAAAATGGGAAGCAACATAATTATCTAAAGGCAAGAAAACCATTGAAAAAACTTTGGTTTCCTGTTATTGTATGGAATAAGATTCTGGAAATACAAATAACAGGTAGAATTGGTTTAATGAAAATTAAGAAAACTTCTCTTACTAGATCCTCACTTGCCAGATGAGTAGGCTACTTTCACTTGGTGCCCAATACTACTCTGTGCAAGGCTCTGTCATAGAATTGGAGTGTTTGCTTTGATTATACAGTTTGATTAACTTGCAGAAAGTATGGCTTCAATGCAGATAGGCATAAGATTAGTATCTGTGCTCTATGTATACAATCTAATGAATTTCTGGAGTGCCCAGTCATCTACCAGGGACACTAATACACCATCCAAAATTTAAAACTCAAGCCTCCTAAGATTTACTCTTTGTTTAAAATTGACTTTAAATCTTTCAAGCCAAAAGGCTAAGTTATCCTTGTGAATATTTTAAATCTAGTTAGTAAAATAATTGTGATCCAAGCTCAAGGTACAAGTTATAGTTAGCAGTGTACAGTATTATTCAAAAAGAGACACACAATTGTCCAACCGGTATATAAAGATGTTCAATATCACCAGTCATCAGGGAAATGAAAGTTAAAACATATCAACTTTCAAATACCAAGTCATACCCATTAGAATGGGCATTGTGAAAACAACAAAAGATTACAAGTGCATATAACTATGTGAGAAAGATAAAGCATTTGCCTATTGTGATCCAGTGATAGTAGTACTGAAAATATAAGCAAAGGGTACAAAATAATTATATCAAAGAGATATCTGTACTCTTGTCCTAACTGCACTGAAAATTACAATAGGGAAGACAGAGAGTAAACATGTTTCCATCAGTAGATAAATGAGCTAAAGAAACTGTGGTATATATATGCACAGTATTCTACTATTTAACCATAAAAAAGAAGTCTGTTATTTGTGACAGCATCTGCAATGATTAGGTTTACATCAACTTGACATAAGTTAGAGTCCTTTCATAAGAGGGAGCCTCAGTTGAGAAAATGCCTTCACCAGAATGACCCTTGGACAAGTCTATGGTGTACTTTCTTGATTGATGTGGGAGAGCTCAGATCACTGTCAGTGGTACTACCCTTGGGATGATGGTCCTGAGTGCTATAAAAAAGCAAGCTGAGCAAAACACGAGCAGAAAAAATCAGTAAGTAGCACTCCTACAAGGCCTCTCCATCAGTCCCTGCCTTCACATTCCTTCCCTGCTTGAGTTCTTGGCCTAAATTACCTCAGTGATGGACTGTGACATGGACTTGTACACTGAAATAAATCCCTTCCTTACCAACTTGCTTGTGATCATGGTCTTTCTCATATCAATGAAACCTCTTAATGATCTTAGAAGATACTATGATCAGAAAATTATGACAGACACAGAAAGATCTTATGAATTCATACCAATCTGGAATCGAACAAGGTAGAATTCAGAAAAGTTGAAAGCGAAATATTGGTGTGCAGTGTTTTGACTAATTAGAGTCTAGGGATAAGAAGGTGTTGTCCTAAGGATATTATAATTATAGTTAGATAGGAATATTTTAAAATGCCCAGAATAGGTAAATATTTAGTACTATTAGGGGTGTGAAAGGAGGTTAGGAGATGAGAAGATTGAAGGGAGAAATAGAGGATAACTACTAACAGTTATGGACGTTGGTCTCTTGGTGATGAAAATGTCCTAAAATTGATGATAGTGATGATGAACAAAGTGAAATCCATTGAATTAATTGGAATATCTAATTTAAATGGGTAAATTGTATGAAACATGAATTAAGCCTCAGGAAAATTGTCTTAATAAAGTAGATATGTGATTATGTATAATTTTGTGTGTGTATGTGTGTGTGTGTGTGTGTGAGGGAGAGAAAGAGGGAGAGAGAGAGAGAGAGAGAGAGAGGGAGGGAGGGAGAAGGAGAATGACAGGGAGAGAGAGAATATGTCAGAGAGAAAGAATATGTCAGGGCTCTAGACAATGAGAAAGGATACAGAAAGGAAATCATCTCCAACCTATCAAGGGTCAGGGAGTAGAAAGAAAAGTGTCTCATTTTTTTCAAGATTCAAGATTTTTTCAACTTCTCCAGTCTTCATAAAGATCTACTTTAAAGTCCTAAATTGTGACTACATTTACAAGACAAGAGAAAGGAAGATATAGACAGATACATAGATAGATAAACACACACATATAAACACTGTAGGCTCTCCTACAGTGATCATTGTTGCAGTAAGAGATTTGTGTATATTTGTCTTGTCTTGTTCCTATCTAATATTAGAAAATTAAGGGGAAGAAAAAGAGTCTTCCATAAGACACAATTATAAAACATTTCATCAATTAGTTCTTTAAAAAGACAAATGAAAACAAATTACAGATGAACTAGAAGAAATCAGTGGCATCAACTGATTACTACTTTCTTCTCCAGTTCTTTGACAGTACAAGTTCTTCTCAAAGTCCTGGGATTACCCTACAGGTTGGATAGAAGTTATGATAGAATGATGTCAGTAATAACTTCCAGCCAACATTCATTATTATGACACTCCTCCTCTTAACTTGATGTTCTGAAATCAGCAGCTATTACATCAGATTTAGAGCAACTTTGATGTTCTTGAATGGAATCCATCTCAACAGCTCAGTCTCTGTGGGCTTACCTACTATTTCATCAGATAGGAAAGGCCCTTCTTTAGCAGGGTCATGACAGAGTCATGCTAGCCTATAATATCTAGGCCCTTTTGCCAAAAACAAGAACATAGTTATTATTGCTTCAGATGCTGGCTCTTGCTTAATTAGATGTTTGTTGCCATTTAGGACTAAGACATTCTCACAGCCAGAACTCGCTGCCCAAAATGAGCTTGATATTTTTTTTCTAGGTTATCTTAAATGTAAAAGAGTACATTTCTGTATCTCCCAAAGTGAAACAATCATACATGTCATATGTGTATATACATACATACATTTGTAATATTTAGATACTTCAGTAAGGAATGATACAAATTTATAACTCACTTCTCACAGTTTTCTTGTTTTGTTTTGTTTTGTTTTTCGAGACAGGGTTTTTCTCTTGTAACTCTGGCTGTCCTGAAACTAACTCTATAGACCAGGTTGGCCTTGAACTTTCTTCACATATTTTAACAATACAAATAAGGTCCACAATAAATAAACACTTCATTCTTACATATAATTTAATGATATCAAATTCTCAAATGCTTTCATAATACAGAATGCGACTAATAAATCCTGAAAGCATTGGCTTCCTTAGGATATCAACTTTTCTGAATGCTGTAAGAAGTTTTCTTTACTTTTCCTTTTAAAAAAGATGAGTGAGTTTTCGCATTCAATTTTAAAATGAAAACACTAAAGAACTCTAGAACCCTCTTGAGGCCTTTATTCTTGTGGCCCTTTTGACCCCACAGTCCTGGAAACTCCCTCCTGCCCATTCCGTGGCATCACAGAAGTTAAATCAAATCATTGTTCATTTCTTTTGTCCTTTCAGCCAGAAAGCTGTGTTTGAATTATGAATAATAAAGTTCTCAGAAGATTGGTTTTATAAATGAAGATTCTGGAAGTCTAATTCACTCTCATTTGTGAGTAGTTCTATCCAAATAATCTGTTAAACATTACACATAAATATGTTAACTGATTCAGATATTTTCCAAGAGCAGGCCAACATCTTCAGCTCTGACAACTAAGAGATCACTTTGCTTTAACATTTCTTTATGTGTAAACATAATCTGGAGGTGGGGAGGAACTCTTAAATGGGAACATGTGATAGTGATTATTGTAGAATATAATATATTATAGAATAAATAAATATATATATATATATACACATACATATATATCCTGTTGTATAGTTTTCAAACCATTGCATAGTGTTGTGTTTTATTTCTTCTATACCATTCTAAAAAGTCTTTGTAGAGCAGTGTACTGTACAAAAGGGCCCAAGAGAACTGAATGGGTAGAGAAGCTATCCATAGTAACTTGTGATCATCATCCTGCAGTCTCTTCCTCTCACATTCCCATACCTCTCTGTGCACAGGCACCGCAGAAGCAGATGGTACACTCCCCTTAATCCCCAACTTTCTTCTTGGAAGCAGTGTGGGCAGGAAACTTGTCCTGACCACAGACTCCACCAGAGGAAAAACTGCAGACAGACTTGACCACATAATCAATCTGCCCAAAGTTACAGCAGACAAGTGACATGAGACCCTTTGATGATCTTGGAAGACAAACCTAGATACTCTGTTAGCATGCTCATTGTAGGCACAATGATGCCTACTTCTTCTAGATCAGAGTGTGTGACTCCAGGTCTTAAGCCAATTAATGTTGTTCCAGCAAGCTTTGTAATGCAATAGTGGAGACTGGGCACGGATTGTTACTTCTTTTATTTAAGCAATTGAGCTTTTCCATTTATATTGCCTGGGAATGGTAGAAAAGTTATTGTTTGAGATAACTGAGGCTCTTGGGATTGATTTCTACTTCTCAGTGCCCCAATGTGGGATCTTGGGTAGCCTGGTCCTACCATAGACTTCTCTGCTGTGACACTGAAAATGTTGGATTGTCAGTGATCTTAGTTCCTACGACACTAGCTTCCTGTGAATTTGAGGGATTTATTTTGGACCTTAAGAACCTTAGATTTGATTGGGTTCCCCCTAGTGGCTGGCGTCACATTGTGGCTAAAAATTCTATAGGATTTTTGTTAGACTTTCAGAGAAGCATGCTTTTGTACTAAATAGGATAGAGGTACGTGCAAGGAATTAAAAAGAAGCAGGTCAAATATTTATTCTGAGGCCAACATTATTAAAAGTCTCTAATTTAGGTTATTATCTCTAATTGAGGTAAGGTAGACAGATATGGAGACTGAATTTTTGGGAGTGTCTAGTTAAATGTAAACACTAAATGTTTATTTAAATTTGCCACATGTGTCAGCATTTATTCATTTAGAAAAATTAGGGTTGGCGTCTTACATAATAGAATTGGTTAAGGCCCTCTGTCTTCTAAGAAACTCTATATTTAGAGAGAGACCAGTGTTTTCATACAGCAAAGTGCTGAGCACAACACTGCATTCCCTAAGGAAAAAATATTTAACAGAATTAGGAAAATCATATAAAAGAAAAACATCTATAGCAATAATCATATTTTCACTGGGTAACTCCTCTGAGATTACTAAGGTAAGCAATTGGGGTAAAAAAAAAAAAAAAAAAGAACTGGAGGAGGCTGCTTCCTATTATCCCCCGAGACGGATAACCTAGTAGAAGAGACAGATGCTTATAAGCATAATTAGAACATTGAATGTAAATATGTGAGCTATTATTGAGATCTTACAAATGTGACTGCAGTGCTGATACAACAGAGAGCTCTGTTTATTGGAACAGGTGAGCCATTCTTCATAGATCAGAAATCCCAGAAGGAAAAAAAAAATAGAAGGGATTCTGGCAGAATAGGTGCTTTAAGAACCATTCAGTCCTCTAATAAAATACATGTGTGCTCTGCGCAGAAATAAAACAGGTACATGTCAAGTAGAAAATGATTCAAAGAGCCCTGGTGTCAAAACCTAGGTGTAGAGAAGCTGGGGAAGTGCATCTACCATTTTCATATTCTACTTTTTCTTTTTCTTGAACAAGTCTGTTATTCTATACTTTTCTTTCTAAAGGGGCTAAAATTGACTCAATCACAACTCCAGTTTATGTCTGAAGCCTGTACTGAGAGGTTGTAAAAGACATTGGCATTTTCAGCTACACATCTTACTTCCAGTCCTGACTCTCACTTACTAGGTAGTAACCATGGGCGGCTTCCTTGCTCTTTCAGATTTATTTTCTTCTTTATCAGGTTGGGAAATTATAATGATATCTATTATATAGCATTGCTGCAAGATTTAAGATTAGCTCAAATAATATCAGGATTACAAGTGATAGTATTATTTTTATATTTAAGAGAAATTAAGTAATTGATACAAAATAAAATATAAATGATTTTATTAGATTATAAATCTTAAATGAGCAGGTCATTTTAATTGATTTATTAAAACATACACAAAAATATCACATAAATTTAATAGTGTCATATCTAATAAAGAAATGTCTTGAAGTAATAACCTCCCAAAAAAGGAAACTCCAAGCACTATAAAAATATTAAAGGAAAAAAATCACACCAAATTTGATTATACTCTTTAAAAAGACAGAAAATGCTATATAAATATGTATATGTATATATATATACACACACACACTAAAAGTAAACAAGAACCTTATAGAATAATAATCTGTTGAGATCTGTAATAAACATTTATGAAAAACTCCTCGATATCAATCAAGCTCATTACTTAAAGCAAATAAGATCAATATGAGTTAATTCCAGATTATATAAATCAGAAGCTCATATAATTCACCATATTAAGACTACCATATACACGTCTAAATCTGTTGCAGCATAACACTCCATGCATTGCTCAGTGTTAGTGTTAGAGTTCATAATTGGCAAGAGCACAAACCTGAGTTTGATTTTTTTCAGAACCACAAATCAATAGTAATAATAATAAATAATCATAATAATAAATTGATAGTTGTAGAGCAAAAACATGTGATGATGTTCGTTGTTCATTTACATGATAAATCATCCCAAACAATATAAACAAAGTTCTTTACTCTTGTTTGTAGTTATCTACAAGTTCCTTATTGTATAGTTGATATTCAGTGATAAATTCTTAAGCATTTATAATACAAGAATAGAAGTAAAAGAGAATGCCTAATTAATTAAGAATAGCCTAATTGGAGAAGATGAAATAACTCACTGTTTGTCATAGGTAACATGACTGTCCAGTGGAAGAACTAAATGAATCTTCAGGAAAACAAAAATGTTGCAAACAGATTTAGTTAATTCAGCATGAAATTCATTTGTATTTTGTCTGTAGGCAAAAGGTAATCAGAAAATGTTTGCATAATTTGATGCACAATAAATAATAGCCAAGGCATCCCCTGCATTAACAGCATATGCTATTATTGAGAGATTTCAAATGTATCCAGCTAAAACTTAAATCAAAAGCAAAATTTCCCAGGGCCACTCAGGAAATGTTAGCACTAATTGTATACCAACCCCAATATGAATGAGACAACTTATTGATTGTTCTTCATAGGATAGAAGTCAGGAAGTATTCTTATGAAAACTTCCACTGACTTCAAAGCTTTGATAATGTCTAGCAGGAAATGTTGTGGAATGTCTTGTGAATGACTGGAGCCTCAGAGCAACTAAAGCAGACACCAATCTTCAATCTACAGATGTGGGAGGTTGGGGAATTGAAGCAGGTTAGTGGGATAAAAAGATTTATATGTGTGCATTTACCACAGGAATCTAAAATCAAATAGGTCACATTACCTGATTTCAGCTGTTACCAACACATTATTTTAATAATAATTTCTGTATTTTGATTTTATGCCAATACATACTTAATTATAACTTTTTGAATAGTAGAAGTCACTACTGTCAGTACTTTGTCTTAATTTAATATGATACTCAGCTGATCTAGTAAGAAACATTAGGACAATGTTATTCAAAGCATGGAGGAATTTTCCATATTAATAGTTATGCTTGTAAATTTATTTGGTAACTGTATGTAACATTGTGTGGAAGAATTTTGCTTGATGATATATGTTATTTCATATTTTCCTGTCTTGAAGATGATAAGATCAAAATACCCTATAAACAGTTAAGAATTAATAACCAATAACCACGTTTGAGCTCAAGATCACACAACTATTAGGACACAGTACCACAATGCTTAAACTTGATATATGTGATATACAGTTCGATTTCTGACTTACCAGTACTATTTAATGAATTTCAATATAATTGTTGCAATTACATGAATATAACTGAGTCTCAGAAAGCATCCCTTCCCTCCCTCCTTCCCTCCCTCGTGTCCCTCTCTTCCCTGTCTGCCTGCACTAGAGTCTGACTCTCTTTTCTAATAAGGATCATTTTTATTTGCCAGCACACAGGGATGGCCCTGTTAAACCTTAGGGATGGCACTGCCCATATTCAGAGTGGATCTTCCCACTTCGACTAACCTAATCTAGAAAATGTCTTATAGGCACACCCAAAGACTTGTTTCCTGAGTGATTCTGGACCCTGTCAAGTTCAAAGTATTAATCAAAACCTTCCATTATCATCTCACTTTTCTTCCCAGTAAGAACAAAGGATAAATTTCAAAAGTTGAAGAGTCTTCTACAGTAATTGCAGGGTTACATAATTTCCTTGGCCTGGAAGTTTAGAAATAAGTCTCCATGTGGGGAGTGATCTTTCCTCTCAACTGCAAAGTGTGTATTAATTTATGATTAATTTGCTATATGGGATATATAGGGATGTAGGAATTGATTCAGGTTCAAAAGGCAGTTTATTCTTTGTCCAATTTAATCACCAGTCCTAATCTTAAAGTCTGCAAGCATTTTGACCTCCATACAATCTAAAACATTTAAGCCTGGAGCTGGCAGGCTTCAGTCTCAGCTTCTAGACGATTTAGAACATTTAAGACTCCCAGGCTTACTGCTGACTGAGCCACTCTGTCTCTTCCTGAACTCAGAGCTGTGCTGAACTCAAATGACTCTTCTGTTTAACAATGCAACTCACTAGCTTTCCTGGCTCCAAGTTGATTGGTTCAAACTGACCTTCTGAGTCAGCTGAGTATTTCTAACCAAACTCTTATGACTCTAGTAAACTCTGGCTGTCTCCCACAACTTCTCTTATGGAAGTCCTGCTCAGCTTCAAACTGACTCACTCTTCCCGTCTGATATTGACTTCTGCTAAGCTGCCTCTATGTCTCTGCCTCAGACACCTCAGACTGCTTCTTTGTCTCTGTGAGCTTGCCCTGCTCCATACTGTCTCAGTCAGCCTCTCTGCTTCTCTGCCTTATCCTCTGTGTCTTGTCCTCTCTCTGCCTCTTATCTTCTACACTGCCTCTCTGGACTGTCTGAGCTGAGTCCCTAGTTTTATATTGTGAGAGTTGGGCATGTCCTCACTCTACTAATTCTTCCTCTGATTTGTCAATTTGCCTGCCCTTCACTCTGACTCAACTCAGAAATAACTTTCTGTATGACACTGATTTATTCTGAGCTCTTATTCCTATCTCCAAATGCTAGGATTAAAACTATGTACCACCACTGCCTGCTGAAGACTGGTATTAAAGGTGTATGCTTCGACTGCTTTCTGAATACTGGGTTTAAAGGTGTTTACTAACATTCTTTCTACCCTAGAGCAACCATACTGACATATTAAAAGACTAAATACTCCTCTACATAGGGATAAATGAGTCCTTGCAAAAGCCTGTTTCCAGGAGATGTGGTGAATGCTTAGAAAGATTGTTAGAGAAGGGGGAAGACTGCTGGTGGCAGGCTGGCAGGGCTTCATGAAGGCATTGTGCAAAGGTACCGGCCCTAGTAAGAAGTTTTATTAGTTATGTTATAATAAACAAATGAGATTGAACTATAATATGAGCTTATGTATAAATCACATAAAGTCCAGGATTATTTTTATTAATTTCATTTCTTCCAAAAAAATAAGATCTTTATTTTTTTAAATAATCAGGTTTGTAGAAATATAGTTGAGAAAAATGTATTATACGTATCTGAAGCATCTAGTCAGTTAAGAAAGAATACTGTAGCATCTGCAAATTATACTTCTAAGCTTGGTAAGCCTCCTCCAAGAACTTTTCATTCTTCTGTCATAGTCTCAAGCTGCCATGCTTCTGCTTTCTCTCATGGTGTGAACAAATTTTGAATAACTTCACAGGACAGCATTACACAGGACAAAGTCAATCAGTCTTCTTCATTGAATAATTATTTTAAGATGAGTATACATTATTGCATGCATCTGTAATTTGTTCTTATGCCAAGTAAAATTCTTTATATAAATACTCCAAAATGTATTAAGTGGTTAATAAATATATGAGTTATTTCCAGTTTAGAGAATTAGAAATAAATTGAATGCATATATACTTATATGTTTGTATGGGAATATGATTTTGATTCTTTTAGGTGAACACTTAAGAACAGAGTAGCAGTATAATATACTTGGTGTTTGTTTAGCATTTTAAGAAAGCTACAAGATAATTTTCCAATTTGGTTCCCTATTTTACATGAACATTAAATGTTTTGTCAAGCCTCAATAAATACAAGAAAATTGAAATAACCCCTTGAATTCTATCAGACCACTATGGACTGAAGCTGGACTAAAACATCAGCAGCAACAGAAGGCCTATGAATTCATGGAGACTGAACAACTCTCTACTAAATGATGACTGGGACAAGACAGAAATAAAGAAAGAAATTAGAGACTTTCTTGAGTTCAATGAAAATGATTCCACAACATACCCAAACCTATGGAACACAATGAAAGCAATATGAAGAGGAAAATTCATACCACAAAGTGCCTACCTTAAAAAAGAGACATCACGTACTAGCAAATTAAGAGCATACCTGAAATCCCTAGAACAAAAAGAAGCAATCACAGCCTCAAGAGAAGTAGAAAGCAAGAAGTAATCAAACTGAGAGCTCAAATCAATAAAATAGAAACATGAGAACAATACAAAAATCAGGGAAACAAAAAGTTGGTTCGTTGAGAAAATCAACAAGATAGACAAACAGTTATCCAAACTAATTAAAAGATGGAGAGAGAATATCCAAATCACAAAACCAGAAACAAAGAGAGGGCTATAACTTCAGACACCAAGGAAATCCAAAGAATCATTAGGTCATACTGTAAAGAACTGTAATCCACAAAATTGGAAAATCTAAAAGAAATGGACAATTTTCTCAATAGATACCACCTACCAAAATTGAATCAAGATCAGATAAACAACTTAGAACAACCAAGGAAATAGATGAGGTCATCAAAAGTCTCCCAATCAAAAAAAAAAAGTCCATGGACAGAAGGTTTTAGCTAGCTCAGAATTCTATCAGATATTCAACGAAGAGTTAATACCAATACTCCTCAAGTTATTCCACAAAATAGAAGCAGAAAGAACACTGTCAAACTCATTCCACAAGGCCACCATTATGCTGATACCCAAACAAACAAAGATTCAGTAAACAAAGAGAATTACAGGCCAATTTCCCTCATGAAAAGAGATGCAAAAATACTAAATAAAATACTTACAAACTGCATCCAAGAACACATTAAGAGTATCATCCACCATGATCAAATAGGCTTCATCCCAGAGATTCATGGATAGTTCAACATGTGAAAATCAGTCAGTGTAATCCATCACATAAACAAATTGAAAGAAAAAGACCCCCACATGATCATCTCACTGGATGCTGAGAAACCTTTTGACAAAACCTCTTCATGATTAAAGTATTGGAGAGATTGGAGACACAAGGGCCATACCTAAACATATAAAGGCAATTTACAGCAGGCCTACAGCCAACATCAAATTAAGTGGAGAGAAACTCAAAGCAATTTCATTAAAATCGGAATAAGACAAGGTTGTCCCCTCTCTCCATACCTTCTCAATATAGAACTTGAAGTTCTAGCTAAAGCAATAAGACAACAGAAGGAGATCAAGGGGATGGGAATTGGAAAGGAAGAAGTAAAAACATCCTTATTTGCAGATGATATGATAGTATATATAATTAACCCCAAAAACTCAACCAGGGAACTCCTACAGGTGATAAACAACTTCAGTGAAGTGACTGGCTACAAGATCAAGTCATAAAAATCTGTAGCCCTCCTTTGTTCAAATGACAAATGGACTGAGAAAGAAATCAGGGAAACAACACTCTCTACAATAGCCACGAATAACATCAGCTGACTCTAACCAAGCAAGTGAAAGATTTGCGTGACCTTGAAGAGAAGATCTCAGAAGATGGAAAGATCTTCCCTGCTTCTCGATTGGTTGGATTAACATGGTAAAAATGATCATTTTACCAAAAAACAGTCTATAGATTTAATGCAATCTTTATCAAAATACCAGTACAATTCTTTACAGAATTTGAAAGGGCAATACTAGATTTAATATGGAAAAACAAAACAAAAAAAAAAAAGAGATAGCTAAAATAATACTGAAAAATAAAAGAACTTCTGGAGGTTAGTCCCTGATCTTAAGCTGTACTACTGAACCGTAGTAATAAAAATCAAATAGTTTTGGAACAAAAACAGACACAGTGATCAATGGAACTGAATTGAGAAGCCAGACAAAAATCCACACACCTATGTGTTGCAGTATGTTACTGTTGTGGCTCACCAAAGAAGACATAGAGGCATTTTTCATAGGTGTAATCCCTGTCAGACCTCAGCAGATGTTACTGCTATCCTGGCCAGCGGTATCCTGAACAGTAAACCCTGAGCGTCTAAGCTCAGGTGTTTTTATTGATACAGAACTCCTCAGGTGTTCTACTGATAAGCACATGCAGATCATAGCAATCAAATATCCGCCACAGACAATACAAAATGAGAAGGCCTAGGTAGCCCCTCACCCAAGAGTGCACAAAACAATTATTCCATACATAACTAAAAATAAACTTCCTCAACATTTCCGTGTTTTATATATAAGACAAAAAATTGCTTTATCACTTTAACACTATACAAGCAAAACTATTTACAAGAGAAACAATCACAAGGTTTGCTAATACACAGGACCAAATGAAACCTATCAAGCTTTCACAATGTCCTTGGAGAGCAAAAACAAAAACAAAATAAAAAAACAAAAACAAACAAACAAAAAACATTATCAATGTCGAATTACCTGGAATTCATTCATGATCTTCTGGGTTCCTCCAAAGTGCTTGGATCTGGTTCTGCCCTCTGCAGCACATACCATTTGTCTTCCACGCTCTGGCTGGCTCCCCTCCACTGTTGCTTCTGTACTTGATGGTTGTCCCATGGTACTGGAAATTTCAGAATGTGGGGTCTTCTGATGCAATCTGGGTGTACTTTCACCAATAGCCTCTCCTGGGCTCTCTTCATGGTGCCAAGTCTCAGCTTCTCTGTATGACACATTCAATCTGGGCTTTCAACTGTCACCGAAACTGCACCTTCACCAATAGCCTCTCAAAGGCTCTCTTCATTTTGCAAGCCTCAACTTCTTTACATGACTCCTTCAATCTGGGCCTTCAACTGCTATTGAGGCTGCACTTGTACCTCTCACAGTACCAAGCCTCAGCAACTCTCCATGATGTTTACATGGCTTTAAAACTAGTTACCACCTGGGTGACTTTTACAGTACCAAGTTCAGTTACCTGCATGAAATTTACACCTGGATGGTGTATATTTCTTAACTTTCTTTATAATTAAGTTTGGCCATATAACTGAGTTCTGACCAAGGAGGAGGGGGCGAAATTTTGTCTCCTTTTAGGCCTAGGGCATGTGAGAACCTCCATGATTAATTTTTCTATAAGATGATGAGCTAAGCTTTACAATCTTAGAAACCACATGGAGAAATTAAGAAATACACACCATATAGGAAAACAGCTAACCAGTTTCTATACAGAACCCAACGATGGAAGTAACTGGGTACAATGTATTACGGGGTCGTTTTATCATATCACTAAATTCAACGCTAATTTCTGTTAAAGGTCAATTAAATTTGATTTTCCTTATCTGCTATACCAAATATTGTAATCAACTCAGTTGCCAGGCAAGTTTTCCATTGATATCAACTAACAAAACAAAGAACTCCCTGCTGGGGGTAATAAGGAAGCAGCAACAACAGAGTAAACAATATTCTTTTTTTCTTTCTTATTTCTTGTTAGTCCTTCTCCATCCAATCTCTCACCTTCTCCTTTACCCTTTTTTCAGTTTCTTCCTTGTTTTCCATCTTTCTAACGAACTCATTCTCTTTTCAGGTAAACACGCTAATGGCTAACTCTCCCCCTCCCCCCCAAGGTTACAGCTGAAATTCCAACAAGAGCTCCTTAGCAGGAGTACTCCAGAATCTCTGCCCTTTGAAGAATCTAATTAAGAACATTAGTAAAACGATCTTTCTGAGGTCCAAGTACTCTACTTTAGCAAGTCTTCTAAAGTCTCTTCCTTGGATAGCACTTCACAGTCACTTCCCACGCATGTTTTCTTGGTGCAACTGATAACGAGCTTTTAAGAATCTGAAAGAATAATCAAACTATAAAATGGCAGGGAGAAAAATTTTAAGTGGATAGTAGAACAGTATGAGGATTTGAAAAATCCTTAAAACGATTTACTTGACTCATCATTGATTGTGCTTGACTTAAAATATCACTATTTGGATTTGTTTCATTTTAGCAAGTAATTATAATAAGTTTCAAAACAGGAAAGAATGAGTTTCTGAATTTCACTTGCTGTGCATTTATCTTGAAATAAAACCTCTGTCTTAGCATTTTAGAAGATCTATAACCATATGTTTTTACATATAGTCTGTTATGTAAAGGGTTTCAATGAAATTTTCTTTGTTAATAGCACCTCAAGTTAAAGCTTTAATTAAAAGGTTTGGGTCTTTATTCAGCAGAGTGAAATGCTTTGATACAGCCTTGATAGGAAACACCAAAGCATAATTAGATGTAAAAATTTGCATATATGGAAAATCATGTTCAAAGACCCACAAAGACTTTCGTAAAATTTGTACTTTGAAAGAACACCTTAATATATAAAAGGTAACGTGTAGCTCAAGAAGACTATTTTTATAACTACATTTTATTTTTGAGAAAAAAAAAACAGATGTTTTATTATCTTTAAGGAAGGAAATGATTTTGCTTAAAATGTTATTCCCTATGATATATCACTTCATACATAATGTATTTAAAGGAAGAAAAATCTTATTAAGATGCTAGAGATGTTATATTTGGAAATGCCACACTGGATTAAAGAGTTATAACTTGCTGAGTTTATCTTTAAGACATCTTTAAGAGAATAAACTATGATGAAAAACTAATTAGTATATTTACATTTACAGATTGGGGAAGGCCAGAAAATCCATTCTTATTAAGCTATAGTACTTACTATAGTATTTACTTTGATTGAGTGCTGATTTTTTTAATAACATGGGATACCCCAGGATGACCTTAAACTAAGGATCTTTCTGCCTCAGCTTCCTGGATAGTAAGATTATAGGCATGTACTCCTATCCCTGACTTATTTTAAGTACTGAACATGCATTAACTCAATACTCAAAATAATCTAAGAAGGTATTGTAACTTTAAAAATTAGTTCTTAGAAAACTACATGCTATAAGTTTTGATCATACCCCAACTCTTACAACATTTACCCACTGTTCTCTTCCCACCAATTTGGTGTCCTTCATTCTCCACCTTTTCCAAATAAGGCCAATTTGTGTGATTCAAACATTCTTGGATGTGTACCTCCTACTAGAATATGGCCAAGTTAACATGGGCTATAATCTTACAGAAAACTGACTCTCCATCTCCCAGCAGCTAAGAATTGCCATAGTTCCTTGACTAAGGTTGACCCTTCAAGCCCCAGTGCCTTTTTCATGCTTTGCTTGGTTTGGTTTTAACTTATACAGATCTTGTTCATAGTGTTACAGTCGCTGTGAGTTCATATGTGCAACTTCCCTGCTTTGTTTACAAGATCTGTTTCTTTGTTGTCAACCGCTACCTTTGGCTCTAATATTATTTTTCCCCTCTTCCACAATGTCTCCTGAGCATTTGCAAAAGGAGTGCAAAAGGGTGGCTGGAAATTTTGAAATGTCTTAGTTTCTTCACCGTGGCACAATTTTTGTTTCTGTGTTATTCCTCATCTATTCTGAAAACAGAAGGGTCTATGATGAAAATTGCTAGATGGCTTAATATATTAATATATTGATAGGTAATCAGTGGTTGGTTTACCACTATGTCCATTTAACAGAATAATAGTAGTGTGCTCTCTCAAAGTGTCCATGGTTTATGTAGCCATAGATGCTTAGCATGATAATAATGCTAGGCATGGGCTTCATCCTGTGCAAGGGGCCTTAAATCTAATTATAAAGTGGTTTGTTACTCCCATGACAATCATGCTACTATTACATCAGTAATAGTCTTGTCAGGCCAATTATTACTGTAGCTCACAATGTCCATGCGTGGGTAAATTTCCTAATTATTTTTCTTCTCTAGTAGTATGCTTACTTTAAGCACTGTACATACATTAATTCAATTTTCAGAATAATCTGAGAAGGTATACAACATTTTAGAAAAGATTTGTGTGTGTGTGTGTGTGTGTGTGTGTGTGTGTGTGATTCATGTGCCCATAGTGGTAAAAAGAGGACACTGGACCACCTGGAGCTGGAGTTATAGGCAATTGTGAGCTGTTCAATATGGGTACTGTGAACTAAGCTTATGTCTTCTGCAGGAGTAGCAAGTGATCTTAACTTCTGATTCATCTCTGCAGTATGACCTCATTTTAAGGGAAAACCAGAGACATAGAGGATTGAATCATTCTTTTAGTGTCTTTATTAGCCTATATTAATTATACATAAAGTAGTTTTTCATTATAATATTTTTATACATGTACATAACGTATTTCGGTTATATCTATCCCATTACCCTCTCTTATTCTACTCCCACTCTAATGATTCAATACTTCTTCCCAACTAGGCCCCTATAAGCCATGTGTGTGTGTGTGTGTGTGTGTGTGTGCGCGCGTGTTCGTGTGTTCCAGTGAATTTCATTATAGTTGTTCACAGAAGCATGAGGTAACAGTGTCTTGACAGGAATGTGGGTACCTTACCAGCAATTATATGATGGAAGAAAATGTCTCTTTCTCTCTCATCACTGGTAATAATATATAAATTCACAGGGAACTGTAGGACCTCTTAATCTTCTTTCATTTTATGATAGGCTTTTGATAAGACCAATATTCTGCAGATTTGTGCAGGGGATCACTGACTGAGAGTTTGATTATAATACCATTGTCACACCCAGAAGTCAGCATTGTACATTTTCTTCCTTTCCTTTGGCTCTTGTATTAGTTTCAGGGACTTCTTTCACAATGATCCTGAGCCTTGGAGAGAGTGGTATAGGTCTTGCATTTATGGTTGGCCATTTAACCTATTCTCAGACATTTATTCTCAGTACTTTGATCCATCATATATCTTTTCAGTAATCGCTGACTACTGCAAAAGGAGATTCTCTACCCAAATCTGACAGCAGCACTATTTTATGCTCATATACACAGTTACATAGAAAATTTGAAAGGCATATCATGTTCATTTATCAAAACAATAGCAGTAAATTCTCCCCTAAAGCCTTTGACCTCTCTCCAGCCACAAGTTTATGCTTAATTATGTTGCAAAAGATCCCATAGTTAATAGCTATTAGCACCAAAATGAAACCGAGAACTTTAGCTTTAGGGCCTATATTCTTAACTGGCCCTTAAGTAGAATGTTCTGTCTCCATCCACCAGACATCTACTATATTGTACTTTGGTTATGGGTCACTGCCAAAGAAGTTGAATATGACTCCAGATCTGGATTTAAATACCACTTCTGATACAATTACATACAAAGGATCTATTGTAACAGTTCTATCTCCTACAGTGAAAACAGATCTTGTCTCTTGGAAGTTTCAATGAGAGCAGATTTAAGTTGCATTATATCCAAAGACGGTAAGTATGTAAGGTAATGCATATGTTAAATAACTCAATTTAGTCATTCTATTTACCTATCTTATCTATCTATCTATATAATTTTTATTTGCAAATTAAAATAATGTTTAAAATCTAGTTCAAGTATTCATATATTATAAATTATAAGTAATATGTCTTTGGAAAAGAAACCTAGACTCTCAGATTGTGTTTCTACATGAATAAATGGCAATAATCATACTGTTTGGTTTTTAAAAAGAGTGTGCTTGAATTATATAAAAGACACAAACATGAAAAATGTGTCTTGGCACAATAAGTGACTTGGAGCTTGCATAGTTAATGAGTGTTACAACCTCAGTTCAAGTTTGGGTTCATTGATGCAAAACAGCATGTGTCACCAAATGGCAGAGAGGCTAGAGTCACTCTAGTTGGCAATGCTCAGGAATGCCTCCTTCCAGGAGGTAGAATTCTTTTAGCTTTTAGTTTTTAGCTTGACTTAATCAAGTTGATTTAGTCTTACAGGATAGGCTTGATGTTCAGTCAGACAATACAGCATTTAGTCTTCGGCCCTTCAGTAAAAACATTATTGTAATTAATATCCATGCTTATTACTTAATAAATCACAGAATTATTTTTAATCTTATAGCATGTTCAACAAGAGAAGAATCCATATGTTATTTTTCATATAGAGATTTCTTAAGCTACTACTCAATCGTTTATCTGACATGATTTTTTACAGCCAGAGACAGCGTATGTTATTTGTTGCTAAGAATCAGGGTTCCTCTTTGGTCTTTTGGTTAATATTAAATGTAGAATCTGAGGTTCAGAGAAGTCCAGTGACTTCTCCAGTTCATACTGCAGGTGAGTTTGTGGAGCTGGTGGCATTAAACTGAATAGCATACTTTCTATGGTGGAATTTAACATGCCTACCACTGAAGGAATAGTTGGCCTCCCAGCAGAGAATGTCTCTGTTATCTGCTATAAACATTTCCTTATTTTAGGCAAGATGACCATCATTTCCTTTGATGAGACCTATAATTAAAGCTTTCAACAATTCTTGCAGACCCCAGTGTTCCAAACCTTTTTTTCATAGTTATGCTAGCTTCTGTATATAATGAGTGTCAGGTAGTACCAGCTAATTAGTGAAACGCAGACACTGTGTTGATACATAACTCTTACCTTTCAAAGACCCTATTTGCCTTCTATGATTTGTGACCTCATTGTGAACTCAAGTTGCTATAAGGCTACCACTGTGATTGGGGTTAAAGAACCTGTAATCTTCTTAGCCTTAGTTGAAACTGTGAACGTCTCTTTCATCTTCAATTATTATTTATTTGGCCCGTTTCCCTGGAGGGCAGGGGGCTGTCTAATCCTTTAGACTGAGCCTCAGGAGTCTGCCCCAGAAGAAAGGAATGCTAGTCTTACATACCAGGAGCTAGAAGACTGGGACTTGACCCCGATAATGATGGAAATAGGCATGTTTCAGAAGTTCATTTGTCTCATGGCTATTTACCAAGAGAGTTACTTTAGAAATTACTCAAGAGAAGTTCCTAGCATTGTAGATAACTTCTAAATCAAGGAGTATTAAAACACTGAAAATACTTTATTTAAAAGAAATACACAGTAGAACAGACAGAAAAACTGAGGTATGATAGAATGACCCACAAGTGACCTAGCCTAAGGATGACTGTCCTCTTAAAGTTTCCCATGTCAGCAAAGCTAACATCAGTTCTCTGCTTATGCACAGACTTTACTCTAGGACTGTGGAGAACATTGGAAGATGTGTTCTGAAGACCATGTGTCCAGATGGGATTAACTCAAGATCTCACATGAGTTAGTGAAGATTTATTTGCAGAACCATTGCATCAAGTAGAGGATCAGCAGTGATGTGACCACATTCATCAAAAAACGACTCTTCTACCAACAATTGCTGCAAACACTTGCCCTATGTGGGAACCTAGACAGGCTGTATACAGCCCTGATCTGAATCTTTAGATACGGGGGCCTGGTGTCTCTTTTTTTGGGAATTTATCATGGGATTATGTATCCCAAGAAGCCTACTAGACATTCCTGTTGAGGCATCACTCTGACCCCCCCTTACTCTGTTCCCTCTGACACAAGCCTATTGTGCAATAGGACACCTCATTTGCAGAAATGATGGCAGGTGAACCTCTTGAGAAGGAATGGCAACAATCGTCTGCAACACAGAATCTGACTCTCCCAAAAAGTTTTAAAAGAGACCTGAGCTAAGACACAGTTTTGGTAAACAGTCAACTCACAGCAAAATGCACTCATCTTTCCACATCACTTCCATTTTCTACCTTTTGCTTGAATATATACCTGCCTAATGTTCTGAATCAAAAGATGGTCTTTAAGTAAGGTAAGGTAATCTTCAGGTAAGATTACAGAAACCTGCCATCTCTCACCACACTTCCAGACTGGCTCATCAAATTTTCTTCCACTATGGAACTGAAGGAGTTCTGCTTTCCATAGGTCATTGTCACTTTTGCAAAACATCTAAGTTATTGTTGAGACTAGGATATGCTCCAAACCTGTAGGCGATTTCCTTTCTTTACAATATTTCCAATGTGCCAAGGTGAGGAAGGGAGGTAGACCTGAGATCCTTAAGTAGTGAATTGTCCAGTTTATATTTTAGGAACCTGAAAGGATGTTATCAAACATTGACACATAAGGCTGAACAAATTTCGCTGTAAATGCATGTGATAAGAGCACATGAATCTAATACTTGCATGTACATCCAAATATTTCATAGAAATAAGCAATCTAGTAAAACCTTTTCTTTAAAAGACATTGATACCAAGTTGAGCATGCCTTTCAGAAATAAGAAACAAATTGTGAAATATGTTTTAAATGTCTTTATCATGTTCTAGTGTTAGATGTGAACCGTTTTGAGATACTGAAGGCACATTAAAATGCATAGGAAATTGTCAAAGTAATAATGTAAAATTGCTTTTGCAGAAGACAAGAGATGGAAAAAAAAACCTTAGTGGCTTAAATGAAGTGTATCACTGCAAAGCTTCAAATTATTAAGTGAAAATAAAAACAGTGAGATTTTCCAAATAATTATGCATCAAGTCTAGGCACTAAATATCCTTATCTTGGTAACTTTCTCCCATATAACATATATATTATATTATATAACATATTATACATATTATGTATGTATATATACATATTATATATACACATATATATGTATACATGCACATATATGTGCATGTGTGTATGATATAGATATAGAGTTAGTTATTATATATAACTATATATTCTAATATATATAATCATGTTATAGAATTAAGATTATAGTATTCATATACAGAGAGATATGGTAAATGTATCATTTAGTACTTTTTCAAAGTATTTCATATATGCATGATGTAACTGATAAATAAAAGTACATTACATGTAACTTTAAATATTGCATTTTCAAACAACATAATAATATGATTATAATTTCTATTGATTAAAATTTATGAACTAAAGGTTAAATGACTATAAGATATTATATTTTATGGGTATGATATTGTTATCTTACCATTTTCTATTGATGTATTGCTATTAAAATTAGTGGTATACTAATATTCTATGCAGATATTTTGAAAGATTGCCAATTTCTTTAGAATAGATTCTTAAGAAGACACTGGTTACACAGCTCATATCCTTTGTTGGATAATTATGTCTATGTTTAAGACCATGGTGAACATGTTTATAAAGATGTTTGTAATCTCGAGAATATGTTTAACAGGCTGTGGCACAGTGTGACATAGCAAAACTACACTGATTCTGGAGTCAGTGGCAGAGTCAGGAAGGAAAGAAAACCCTTAAAGCTTCATTCTAAGCAATGTTTAGCCAATTGCATTCCATAGATGCCTGTTGAAATGAAGGCTCACGTCTTAGAGCAGTAGTTCTCAACCTTCCTAATGCTGTGATCCTCATGTTGTGGCGACCCCAATTGTTTTAGTTGCTGCTTCATATCTATGAGTTTGCTACTGTTATAAATCATAATGTAAATATCTGATATACAGATGGTGACCCTCTGAAAGGTTTGTTTGACCCTCATAAGGGTTGCAACCCACAGATTGAGAACTGCTATGTTAGAGGAAAACAATGATGATAGCAACAGCAACACATTCAACAAAAACAGGTACCTTTCTATACTTAAGTCTCAGAGTAGCAGAAGATATTGTCTTTCATGTTTCATATTTTATATATTCTATGGTTCTTGAGTGAACATGCAGGGCAGAACATTAAATGTAAGCTGCACCTGAATGGGTGTGAAAAATGTCTCAGCTTTCTAGGTCTGATGTGTCAAGCACACTACTAGGTGCTGATAGACTATATGCTCATATCAAAAAGGAAACCTCCAAAAGCAAAGTTTGTAGGGAGAAAATGGCAAATTAGCATTCACAGACTCTGCTATTCCACAAGTGTACTGTGGAGGGGCATAACTCTCTTTTCAGACTCAAGGACAGTTATCAGTTAGGTTTCAGTTTGGTTGCGTATAGCAGAACTCAACTAAACTAAAGGATAAACAAAATAAAATGTATTCTTCTCATACATAAAGTAAATCTCAAAATTATGGGGAAATATATATGCTATTTTATTTTTGTAAAAAAAAAATGATCTGAGGCTGATGACAGAGTACTGGCCTGGGGAAACTAAGTCAAGGAGATTTCCTTAGGAAGTATCTCCTTGGTGAGCTATTAAAAGAGAATAAAATTGGACCAGTTAGAGGGCTCAGCTGCTAAAAGTGCTTGCTGCCAAGTCAGATGACCTGAGTTTGATCCCTGGGACCCACATGGTTCAAGGAGAGAAGTGACTGTTGCAAGCTGTCCTCTGACTTCCACACTTACATCGTGGCATGCATGTACCCCACTTCCTCCCCTACAAAATAAATAAATGGGGGGGCGTGTAAAGAGGGAGGGAGAAAAGAACGGAGAGAAGAGGAAGCAGGACAAGATGAATGGGAGAGGCACTGGAGAGAAGAATCAGCTAAGTGCTATGAATAAGAAACTGGGGCAGGATCAGGAAGTAAACAAAGATGTTGTCTGAAGACATCCATGAGCCTGGTAGGAATTGAATGCAAATGAGCTGAGGGGGAGAGTTCCCATCTATGCCTCCTGAGCTAAGCATGGGCTGCTGGAGCTGAGTCACTCCAGGACAGAGGCCAGGCCCTGTCTGACTGGTTCTGAGTGTCACATGAAGTGGTGTGTTGGTCTGTGGTGAGGGAGAACTTTTCAGCTCTGATAAGATCAGTGGGATGAGAATGACAAATGTTGGCTGGAAAAATACTGATACTCGCCTGAGAACTTGGCAGAGAGACATTGGACATAATTGTCATTGCACACTGAACCCTGAAACCTGCGTCTAGAGCTGCTAGGACTCCTTCCCCAAGACCTATTTGTGTACTCAGATTCATTTCTCTTTTAGATATCAGCAGCATTGCCGGTATAGGCAAAACAGAAAACAGTTAAGCAGGTGTAACAGTGTCAAATGGCAGTCATTGCTCCATCCAAGAATACATTTCAGTTGTATGCAGTTGTCTATCCTTTTGAAATGTTTCTATGAGTAACTTATCTATATATTTGTGAAATAAAAGTAAAAAGCGTGTGCTTTATTTGTAACTTCTGATTATAGTTTGTGATTTGATTTTTTCCAATTTGAAAATTATTTTGTGTGTAGGAAAATCATCAATTATTTGCATCTCTTTGTAAAGAAAATATTGTGAACATCATTCAGTGCCTTGTTGATATCTTAAAATTGTTTAATTTCAGAATTTAAGTTGATAGATAGTATTTTCCATATGATTGAAATATTTTTGTATTTCTTGTGTGCCAAATTGTTCATATCTTTGTTCTTTTACTTGTAGGGATCTTTAAAATAATTTAAAGAAAGTTTATGTAAACAAGACATATTTCATTTTTTCTTTCTTAATTGTAAATTTCCAACCATTTTGTATCTGTCATTTTTCTTGCTTTGAAAGACATACATACATACAAACACACAAATACACATACACAAGCATACACAGTCACCCCTACACAAGCATACAAACACACATGTAACCACAGCGCGAGCGAGTGCACGCACACACACACACACACACACACACACACACACACACACACACACAAACACATACAGACATAATGCACATGCACACGGGGTATTTTCCTTTTGTCATTCCTGCCTTCATGTAATCCTTCCTAGCAATAATATAGAATAGCCATTCTCCTTTATCTTCTAATACTACTTTTGTGGTGTAGAGGAAACATACTTTGGAACTGGCCTGATAGAGACTCAGAGGGATCAGCTGATGGATGTCGGTAATAAAGAGGGAGGAGTCAAATGCGGCTGACTTTTCAGGCTTGGTATATAATGTTAGGGTGGAACCACAGACCAAAAGCTATGAGCACAGGAAAAGGAACGAGTCTGTGAGGGTAGATAATGAGTTCAGTTTTGACCATTGCAGTTGAAATGCCTGCCAGAAAACCTGGCAGAAATGCCCGGCAGGCAGTTCATAACCAGAGCACCGAATGCCAGAATAATGCTGGGGCTTAAAATGCAGCTGTGGAAATCATCAGCGAACATTTGTTAGTTTAACGATTTTTTAAGTGTATATATTCTGAGCCATGAATTATGCAAAATGCTTCATTGCAATTTTTCATTTAATGTTTTCAAAGAATTTATGAGGTAAAAAACATTACTATTTTCATTGTACATAGGAAGAGACATATGGTTAAAGAAATTAAGTTACTAAGGTTTTACAACTGCATAGAAGTAGAACCTGAATGAAAATTTAATCTTTGAACTAATTTGTTATATTGTACCAGAATGAATGAGATCAAATAAAGAGAGACAGAATCCAAAAGACTGAAAACAGCAAAATACTAGATGGACAGAATAGAAAGAAAGTTGCGAGTGAAGCAGTTTCAGAAGATGGTCACAGAGTAGGTAGAGGGCCATGTTGATAGTTTAATCATAATGGATGTATTTTGACCATAGGGGCTTATGTCTTTCAGATCAGTGTTTCACAACATGTGGGTTGTGACCCTGTTGGGAGTCTAACAACCCTTTCACAGGATTCACCCAAGACTATCTACATATCAGATATTTACATTACAATTCATAGCAGTAGCAAGATTATAGTTATGAAGTAGCAGCAAAAATAATTTTTTGGTTGGGGGCCAGCGAAACATGAGAAACTGTATTATAGGCCCACAGCATTCTGAAGGTGGAGAACCATTGTTTTAGATAAATATGAGATCCTTGTTTTGACCCTTATCCTAAAAATGTTCATTGCAGCGTTTTGCATATAAACATCTGTGATTGACACTTTAATAATATGTCAATCATTTTCTGGCATAATTTAATCCTTCTGGCCATAATTGCATGACTTATTCTATCATCACTTGTGCAGACTAGGGGCTCTCTCAATGTTGGATTCCCTCAGTATCACACGATTGCTGCCTTCTCTGGGAGGAACAGAAGAACACACCGTGGTATACGTGTGCTATATATCAGGTTGGATCTCTGGTCAAAAAAAAATATATTTTTATTTGTTGAACAAGTATGGAATATCTATTTTATCATTAAATAAGACTTTGTAAACTAGGAATAGAACCAATCTTTTCTTTTTCAGTAAACCATGAATATATGATGATATAGCACAAAGAAATCTGGAGTAGAAATTTGGATCTAGATTTTTGTCAGACACTAAAGAAATGTGGTACATAGGAAAAGAAACAAATGTTAGAGCTACGTATTGACATTCACACTGTTACTTTATTTATACTTTACATTCCTGTAACTCTATAACTCTGGGGTGTTTGTTTACACTATTTAATAACTATTTTGTTCAAATAAAGAAGAGATACTTGCTACAAAGTAATTATGAGGCTTAAATAAATTCAGCAAAAAAAAAAAAAAAAAAGATACATAGTATAAGGAACATTAAATTCGACTGTGTTTGTAATGTTCTGACACATGTACTTCTCACACACTTGCCTTTCAGGTATTCCATAGTTCATGGCTCCTCATCCATATTGGGCAAGTTAGAAGGAACGGAAGCTCCAAGCCCGGTCCCACAGATCTGCCTGACATATGCAAGCCTAATGAGTGCAGCTATGAATATTATTCTATCTTTCAATGACTCTATGCCTGAACATGATTTAGGACTGAGCCAGGTTTTCCTGATGTATACTAATGGAGAGTTGAAAAACCTCAACTACAGTTAGTCTCTGATGATAATTGCTAAATGGTTTTATTATAAGCTTTTGGAGGAAAAACATGCCAACATCGGAATTCTTACCAACCGAAGTGTATTCATTTCAAGCACTTTCCACACTAAATCCTCCTGGGCCTCTCTCCAAATAATCTAAATGTTAATGCCCACTTGCAGACTACTGCTTGCTGCATTCCTGAATGTAACTGGATGTAACTAACGCCCATTACAAGTGAGGACAGGTTTGAGAGGAACAGGTTTCAGACAAGCTTAGAGAATAAAAGGGAAACTCTTGAAGGCAACAGAGCAAAGAACTTCAGCCTCGACTTGTCAGCCTTATTTGTTGAAATCGTGCTTTAGGAGAATTTCAGACATCATTGTTAAATGCAGCTATCATTTGGGACATCTAACTTTCTGCTTCTGCCTCAGGAACAAATATGCTTGAAGAAAGCCTTTGCTCATTTTTTTTTATTTGGTGTAATTATTAGTAATAACCCCTTTTGTTCTTAAGAGGATTAGTTTTGGACAATAAATTATATGGTCATCTCTTCAAAAGTCTTTCTTAGGGCAAGGGCCCATCCTCTTTATGATATCTTCCTTATATTAATCTATGAAAATGTAGCTTACCTTCCTTACAACAAAGCCTTTGGGACTGACTCTAGCTTGCGGTCCTTTAAGTATTTCTTTGAAGCAATAATTAAGAGCTCACATAAGCTAATGAGTAACTCCCTATGGCTCTCTTAATGGCGAAAACAAATAAAGTAACTTTTCAGAGGCTCATCTAATTTGGCAACCCCAGAGAGAAACAAAAGGGATTGGCCTTTCAAGTTTATATTTGCAAAGCACTTTCCAATCATTCTAATTAGTTTTTCCACTTAGTAAGTGAAAGCTGGACAGCAAGTGAGTGGAGACAGAGATAGCAGCCCCTGTGCTTTCTGGCATATCACGAAGGCCTTGAACTGGGAGTACTTTGCAGTCTCACACCTTGATGACTTGAGTCATCTGTCTGCCTTTTTGTTGCTGGGGAGAGGGTGTGCTATGGTTTGGCAGTAGGAGCATAGTGAGAGCATGAAAACAGAAGCAGAGATGTATGGAGAGTCACTGGGAAAAACCGGTTTCCCTGATGCAGATGAGGATTTGAGACTGCAGTGGTGCCATTACAGGTTCAGAGACCTAGTTAGGTTTTACTGGCCTGCTAGTCTGTGCTTAAGTCTAAAGGGTTTAAAAAAAGAAACTAAGAGTAATTTCTTCCCATTGTGAGAAATTATCATAAGACTACAACGAATACCTCTAGAAACAAATTACACATACTTTCTGCCTAGTCAGAGTGCCTGCTAACTCTGGTTGGTATTGTTCCTAAAGGGGTCATCTGCTGCCTCAGAGAGGCCACAAAACAGACATATCAGGGTCTCTTCCATGGCCCTAGACCTACACTTTAACTTTCAATTTTGTGGTTTTTTTTTCCTTTAAGAACCCCCATCCTATTTTTATAAATTGGGCCCCAGAAATACCGAGTTTTGTCCTGCCTGTCTTAAATCGCAATACATTCTAAACCAGTAGAGACCAGATCAAGACCAAGATGACACATCTGGCATCTGGGTTAGGACACAGGCTGGGGCCTGCAAAAATGTTGGGGCAGGTAGAATAATGTGGGATGAGCCATACTGTGTCTCAAATTTCTACCTCTCTGCTCATTTCTACCATCAAATCTTTGCCACAAGAGACTTTGTTTATAAGAGTGTGGTTTGAGATCTGACAAGGGTCTTATAAGCACTTCCAGTTTCCATGTGCTCTTACTAGGACGTGAAGATATAGTATTGGTTAAGTCTGTCGACAGACAGAATGTTTCTTCTACCTGTTAGATATAATCTGCCCACTGTGTCCCTGTATATTTGGAAACCAATGAATGACACTCACCTAAATACCTAAGCACTGACAAAATCAGAAGCCAGAGTGGTTGCACCTGTCTTCTTCAGTTTTCCATTATGAGCAAAGCTTCTCAATTATCCTGTAAGGAGAAACAAAGCTGAGGAACCCCTATTGACTGAGCTTAAACTTACTGTCATTTCCCATTAAGAGAGCTGCCATTTGTTCATATTTAGTCAACATCTACTTTGTGATATATATATATATATATATATGTGTGTGTGTGTGTGTGTGTGTATCACAAAGTAAATGTTGTCTAATTATGAATAAATAATAAATGAAAACAGTAGCAGAGATGTGTGGAGAGTCACTGGGAAAAACCGGTTTCCCTGATGCAAATGAGGATTTGAAACTGCAATGGTGCCATTACAGGTTCAGAGACCTAGTTAAGTTATATATATATATATATATATATATATATATATATATATATATATACACACACACACACACACACACACACACACACACACATGTTCTCCCTCCCTGAGTCATTTAGATGCTTCTTTTATGTTGTGAAAAATCAAAGTTCAGACAGTTGCACATGTGTGGTCATCCAGGAAAGAATTTCTCTGCTTATTAGGGCCGGTGGAGGTTGAAGATGAAGGTATGACATAATTTCAGAGGAGTAGAGCAGAAAGTCTTTTGGCCATGCCACACTTTTCACTCACCATTTTATAGAGCTTAAGTCTAGTTTCTTACCCTCTCTAGCTACACGGGACCTTGGGAAGGTGGCTCTTAATCTTGCTTTCATCCTTTATATTTGCGCAGAATATCTCACTTCATAAAGGAAATGTAAAGACAACATAAGATTGCTTGGACTGAGCTCCCTCCTGAGCACATTGGGGACAAAATAATCCATTTTGGCTGGGAATGCTGATCCCCAAGATCTGCAAGTTCCTTTCCTCACTTCCTTAAGCTCCTCAGCGAATTCTCCCCTGCCCAGTGTCACTATCTCTGCCCTCCCTAAGTACACAGGCAATCCCACACTGGCTCTCCACATTCCCTTTCCTACTATACTGACACATTTATCCCACTATGGTTCTGTAATTATTTCGGTATCCCCACAAGCATACGAACACCTGCATAGGGCACGTTATTATGCGAATGAATAAGAAGGAAGGCGTTGATACCAGTAGGACTCAGGCTTGAAATAGACATTTTTTTTACATTACTGAAGCGCATCCAGTTCTTGGGACTCCTCATTTGTAAAATAGGAAGAATAATGTTACTTCCTTTTAAGACTGCCAAGATGGCTAAGTGGCGTATATGTGAGAGTTTATAATCCTTCGTTGCTAATTATAATGTTAAGACCATGTGTTCAGTCTTTCAGTATTGCTGGGAGGCTTTAGAATGGGAGGCTAAAAAGTTTAGCAAGTTCCAGGTATTTGATCTCATGGGTCCTCTGCTTAAGGTCATTAACAGTTGACTACGTGAAAACATGTTAAAAGATCAATTTTACAGAGTTCAAAGGGTTTGCCCAACTTCATCCAACTTCATGGGCCAGGGAGGACCCCAGCTGAAGAGCTGCTCCTCCTGCTTTGGTTTTTCTCAGGGTCTCCCTAGCCTCACTCTACAGTGTGGGCCCGGTAGCCTCAGAAGACCTGAGAACTCTCACTCAGTTCTCTCCCAGGCAGAATATAAAAAAGCAAACCAACACTTTATAAGTTTGTGCCCTGGACAGAAGGCGAGAAAAATCTCTGGAAGGCGTGAAGCACTGTGCAAATAAGAGGTGGAACGGGCAACAGCACTCAGGTCCTTTGGCTTCCAGTCCCCGGAGCCGCTCCCGTCTCCTCCCACTTTGGAGACCGCCTAGTAGGAAGGAGGATTAACCCCGGGGGAGGAGTTCCGCCCTAGCACCCCAGCTTGCACCAGCACGCCCAACCTTCGCGCCCACACAGCGCTCCGGTCTCCGTCCTACGCCTGGCCAGGCTGAGCTTCCCAGGGCAGGCTCCAGGCTCCGCACGACCGGCGGGCCACCAGGATGCAGGTCCCGCACAAGGAGCACCTGTACAAGCTACTGGTGATTGGAGACCTGGGTGTGGGTAAGACCAGCATCATCAAGCGTTACGTGCACCAGAACTTCTCCTCGCACTACCGGGCCACCATTGGTGTGGACTTCGCACTGAAGGTGCTCCACTGGGACCCGGAGACCGTGGTGCGTCTGCAGCTCTGGGACATTGCAGGTGAGTGCGCTGAGCGGAGGGGGTTGGGGGAGTGGGGAGTGACTTTTCAGCTGGTTTCCAGTCCCAAGACCCTGCAGTGCAACCCGGCAAGGGATCCCGAGCGCCAGAGAGCTCCTCTCTAGGAAACTGGTTAGTGACTTGGAAACCTGTTTTCAAAGAAAAGAAGTGTTTTCCTGATTTTGCTATTGTTTCTGTGGGGGTGCTTCCCCAACCCTAATAGCAACTTCTAGTAACTTTTTTCTTGTCTGTGTTCTGCTGCCATGACTGAAGCGGGTTCCTTTACTTTCTTCTGGGATTCCTGTGTTCAGAGCAGGCTATGGCTGGGATCCAGGAGACTGAATCACACTCTGTTTTTATTCTAGTCCCTTTCTGGACGCAGGTAGCCCTGACACTGCCCACAGTGTCCCACATGGCCTTCATCCTTCGTATTCAGGACGGCAGAGAGAAATCCCCTAGGAAACTTAAGCAACAATAGGATTGTCTTAGGTTAACTCTGGTTTGCCCATTCTCGTGGGTTTATATTATTATTATTATTATTATTATTATTATTATTATTATTATTTAGTTTATTCCAAATCTCACTACTATCATCACCTCTTCAGTCAAGAAAGTTTGAGATTGTGGACTTTGTATAAATCTAGAGCAAACTTTCTTTCCCCACACCACTCCCGTCTTTTCCATCCCTCTAGATCTCTCTGGCTCTTTCTCTTAGTAGTCTATCTCAGAAACGAGGCTGTGTATGTATTTTAGGACATTTTTTTTTTCTAAACAGAGAAAGCTTTTCACTGTCTAACTCAGATTGACCTGGAATTCACTATGTAAACCAAGCTCATCTAGAACTGAAACAGATCCACGTGCCTCTGCCTCCCCAGTGGCAAGGGTAGGGGTGGGGGGGTTAGGAGGGTGGAGTTTGTGGTGATGTTAATGGCATTTGCTTTAAGATATTTTCATTTGATCCTGGCATAGTCTCTGAGAAATCTAAAATATGATAAATGTTTTTATAGTGTTTGAAATCAGAATTTGACCAATAGCTTATACGAGCTCTTCGGTACAGTGAAAACTGAGGCTGCAATTTGTACTCAAAAGTGAGTCCTACTTGACTGCTTGTAACCTGGGCATGGCGCTTATTCTAGATACTTACTCATCCTCAGTAACATGTCTGCTGAGCTGCAAGGGGCTAGACAGTGATGGCTCAGGAATCTTCCTGCCTAGAAATTTTAAACTCCAAAGAAATGCTCCAAGATCCACTTCAAATAGCCCTACTTACTCTCTATTCATGCTTTGTGGTACCAGGAACACTTTGGTAAGTGCTAGATCCAAGGGAAGTGATTCTTTAGTCTTTAGCAGGTTTAGAGAAGCATGAGCCGTTGGAGATTCTAAGATGGCATCCACTTGCGTCTTTAAAGCTTTTCATTGTGAGTCTGTGTATTCTGTTGCTGCATGTATTCGTGTCTGAAGTATCTTCTGCCTGCACAGAAGTTCTCAGGACCCTATTTTAGAATAGTTTACTGTTCAAAAGATGTCGCTGTGACTAGCACTAATTTCAAGTCCAAATAGCATTATGTCTTCGCCTTGTTGTGTGTCTGTGAGTTTTAGTTTCCCCTTCTAAACAGGACGAACTGAAAGGTATGATTTTGAGGTCCAATTCCAGAATGGGGTACTTCCAGAGTGGAATACCTCTTTCTGGATCTTGCATTTTTTGTTTTTGTACTTACTATGTGATTATAGAAAAATTCTGTTCGCTTTACTTTCTTATTTATGAACAGGGAAGAATGCCTACTATCTAGGAGCTCATTAAGTTACCATGATTTGAACATTTATTTATACATATTAAGCAAGAGGAACATGTCATACATGTAAGAATTGGCTCATAATAAGTTGCAATTCCTATACCACACATGTATCCTGTCCTCAAATGCCAGGATCATTTTTAGTCTTATCCATTTTGCAGCATTAAGCAGTTTAGTTCCATGTTTGCTGTCAGAAGCAATTTAACTCCCAGACTTGGGAATGCTTTTCCAAGCCATAGTTTCAGACCAAAGTTGTGGTGAAGACTGTAATCATAGAAGTCTGTGCAAGTAGGAAATCTGAGGGTCTGAGGGCCATTCAGCAGACAGAGTAGCATTCAACCTCAAGGTAATACTCTTCCCTTGATAGCTTCCAGCTCAAAGGCCCTGAACTGCTGAGTGAAAGGTTGAAAGCTGTTTGTGTAAAACTTAGGCAATGGGAGGATAGGAAGGTTGGAACATAAACGTTTCATGTTGTATTGGGGACCTGTGGGTTATAAGGTTCTATGAAATCGAACCTTAACTCTCCGCTCAGATACAAGTTAGGTAAGTATGCCTTCTAGTACCCTCAAGTTACAGCATGCTGCCCTATTTTTCTTAACTCTGGTGTGTATCTATAAGGAATAGGTAGCAGTGAACCTGGTTTTGAGAGATGTCCAAATTATTTTCTTTTAATTTAAAAAACAAAACTATTTTATATGTATGGTATGGGTGTTATGCCTGCATGTCTGTCTGTACACCGTATGTATGAGGTGCCCATAGAGCCAAGAAGAGGGCATTGGAGCCTCTGGAACTGGAATTATAGATAGTTGTGAGCTACCATGTGGGTGCTGGGAATTGAATCAGGTCCGTCCTCTGCAAGAGGAGCCAGGGCTCCTAACTGATGCACCGTCACTATAGGCTCTCATCTTTTTTGTTTTGTTTGGTTTTGGTTTGGAGACGATGTAGTTCACCCTTGAACTCACTTTGAAGCCAAAGATGATTTTAAGCTTCTGCTCTTCCTTCCTAAAACTCCCAAGTGCTAAGGTTGCATTCAATTGCCACCATATTCAGTTTGTGCAATACCTGGGATCAAATTAAGAATGCTAAGCAAGCACTTTACCCACTGAGCAATACCTTCAGCCTTGACACTCTGATGAAATGAAAATGACTTGCCCTGCATCTATAGGATATTAGCCTGCTATAGAGGTGCTCTTTACATGGGTACACCTTATGTTTTATTTGATTCAATAATGTGCGGTCTTATTTGTACAAAGGTTTACCACAGTGTATATCTTATAGTAACTTTGACTGGACAGTCTGATTCTGAAAGTCTCAAGACTGTAGGGGCTTGTCAAACAAAGTGATAATTTTCCCCCAAACATACAGGGAATAACATTCTCCCCACAAAGGAGCAATGGAGTCAACTCTGTTCAGACGTTCTTGGTAAAGTCAAAGATATCAAGTTACTTTGCCCAAGATGAACCTGTTAACAGTGGACAAGCAGCCCTGTGCTTATTCTGTCTGATTGAAAATCGTACTATGATCTGGAAGTCCACCAAGCAGTGGGTTGTACAGATAAGGCCCTCTTCCTTTCTTTGGTTGGTAGATAATCCTTACCTTTTTCATATATAATTTTTTTCATACGATACATTCTGATTATGCTTCCTCCTCTCCCTACTTCCCAACCTTTCCTTTTTTTTAGTTGTTAGGCAATCCTTGTCTTCTTTCCCACAAGTTTTGGATATTATGTGATATCAGTATGAAGAAAATGGAAATAAATAAATGAAACATTTTTTTGAAAATTTGATCATTGGCTAAGATATGAGTTTATATTCCCTCCTTTATATATACATCAACCAAGAAAAGGAGAAAACAAAAAGTTTACACTTTAAGACTTTTTTTTTACTACTCTCCAAACCAAATACCAGCAATTGGCACATTCGTACATTCAGAGAACTGTCAAACTCTCTGTGAAGCTCTTGATGCACTTTGGGACACAGCTTCAGGGATTGAGATAATTACAGCTCTAGCAGCTACCATCCCTTAAGCACCTATTCTTACGGTTGTCCAAGGACATTCAATTTCCTGGTAAAATAGCTAGCTATACAGTAGTGTAAGAATTTAAAACATGACTCTTGAACATGTCCCTCCCCATCCCAGTTTCCAGCAGCTTTGTTCTACTTTCTCTAGTATATCAGATACATTCTACATGTAATATGAATTATATATGATGAAATAAATAATACTTGATATTTATTTGTCAAGTTGTGATCTCTAACTGGACCTCAGGTGTTCCACCTATAGTATAGTGATTATTTTATTTTATTTGTGAGATGTTTTCTCTTTTATCCTCTACCAACTTTGATACCATAACCTCAACTTCCCTGCGTGTAAGACATGATAGTTTTTCCTAACGTTCTTACTTGTGGGCCATTTGGCATGCAAATTACATATACTCTACTATGCTAACTTTAAAAAACAAGTATTTCAAGTAAAACAAAATGTAATCAAGCATGGACCCATCTCTGGAGGGGAATTTGTCGCCTTATTCCTATCCTGAGTCATTACAGGTTTTCAGATCACTATATGGAATAACATGCTGTGTACTTACAGCTAAAAGAAGTGTATAGTAAGCAGAAATGGGAAATTCTCAAGATTGTGCAGGAAACATATGGACAAAGATGATGAAATCTTTTATAAAGCTTTGTTGAGTTTATATTTGTTTAAGATATGTGGGCATATGGAATATACCCCATTATCTAGGACCCATTCTGACAGAAACAAAGCAAAACAAAACAAAACACCATAGCAGCTTCATAAAACAATTTTATGTGAGTTGAGGGAAAGAGAGTTGGAAAGAGTAATTCTTATTTGTGTGCTTAGATTTTATGTTAGGCTAGGAGAGGCAAGAAATTGAATTAGATAAGACTTGATTCTTGTCCACAAGAAGGTTAAATTTTCAGTGGCATAATGACAAGAGAACATGTTAACTCTGAGTTATTTGTAACTTCAAAATACTCTTGTGGTATAAAGTATATCCCATTAATGCTACACCATTCCACTGTTTGAGACTAAACAAACCTGAGAAGGCTGAAAAATAAAGTCTGGTACTGACTCTAAAACTTCCTGTATACTTGACTTTGAAAATTTTCACCTTACAGTTCCATCTTCCTGATAGCAATGTTCTCTACCATATTTTTGCCTATTAGTTGTTCATTAAAAGTGTGTGTGTGTGTGTGTGTGTGTGTGTGTGTGTTAAGCAATCACCAGTGTATAGCTGTCTTGAAGTAGGTCTACAGACTTTTTTTTTTCTCTTATGATAATTTATTTTGGGGGAGGGGCACATCAAGTCTTTCAAGCCACTGGAAATAATTTTTTATATCTTTTTCTCTGACTCTGAAGTCAAGTGGCCCCATTATTTTAGAGTAGGACTCAGATATACTGCATCCACAGAAGACCCTCCTCCCTAGGTTCTTACACTTAAGTATCTCAACTTGGCAAAGGTCAAAACTAAGACTATGTTAGGATTTCATATTATTTATTTGGGATAACTTGTTTTTAAGTTTTCACTGTTTATTTTCCCCTTTGATTTTCTATTCCTAGATCAACAAACAACATCTTTTCCACTTTGTAAAATAATTATCGTCATTTTGAATCACCAGGACTTGCTCGCTACCCACCTGCAGCCTGGTGGCAGCCTCCTCAAGCCCTCCTTTGAAATTCACAGCACCCAGTCTAGTGCACTCTTTTTCTGATGTCTCCAGTTTGACCTCCCTCTGTAGATGAGGACCATTTTCAGAGTTAAAGTCTAAACTTTTCACTACATGATCAGGCCTCTGTTACTCATCAGCTTCATCTTCCACACACGTCATTATTGACTATGCCAGGCTTCTCACAATGTTCCTATTCACATATCTTTTTTCTATGTAACAGCTCATACAAGTGCCCCTGCATCAATGTACTTTTCTTTATTTTACCTAGGTAACTCCTATATATCCTTTATCATCTCTCCATTCCATCTGTTGACTTCATGTGATAAGAGGAGGAGACACTATTTCAAAAAATGCACACAATAGCCTGAATCTTCCTAGATTAGGAAGTGCCTACTACTACCTTAGAGTACTATTTTCAACCAAATTGTATGCCAAGATTCTACCCTAGTACTTGGCACATAGTTGAAGTACAATAAATATTTGTATAATAAAAACATTTCTAATCAAATATTGTATCATTATTATGAATCCAAGACATATCAATTTTAAATTTTGGTAATAAAATAAGAGTTACTAAATCAAACGTGATCCTAGCTTAAAGACAACAATTTTATACTTATTAACATGTTATTTTTTAAATTAAGAAATATGATAACAATTTCCTTAAGAAAGCATTTTTAATGTAAAAACTGGGGGAATGAGCTTAAATTCAAATTTGAAAGCTGAAATGTTTCATTTATAAAAAAATCCATATTTTGAAGCAAAATGTCACTCATTGGCAGATCAAGTGAAAACTATCTTCTTTGTGATTTTTCAGTATATTAAATGGAGAAATACCTTGTGGAATGTAATTTTATAAAATTATGTCATCTTTAAGTACTTATCCAAACCTCACCAGTTCTTTTTGAGACAAAGAAACTATGACTTGGACGGAGGCCCACAGAACTTATTAGTAATAGAATGAATTTCTTATCTTATTGATGAGGTCTGAAGAATTAAAATCTTTTTTAACAGCAAATTTCTGATGTTATTTTAAGCAGTGAGGTTCAAAGGTCATGGAATTAGGTAGGCAAAAAGGATCTGCAGTTTAGTTGCTAACAATATATTTTTCCTGTAGTTCTAGGGATTGAACTCAGAACCTTTGAAGACAAGGCAAGAGATATACCATGGAGCTACACCCTCAAGCACTCTGAAAATAATTTTAAAATTAAACCTATCCTACAGGCCATCCATTGTGGTATTCATAGTTCAGTCATTGGAATTCCCTGTTTGGTCCCATGTTTACTGTCTCCATTCTTTTTATATTCCCTGTGATCCATGTGATTTTGTTTGTTTGTTTGTTTTCACATATCATAGTCTTTGATAATATTTGATTCATTTTAAAAGCAACTCTCCTACAGAAATGTCCCAGTTGTTTCCTGTCGGTAGTACATTCTTCCTCCTTTGAGTTGCATGTGACCTTTTCTGAGATTCCTCTGTAATATTTTCCCACCAAGCTTGCATTAAAGTTAGTTTGTCCTTTCGTAGATAGGCTTTGCAAGGCTTAGAAGACCCTCCTATGAGTTGTGGGGTATACACTTTAATTAGATGATTGTGGTCAGCAAATCAGCAGAGAAAGGGAAAATACTACTTAGGTGGGTGTCCTTGCTACTTTTCCTGTTGTAGTAAAATATTCTATGAGTAGCAATGTAAGGGAGAAAGGTTTTTTTGTAGCTCACGGTTTAAAAGTACAGACCGTCCTGGCAGGGAAGTCAAGGCAGCAGGAGCCTGAAGCGTTATATTCACAATCAGAAAGCAGAGAACAATGAATGCATTCATGTTAGTACTCAGCTTGCATTCTCTATTTTATAGAGTCCAGGTTCTCCAGCCTTGGTAGAAGTCCCATACACATTAATCAAGATCATCTCCCACAGGTGTGCCCAGGGACCCGTCTCCCCTGTGCTTCTAGGTTCTGTCTTCTCAGAGGAGAATGAATACAACGCCTAATTTTGGAAACAACAGATAATAAATTTAAGAAGACTAAATGGTTTTAAGTGTTTTATCATCTTTTTCCTTGACTCTGTAGTTTGCATTATCCTGATGCATTATTTAGCTTTTGTTCCCTACATTTATTTTCACATTTAACTTTTAATTAGTTTACTAGTCTTGCATAAAATTGTTTTCCCGGGAAGCATGATGAACTTTCTTGTTTGCTTTTTCAGTCTAATAAGGATGAAGTGTTTTATAGTGTGTGTGTGTGTGTGTGTGTGTGTGTGACTCCAAAAGATTTCTGTCTAATTCATAGAGGGAAGTTCGGAACAAATTGATTCAAAATCCTTGTTGAGATAGTTGTTTCTCTCTGCAATATAACATGTTATTAATAGCTCTATTTATTGAGGGTTAGACATATTGTAGGCATATGCATCATTACATTCATTGCTCAAAATGAGCTTATCTGGACACTATTATTATGCAGAGACAAGAAACTGTGCTTATGTAGGCTATAAATAAAGCACATAAAAACTTTTTGAAAGGCATACAGAAAAGGAGCTCTGCTGAGTTATGGTTTATGATTTACCTGGCCACAACTCCTATTTTCTAACTAGTCTATTGTAATGCTTCCCATTATATGATAAAAACAATGCAATAGTTTTGCAACTCATAGATTGTTTAAATTTCACCTACAAGGTAAGCTGAATTCTTCATACTCATCATCAATGGAAGATTATGGTTGACTGGGCTTAATAACAACTATCTTCATATATTACTTTTAGGCTGGAAAACCATAGTGCTGGAGGGGCAGAAGTCTCTCATTTGAGAAACAAAAGCTAAGAATAACTGTGTGGTATATGGATAATAACTAACATTTATGGTGGCAGAAGGGTCTCTCTCTGTGGGTATGTATTTATGTATGTGTGTTTTAAATGTAAGGAAAATAGACTCGTTTCTGGATGCTAATGCAGAAAATCCCAGATCCTTAGTTCACCAAATTCTTAGTGTCTAAATAATTTCTTATGCCCTTCAGCCAAAACAAACACTTAAAAATTATGTTCCTTAAAAAGTTAACACTAGGTGACTTAATGAGCATATACTTTGGGACTAGAAATGTAACTCAGTTGGTAGAGTGCTTACTTAGCATACATAAAGTTCTAGGTTTGATCTCTCGCACCACAAAAAAAATTAGGCATCATGATGTTTTCCTATAATCTCAGCACTCCAGAGATAGGAGCTGGAGGATCAAAACTTGAAGGTCATCCTGGGCTATGTAGTGAGTTCAAGGCCAGCTTGGGCTTCATGAGACTTTGCTATACACAAAAAAAGTATCTCAAGCAGATAATTATCCATTTGAGGAAGACAGAGAAAATTTTACAAAAGCAAATTATTTCTTTTGATTTTTTTTATAACTACAATTTAGAAATATGTGTGCCTTTGGCTATTGAATGACCTCTTGAAAATTATGAGCCAGAGCACCCCCCTGCCCTCATTTCCTGTCTGCTTTATTTTTCTCCATGACATTTGTTTTTAAAACCATATAAACAGAATTCTTTCAATTTTACTTACTTTTGCCATTTTTTTTATCTCTCTCTTACCAGTAGAATGTAATCACCATGTTAGCAAAGAAATTTTATTCTAAATTGCTGAAACTCTTCCTAGAAAATCATTAACATTAAGAGTTTTGTTTGTTATTATATGATGAGATGAGATTGTTTATTTCAGTTCAAGTTGAATGACAGTAAAGAACAAAAAAGACAGACATGTTTAAGACTTGGTAAGCCTACCCTTGTCTGTTGGGAGGGAGCTAAAGGATTAGGGTTGTCAGCTAGCTTTTCTGTCACTGTGACAAACTATCTGAAGGGAAAAATACTTAATAAAGTAAGGTTTATTTTGCTCACCTAATCACACTTAGGAAAGAAATATAGGGAAAGACATTTTATATAATATGTGTGTGTGTGTGTGTGTGTATGCTTATATTCATATGTGTATATGTGCGTGTATATGTCTTAGTCACTGTTTCATCCTGTGAAGAACACCATGAACAAGGCAACTCTTATAAATGAAAGCATTTAATTGGGGGCTTGCTTACAGTTTCAGAGGTTTAATAGTTTATTATCATCATGGCAGAGAGCACAGTGGCAGGCAGGTATTGTACTGGAGAAGTAGCTGAGAGTTCTACATCCAGACACACAAACAGAGACTGGTTTGGTGTGGGCTTTCGAATCTCAAAGCCTACCCCCTAGTGACACACTTCCTCCAACAAAGTCATACTGCCATTCCTTGGTAACGGAGCATTCAAATAAATGAGCCTATGGAGAGAGAGAGAGAGAGAGAGAGAGAGAGAGAGAGAGAGAGAGAGAGAGAGAGAGATTGATTGAGAGCTACTCCCCACAAACACACAAACACACAAACAAGGTAATCTGCTTCTTCCAGCCTGGTCCTATCTCTCTCTATTCAGTGTGAAATCATCAATGGATAGATGAGATAAGCAGCTTCATGATCCAGTCCCCTCAGCTAAGGTAAAGTTCAAGCATTTAGCACTTGAGTCTTTTTAGGACATACTTCATATCCAATCACAGCATTCTACAGAGGGCTGGTCATGGGGGTGATAGAAATTTGATCATGGTACTGGATCAGTCGGTAGTGTGTTAGGGGTGATTATAAAAGATTGGTACTAAGTATAATATATGCCTACGTAAAGAAAGTAGTCATTAATAGATGCATTTCTGTCACTGGCATATCAAGGAAAAAGAGTGAAGAGTGAAGAGATTAAAATCTACCACCAGATGGTTATTGAGGCTTCAAAAAAAAAAAAAAAAAAACAAGAAAACTTTCACAAGAGTTACCTATTGTAGCACGTGGGTTTCTCTAAGCCTTCAGAACAAGGTCACTATTTTGACAGCTCAGTGTTCTTTACACAACAGTAGGAACTATATTGTTTGATTATTTTTCTTTCAGGGCATTGTGAAAGAGCTGTATTTACTTTTGATTTTATATTATCTTCCCCTTTTCACACACTAGATGTATAAATACAGGGAACATTTTAATGCTCCTTTTTAGGTCTTATGATTAGGCGATTACTCCCAAACATACACTATTTGTAGTAAATTCATCACAAGAGATTATTTCTTAAGGATGAGAATGGCTACAAAAAAATAACATTTTTGTCTGAAACTTATTGTACATGACCTTGTTAGAATCATGTTGATTTTTTTTCCTCCAATGAACACCTATTAATTATTTACTGGAAATGAGAGTTGACTATAGAGTAAGTATGGTAGCATGCACCAGTGGCTTGTGAATATATGGTGATGTATTGTAGAAGGAGATGAAACTTTAAACTCAGTGTACTTTCATCATAGTGTCTTGAGCTCTTACTGCACCCAAAAGATGAAGAAACAGCCCTCAAGCTTTACAAAACACGACTAACCTGCTCTTCAAGATTTCGGAGCCATGAGAGGCTGATGCATGAGTACACACTATAATAAGTAATCATGATGTGGGATAAAGACAATGGTGTGGTGCTGGTGAGATGGTTCAAAGGGTAAGAGTGCTTCCTAGGAAAACATGAGGACCAAAGTTCAAATCCCTAGGGCTCACCTAAAAGCTGGCTCAGGTGCTTTAGAGAGATGAATCTTCTAGTGTAGCTGGGCCATTTTAAATGAAGTGAGTTGAATTTGTAAAGGTAGATGGAGATAAAAGATATACAACCTCATGTATAGCATTAATGAAAATATTTTTTCTTAAAAATGTGTGAATAATGAACACATAAGCAACACAGAATAAGGGTAAGGATTACCTTTTGTAAACATATGATAGCAAAATTGGAGTTATAAGACCAGAGCGTACACTAATGTCACCTACAGGATGTTTACAAATGGAGACTTCTGGATTCTATAGAAAGCCAAAATAATACAACTCTAAAGAATGTAGGGCTGGAATAGATATTCTATATATACTTCAGCTTTCTGAAAATACTACCAGATTAAATTTGTTGGATGACCTGTATTTGCACAGATATACACAGACTTATAGTTATGTTTGTATCATGTTAGAGAGAAAGTGATGAGGGACAGTAAGGGCTAGGGTCCAGGTTCATTCTGTGTGGTTTTCCAGTGATACTGTGATTCCTATTGACAAACACAGGAAGGGTAGGAGGTGAACCACTGGGACACAGGCTGTATCAGCTACTTGTCTCTTTGTTGTGATGAAATGTCTGACCAAAGCAACTTACAGATGGGTTTATTTGCATCCACTTCCAGGAGATATAGTTCACGATGGCAGATATGTTGGGAGAAGCAAGAGGTGTCTGGTCACATTACAGTCATCAGCAAGAAGCAGACAATAGTGAATGCCAGTACTCAGCTCCCTTTCTCCTCCTTCCTTTTAGACCAGAACCCTAGCTCATGTTATGGTGCTTCTGGCCTTTTTACCTCACCCTAACCCAGATACTCCCTCACAGGGAAGCCCAGACTTGTTTCTAGATCTTTCGAAGTTCATCTTATTGACCATTACACCTGCCAGATTGCCAGAAACAATAACGAATGACTATACGTAAACCTAGTGTCACCTGCAAAGAGAAAACCTCAATTGTTAATTAATGTAGGAGGGCGTAGCCGATCATGGACTGTACTATCTGTAGGCAAGCGAGACAGGCTGTGTAAGAGAAGGTGGTGGATGGTGAGCCTTACAGCAGGCTGGTAAACAGCACCTCTCAGTGATCTCTGCTTCAGTCTCTGCCTCCAGATTCTTGCCTCGACTTCCTTTGATGATGATGATCAACCTGTAAACAAACTTAACTCTTTCCTCAGGTTGGTTTGGTTAGTGTTAGCAACAGAAAACAAACAAACAAACAAAAGAAAACCACTAATTATTAAGCGAACATACCATGAAATGCGCATTATTGTTGTGACATTTGTGTATGTTACTGAAGTTTGTGACACAATACAAACCATTTCAAGCAGTTAGAAAACAGAGCCAAGGTTTGACTAAATCTTAGAAGATACAGCAACTAGAGGGCCTTAGCAATCAGCCTTAATAAACTCATTTAGTACAGAAGAAAACTAAGATGCAGAGAGAGAAACATTTTTTTAAGGCTACCTTGATTTGTGTAAGACCAATTGCAGTAAATTTAAGGCTCATGTGTTTTGACTCCTTAACTAGATGTGTTTATCATTTCATATCCCTGAAAGCTGGGAGCAGAATTGTGACCCGAATTGTGACCCATATCTATACTACTGTAAGTATGTTTAGAGGCTAGAAGAGAAGAGGTATCCCACGAGGCCATTTTCAGTAGAAGAACTAAGTATGACCCTCCTTGTATAAGAACTGTCTCATGGGCAAAAGCCTACTTATTAGCAGCACAGAGTTAAGCAGCTATCCAGAAAGTGTGTACTGAGTGGGTACTGTAATGCCATTGATTGGTTTTGAATCACAGTCTTTTTTTGTTTTAAAGTAAATTTACTCAAGATAGATTGGACAGGTCTATACTCGACCCATAAGTAGACACTCACCGAGAGTCACATGATTTCTTACTTTTAACAAGAAGCATCAGAGAAGGCTGTCAGCTGACAGCGGAAAGGAAAGATGTGAGAGCCAGAAATGCTCTGGTCTGCCCATGACCTCTCTCTGTAATGTCAAAAATACAAACTTTCCCAGTAGGCTGACCCAGTGACCTCCACTTACAAAGGTCTTTTCTTTCTAGAAGCAACTTGCCATCTTGGTTTTGATCCATTCCTTCACACACTCTCACACACATGAATTGTCCTTTTTAAATCCCAGTCAGGGTATAAAACCATATGTTGCTTTCTGCAGAGTCTGAAGATGATCCTATATGTTAAAATGTAAAAAAAAAAAAAAAAAGTTTCATTCTTAGGAGCCACCTACTTTTCAAATCTCTGGACAAGCAGATCATTGAATGACTCGTGACCACCCTTCTTCTGGCTAGGTCGATAAAGAGATCATGAGACATCCTTCACAAGCCTAGAGGCCCTCAGAGTTTTGAATGATCACAGAAGGCTTTTTTCTCCATTTGTCCTGAAATGTCATGCCCCACTCTGAACAGTATCAAAAGAGATTATTATTTCTATCAGGCATTAAAATATGAAAAAAATAGGGTCATTTAGGGAAACGGAAAGTTCATCCATGGGTTGTGTGTCATATGAAGGTTTTACTCTTCTCCTTCATTGACTGGATAACTATGGGAAACATTTTTAAATGTCTCTTTGGTGCAACCTATGTAAGAAATATTGGATTGTCATGTGCTGATCTGATGAAATACTTACTGCTCTCTAGCACACATTCATGAACAGAGGCTCACATGCTAGGACAAAAGCTGTCAACACCATCCCTTTCCATGACGTGCTTAGGGAACCGACCTTTCTTTAATACCAATCTGAAAATAATCTTCAAAACATTCATTCATTACATTGTATTAAAATTCACCAGCACAAAGTCTTATGTTCTAATTTCATCTAAAGTATTTTTAGAGATTATGCTGGCTTGGATTTTCCTTGTTACCTTGCGTTTCCAGTATTTTATTCTTTATAAGAAAAGCGATGCAAACTTACTTTTGTTCTGACTTATGTAATTTTATGATTCAATGTAAATAAAGTTTTGGGACTTATAAAATAAAAAAAATCCATCCTTCTTTGGTCCCTGCCTCCAGCAATCACAAGTTAATAGAATTAGAGGTAATACGATTCTGTTCATTTTTAAGTCTCTGCTAAAGTACCTGTAATTGTGTTTTGTCTTAAACTCTGATACGAATTTCTGTTTTTAGGACCTACATTATATTTCTATCATGTTTTTAACATAGTAAAGAAATTCTGACTAGTTCTAAGGTACTCTGTTTGGATTCTTAGTCCACGCTAATGCATTTCATCTGCGTAAAACTGGTCTCTGTATCCTTACAGATATCCAGACAAAGAGGGCTTAACTGAGAAAGTATAGGAACCTCATCAATACTCATTTAGAAAATTTTCAGAGCAAAACTGTTTCCAGCTAGCTGCAACTAATTACCAAACCATTCTTTTTTATTTAAAAGAAAAATGATTTTCTCCAATATCAGAGATATTTCTTTATCTAATGGATTGTAGACTGCTTAATGGGGAGACTGTCTGGTTCCCTGTCATATTTTAAGGACATAGACCAGAGCCTGGCACAGATTCTACAGATGTCCAGTAAGCATCTGTAAAATTGGATTGAGTTGGCTGTTTCTGGAACATAATTCTTCAGTCAAGATAACACAAGCGTGTGGTTTAGAAGCTGAAAGCACTTGACATTAGCAAATAGACATGACTTTGGATTTGGACAGCTGAGTTTAAGTTTTGATTTTATAAGTTTACCATCTGTTTAATTTGAGCAAGCTACACAGATATTCCAAGTCTCAATTTTCTCATTTTTAGATTTGGAAGAATGACTGGGAGCATAAACCTATGGTAGAGTGCTTACCTAACACTCCTGAGATCCTGGGTTTGATCCTAATCTCCACAATATCAGTAATGATAAGAAATTAAATACTGTGGATCATAATTGTATTTTCATTATCATGTATGTAAATCATATTTTTGATAGGCCGTAGACACAGAATATGCTAATTAGTTTTACTACGCTTGATGGAAGTAGATTTTAGATGTCTCTTTATCATACAACCTACTTTAGTTGTTAGTCTCCCTGGCCTGTATTGATTCAAATATTTCGTATTAGCATCATATAATGTAGCAATCACAAGATATATATGGTTATTAAAATACTTAGCTCTTTTTAATAAATTTTTAAAAAATTAGCGCATAAAGTAATGGATTTTATTATTACTCATTAGTTGAACATTGTTTTCAACCCATCAGTTGGCCTGTTTCTTTCAATAGATGAGTTGAGTCTGTTTGCAATTCAGGTTGTTGTTGAGAGGGATTTGATATCCCCATGGTTTTCTTTGGCTGCTGGTTCTTCTTCCCTCCTGTTCATTTAGAGGTGTTCTGGTTCCTGTGCTGTAGATGACTGATCCCTTACCAATTTCCTATCTCTTATCTATTCCTGAAAGAAATTGTATTATTTGCTGTGTGCTCACTGATGAGTCTGTTTGTCTTCTTTCGTTGTGTAGTTGCCCTCTTAAAAATCTTTTTCAATGTTGGCCTGATTGTCGTAATTCCTTAATTTTTTGCTTTTCCCAACATGATTTTTAATTCTCTGTCAATTTTAAGAGATAGCTTTCTTGTGTACAGCAACTTTGGTTGATACTTAATTACTTTTGGAGCTTAAGATACAGCATTTCATGCTTACGTGTTTTTTTTTTTAACAATTAAAACTTTATTGTAAAGCATTTTCAAATAAAAAAATAATATGGAGTGAGATTCATCAGACCCAAAATCTGTGTGTCTTAAAGAACTTCTATATAATTAGAATAGTCATTCTGAAGTGATGGAGTTTCACACTGGAGTTTAAGGTTGTTGATAGAGAGCTGATGTTATTCTGATGAACTCATCTATGTATATGAGTTGATATTTTTAACTTTCAGCTTTTAATGTTCTTTTGTTTGTAACTTTGGCACTTTAACAGATACATTGTAGTGGATTCTTCTTCTCTAGTCATGTCTTTTGGGGTTTCTAAATGCCTCTTGCATTTGATTGTCTTTCTAAGTATGAGAAAATTTCTCTTATAATTTTATTTAATCCATTTCTGTTTCTTTAGGGTTAACCAGATCCATTTTCTACTTCATGAATTCTTAGATTCTGTATCTCGAACACATCCCATAGTTCTTGGGAACTTTTTGTTTCATTCATTAATTTCATCTCTGCATAAGTCTGTTGTGATTTTTTTATTTTTCCAACATTGTCCTTTGTTCCTGAAATTAGATCTTCTTCTTGGGCTTCTCTGTTAAACATGCTTCCCACTGTTCTTTATATGATTGATTTATTCTTTCATTTCCAAAATTTCTGTTTGGTTCTGTTTTTGTTACTTTGTTTTTGAGTGTCAATATCCTTTCTGAAATTGGCCTCTGAATACTTGATATTTGAATTTCATCTTCAAGTTACTGTTTTGTCTACTTTGGGAGTCCCAATTTCCTTACTTCATTCATCTGGTTACTTGACCCCTCTTCTTAGTCACTGATCCCTTTTAAAAGTAGGACTCAGAACTCTCTATCTACCATTTCATGCATTCATTATCTTTGGTTTCCAATACCAAGGAGTTTGGATCTTGTGGGAGTATCATAGTGAATTGTTTTATACATTTGTGTTTCATGCTTCTGTTAAAATAGATGTATTTCTCAGTTCTTTTTTTTTCTTGTTCTTTCCATCGTTTTTATGTTTTATGTTAGTTCTTTTTGAGGTATCTTTACTTAGGTTTATGTATTATAATGCTATTCAGAGAGGAAAACAACTGCAGTGGCAGATTTAATAGCGGTCTCAATCTTAATTTTCAGTAGAAGATATTTTGTTTTCTCTTGCTTATGTCCTGATAGAGTTTAGAGACAGCGATTCTAGGGTATTGGTTAAGGGACCATATTTTGTAATTCTTTTAGAGGTAAGGCAATGTCAGTATTTAAGAGCGAGGTGAGAAGAGAATGTGAAAGAGGGAAAGATAGACCAATAAGAAGGAGATTGCACAGAATAGAGTTATGAGAACTACTGGAGAAAATATTTTAGAATAGGTATAGAGAAAGGAAGGGCACTCTTTTTTTTTTTTTTAACTTAGTTCCAGGTTAAAACACAACAACAGAATGTTAACATATAAAAATGTAAATAATTAATAATACTAATAATAAGAATAAGAATAATAATAACAGTAATAATAAAGGTTGTAAAGTGAAATAGAAGAATGCATTATGACTGCACTTGGGAAAATGTGATTTCTCCTTCACCTCGTGCTCTTTTGAACCAGTCTTCACAGATGGGTAGGGGAGATTTATAATGTCAATAATTCAAAAACTTATGTCAGTTTGTCCTTGCAAGTGAGAAAAATTTGTATGGCTGAAGTTTACTTTCTGGCAGAATTCCCTATCTGTGACACTTGCTGTCAAATTACAACTTTGTCTCTGTTTTTTTGAGGATCATCCTTTTTGCCAGAACTTTCTGTGACCGAGAAAGACAGCTTGCCCATTTAACTTTTATGCAGTCTATCTGTGTACTGTACCAAGTTCTGTAGCTTGTCTAGGAAGTGACAGGGGTATAGGGTGAGGATCATCAAGAAGTTTTCAGTTCAGGCTCCACACTTCTGTTGCTATCTCCAGTCTGTTCTGCTTAAATTGCACCCATCAGGATATTACACTAGGTTCTACCTTCAACTTCCTGTGGACTCTGTAGCTCATCCAGGCACTGGGCAGGAGTGAGTATGTGGGCACTGATTTCTTCTCAGCTTCAAACATGTTTCACCTCTGCTACTGTCTGTACTCTGGCCACTTTTCTCTGCAAACTATATCCAGACTCTAGTTTGGGTTTCTGAAACCTGACCTAGACTGTTTCTCTCTATCACTTACATTGTTGGTTGTCTGTGAATCCAGTTTCCAGCTGAATCTCCAGGTACAAACAGTGTGTCTTGACTGGAGTCTGGCTTGGCTGCTACTTTGTGGACAAAAAACCTACCAAGGTTTATTTCTGTTTTTCATAACTCTTTCTCTTATAGGAATAGGATATATTGTTTTTTATATCAATGATTTTTCATCCAATCTCACAAACACAACTTCTAATCTGTTACCTTACTCTGAACTCCAAAGAAGATCTTATGTGGTTATTGAAATTTGAAGTATAACTAACTACTATCCCTTGTGAATTGAATTTCAACTTGCATTCTGCTTTAAATAGCTTTAAATGTATAATGTAAATAATCGTATACACCTACTGAGAGGTACAATATAACCAAAGCTCTATAATGTTACACATTAGTTAGCACTTTCTCAATGAATAATTCATAATTCTTTCATAGTTATTTACTCATTTTGTATTCATATATATGCATACAGAAACACACACACCAACACACAAGCATACATACTATACTACACTTGTGGAAGGCAGAGGACAAGCTGTAGGAATCAGTTTTTTTTTCCTTTTATCATGGAGGTTCTTGAGACTGAAATCATGTCTTTAGGCTTTAGCAGAAAAGCCTTGACTGCTGAGCCATTTCACTGGCCCATAACTAAAACCTGATTTTTAAAAGTGAACGAGTCCCTTCTGGTTGTAAAGAGTAAATAACACAGCTACATAGTTGCATATTTATCCACTCTTGAAAGATTAGCAATAAAAACTCTATTGCATCACCTGCTCATTTGGAAGGCCTTATGAAGCTCCAGTGTATGATTCTGATTCCAATTTTAATAACTTTAGGAACTCTGTTTTGTTTTGTTTTGTTTTTTGGTGACAGGTCAAGAAAGATTTGGAAACATGACAAGAGTCTATTACCGAGAAGCTATGGGAGCATTTATTGTCTTCGATGTCACCAGGCCAGCCACATTTGAAGCAGTGGCAAAGTGGAAAAATGATTTGGACTCAAAGTTAACTCTCCCTAATGGTAAACCAGTGTCAGTGGTTTTGTTGGCCAACAAATGTGACCAGGGAAAGGATGTACTTATGAACAATGGACTCAAGATGGACCAGTTCTGCAAGGAGCATGGTTTCGTAGGATGGTTTGAAACGTCAGCCAAGGTAATACCATATTAAAGAATAAGCTTAACAGAGTCAGATTCACAAAGAATCATCATTATCATAATGATAATATTTCTTTCCAATGGTATAGGGTTTACAAATGTCTTATGTACTGTCTTAGAGCAAGGTAATGAGAAGGCAGGGAAGAATGTTTTATCCATTATTTAAAATGATTATGACTAAGGAGGCAAAAACACTTATACATAGCCACATTCATCATAGTTTATAATTGTGTACAACTTTTGTGAGCTCACTGTACACCAGATGTGTTTTATAAGCATTCTTGCACTTAGACTTAGTCCTTCCAATATTCTACAATTTCATCGTAAATGAGAGAAATGGACTTCATATTATTTGTCATTGTCTTATTCCTAAATTTACACTGTGACTGTTAAATGCACTCATATGCATGCCAGGAGTTATGCTTTGTCATATGAATGAAGAGATAACAATAACATAGAACCACCATACTGGGAATACTAGAAAAGTGGGTAAGAGATTATTACAAATGTAGAAAACATAGAGCAGCTTGGTACTTATGATTCTCCTGAGAGACTGGGAAGTACCAGCAAGTGGGAGACTATGCAAGGCTGCTAGACCCAGGATCCTTTGTGGTACAATAAGGCATTGCTTAAAATTGTGCCTTACACATTTCTCTGATTTCTTAGTATAAATTTTCTGCTTTATTCTCACTGTTTGTCCTGTTTTTAGATATATTTTAAAATTCAATATTAGAAGAAAATGTCTTTCATAGTAAATTTGTTTAATTCATTTTACTTTTAATTAACATATAGTACTTATACACATTTACGTAATGCAATGTTCTGCCTTGATTTATTTATTCATTGGATAATAATCAATGTAGGATGCTTAGTATGTTCATCAACTTATTTTGTTGTATATTTTCTGAATGCCTTTGTGTGCATATAAATACATTTTTTAGATTATTATGATAACAATCTATATAGTTTTATTTGATGGTTGTTTTTTGTTAATTAGTATACAGCAAATATTTAGATATTTGTGAAACCCAAGCATTTGCTACTTGTTGGGGATTCAGATGTTCATAAGATGGATATTGTCTCTTTACTTATGGAGTTCATAAGTAGACTTTATTGTAGATATTTGTTCACATCTCCAGAGAATTATGGGGAAAGGTCTTTGAGTCATCATCATTCAAAATGGGTTGGGAGTGTTCTGTTACATAGCAGTCTAACTATAGACATGATAATCTACTGTATATTTTAAGTATAGCTATATATTTAAAAATACCTAGAAGAAATAAAATGTTTCATTAAATATCTTTACTTAGATTTAAACATTACCTGGATTCTTATGGGAAAGGGCCTTGTTCAAGATCAGTGGCTATAGGGATTGAAAAGATAGTTATTTGAAAATATCTCTGAAGTGTAAACTCAGCAGGATTAAGCTACTTTTGACTCAGAAGATGACGAAAAGAGTAAAGGAGTTGGTGGACCCATTTATGGGGTCCCTCTTGAAAGAATCTTAATTATAGTGATTTCTGAGACACACACTTACCACCTGGCCCACCACTTGTGGTGTCACAAAGCCTTTCTTATGTTTAAAGAGTTGTTATTCCTCAGTCCTTAGTGTTGTTATCTTTTTTAAAGGCTTTTGTGTTCTAGCACACTCTTCTAGCTCTTTTAGTCCATAATTACCCCTTTCTTATGGTTCTTCCCTTGGCTCTTGATTAACACACAGAAATTTAACAATTATAGTCTCCTCTAGATTTTACCTTGGATTTTTCTTTTTCATTCCAAAATATGAGTTAACTCACAAAACTCCATTTTCCCTGAGCCACACACTTACTTTCATATCTTCTGCATTTTCCTTCGATTTTTAGCTCATTTTTAAACTCTTTATTAGGTTCAAGGGGACATAGAATGATTCTGGATAATTTCTCTTTGTGAAGGGTAAACTGGAGTGAATAATTTCTATGGAGAGGTAGCCTTTTGTTATTCATTCATTGAGTAAATGTCAAATATCTCTTACCCATCAAGCATCATAGGCGTTGAAGCTGTAGATATTTATGAAACAGACACAATCTTACCTTCATGGATAGCCATAGCACAGCTTAATAAAATGCATAGTGTGCTGAATAGTGATTCATTAGTAACAAGAAAAAAGATAAAAGCCCATGAGCCATGGGGACGGTTGAAATTACTTTGGCCTAAGAACTGTCTCAACTTCGTTTTCCTCAATTCTCTCTGGTGTTCCTTGTTCCTCCACTGCAATGTCAAACTATCTGCTTGACTTCGAGGCTGGCTGACCTGCCCACATAAGTACTGCATCTCTAATCCTCCAAATTTCTATTCATGTTAAGTTTGAAGAGACGCTACGTACAAGTGTAGGAGAGCAGAGCATGGAATTTCACAAGCAACATGTCCAAGAGAGTACAAAACCTCACGGTGAAACATCAAATCAACATTCTACTCCCCTCTCCCCTCTAAAAGCAATGTAGTTGAAGTTACCTATCTGAGCATCCTAATGCAGACAGCTTACTGACATTGGGTTAACATTCACCATCAATATCTGAAACTTCTGAAGTGTAGCAGGATGCTTGGAAGAAATTTTGATATTTTGGTTTCTTTAAAAACAAACAATGGCATTTGGATGCTGGTTCTGTTCCTGTCCCAGATGATTTTGATAGTTCATTGCTGGTAGCTATAATTTGGTTATGTGCAGCTGATTTGCCACGTGAAACTTGTATTTAGGATTGCATTCTGCTTGGAATTCTGGGAACTTTTGCTTAGAGTAGGTAAGAGTTGAAGCCCAGAGAGCCAGGGTTGGTTGGTTGTTTGGTTGTTTGGTTTGTTGGTGGGTTGGTTTGTTGGTTATTGCTTAGAAAAACATTGGTTGGAGAAATTGGGTTCCAGGATAGAGAGCTAAGATGCTGGTCTGGCTGCTCTCCAAGTTTGGGGCACACTAAAAGGGTTGTGAAGATTTTTTCTTTTTCTCTATCAAGACCGCCTGCAAGTGAGGTAAAGATTTCTTTTTTTTCCTGTCCTTCCTGTCTTTTTCCCTAAATTGAGGGTAAAAGACTAGCAAACTGCTACACTGAAGTAATAAGCAGCATTGACGAAGTGGAGTGCCAAGCTACTCAACAAGTCTTTCCACAGATTTGAGATAAAAATCTGCTAATTTTGAGTACAACCTTGCAGCATTTATAAAATCAAGACCCAGATTATACTTTCTGTTTAATCCTGAGATGGCAGCACTGGGAACAGCAAACAGTTCCTTCTCTGATAGCATTTGGGATCAGGAGACGTGTCCAATAGAAGGCACTGTTATAAAGGGAATCTCTAAAACAATTAGAGATCTCTTCCATGGCATCATAATCAGCTAGTGATGAACATCTGGTTTCCATTTTTCACTTTTTACATCTCCAAAACTACTAATGGGCCAAAGCCACACCCTCTGATGTTGGTCTCATGGACACATCCTGTAGAAATCCTGTGGGCATCAGCAACAGCCTTGCGTTTTCTTAAATGAAACTGGAGCTTGTGATCAAAACCACCCTCTAGCCTGCTTCTGATCCCACCGCTGAGGAGGATTTCCTGTCTGATCCTTCCATTTTCTTCAGTAACTTTCTACGAGAGCTTAATTATTGCTGGAGCAATATGGTAGTCCCTGACTAACTAATACAAATTAAAAAGGAAAAAATTATATATATATATATATATATAGTGGTGTGTCTGATCTTTAAATTATCTCTTCTTGTACTAAATTCAGAGGAAGGAAAAATGATTTTTATTAAATCAGATTTTCTTTGCAACTTCCCCCAAACTTTGCTGGGTTATGTCTGCTATTTTAAAATAATTATTAAAAATTTATATTCCTGGTTGTAGGCTTATACTTATGTGTGTAAACTGCTGAGGAGCTCAGTCTATCTTATTCTGTGCATTTACTCTAACAATGGATATTTTATGCAATTTTGTGACCTTATATATTCTTCATAATGCTCTTTTATGATAAAAGTTTGGAGTCCTGCCATCTGGGAGCATCTCAAGGGTTGACTGAACCCTTCTACCTGCTAACTGGTTCACCTGGTACATTCATAGTGTCTGTTGTCTGAGTCTTCCTCTTACAGCTTTGGGATTTGCTTTCTCAGCACCTTCTGAAGGTGTTGTAACCATGGTGAGAATGTATGTGAGTTTCACTGAAGCATTATATAGAATTCCAGTATAATACCCCCTACACATACACACAGTCCTACTGATTATTGCCATAGTCCATCTGCTAGTCTGAGTCTTACTGTCCGTATTTAGCTCTGGGGCACAATCAGCTGCACTTTGCTGAGAAAAGTCCTTCTGTATCTTAGCTTTTTTTTTTTTTTTTTTGCCTACTCCATTTGCTCTTAGAGTGTGGTGCTTCAGGTACAGCTGTGTTCAAAAGTAGGCCATTAGGTAATGGCAGTGTTGCTGGGCAACACTGGAGCGTGTTATACTTGTATCATAGTGAGGAGAAGTCAAATTCACAGAGGAAAATATGCAGTGTTTTCTGTTCTTGCTTCCCTTTACCTCAAGTCCTATTCCTGACAGATTTCCTCAATTGTTTCTATTCTGTGTATAGTGACTCTCTAAGCCCTCACCTCCAAGAGTGTTCTAAAATAAATAGGTGTATTGGGAAGCAGCAGCTATTTTTAAATTAAAATCTCACCAATTTGGATTAAAAGTAAATATGCCTATAGATGCCTTCTGCTGAGAGAATGAATGTGCCTGACTGTGCACCTTCTGAGATGGTGCTATTTATTGTAGAAGAGTGAACATTTCACCCTGTAGCATTTTTTTCTGGCATTTTAGTAAGTACTGAACACATTTATTATCTTTAGGGCTTTTTTTTTTCTTAGTTCAACTACATAGGAAAAACCTATAATTGTTTCATTTTGTGTTGTGTTGTTTAGCTTTGCTTTTTTTTATACAAGTCTTACATATCCTAGGCTAGCCTCAAACTCACTATGTATTGTAGCCAAGGATGATCTTTTATTGCTGATCTTACTATATAGCCAAAGACGACTGCATATTATTTATCTTTCTGCTGCTACCTCCTGAGCCCTAGTATTACAGGCATATACCCCTACTCATGGTTTTATTTGGTGCTGGGGATTGGACTGAATTCAAAGGTTTATGTATTCTAGATAACCATCCACAATATGCTATGTGTAATAGTTTTGTTACATTTATTTATTTGGGGATGTGTGTGTCTTGACTTGTGTGTGGAAGTCAAGTAGTCAGTCCTTTCCTTCACCTATATTGGCTCCAGGAACAGAAGGTTGTCAGGCTAGGCAGCAAGTGCCATTACCCACTGAACCATCTCACTTGTTCATATTTCCCTCTATCGCTTGCTTTGGAACTAGGACACAATCTTATGACCTAGATTCTACCAATTAAACGGCCTAGGAAGTGAGCAACTAGATGACAGAGATAAAATGTGGAATCTATTTTTCTAGAGTGGGATGGCTGAAAGGCTCAGTTTATGGGGAACTAGTTTATAGGCCCCTGTGCTTGACAATATCAGCTGCTGCTAGACCCACAAATAGTTATATTTAAATTTGAGTTCTTTGTATTGCTTCAAGACAACAGGACCAGTTAGCTAGTAGTGTGAAGTAGCTAGGAACAGTTTCTCCTTAGGCTGTTTCTCTGTGGGGTTTGAAGTTCATTCTGGAAGATCAAGCTGGATTGTTTTTCTGGATGTATCCGTAATTCTGCACACTATGCCACATTTCATGAATATATTTGTGTTCATCCAGCTGGTCTTAGTATTCTATATCTTTCAGTGAAAACCTAACTGTTAGATGCTGCTGTGGTGGTTCAGCAAGGAGATAAGGAGACATTTTCATGGATGCAAACTCTGCCAGACCTCAGCAGAAGGAACCACCTTCATGGCCAGTAGAACCCTGAGCTTCCCAGATCAGTTGATTTTATTGATACAGAACTCCTCATGTGTTCTATTGGTAGCACATGCAGATCATCAGCAATCAAACATCCCCCACATAAATCCAACACCTGCAAACAATACATAATGCTAAGACCTAGGGAGCCCCTCACCCAACAGTGCACGCGTGCACACAACAATATTTTATACATAACTTAAAAATAAAGCTTCCACAACACCTAACTTACGATAACTGTGGTCAAAAAACAAACAAAAGAGTGAATTCACTGCTGTCCTTACTACAGGAATTTGTAGACATTAATATCCTAATGTGTGTTCTGAGTCTACACTGTCACTCTCTAAATTTTGTTGTCAACTTTTTTTTTTTAATGATTTATCATGTTTATCTGTGTGCTGCATGTGTGTAGGTACCTATGGAGGGAGGCCAAAAAATGGTATTGGATCTCTTGGAGATGGAGGTGTAGGGTGTTGTTGTTTTGTTTTTTGAGGCAGGGTTTCTCTGTTGTAACTCTCATTGTTCTGAAACTCACCCTGTAGACCAGGCTGACCTCGAACTCACAGAGATCTGCCTGCCTCTGCCTCATGAGTGCTGAGATTAAAGGTGTGCACCACCATTGCCCAGCTGTTGTAGGAGTTTTAAGCAGCCTAGTATGGATTTTGGGAATCAAACTTCAGTCCTCTGGAAGAGAAGGAAGCTCTTTTAACCACTGAGGCATCTCTCCAGCCCCTGTTATTTGTTAACTTTGTAAGAAGATTTTTGTGTAAGAACCCAGTCAATTATTTGTGCCTTAACAAACAGCAGGTTTGTTGTTTTTATTTTTCCTGTTTCTTCTAAGATGCACCTGTATTGAGCAGCAGTTCCTAAGTGTTTTGCATCATGTTAAACACTTAAACAGAGCAGTGGGAATGCTAGCCTAAAATTATGTTGTTGTTGTAAAGGGAAAGTTTTCTGTGTTTCATTAAATTTAGTGAGCTCTTTTATTATTTTTAAGCTATTCTGAAACTGCCATAGATAGCTGTTAAGATTGGTGAGTCTTCTGGAAGCTGCTTGAAAGGTAGTATCACACATCATTTATTTTACAGGCACCTAGAAAATAAGCAGTCATAAAGCATGCATTTATATAAACTGGAATTGCATAGATAATTGCACTTGGGTATGGATAAATAGTTATTCTCATTTCCTTCTTAATGAATTGATCATAAGACATTATTTTTAAATCCTTTTCTATTAAACCAAGTAATAAGCCCTTTCTGATTCTTTCTAGTTTTCAAATGTCAAAATGTAAAAAAAAAGAAACCTTGACAGTCACTTATGTGTTCATTGATGAGCCTAATTTGTATCAGGTGACTTTTTTTCTGGATCTGTTTTATGAATGGTGTTTTCTCAGCACATAGTGTGTTCAAGGAAATGTGAGCCATATTATTTTTAACAAGGCCCTAAGGAAAATAAATCTGTTTACACATTCAGCACTCATGGATTTAGATAGAATTGTAGTATGCAGCTAGGCTAACTTATCTGGTCATACATTTTAACCTGGTCATATATTTAACCCTGTATTTTTAGTTCTTCTGGTTAGAGCTATTGGAATTTAAGAACACAAAAGGATGAGACCCATTTGAAATTTAAAATCAGAGTGAAGTTAGAAGGTACAATTTAAAGGGGATTATGGGTATATTTAATATTGCTGTGATTGGTTCCACCGTGACTACCAGTCTGTATTACCACTATATAATAATTACTTTTGACAGGTTCTTAATGCTTTACTTGAAAACTGGAAGTAGTTTCATGAGTTTGAGAGTTACTTAAGCCTGAGTCACAAACTCAGGCTACCCATCAGCTTGTGGTTCAACATAAATTAATAATAACATGTTAATTTTTACCTAATTAGATCTCTAAATATACTCTATCTCTGTGCTTGTTAGATAGCCTGACATCCCATTTCAGGAGACTATTAGAGAATATATCCATGGCTTGGTGACTAGAAGGCACAGTGTTACACCTGTCATTCTCTCCTTCATGGTTCATGCTTTTATACTTTAGAGCTCCATTCATTGCTTTCCCATGTTTAGAAATTTATAGTATTGCATCTTGAGACTTTGTTCACAAGAGCCTACTCTATGTGTCTATGCTGAAAACTCAGCCTGAACAGGGATTATTTTGATTTCCTGACTACCTACATCAATTATCTCCACTAGGCTCCATTTATTAATGATTAATATTCAGAAAACCTAGCAAGTGTCAGTAAACTATGACCTGTGGGCCAAATATAGGTCACTTCTGTATTAACCTAAGCTTCTATTAGAGCAGAGCTATGTTCATGATTTACACATTATTGATGGTCATTTTCCTGCTTCAACTACAGAGCAGTTACACATCAGGCCTTGTACACTGCAAACCCTGAACTGTTCAACTCTGCCCCTTTACTTTTTAAAGTTTGCTGTGGATGTTTTATAAGAACAACTTGTCCTATCAAGGTACCATGGGACTGGCTTTGTAGGGCTCCAGGCTAAAGAGTGAAGTTGAAGCGGCAGGTGGTCCTCGCCCCTCGGGCTTGTAGGATAGCCTGCTGACTCCTTTATTCTTAACGCCCTGGAAGCTGCTAACTCAGTAAACAGATTGGCAAAATGTCTGCCTGCTTCGTGGTGAATCATACACCTTTGTCTCTGTAAAGGCCATGGATATTGTGGGGGTTGGCCAGGTACGCCCCTCCCCCTGCCATGCTAATTAAGGCTTCCCCGCTCAAGGGGAGAAGCCACACCCTTATGGGAAGAGGTTATTTATCGGGGTAACCCCTTGAATAGAGGAGTGCGGGTTCGAGTTCGGGTCCAGGAATAAAGGAGTTCCGGTCCACCAGATGCTGACTCCGTCTCACGTTCTCTCGGGTTGGTTCTCAGCAAGTGGGATCAGGAGGCGCCACGTGGTCCTAGGAACCCACGTGAGAAATGTCCCCGGGGCTTCCCCACGGCTCTCGGCTTGGGCATCTTCTCGGCTTGGGCATCTTCTCGGCTTGGGCATCTTCTCGCTCCTGGCCAGGGCGGGGAACCGAGTGGCTTCCCAGCCAGCTCCGGGCTGGGATAGGGCTGTGGCGGAACATGCCGGGGAGACCAGAAAACTAAAAACAACATGGCTTTACAAAAAATACTGTGCTATTGGTTTCCTTCAAACAAGGTTGTAATGAAGCTGATGTTAATTTTCCATTTTATAAATGAGGATATGAAAGTTTAAAACAGAAACTGTAAATTACTAGCCAAAATACTCATGGTTGGCATGTATTCAAGTTGAAGTTTCAATATAGCTGTGTAGCAGGACACTTTGCAGGAGTTTTGTGTTTTGGGGTTTCTTTAAAAACACAAAGTAGCATTTGGACTATGTTTTTGTTCCTGTGCCAGGTGTAGTGGGTGATAATGAACTTGATTTAGACTATTCATTACCTGTGGTTATAATTTGGTTAGGTGGAACTATTTTGCCACATGTAATGTGTCCTTATAACTGCATGCCACTTGGACTTCTGGGAAGTTTGCTTAGCGTATATATTGGTTGAAACCCAGAGAGCCAGGGTAGAGTGGTTGTGGTTTGTTGGTTGCCTATTGCTTAGAGGAACTTTGGTTGGAGAAATTATGTTTGGGGATATTGAGCCTTCTTTTATATCCTGAGATTTGGGCATGTCTTCACTCTGACTCAATCTCAGACTTCACTCTGATTCAATATCAGAGTTTGGGATTAAAAGTATTACAGCCATTGCCTTCAGAGCATTTCATCTGGATCACACAGACCTCTAAATGTGATTGCTTCATATAAGCCTTTGGATGTGATCCCTTCCTAGCTATCACATCGATGATCTTTCAAGGGGATCTTTTGCTAGACCATCCATGCTTCTGGATTGAAATACTAAATGTAAACCAGGTTGTTGTGGCACACACCTTTAATACCAGCACTTGTAAGGCACAGGCAGGTGGATTTCTGTGAGTTGGAGACCAGCCTGGTCTACAGAGTGAGTTCCAGGACAGCCAGAGTTACAACAGAGAAACCCTATCTCAAAAAAAACCAAAACCAACCAACCAACCAAACAACAACAACAACAACAAAAGGTTAGATGTTTCTCTTTCTACTCTTTAGAATTCAATCTGTGCCTTCATACCACCCAGTGATAGATGTCAAGCCTGATGTGTCTGGACCACAGTGCTTCTTGACAAACACCATTGTCCAGTTTGAAGGCCTCTCATACACAGATAGCTAAGCTAGTCCCTACTATAGCCCATTACCCAACCTTTAGTATCCTCATTCCTGAGCACCAAAACTCCATAGAAGACTCTTACCTGCTTCTCCAAAGCTTTCATCACTTTATCTCTCTCCCCAATTATGCTAATTTGCATAAAGTTCTCTCTTAGTCTTTGCATTTTTTTCTGCTTCAAAGGATATACTTCCTGCCTTTACCCACCTGGTTCTCTTCCTTTAGGACTCAGCTTGATATCCAAGATTAGTAACCTCAGGTAATCTCTTCCTTCACTTCAGACATTATGTAATGATTATTTCTTCATGGACTTGGGTCCTACCCTCATCCATAAGTGTCCTTTTTGTCACCCAGTACAATGACTGCTATAGAGAAGGTGATCACTTTATCAAGAGCTATTGAACAGAAGAACATTGTTTACTCTCATGACTTTCAAGGACATTTTTAGAAGATTCATCTACTGTGTTATTTCTCCCTGCTTTTTGCAGAAGATTTCAGTCCCTGGAGAACTCTGCATAAGAGAAAATTTAAATTACTTCTGTATTTCCCAGAATGACTCTACACTATGCAACTCCTTTAATCTAGAAAGCTCTCCAGACACTTTGCACAATAAGGAGATTGCTACCATGCCTTCTGTGTGGATGGGGAATCAGAGGAGAGAAATGAAGGTGAAGGAGACTTCCTCCTCTCTGAACTTCTTTCCTAAACTGGAATTGCAAATTCTGCTTGGTAATGCTACCTAGAATCCGATAAGAACTTTCATTACTCCATGGATCTGATCATCCACCGTATTCCACCTTCACTCTCCAGTATTAGAGTGTAACAGTTTTCTCCTCACATTTCTTTTGCATGGTCCTCACATGTTTCTGACATTACCATCTGAGCCATACACAATGGTTATCACATGTGTTTGGTTTTTTTAAAATTATTATTATTAACAGAGGTCTGAGAAAGCTTTATAAAATTTATTTTATTTGTGTGTATTTGTGTGTCTGGGTGAGTTTTTGTATAGTTCATGTGTATAGGAGCCCAAGGAGGGCAAGAGTTAAGATCAGATCTCCTAGAACTGGAGTCAGAGGCAGTTGTGAGCCACGATGTAGAGAACTGAATCCAGGCCCTTGACAAGAGTATGACACATGTTAAGCCACCAGAAAGCTTTGTAAAGATGTTTGTTGGACAAATCAAGCCTCAGCTTGAGATCTATGCAAATGATCTGTTCATTTCTTGAACAGGCTGCACATCAGGGTCATCTAAGGGGCTTGTTCCAGCTGTATGTGCTTCTGTCTAACTTGTAGAAATCACTGTAGAGGAACACAATGTTGGAAAATACTGCTTTGGTGAATTTGATTTGGACACTAATCAATATGTGTCAAGTTAGTATTCAGTCGGTCAGTCACTCAGTTCCAAAACATTCTGTGAATTTCTACTGTTTAGTCAGGTGGGCACTTTGCAAAGTACTGTGATACTGAAAATTAAGGGCAGTTTCTTTTAATCACAAAGCTTCCAGTCTTCTAGGAGAAAGCCCACAAAACAACTCTGGTACAGTATGAAGTTTGATTAAAAAAAAAATGTTCACTCAGTAAGAGCTGTGAGGGAATTTGCTAACAAAACTGCTACCTGCATCTTGGTAAAGCAGCTTGCTTTCTGTTTGATCAGGTTTGATAGGGAGGCATCAAGGGAAGACTTAAGTGGGGTTCTTAGAAGAACTACTTTGTCATGGGTGTAGAGTTGGAGCCTCAGGAATCCCATTTAGCAACCCAGAGATTGTTGAAGGCAGTCAAGCTCAAATGTGGTTGCTATAAGAGTTACCTGACTTTGTAAGTCCTTAGAAAATTGTCACAACAAGGCCACAGAGAGTTCTAATATTAGTAAAACTTATAAAATGCATGGTTTTTCGAGACAGGGTTTCCCTGTTGTAACCATGGCTGTCCTGGAACTCACCCTGTAGACCAGGCTGCCCTTGAGTTCACAGAGATCCACCTGTCTCTGCCTCCCGAGGGCTAGGATTAAAGGCAATATGCCATTACGGCACAACACGTGCTCTCTTTTAAAGAGACATTTTCCCTAAGTGATTCAGTTACTCATTTTACCAACTTCTCATCAAACTTTATGAAATATCACAAGCAGATGTTAGAGAAAATTTATTTACCTGCAATCATGTGTTTAGCTTGTGGCAGATTCAGAATTAGAACGCAGCTCTCTTCATGCAAACCTCATATTCTTTGTTTTTCCTCTTTTCAAGGATGTAAATAGCAGCCTTCTCTTATTTTTTCTGGGCCTATAAGAATATAGGTTATTGTATTAGATGGCTTCTTGTCCATGCCTGTTTTCTCCTCAGGTACCCCAGATCTTTTCAGGGGTAAGATCACTGCTTTAGTTGCATCATAAATTCTGACTCTGTCTGATATGATTTAACACAACAATTTTATTTCCTTATATAGTTTGCAGTTTGTGGTTATGCTCAGTGAAACTTTATGCTTTAATGTTCTCAAAAATTCTCCCTCATACTGAAGGCTCTAGAAGGCTCCATCCCAGGCTCTGCTAATTCCTACTTCCTGTCTGTTTCTAATGCCCTGCAGACCCACCACTCAGCTTAGAATTCTGGAAGTCTGCTTTGCCTCTCCGTGGAGCTTGTCCACTCCTGGAGCCCTGTATTGTGAAGCACAGGCTTCTGGACTCATTTAGGAAAAACTGCATGGACATTTCTGACTCTCATAGCTTCACATATATATTTTCTAAGCTTCACACAATTTTAGTTCCCTTGGATGGGTCTCAAATTTTAGATTTAAAATTATTTCCCTTTCTTACAAGAAAACCTTGTTCCTCTGTTGCATAATACTTTGTATTGCTCTGTAAAGGGCTCATACTTTTCTAGTCTTACATTTTCATGATTTTTTCCTCATTGTCTGTCAGGTTTCCAGATCATTTATTTAAACCTTGTGATCTGTAATTTCACACTTATTGCTGTGTATGACTGATGCTCATTTATGTTTTTGAACTCTGAGTTCTTTCACCTTAGAAACTTATATTCTAAAGAAAATATTTCCTTGGTAGTTTTCCACCCTTTGTTTTCCTTGTTTTTTCTTTATGACTCTCCTGATTTAGTGTAACCTCATTTAAGTCTGTGAACTTTTCATTTTTTCACACAATTTAAACACTTTAGATTTTATTTCATTATATTCATTTTTAATTATACATTATACTCTTTTATTATTGACCTATTTGAAGGATATAGGTATATTTGATTCAGAGTGTAGATACCCAGTTGCTGGCATTTTATGTAGAAGTATGAAGAAGGAATGAAGGGCTACATTCTTCTATTAAGTCCCTCAGATTTCAACTACCTTTAATATGTGATTCTTCTGATGGTTGGATTTTGTGGAAATGATATGTTTTATATCTTTATTTCCCTCTACATGGCTTTTAGACCATGCTGTCTATACAATTCCCAGCCCACTACCAATTTTCCAATGATTCCAAATTTCTAAAGTGACATTAAGATCTCACAAATGCACATTTTTTATTCTCTTAATCATTAAGATGCTATTTAATCTATTTTAATAGTTGCAGATAACTTTTGCATAATATTGATAAGGAAAAGAAATGGGCACGTTTCCATGTCCTGCCATTTTTAACTGGAACGTGTGCATGTTCTTTGTCCACTTGCCGATTGCTTTCTCACTCTAATCTTGGTAAATATATAACTTACTTACTGCAATTTATTTAATAAAATAGTATTTTTTGGCAATTTTATAAAGTGTGGCATTATATATGTGCCTTACTCCCAGTCACCCAGCTCTGGATCATCAGAGCTGGAAGTGAAATTCATTCAGTTGATTTACCTTCATGCTCTCTTTGCCAACTTACTTCTTAAAATAAAGAAAATAGACAAAGGCTGTGCCTCCTATGTCAGCACAAATGTATCTCTCTATTATTTCTAGCCAGGGCCATGGTTTCCCCATTTCAGGAGGGCGTCACTGTTAAGACCATTTAAGAGGCTTTCTCCCTCCTTGTGTTACTTTATTATTTTCTGTATTGACTTTGTTTGTCCCCTGCTTTGTGGTGCTTTGCCTTCTCTAATGGTGTCTTGTTTGCCATCTTTGAAGCATTCTTGATTTGTTGGTGACAGCCTTATCATCCCAAGGCCTTCCATTTCATCTCTGTCTGCTTCACTGCGAGTGAGATATTGATTTCTTGGGAGAGCCTGCTGGGACTGGGGGAGGGAATCAATATCCCATTAGACATAAGTGAGGAGTAGCAGAGCTCCTCGGCTGCCAGCCCACTGACCTGGCATGCTGGAGCAGTGCTCAAAGACTGGCTTAGCCTGCTGTGCCCAGATATATTCTCAAATGATGAGAATGTCACGGGGAGAAGGAAGGTGGCTGAGTAAGGACAGGCAGCACTTTCCTACGCTCTCATAAATCTGAAAGAAAACATCAGATCTGTGTCACCATAAACAGGTGAGAAAAATGTGGAATGGCAACAGAGGATCACAGTAATTTCCAGATTAAAAGAGACTAGAGAAAATACAGACATATTGAATGGTAACTTTCATAAGGGAATTTACAGACTAACCCAGAACACTGAACAAACCAGAGAGAATTGGGCTTGAGATAGAGGAGGTGGTGGTGGTAATATCTGAAGAAGCAAAAAGAAAAGATCTATAAGTTCTGTAGAAAGGGTGCTGGGTGATTATCCACCCACTGGCAGCCATGCCTCATTACTGCTGATGATGCTGGAGTATGGAAGGATCAGATCCCAAGAGAAACTCTCCAATCAAACTGCTCAGCTGGGAAGAAGGCAGTTAGATAAACAATGCTGCACCATGGTGTCTCTTAAGCACCAAACCCTCATCTTCCTGTTAACAGTATGAAGCCCAGAGAACTTCTTTGTTAGCCAACTTGAATTGAAACGTAGAGCAAATTTACTCAAACTAAGCCTAATGATGCTAAACAGGAGCAATCTAAGCATTAGTAAGATGAACATATCCAGATAAAAGGTAAATGGAAATGTAGGCATAGCCACATCAGAACCTTGGGTACTGAGATACACCCAGGGAAGTGTAATCATCCAGCATATCAGTGGATGACGTACTTTGGGACCACATGAATGTCTAGGAAACTCCAAAGGATGGTTCATTCTTTCTGGTTTCTGTACAGAAAACCAGCACAGAGCAATAGTGACCAATCATGCATGCAGGATTTCATCTGGAGACATAAATAGCAGGTGTACCATCAGCACAGTTTGCTCTAAAAAATATTTCATAGAGAAGAGGGATCTAATGTCCATCCCAGCAAACAAGGCATATCAATAGAAACTATGTCTCTTTGGCTTTTATTTTGTTTTAAAATTTCATTTACACTGGTGTTTTAAATGAAAAATGTCCCCTATAGGCTCCAGTAGTTGGATAATTGGTCCCCAGTTGGTTGTGCTGTTTGGAGAAGTCTAGGGGTATGACCTTGCTGGAAGAAGAATGTCACCAGGATGGAGTTTGAGAGCTTCAGCCTTACTGTACTTCTATTTTGATCTCTCTGCTTCATGATAGAGGTTGAGGATATGAGCTATCAGCTTCCTGCAACAGCTGCTTTCCTTCCATGATGGGATCTTATCTCTCTGTAGCCAGAAGCCAAAATAAACTTCTAACATAAGTTGTCTTGATTATGATATTTTGTCACAGCAACAAAAAATAGCATATATTTACATATTAATTCTTTCTTGTTCTGTTTTTTATATTGCTGTATTAGCTTGTATGATTATTTCACTTGTTTGTATACCTGTTCTGTTGTGTTCTTTCTGGTATTTACCTACAACACATGTAACTTTCTTTTTACTATCTCATTTTCTCCTGTTTCATCCTCTATTACTTCATGCCAACCCAACTTTCTTTTATTATTTTCATATTTTTTTCTGTTACCTTAATATTAATCCTTAGTCATACTAAGCCAATTTCCCTTCCATTTTTACCCTTAGTAATGGATATTTTAGTATATGCCATACTACCCTGTTCCTTTGTTTTCTCAAGTTAATTGAGCTGAATTGATTTTAATCGAATATTTCAGCATGGTACCCATGAGTTTATCTATTATTTGTGGTTGTTTCACAGTTAATGTTCTACTCTTAGAATGCTACTGGAGATCATGTCTGGTGCATTGAGCATTTGCACTGAGGGTTTAGCTACTGAGCTATAGCCCTAATCTAGTGGAGAGGAATGACTCCTCTACCCCATTACAGCCCAAACCCACGTGAACATTGCAGTTACTTCCACTGAAAGAATATGGGATATTAACAAAAAAATCTACATATGCCTAAGTGCTTAAGTCTTAATACAAATCCGCAAGAGACGGGGGTGGGGCATGAAATCAAGACTTGGCTGAAAATTATTAATGACATGGTAAGATATTTTCAATTAGAGTGAATTAACTGAAATCTCAGCAAAGCCAGGAAAATCATTATAAGAATGCTTAACAAAATCAAAGAGGACACAAACTACTGAATGAATTCAAAGAAGAAACACATAAAAAGCTGAATAAAAATAAGGAATTCATTAAAAGATATGAAAGAAAAATTCCATACAGTGTTAAAAGTATTAAAAACTGGGGGCTTGGGGGGCTGGAGAAATGGCCCAGAGGTTAAGAACACTGACTGCTTTTCCAGAGGTCCTGAGTTCAATTCCCAGCAAGCATTTTCATTAATATCAGGAACAAGAGATATCTACTTTCATCACTCTAAAAATATTTTATTAATTCTTTGATACTTTTATACAATGTATTTGGTCATAGAAACTCCTGACTCTTCCTGTAACCTCCTCCCAGAGTCATCATCACTCCCCTACTCTGGTCTTTCCAACTTCCATTCAATGTTTTATAGCAATAAAGGAATGGGAGTGAATAAAAGTTACAGATAGGAAAGGAAGCTAAAGACATCAAAGTATCCTTATTGTAGAACACATGATCTTATGTGTAAGACACCATAAAAATTCCAGCCGGATGATCTCAGAAGTGATTACCCCTTTCTAAAAGTAGCAGTATAAAAAATTAACCCACAAAACCCTAAACTTTCTTTAGTATGTAGCAGTAATCATGTTATATAATGGTAATGGATGTAATAAAGCAATGAGGCAAACATCCCGTTCATAATAACTTCAAAACAAAACAAGCAAACAGACCCTGAGAACAAATCTAAACAATAAATGAAAGCCCTCTACAATGAAAAAAATTGAATATTGAAAAGGAAATTGCAGACAGTAGGAGATGGGAAAACCTCTCATTCACATAGGTAGAATTAATATTGTGAAATACTAATGAAGGCAAACTACAATTCAATGTAAAACTCCTCAAAATTCCAATCATGTTCTCTGACGAGCTTGAAAAAACTTCCAAATATTCACACTAAAGCAAAAAATACTCAGAATAACCAAAGCAATTCTGATCATAAAATATGATACTGATGATGTCCATACCTGACTTCAAATTTTCCTGCAAAATGACAGTACCCAAAACAACATGGTACTGGCACAAAAACATAATTGTAAGTAAATGGAATAGATCCATTTAAAGTCCCAGATAACTACAGTCCCCTAAGTTTTGATAATGATGCCAAAAATGTACACGGAAGGAAAGGCAGCCTCTGCCAAATGGTGTTAAAGAAACACATGAGAAAACAGAACTGGATCACTATTTCTCTTGTAGTCCTTCCCTCCTGTGAGTCCTTCCTCTCTGTGAGTCCTTCCCTTCTGTGATAATATTTTTGTTCTGAATAAGCCTATGCCATTAACAGTTTCCTTAATCTTGCCCTAATATCTGGCTTTAGTGCTTTATTGGTACCAATTTAGACTAATTCTGAATCTGTTTTGAGTTTCAAGTCATCCTTTTTAGTACTTTTTTATTATCAATTATTATTATCATTTTACAGAAGAATGTGTTGAGTGATTGTGGCTTTCTGATTAAGGTATTTCTTTCAAGGCAATTCTCTTTCAACTCTCTTTAGTGTCTCTGTCACTATGCTCAGTAATATAGCCCTGATTAGCCATGTGTCCTGCATATGGTAAGGTAACTGGAAAATACTTTTCTTGTTCATATAGTGCTTAGGCCTTCTAAAACACAAGCACATGCCTTGCCCACTCTGGTGTTGATGGTGTAAATGTCTGTGGAGTGATATACAAAGGACAACTAAAGATTTTCAAATTCAAAGATTCTACCATATCAGATTTCTTTTTCTGCTCCTGTCCATGTCCCACTTTTTCTCCCCCAGCATGTTATCTAAATATGTTATCATGTCTACATGTTGTACCTATCAAATCACTTCAGTTGCTAACAGAAGATCTAAGTGGGGCTACGCCTGGAACTAGCCTTGAATGTATAGATGGAACTGAAGCTAATGTCTTCCAATTCCATCAGGAATTTTGAATCTGGAATTGAGGACTAGAAATCTTTTCTTCAGACATCAAGATGATGAACAAATGAGCCTAGCAGCTTCAAGTATCTTCATATACAAAATGCCACTACAAATCGGGAAAATGAAATTGACCTAATAGCATTTGAGTGTATAATTTTATTGCCTAAGGTTCATGGAATAGCCTGTGTCTTTCAATAATTCGGTCACTCCTTGTAACTAAATTCTAGATGTCCTGGGCAATTCAATAGGTTTCTGAAATTCATAGCCAAAAAGTTATGGCTAATCAGATTGATAAAGTGTACTTAATCGGTTAAACAAATGGCTCCTACTTGAAGCCTCAATATGAGGAATCTTCCCCATTAAAGGAACATTATTCTTAGGTCTCCCAGAAGTTTCACTGCACTAATCAAGAGACAGAGATAGTCTCCAAGGTCATCTTCAATTCTGTTTGGAAAAAGTCAGAGTATAAATTCCCTTTCTTCACAGTTGATGAAATTGACATGGGGATGGGTTTGACATACCCCTAATGACTAGGACAGTTTGCAGCGACATCATTGCCAAGATGAATTTGCTATTCTAATGGATCTTGAGTTTAAAAGAACTTGAGTATAATGGATATCAACATAGGCAGCTCATACTTTCCCCCCTTATTTTTCTGTTGCACAGGACAACTTAAATGACATTTTAAAACCTTTTTCCCTACATACCAGGTAATAGTACTGCAGAAGACAACTAGGAAACTAGAGGCTCCTAGTCCTACCATGTTTTGATTGGCATAGAGTACCAATCTATCAAAGTACACAGTGCCTTTGCATAAGCAACCGGGTTCATTACTTTCGTTGTTGCATTATGTGACTCTATTTTGTTAACATGATATTTACACACACACACACACACACACTCAGCCAGTCTCAGAGAAATGTGAAGAGGTGAGAAGTAGAATATCTTAGATAAAGGTTAAAAAGCACAAGGTTGTATAAAAGCAGTTGATACATGTCTCCCTCTGCCCAACTTCTTCATCTACTAATCTCCCACATACCACTGCTTCAAGTTAGTAGCTGCCAATTGTATAAAAAGAACTACTAAATTGAGAGATACAGCATTACATAATGGTTCTATGGTCAGATACAGGTATGACTGTTTGATATTCCTTCTCCATGATGGCATAGGAAGAATAAAATAGGGCTGGAGTTCTTTTGCTTTTCTGTAATCCTGCAATCCCTTCCCACCTGGAATCTGCCATGCTCTAATACACATACTGTGGATGCAAACCTTCCTGTGTGCTCTGCATGTTGTTCTGAATGGGCAAAGCATCTACACAGAAATTTAGAATAAGAATAACCAAACCAAAGATGTGTTTGGTTGTCTACAGCCCCAAAGGGGAATAAGACTAAATAGGCAGGGGCCATAGTGAGGGATCTAGCCTCTAGTCCATCCTGTGCTCTAGTTCAGCCGGGCCTTAGCTAAGTAAGGGAAGTGAATGGAGATGAAATGGAAGAGGCAAGCTTGGCATGCTTTTGAAGCCTGTACTCATTCAAGTAGGCAGTTTGAGCCAATAAAGTTTTACAAGGTGCTAATAAGGGTGAAGTATGACCAAAATTATACGTTCATTAAAATAACCAGGAGACAGCCTGGCAGGAAAAGAAAGGATGGCATTTAATGGGGAGAAACTGGAGGCATGAAGCCCAAGGAATTATACAGGGCATCAACTAGGAGAGGAATGACTGTAAAAGAAAGACACATGTCTGTCCTCTTCTCTAAACACAAGCAGAGATCCTAGGGCTAACAGGCAACAGCAGTGGCTGAGCCAGTGTGGTAAAACATAGCCAGAGACAAAAGGTATCTGATCTGTTGAAAGGCTCAATGATTATTTGTTGACTAATAAGTTATTCCATTCAGTGATGTGATATTTCAAGCCCTGTTTTGTCTGTCTTTCCCATTACAAATTTATGCAATGAAGAAAGGAACATGTGACTCCATATCAGAAAGAAGCAAATTATGTAACAGATGCTATGTGCTACCCCAGGATGTCCCCAGGCTAAGGATGGCCCACTATCTGTCTGTGGAATTTAGGAGTTAGAACTCAGGGATTTGGAAATGAGGATGCAATTAATTCCCAGGGTGCAGGCTAGAGTTCTGGTATTTAACTAATGCCACAGACATTCAGATATGAAAAGGTGATTAAAGCTGAATTATTTTAGCATTATCAGCATCTCCATTTTTACTCATCATTTTTCTTCTTATTTATTTTTATCCTAGTTAGTATTATTTTGATACTAGTGGTAGTTTAGTGGAAGTTTAAATTTATTTTTATTTTATGTGCGCAGGTGATTTACCTGCATGTATATGTGCCCTATCTGGGCTTGGTTCCCAAGGAAGCCTGAAAAGGGTATCAAATCACTTGGAACTGGAATTAAAGACAGTTTTGAGCCACCATGTGGGTACTGGGACCTAACCCAGATCCTCTTAAGAGAAATAAATGCTTCTAATTGCTGAGTCATCTCTCCAGTTCAGAAGAAAGTCTTACTGAGGAAGTATCTAGATCAAGTTGTTCTATTGTTGTGGCTATGTGGATTGTCTTGATTGCTAATTGATGTTGGATGAGCCAAGCCATTGCATGTGAACCGATAACTAGACCCAGCATCCTAAGCAGTGTGAGAGAATACAAAGCTATCAGAGTTAGTAAGGAAGGATCCATGCATTTGTTCTCCTTATGTTCTTGACTGTGGGTGTGACGCCTTAAGTTCCTGCCTTGATTCCTCCTCAATAATTATATGCTGCCTTGAATGTAAGCCTCATAAACCCTTTCTTTCCTAAGTTGATCTTATTGGGATATTTTATTTCATCAATGAAATGAAACTTAAATATTCTGACAAGTGGGTTTTATTAATTAATTATATCTTGTAGGTAAGGCCCCAGAAAATTATGTCTTTTGCCTAAATAAATCTAGTTATTAAGCAGAAATGGTTATTCAAATATAAGGAATTATTTCTAAAGGAAAAAAATTATACAACTTAGGTCTGCTTGGGAGGAAATCTAATTATCCAACGAAGTTCAGCTCAATGACAATAAACTGGTTCAATCGATCTGCCATGCGCTTCCCCTGGATAGAGTGGTATCAGATAGCAGCTGGGAAACAAAACTAGAATAAGTACTTTGTCTTGTGAAGTAAATTCTGTTGTGAACATATTTTCTTTTTCCCTCCTCTACCCAAAATATCCATATCTAAACTTATCTTCAGGTTGTAACCTTAACTGGTCACTCTTCCAAGGACCTGATCACTCATTTAGGCAGTTGATTGGCTGTTCATTTACTCATGTGCTATCTACAGACATTGTGGTAAACAGTCGAATACAGTAGTGGCCGTGGCACCCCAGTAAAGAACGCATACAAACAAGCCTTTTCCTGTTGATCAGAAATAGATGACAGTATTTGAAGGCCATCTGTTCTTGCCAAAGCTAATCAGAAGACACACACACAGACACACACAGACACACACACACACACACACACACACACACACACACACACACACACACACGATATGATCGCCGAAATACAACTTGAAGCATGATGAAAATGAGAAAGGAGTAGGGGCTTATATTTGTTTAAGTACCAATGACTGTATTGGAGTAATGTCTGGGTGCTTCATCCCTTTTATCATCAACTCTATCAAGAGCCCTGTGGAATAGAGTTATTACTGGTGTCATTTTGCTGACTAGAAGTGGAGGCAGAGCCTTTCAACTGATCCTTGGTTCCAGAGATAAGTCACATTATAGATCTTGACTCTGAAGCTTTCTTTCACTCCATTGCACCCTACTGCTTCCTGGGGCAATGATGCTCCAGTTTTAGTTTGCAGTCTTAACACACAGAGTTGCTAGAACAAAAGCATTTAATCAAGACAGAAATAGATTTTAAGACAGATCATTGCTGCTCATAGTGGGCAAATAATAACACTTGAAATTGAATCAAATATATCCAGCATATACTGTGGCTAAGTATTCATTCTAAATATCTCTCAATCTCCTCTTTGCTAAAGTGGGGATAGTAGTATATCACTTCTCAGTGAGTTTGTGAATATAGCCACATGAAGAGCAGAATACTGGGTAAGTGTCCAAGAGTGTTAGCAATTATTAGGATTATTATTTGTGTCTATTGGGCCATTTGCCTCCCAAACTGACAAATGAGAAAGGATATTAACTGAAGCTATTTTTCATGAATGGAGTTATTATTAAGTCTGACTAAATGATACTGTTGAAACTTGGTATTCTCTTTGTAAAACTGATTATTGGGTGTCTTAACACTGTGTTAGCAAAACACTCAAAGTGAGGGTAATTAAAACAAGACTAATTTAAAAGTGAAGTGTTAATAGTAGCAGAAGCCATGAGTGTTCAACTGAGTGATCATTCATGGTAAGTTACACACACTGGATTTGGAAATCACATCTCAGGAATGGCAAGCTCAAAAAAAGCTCTTGGGAACTGTCCGCTCAATATTAGGCTTGTAGGTACTTGATGAAGGAGAAAAAAATAGGCACGATGTTAGGATTCTTTATGTTCACAAATTTAATGGAAATGGATGAGTTGGGTTCCAGGCTAGAGAGAATAGACATATGCCACTTAGAGACATTTAACCTGAAAGCCACCAAATTAATTATCATTACGGACCAAGCATGGTACATTGTAGACTGCTCATTTCTAATTTTTCAGGTTTAGAAAGAAAGCAATAGTGCAATGAGGTAGACGAGCTGATGCCTGGTACTTTCTATAAGCATTTATGGAGAAGAGCAGGCTAAGAGCAGGGACTTAGATGGCCTGTGCCCCTGCCAACTGATAGAAGATGTTTGGAGGTCATGTTAATAGTTTAATTTTGGGGTTGGATAGCCCTGGGCTGTCTTGGTGATGACAGATAAGAAAGCCATGAGATATGAGGCATAAGTTTGCAGGAAAGCTGGAAACTGAAAGGTTTAAATGAGACTTTAACATCTAAAAAGTAAAGCACATCTGGTAGGTGATATATTTCAGTAGGAGAGAAGTTGCCTTATACCCCAGGTGCCTTGGGTTCAAGTGACAGCACAGGAAAAAAATAAAAATTGAAAGTAAAGGACAGGACTGGGGTAAGAGTGAGGTGGTGACAAGAGCAGTGTTGGCAGAGAAACACGATCCTTTTAGTTAAGTGTGTTTACAAACCTCTCTCTACTCTATTTCTCTATGCTGATAGCGTGACTAGTCTGTGTTCAGATCAGTAGTGATACAGCTCTGTCTGTCCTTTCCAGTAACCATTAGACTAAAGTTGGGTAACTTTTAGTTTCTCTTTACATACCGTATATGTCTTCTCATTCAGAATTCATGGAACTGTACGAAGCCTCAGGCTTTGGGTGAGGTGACTGTTTGGGCATCAACAAAAGGGAGCCAAACATGTTCCAAGCAAATGGAAAATACAGGGCTGTGAAGGCCGGAGCCAGGTTTGAAATGGAATTACTCTGTAAAAAATTATTATTTGGCATTGCTGTTGATATTATGTTAAATACCACATTCTGAAAACAGTGTGTGAAGTATAAGTGTCAGATGAAGGGAGCCCAGTCAAAGCTTGGGAACTACAAGAGGCAGTAAGTTCCAACCAAAATGGAGGGGGGGGAAAAAACGTTAAAAGCAGACACAAATGCAGATGTCACTACACTAGCACCAGTGTTTATATTGACTACAATTAACAGAAAGCTAGAAAGCTTTCAGCAAGTAGGTGTTCAGTAGACAAGTGACTGGTGTTCCTGGAGAAGGAATGTTAAGTCCCTGTCTGTGGGAGACTTCTTACTGTAGTGTCGTTACCCGATATCCTCTACTCTAATTAGAATTTCACAGTGCTGAGGAATTTAGTGCCCTAACCTTAGGCCTCTGGTACATTTGGTATTTTGCTTGGGGTTGATGTATTTGGAGAGATTGTAGAAAATATATTCTTTGCTGGCTTCTAATGAGGCAGATATGAAGGTTTTTATATTAGAGTTGTTTTTTTTTCTTTCAGGCATTAGGGGTCAAAGATTAAAAAATTTGATGCCAGAAAGGTGTCCTAAAGAGTTAATTAAAAAACTGACAAGATCTCCAGATCTTCTCGGATAGTTAGAGTTAGATGCTTTGCTCCATGGGAAAGTCGGAATCACACCAGTGTAGACCACTGTATTAAATTATATTTTCAGAAGTTCCAAAACAGAAATAAGAAGAACAGTATATTTAAAGATATCCATAATATTTATGTCTTACAATTGGATTTCATTTCTTTATTTTTGTGTATGTTTGTGCATATGAGAGGGGCTATGAGTATACTGCCTATGTACATGAGTTCACATGTATGTGGATACAGTAGTTCCCATTAAGGCTTTCATTAGTCAACCTTTTCTTTTGTTGTTGGGGCAGGTTCTCTCACAAAATCTGGAGCTCACCAGTTTGGCTAGACTGACTGGCCAGGAAGTACCAGGCACCCTCCCGTCTCTGCCCATCCAGTGCTGGGCTGATGGATGCACAGCACCTCACACAGCTTTGTACATGGATGCTGGGGACAGGAACTCAGGCACTTTACTAATTAGGCCACCTCTCTGGTGTGTGAGTGTGTGTGTGTGTGTGTGTGTGTATGCTGCCCACATGTATGTGTATGTGTGGTGTATGCATGTGTCTCTGTGGTGCCCATACCCAAGCACTTGTGCATGTGGAGACCACTGAGTGCTTTCTTCTACTGCTGTCTGTCTTATTCGCTTAAGACAGTGCATTTCACTGAACCCAAAGCTCCATCTTGTCAGCTGAGCTGGCTGCCTAGTGAGCTCCCAGGGTCTACCAGTCTGCCCCTCTCACCGTAGTCATAGCCAGCTCTTACATAAATGCTGAATATTTGAACTCAGATGCTCGGACTTGCATATCAAGTGCTCTCACCAACTAAGTCATCTCCTCAGTGCAGAATCTTCTGAAGCCTATCCATGTGGGTTACTATGCCCACAACTGAATCAGTGCCCAAGAGGAAACATTGTTAACGTACATTTGCAAACTCACGAGGTAGGCATGCATAGCCATGACTGAGGATCCTGGGCTTAGAAGTGGAGTTGTTTTCTATCTATTCCAGACCCAAGAGACTTTTGTGTAATATTTGGAGAACAACATAGACATTTGAGTTTTAGTTGAAATGACAGAACAACCAAGAGAAATCTCTGCGCTGGGTGAGCTTCCCTAGCCTTACAGCTTCCTTACTTTTAAAATGTGACTGTCAAGTTATTCACAGGTTTGGTGTGTGTGTCTGGGCTGTGTGTGAGGTGAGTGCATGAGAACATTATTTTGTAAATAATGCACTTCTCTAACCATAGCAGATACAACATTTGTTCTAGTGAAACGCTTTGTTGGCAGTTTTAAGCCTGTTTCTTAGGCTTATCTATTGATACAGTAAACTGAATCCATAGCAATGGCCCTGGCCTGAGCATTCTGTCCTGAAGCTTCCAGCACAATAAAGCATCTCCTCATACTGTAGATGTGTGAGTGACTCAGCCGGATCTCACCAGCCTGTGTGTGGCCTGGGAATTACGGAAGATGTAAATTTCCTTTCAGGCAGAAGCTGCTCCTGGGATGCTGTTAGCGCTCTGAGTCACATATGCAAACAGAAATCCCCAGGTAGCCTTTCCAGTTGGGCCAGCAGTTCTGCTTCTGCACAACCACCTGGAATGTGAGTGTGCCTGTGTCTACCCAGATGCTGAGTCGCTCAGGCAGTGATACAGCCTAACTGAAATTTTAACAGGCAGAGTTTGATCATCCACCTTGTCCTTGGGACAAAAGGGGAGAGAAGTATTGTTTTATTTGGGGCTAGATGGGGGACTCAGAGCGTAAGCTTACCTACTGCCACCTGAAGATCCAAGTTCAATGCCCTGTGGATGGAGATACCCAACTTGCTCAAGTTGGTGTGCATGTACACACACACACACAGACACACATGCACGCACACACACTAAATAAATAAATAAATAGTTCTTTTCAAAGTTGGTTTTATATTGCTATTTGTTTTCTCAGCCCTTGTCTTTTTGATATGACTTGAGTAGTATATAAAAAAAAACTGAGAAAGAGGGCCAGGCAGTGGTGGTGCACTCTTTTAATCCCAGCATTTGGGAGGCAGAGGTAGGCAGATCTCTGTGAGTTTGAGGCCAGCCTGGTCTACAGAGTGAGTTCCAGGATAGCCAGAGTTACAACAGAGAAACCCTGTCTGGAGAAACCAAAAAAAAAAAAAATGTGAGAAAGAAGATACTAAATATATTTGGAAGGGTATCAGCAGTTCAAACCAGGCTTACCAGAGGTCCCAATGGCAGGTTCCTTCCCTTTTTCATTCTATCACCAAGTACCATGCCCATTCTATCCTTGTATTTATTGGGGGAAATATTTAGGAGAATTGACATGAGTTCCAGCTGGCTTTAGTCACTGCTCACTCCCCTTGCCTCTTGGCAGTGAGCACCTGGTCATTATCGCTGTTTCCTGTGTTGCCTGTACTCACACCCAATCCTACCACTTAACAGGTGTGGCTTGGGCTCGCTGCTTACTCCTGTTCTTCAGATGTGAAACCATATGTGAGGCGACTGTAGATAGTGCTGCGTCCCTCACTGCTCCAAGTAGTTCACCTGTGTGAAGCATTAGCATGATTAACTTACAATCACCTGCATGGCAGGTGCCTTCTCACTTTCTCTTTTTGAAAGGAGAAAAGTGAAGTACTTTGGTTACTTTTCTCTTGTGATAAAATTTCATTCTTGAAAGCACCTTAGAGTAGAAGAGGGTTGATTTTATCTGGCAGTACCAAGAGATTCGTGTAGTTTACCATGACTAGAAAGACATAGCAACAAAAGCATGAGGCAGGTCTGGTAGCCAGGAAGAAGGTAGATCGTGTTTTATGCATACATAGAAGTAAAGAGAATGAGCAGGGAGTGGGGCCAGGCTGTAAGACTCCCAAAGCCCACCTCTAATTGCCTTCTTTAACCAGCAAAGCACCACCTTTCTAAGGGTTCCGTAATTTTCCAAAATAGTACCACCATCTGGAGACCGAGTGTTCAAGTACACACATATTTCTCATTCACACCATCATGTTAAGCATCTGATCTTCTGCGCTTTCCTGGGATCACATAGCCAAAAAAAAGTGAGGAAATTGAGATAAACATGTGACTTCAGGCGCATAATCTACCCATTATACCCTTTCCTTTTTACAGCATGCATATGGTGAATATGGCAACGAATGGAAGCACTGACTGCTTTCTGGCATCATCTTTTAAGTCTGTGATCTGAAATGGGTGTGGTGCTATGATAGCTAGCAGCTCACAAGCACCGGGATGTACGTGTTCATGAAATATGTGCTGATACTTGGTCCCGACAGAGTGCTCAGTGTCTCTGCAGTCTTGTTTGTGATGCAATTGTATAGAATTGTACTTATTAACACTTTAACTCCAAAAGATTGTAGTGTTTAAACCTCTGTTTAAACTGGCCTCCAGACATTTTATACCTTTGTGGTTCATGCAAACTTTTCTACTGTGTAAGCCCAGACTGGAATGGGACTTTCTCATCTTCATCTCTATGCCTAGGCCTTAGCAGGAATGCAAATAATACTGGTTAAAATAATAGATGTGGCTCAGCCACCATGAACTCTGTTCCTATTTACAGCCCACTAAGGACTGTGTTACTCCTTTGCTCCACTAGTTTCCTCTGTGGGGAGACCTATGTACCACCCCAGTCCTAACCCAACTTACCTTCAATTAATAAATTTCCAAGACTAGTTTCTCCTGTATCATCTTATCTTTTATGGAAACTGACTTCCTAGGCTGCTATTTATTGGACAGATATTTTAGTAGTTTCTCTCATCATAATGATAGGTTTTCATTTATTGCCAGTATTAGCATTTAACCCTATTCATTAAGAGACTTTTGCCAGTTTGTACATTAATGAATGAAAAACATATTTAACTGCCATGTCAATATGTAAGTGGAAATTTAAAAATACTACTAGAAGCCTAAGTTATAGCATAGATGAAGGAGGGGCACTCTTGACGTTCAAAGTTTTTCTATCATATAAAATTATTTTTATAGTATAAGACAAATGAAAAGGAGATTTATTTAGTGCCTGTTGTGTCTAACGATAGGCAAAGAACTTTTGTTACTGCATTTGATCTTTAAAACAGTTTTGACAGCATTTTGTCACAGATCTAGAGGGTTATTAATAGTGATTAGTTATTGGAGAAGGGGGTGTGAGATTTTTTTCAGTAGTATAGTCATCAAAAAAAGTAGATTACACTCCAGTAAATAGCCTTTCCCATATGCCTATACAAACAATTAGATTCAGTGGGTCATACAGAGAAAAAGACACGAAAGTGTGACAGGGGCTCTGTGAGGAGGAAGCATTTCTGTGGAAGGAAGGGGCTGAGAGAAGGTAATGGGGGTGAACACAGATAAAGTTCATTATATACATATACAAAACAGTCAATGAATAAATGTTGTTGAAGTCTGCTGTTGCTAGGGTAGCTCAGCAAGGAAGACAAGTATCTGCAAACCCTGCCAGACCTCAGCTGAGGGAACCACCATCCTGGCCAGTGCCAGACTCCATAGTGAAATCCTGAGCATCTGTGCCCTGGTGTTTTATTGATTCAGAACTCCTTAGGTGTTCTCCTGATAGCACATGGAGATCATTAGCAATTAAACAACCCCCACAGAAATCCAACACTTACAAACAATACAGAATGCCCTAGACTTAAGATAGCTGTCACCCAACAGTGCATAAAATCATTTCAAACTTAACTAAAAATAAACTTCCCCAACATTTCCCCTCTTCTTTATATAAAAAAAAAATTAGTTTGGCTTTACAACACAATTTAAAACTACACCAGCAAAACTATTTACAAGAGGAACAACTATGAGACTTCTTATGTGTATGACCAAATGATACCAAACATCTATCAAACTTTTCACAATGTCAATGTCCAATTATCTGGAATTCACTCATCATCTTCTGGGCTCCTACAAAGGGCTTAGGTGACTTTTCTAGCTCTGCCCTCTGCAGCACACACAGTTTGTCCTCCAGGGTCCAGCTGACTTCACTCTACCGCTCCTGCTCTTGGTGGTTGTCCCATGGTACCGGCATTTTCAGAGCACTGCTGGGGGGTCCTTTGCTGCAACTGGGCTGTACTTTCACCAATAGCCTCTCCTGGGCTCTTTTCATGATGACATCACCTTAACTTCTTTTCATGACCCTTTCAATCTAGGCCTTTAACTGCTACTTTGGCTGCATTTTCATTAACGGCCTCTCCTGCCTGGGCTCTCCTCAGGGTGACAAGCCTCAACTTTTCTACAGGACCCCTTCATTTTGGGCCTCCAACTACTACTGACGCTGCATCTTCACTAATGGCCTCTCCTGGGCTCTCACAGTGCCAAGCCTCAGTTGCTTTCCATGACCCCTTTATGCCTTCAAAACCAGCACCACCTGGGTTAGCTCTTAAAGTACCAAATTTAGCTGTCAGCAGGAGATGCCTCAGCCAGTTCTGGAAGACAGACCTTTAAGTTTTTGTGTGCTGACCTTTAAAGAAACACTTTCCATATTTTAACATAGAGTCTGGTTTGCTGGAAAAATAACTAGTCCTTGTCTGCAGGATGAGTTCCCTTGTGGGGTGGAGTTACTGCTTGTAGACAGGTTTTCAAGGAAAAAAAAAAAAAAACTGCTCAGTTTAACTAAGCTGCTTTTTGGCTTTAAGCCCATGGTTTCCACAACAGCAGGGGGTCCTGGTCTGGTGGAAAGAATTTCTGGTTGAAACACTCTGGCCCTTTGGTATTCTTTTTCACCACTACTAAGGGGAAATATACCACCCCTTCCGTAGATCTCAAACACAACATCTTGAGCTTCACACACATACAACACAGCTATCAGAAAACACAATTCATGAAACAGTATGCTACCACCTGCAGCAGGAGGGAGCATTGCTCCATGATCAGGAAAAGCAATAAGAACCTTTCTTTTTCCTGCTCCCAGCTGAGTTCTTTATCTCTAAGGACCTTCATTCTGTGGCTTTCACCTTGGAGCTTTCTTTCTCATTTATTTATTAATTTTACAGTCTTTTCTCTTCATAGAGGCTCGTTTCCTTTCTTCCTTCAGGAGCCTTCAATTAATACCTTAATCTCTATCCTCTGGTAGCTTCCCTGAGTGTACTTACAGGACTCTCTGAGATCTGGAGTTTCTCTTCTTCCTTGATTCCATAATTGGATTAGCTGGTGTGATGTTGGGACCCACGTTGATATGCCATTTGTAGTATTACACTGCTGTGGGTGCTCACCAAAGATAACAGGGAGTCATTTTCACTGGTGCAAGCTCTGCCAGACCTCTGCAGAGGGAACTACCACCATGGCAAGCACCAACCTGGACAGTGGAACCCCGAGCGCTCAGCTCAGGTGTTTTGTATTCTTTCAGAACTACTTAGGTGCAGATCATAAGCAATCAAACAATCCCCACAGAAATCCAACAACACCTGCAAACAATACAGAACACCCTAGAATTAGGATAGCTCCTCACCCAACACTGCATAAAACAATTTCAAACATAACTAAAAATAAACTTCCCCAACAAAATATTTTTAAATTGAAGAAAAACAGTCTTCAAAAGAAATACAGCTTGATAAGAGACACACAGGAGAGTGGTCTGACCTTCCAGTACACCTGCTGTGCAGCCATGGTGAAAGTATGGAACTTCTCTAAACTTAAGGCTTCTTACCCATCAACATATGATAACAGCTCATGTCTGCTATTTGGGGTGGGATTATATTGCCTTCTTTTCTGACACTCAAGCAACAGTTAACAAAAAATGATATTGGGCTATTAACTACTTGAGCATACTCTTAAAATGCACCCTCGAATATAGGACTTCTTTAGTGAGAGATGCGGTGCCATATGCTGAGGTCCTACAAGGCTAAGTGAGGCTACCCATTCTCACCATCATGACCATATAGTAGAGAACCAGTAACCAGGTTTTTCCTTAGTGACACACACAACTGCCTGTATTCAGGAGCAAAGCATTGAGCTGGGTCTGTCCCAGATCTAGACACTGCCTAAGCCCAGATTATTGCCTTGGAGCAAGAAGTTTATCTGTGACCTCTGGGTATAATGGTAGGAAAAGAAAGTGTGACAGGTGTGCCAAGTATGGACAGTGACCTCAGGTCTTCTCATCAGGGAGTGTTGACACATGTATTGCTGTACTCTGGTTTTTATAGAATCGAACAGGTGCTTGGGCTGCAGGAGAGGGGTCACAACACTTCCCACTCCAACAATAACAACAGAATCAATAGAAACAAAACCTTAGAAACAAAACAATAGAAAAAAATAGAAAAAAAATCAATTGAAACAAAATTTTTATCCTGCAGTATTCTAAAGAAAAGTAAAGAATATGTGCCTAAAGTATTTGGCATATGGATATAATGTACATGTACAATTGTACAGTCAAGTGAAGCAAGTTTTTATTAGTTTCGTGTTGTCAAAAACATCCCTTTATAGATGATAAAACAGAGACTCGGAGACTACTAGTGAGGACTATTCTAGCAAAAGCCAATAACAAGGTGTAACAGCTTGTTCTTGTACAGCAGGTGAACTCAGGGTCAGGTCTGAAGGATGGAGAGAATGACAAACATGTATTCATTCAACTAGTGCCACTGGCCATGTATACATTTGGTTACCATTGTTGTCACCTTTTAGCATATCTATATAATAGGAATTCATGAAAGAATCTTAAAATACATCAATGATTTTGACAAACAAAAAATTAGGGATAAGTAATTTCAGTTCAGGTTGAACAAAAGCCTATATCTTTTTTCATTGAATCGCTGAAAGTACATTTTAAAAGTTCTATAAATTGGTGATTTAAAACAATGAAAGTTGACTGAAAGTCTTCACTTAATTTTAAATGAGAAAATGTGGGGCTGTCCTAGAGCTAAGAGTGAGTCGAAGCAGGCCTTGAACCCTAGATTTTCTCATCCTGAGAACGATAGGAGTTCGGTTACCCTTCATTTTTAGCCCTGACCAGAATCCAGCTAAATATTAAATACTGCCTGCTTCACAGAGGTCATTAGCAAAGGAATGTGGCTTGGTTGGTGCTTATCTGAGCTGTAGATGGAAGCCTAGGGATGCCCATTTACTGATAAGAGGCACTCGCAGGACCTTGATGCTTAGACTTGAGCTCCACGTGCAGATGAGGCTACTCCAGTATCCTTGTCTTAACCAGTGGATCCCATCCCTGGGTATCAATGACCCTCCCCGTCTACATTCTATAAATACACCTAGAAAATGTCCCTCTGAAGGCTATCTCCTAAGTTCCTGTTCTTGTTGACTCATGGGCTCCAATCAAAAGCAGGATTGATACGCAGTAAGAACCACAGCACTGCTTCCCCACATGGCTTCCCACCTACGGGTGGCCAGCTGCAGGTTGGCCTCCAACAGGGACATGCATGGGTGAGATATGATACTACAAGAAAAGATGTTTTTTAGTATCTCAGTGGTAAATTCTTTATTATGTTTTTTTTTCTGTTCTGAAAGAAAAACCCCAAATTTATAGTAATTAAATATCTTAAGTATATTTTGGATTAAAATGCTTGTTCCATATTTTCTCAAAATTAAAGCTTGTTTTATTATTGACACTAAATTTATTTCTTGTGTGTGTGTGTGTGTGTGTGTGTGTGTGTGTGTGTGTGTGTGTGTGTGTTTGGGTGGTGCCATGATATGCCACAGTATGAATGTGTAAGTCAGAGAATAACCTTGGTTGTTGGTCCCCACCTTCCACCTCTTTTGACACAGGATCTTTTTGTTGTGTTTCCAGTGCAAGTGCCTGACTAGCTGGCCCATGAGTGTCCAGCACGTTTCCTGTCTGTGCCTCACATCCTCACAGCAGGGATATACTCCCTTACATAGGCTTGAGCTACTGCATCCATGTCTGAGGATCTGAATTCAGTTCCTCAGGCTTCTATAGCAAATGCTACTCACTGGGTTGTCTTCCCAGCCCTGAATCTACTTTTGATTACGTGTTTTCTTTAAAGAGTTACCTCTATCTGGGGTGTCTAGGTCAACAGTTCTTAACTTGTGGGCTGTGGTTCCATTGGAAGTAGAATAACCCTTTCACAGGGGTTGCCTAAGATCATCTGCATTTCAGATGTTTATATTATGATTCATAACAGTAGCAAAATTACAGTTATGAAGTAGCAATTAAATAATTTTGTGGTTGGGGGTCACCACAAAATGATGAACTGTATTAAGAGTCACAGCATTAAGAAGGTTGAAAACCACTGGTCAAAGTGATGCCATTGTAAAATGATTTCTAATTTTAGTAATTTCATATAGCAAAGACATAATTCGCACCCATAATGCATGTATCATCAAGAGCTGATTGAAACAAAGTCTAAGGTTTCCATGATTTCATATACAAAGAATGTGGGGTGATTAAATACTGACATTGATTGCTTCTAGCCAAGAAAATAAGACACATATCTTCTCATCCTTCTCATATTTAATAGGCCAGCTGCTGTCACATGTTCATACCTATTTCAAGTAGGCCAGAAACATGGCAGTTGTACCATTTGACTAGAAGGCAGAAATTGAAATTTTTGTTAAACTGTTGACTGCTACAAAAATTGTCCTGTTGTCTCTCTTTCCTATTAATACTATAAAAGCAATATGTATCAGTGCAATTATAAATCCAAGATAGACTGAACATTTATTTTTCTTATATGATTATATATGAACAGGTGAAAAATAAGAAAATTGAAATTAAAAGTATAACATACTAAATGAATCCAGCAAACAGTATTGTTCATATTTGACAAAATAAAATCTGTATTTTAACTTTTGTGAAAAACCCTAAAGAAAGAAAGAAAGAGAGGTAGGAGGAAGGGAGGGAGGAGGATAAAAGTGTGAGGGAAAATAAGAGGATGCATGGACAATGTATAGAAAGAATTTCACACAAATCTTCAAAAACACTGCCCTGCCTGGGGGGTTAGCTCAGTGGGTAAAGTGCTTGTTTTGTAAGCACAGGGATTGGCATTTGATCCCCAGAACATAGGCAACAAATTCCAGACAAGCTGTTACAAAGACACCTTTAATGCCAGTGCTGAGGAGAGGGGCCAGAGACAGGCAGATCCTTGAACCTCACTGACCAGCCAGCATAGCCTATTTGGCAAGTTCCAGGCCAGTGAGAGACTATGTTTGAAAAGTGGAGGTACCTGAGACACAACTTGAGATTGTCCTCTGACCTCCATATGCCTATGCACACATGTACATGGGAACAATAAGCAAGAGAGAGAGGGGGAGGGATGGGGAGAGAGAGAGGTGGGGGGAGAGAGAAAGAGAGATTAAATATTTTTTAAATACTGGATTTTGTCTTATATGAGATTGTTATTTTATTTCCTTAAAAACTGTGCTGTTGTGTTTTCTTTACCCCATTAGGAAAACATAAACATCGATGAAGCCTCGAGATGCCTGGTCAAGCACATACTTGCAAACGAGTGTGACCTCATAGAGTCCATAGAACCGGACATTGTGAAGCCCCACCTCACATCTCCCAAAGTTGTCAGCTGCTCTGGCTGTGCCAAATCCTAGAAGGCTTCTCTACTGGCATATGACAGACACAACCCCATGGCCCTCATGAATCGTGCTTCAGATTTCCTTTATTGCCATTTTGGGTAAACATCAGGATAGGGAAGCACATGTGACAAGCCAAAGATGTATGACTGTACGTTTCCTGTCAGAGAGGAACGGCAAAAGTGCTTTATGTTCCCCCCTACCCTACGTCAGCACAGTGTTTACAAGCTTTTTAAATATTAGTCTGTTGCAAAACGCTGTTATACCACCGACCGAAATCACTCAGGGACACAGCCAGCCCTGATGTTTGTTCCTTTAAATCAACAAAGGCCTTCGGTCTTCTTAAGAAGGAGACTAAGAGAACAAGGCAGAGGTCAATCTAAGTGTGGGGATTTGCCTTTTCTGGTGCATCTTTGTTTGAGTTTCAATTTGTTCCCCGGTGGTCTGATAGGTCTATTAAATAGAACAGGTATTTTCTCCATTCTCGGCAGACCTAGGGTTGTCTGTGACATTGCTCTTCAGAGTTCTGTGCACGGGGAGCTGTGCTTTTGTTGCCTTCATTGTTACTCGCTGTGCCCTGAATGCTGGTTTAACTGGAAACTGTATGGAAAGTTCTGCTCCGTGTATGTGCCTTTCTTTTAGCTTCCTCGGGCTCAAGCTGCAGGACTCCTCTGTACATGTAAGATATATTATATATATTTTTCACAAGTGGAAAATACAACATTAAAGATGCTGTTTCTCTATTTCTGATATTGCCTTCAATTTCTTTCTTAGTACTGTGTGTGGATTTTTTTGACAATATAACCATGTTCGTCTAAATCCATTTCTACATCTGATTTTAGAAATAAGGAAAGGACTGGGGAGGAGTTCATTCCATCTGCATCAACTCTTTCATTCAGTATTTAGGTCAAGGAAATATTCAGTGTTTATGAATTTTTGGTTAATCACAAAAATACAAGAATTCATGCTTCCTGAAGCAGTTCTCATCCAGGAGAGGAGGGATTGAACTGTAAATACCCACCAAGTTTCTTGTCACTCACAAAAGCTATTTCCAAGGCAGGCTCTATGAACTGTCCGTAGTGGCATTAAGTACCTTGTTTTTATAGAGATAATTTCCCATTTAAATTTATCCTAAATTGTTCCCTTTTGGGTACTATTCTTGGGTTAACCTTCAAATAAATGATATTCATACAAATTCTGGTCTTATTTTGGGGAAGGTAGCCTAAGTTCATTAAGATGGAGGTGAACTTAGAGGAAGATTCTTAGTATCAGATGCTTGAATTAAATCATTCACAACTAAGACACGACCAGGATGGACTCACTGCTGGTGAGAAAAGCTATATGCCGTAGTACCAGGTTACTAAGAGTCTCATGAGATGGGTAGAGGACAGATCAAAAGAAAATAAGATTCTATCCAACTCAGCTTTGGCACAGCAAAGGACACAACAGCATGAGGAGACAAACTACAGAATGAAAAAAGACTTGTTCCAACTATTCATCTGATAAAAATTAATATAAAAATGCATAGGAACTTTAAAAACTCAATGAAAACAATAATCAATAAAAATGACCTGAAGATATACTTTTCCAATGAGGGAATGTCAGTGGGGTCACCAAGTCTATGAGAAATAAAGGTAGAACATTACTAGCCATCAGAAAGATAAATGTATCGGAAAGACAAATATAGCCACAGTAAGATGTAATTCTACTCTCATCAGAATAGTGAATATCACAAAAGGAAAATCACAAACGCTGGTGAAAATATAAAGAAAGTAAAGCTAATACATCATTGATAGAAATGAAAATTGATACAATAAGTATGATGAACAATAGAAAGTTTCCTTAAAAGTTTAAAAATGTATTTTCCCTATGGTTTGGCCATCCATTTCTAGGTCTATACTCAATGGTAATGAAAAAAGCACATCAAACATCTGCACTCTCATAGCTATTACATCACTATTCACAATAGCCAAGATGTGGTGTCAACCAAGGTGCCCGTTGCAGATGAATGGGTGGAGACAATGTATATGTGACTGTGGGATGCCACGTATCCACAGGAAAGAATGAGGTCCTGTCATTTTGTAGCAGACTAAATGGAGTAGGAGAACACTGTTTGATAAAATAAGTCAAATCCAGAAAGACAAATACTCTGTGCTCCTTTCACTCGTATGTGGAACCTGTACATATCTTATTTTAAAGTATTAAAGATTAAAGCATGTTATTATTAGAGGATATGAAGGAACAAGAGGGATAGAGGGAAGGTGAATAATGGGTATGAATATAGGTAAAAGGAATAATTCCTGGTTTCCTACAGTATAGTAAGTACACGTTTATGAACATCTAAAAGATGAGCTCAAATTGCCCAAATGTGACAAAGAGATAGAAATGCCATGCTGAAATGTTAAATCAGATAGGATTGAGACCTATCTGATTGAGTGTTTAAGACCAGATAGTTGAGAAATTAAGCCATGTAGGTCCATGGCTTAATTTTTAATATTCTGGAAAATCCACCAATAGTCGACCTTGATAGACTCCTGGATATCTACTTGAAGTTGACAATGATGTTGACCAAAACCAAAATAATATGGAAATCCCCAGAATTGCTTTGGCAAAGCAAAATAGGGAAGGTGAATAAAAGTACTTATTTTGAAAAGCTGAATAATCTATCAATTGTTTCATTTCCTGGGTGTAGAATACGCACCCTTCACTAATGCAATGAGGAGTCTTCTGCCTAGGGGTGAGGGGGCAATAGTAAAGAAAAGCTGCCTATGCAGAAACCCAGGGCCAAACATCATTCACAGCTCAGGGAACCCCAAGGAAGATGGGGGAGTGTTGCTTGTACCCATCCACGGGACCCTTCAGGTGAGGGGGTAGAGTTGGTACAGAGGCAGGACACAGACTCTGGGAGTCAGGTGAGTGGCAAAAGACAGACTTAGTTTATTTCGGCCAGGAAGGGGAGGAGCCTATTATACCCTCCACCCGGCCCAGTGTCCCATTGGCTTACAGAATGCAGCTGCTGCTCCCTGGGCGTGTCCAGGTAGGTCTGTCTCTGTGTATGTCCACACAGGTCTCTGGCCTTGTCCAGTTTTCTCCTACAGGGGAGGAGGGATTCTGGGGGCCAGAGAGGTCAAGGACACCAGGAGAACAAGCCCTATAGAGTCAACTGACTAGGACTCTTTCGGGCTCACAGAGACTGAAGGAGCAGACAAGGAGCCTGCAGAGTCCCCTAAATATATCTTATGGTTGTCTAGTTTGGTGTTCTTACAAAACTCCTACAGTCTGGAGTGGAGGAGTCTCTGGTCATTTTCTCCTGCTGAGTTTCCTAGTCCGCCCTAGATGCCCTAGATGTAGGGAGTAGTGCCAGACCTTGTTCCATCTTGTTATGCCCTGTTTGAGTGGTAACCTTGGGAGGACTATTCTTTTCCGGGGAGAAGTCGGGTTGTGGGTAGGTTGGTAGATCTGAGGGAGAGGAGAGACAGGGGAGCTGGGAGGAGTGGAGGGAGGAGAAGAGGGGAGTCAGGATGTATTGTATGAGAGAAGAAAACTAAAATAGAATAAAGGAATAAAATAAACAAAATATTGATGACAAAACACATTCGTATTTTGTGTCACAATATGGAGAACACTATGTGTTTAAATCTTTTGATTCTGATTCAGACTGAGATAGACTCAGAATAATGCATGTATGCACTAAATAAATAAATAAATAAATAAATAAATAAATGAAATGGAATAAAATAAAGGAAAGGAAAGAAGAGGAAAGCTGCATCTTGGCTTTTTCAGTAGATCAGATTTGAAGGAATAAAGACATGGCTGTATTTTAACGGGAATGTGGCTTATATGGTTAACGTACAAGGAGTACTAAAATGATGTTAGTATATTTAATGAAATACTATGGACCACTAAGACTGAAATATCAAATCTGGAGTGGATCTTTTCCCTCAGTAACACATCTTAAATATGTGCTTCTCCTTTCTTCAAGTTTCCACAGAACTAAGAGTCTTGATATTTATCCCAATGAACACAGGAAAAATTCCACTGTGCTATCACCTGCTGCTTGATTAGTTCTGAACACTTGTACTCATAGACCAGCACTTAGGAAAGGTGGTTAGTACAGATAGGGTAATTCATCATGATGGTCAAGGGGATATAGGACTGCTGAAAACAGACGGATCTGGGAGGTATATGTCTGGAACGCTGGGCTCACTGGGATCAACTTGATGCTTCCATGCATAGTGATAGCTGGTGGAACAATTGCAGTATCACATTGGTGAGGACAACCAGGTACTCACATTCATGGAAAGTCTGACTTATAGTGTCACTTACGTGATATTTGATCTAGAAGCAACTGAGTTAAGGGAATGAGAGTAGCAGAGAATAATCATGAATATCAGTTATGATCTCAAAGATTAACCACACCAGAAGGTAACAGAGACTGTCCTACTACCCTTCCTATTTTAAGTATTCTCTCCTCCTCCCCCTTTCCTTATTATTAAGACTCAAGCTTCATAAACTGTGGATTGTTACTCTTTAAGGGGTCAAATAATCAAACACAGGGAGTATGAAAATTTGGTAACACTCAAAAGTTTTTGAACACACAACAACCAACTGTTGTTTTAAAAACAAACACATCATGAATTCAGTGTGTTTCTGGTTGCAACCACTTGCACTGTATCAAAGGTCTTATTGAAGACTTCGTTCTGAACATAAAACATATGTACTTTGTCCTGGGAATGTTATGTCACCAAATGCTGCCTGAAGCACTTTGGCTCAGATTGGAGACTATTATGTGTTGTGAATTGCAGTGCTTTTATTGCACATAAAATAGTTTTCTCCTTTTACAGAAGCATACTGGCACAATTCTGTTAAATGAATACTTTTATTATTTTCCTGCCATCATGCCTCTGTGTGTACATGTAAAATGAATATTTAAACTGTCAGAATCACATCATGTCAGAATGCTGGATTTTTAAAGTTGCTACTTAAATTGATGAATTGAGTTTCAGAAAAAAATAAACTAAAGGAATTTGGACTTGAGGTTAAGATAGAAATTAAAACAATTGTTGAAATTGAAATGACCTGAAATGTGCTTCTTCTAATTTGTACTACATATTTATATGAAGCGGAGTTCTCAATAGTAATGATTACAAAATCAAAACATCAAATGATTTGAAAAATCATTGAAGATCGTCTATGTCCTGAAAGATTTAATTCTTTATGAAAAATAAATAATTGCACCCCTTTCATTAGGATAGAAATAGACTTTCATCTTTAACAAATGGTAAAATTATATGTACAACAAAAAACTTTTAAAATACATTTATTTATCATTTATTATCTGTAAATGTTTGAGATCTATACCCACTCTGTAAACCTGTATGTTTAAGGTCTTGTAAAAAATGTCTATTTAAGAAGGGTTCATGAATGGAAAACACAATTAAGACCAGTGACTTTCTTGAAAAATCCACAAAAGACCAGTGTCCTGAAGATGCAGAATGAGTAAATACAGAGTTTAAGACAAGGAACGCCAATCCCGTTCTGTGTAAGACCTCCTACTACAGTCTCCTGCACCATTGCCTACACACGTGCTCCTGATGCCAGGGGTCAGAGCACCACAGAATGGAGACTTCCTGGACAAGACTTCCATTATGTTGTGAGCCCCAGGGATCAAACTCATGTTGTCAGGCTTGGCGGGAAGTACTTTTACCTGCTAACCCAGGTAATTCCCTGGCCCTTTCCACACATCTATATTTATTAATCAATCACTATGTTGCCACCACTGCAGCTAGAACTTGTTTGTGCAGAGATAAATGACAAAGTCATGGTCCCAGACCTTAGATGTTATGATCAAAGAGGTAAACACATGAGCAATTCACTTTGTGCTAAAGAAGGCAAATGTCCAAGAAAAGACGTTTCTTACGGACACAAAATTTGTTTTTTGGATGTCGAGACATTAGCTATAATCATGATTAAGGGTCAAAAAGAGGGATGTTCTTGCTACATTCTCTTCCTAGAACACTAAGATTTAGACACTCTAGAAAAATTTGTCTATCTATTCCTACTATTTGGTATATTCTTTTTCTGTAGGAGAGTATCTTAGAATCATACCCAGCCCCAAGGATCCAAACAATGGTGTAGTAATACGGACTCAGCCATCTTTGTAGACAGTAGTCAACTTTCCAAAGCACATACAGCTACTAGCTGGCAAAACAATGATCACACCCAGGAAGCCTGATGCCATGTTTTTAAACGTTATAGTAAACTCTCTTCTTAGATTTCTGCAGTCGACAATCTTCAGGATGCATATCAGCTGCTACCAAGGACTTCTCTTCAGAACCATGAGAGATACTGTTCTACACTATCTGTACAAAACACTTGGCACAGTGCCTAAAACATGGGGAGTAATCAGCAAAAATGTTTATTGTGTTATTATCCTGTGGTTTGGTTATTACTAAGCTAAAGGAGTACAAACATAATCAACTGATGAAATGATGTCTATATTTTATGGGTATAAATGGCTTTAGAACTAATCCACTGAAACAGTTTAGTAATTGTTTCTAGTGATAACGGAAAGGATTGATTTTATTTGTGGAAAAACAAGAGCTCTAGAAAATTGATTGTAATGGACGTCACACCACTTTGTGAATATATTAAAATACCATGGAAGACGTGATAAATGATATGCAGATAAATTACAAAGTCCCCACAGGAAACAAAATGAAGCCAGAGAAGAAGAAATACAATATATGTGTACCACTATCACTAGTCCCCTCAGCATGCACTGCTGAACTCACCGCTTGCTCTCAGATGTTGGGAGCTATCATTGTGCGTGGCTTTACAATCAGTGGCTCCCCAGCTGCCCTGATATCTTTAGCTCTCTGGATTCTCCTAAGCAATAGCAAATCTTCTGATACTGGAAGAAAAGGAGCATGAGAAATTCCAAATGAAAGGGTAAAGAGTGCAGGTAGACTAAAGCAAGAGTCTCAAACATGGGAGGAAAGTGCTTCTGCGAAGCATGGCTGCACATACTTTCATAGCATTACTAAGTCTGAACCGCTCCATTTCAACACCAATTGATTCTATTCAGGCGAATTAATTGTCAGAATGTTACTCTCCTGGCACAGGCAGTCTGTTCCTAAATGCAGTATACTAGCCGACTTTAGACATAAGACACAGAAGGTTGATATTCCAGAAGGCCTGAATTATGCTTTCCATTAGAGCCTGAATCAACTTGATGGAAGTGTGGGCTTTTTTTTTTTCATATCAAATATCAAAGGATGTGCTAATACTTGTAATACATTATTGTGTTTTCTATTATGCCTTGAACTGAAGTTTTAGGAATTACCTTACCTTGAATGTATAACATCAATCAATTTGTATTCATTTGTCTTTAATCAAATAGCTAGCAAGTCTCTGCTCTGAGCGTGTCTCTGTATTTGTACTAAATAGGCCACCTGTCAAGGTTTGTGTCAAAGTACTTAGTGCTTAATATGTGTTAGCTTCTTTTTTTTTCCCCTGTGATAGCCGTTGCCATGGAAATGTGAAGAATAAAATGTCACAGTTCCCTGCCCTTTAAGTTTAAAATCTCCTTAGAGGAAGAGAGAGTGATTAATAAGACAGGCAAAAGATGGAACCAAGTGTGGAGATGCCTGCTTCTGTTTCTACTACATGTCAGTCCTCATTTTTATAGTGTTTTAGTCAATACAATAAACAGTAATAGCTATCATTTATTGCTGGACCCTACACTATGTCTTTATAAAATGCAGTGTAATTTAATTATATTTACTACTCTATTGGAGAATTTAAAATTTGATAAATAAGTGAAAAAAGTAAGTAAGTAAGTAAATGTACAGAGAAAAGACATCCTCATTATCATGATTCTGGAGAGATTTGTGTGCTTCACTTTTCTGGTTGATTTGAATACTCCGCTCTTAGCTATTTGAGATGCAGAGATGCATTTGTGATGCAGGCTGTGCTGTGCAGACCTCTATGCTCTACCCGCCCCATCCCCAAACTTTAATAAAGTTGGCTACCGAGTGTAGCTATCATTTTCTCACTCTAGCAGCAATTCAGTGAACTCTTAACCTGCATTAAATGGGGTGAGAGTCAAGAGGTGAGAGGGGGTAGCAAAGGGAATGGAAGCGCCTATCTAGGGCTCTTGGTCCAACTACGCAGGAATCCTCATTTAACCTTTAATACCTTATTATAAGAAGCAAACTATTCCTGTATTGTTTCTTTGCTTTTTTTTTCAGTAACAAATGAGTTGATTTTTCTCCTGTCCATTAAACAAATGCCCCTGACTACTATAGCCACAGGTCACTAAGAGTGAGTCAGACCTATATTGTGTTAATTGTGTTCACTGTCCACAAGGCCTACATTCCTGACCGTAGTGTTCATTAAAAACTATAACTACCAGTTACATGAAGATTTTTCCCTTTTCTTATTGAAGTTTGATCTTCAAATATTGTAGTAGTATAGAAAAATACGAAGACAGGGTTGATGGAGGGATGGGAGCTTTATGCTAATAAAAATCAAACAGTTGGTATCACAAAAATTAAATAATAAAATGATAAAAAAAAATCTGGCCTACCTAATAAAAACAAACATGTAAAAAACTTGTGACTAAATTACTTTGCAAGATCATAGAGACCAGTATAAAAGACACGGAGTACTCCACATTGTGTACCAATTTGTATTTTAAAATTAGCATGAAAATAGTTTCAAGTATATTTATGCATTAATTAGGAAAGCAGATTTTCTTAAACATCTATGAACTATATATAATCTGGGAGTCTGTTTTAAGAGAGGTGGAGATTTTGGAGGGGAATCAAAAAAACGATAGGAATGCAAACCATATGAAAGTATGGAATAATGTGGGTCCATAGGCCATCATCCGGGGAAATGGGAGAAGTGGCGGTGATACCCATAATTCCAGCACTGGAGCTCAAAGGCAGGAGGACTGCTGAAAGATAAGGACGTACATTTTGAACATTTCTCCATGTCAGCATAACTATTTGATAGTAGTTGAAATGAAATTTTTCAAATTTACTTATTTCGTATGTGAAACTCTAAAATTTCAGTAAACAGAGTCATATATAAAGTTGAACAAGGAACATCATCCGGGGAAATGGGAGAAGTGGCGGTGATACCCATAATTCCAGCACTGGAGCTCAAAGGCAGGAGGACTGCTGAAAGATAAGGACGTACATTTTGAACATTTCTCCATGTCAGCATAACTATTTGATAGTAGTTGAAATGAAATTTTTCAAATTTACTTATTTCGTATGTGAAACTCTAAAATTTCAGTAAACAGAGTCATACATAAAGTTGAACAAGGAACATTTACTATGAGCATTTAGTGACTAGTAAGTGGAGATTAATTATAAAGACTGAGTCAAGGAACAACGCAGGGACAGCCAGCACTTCTGAGGCTGAGAATACTTCCAAGAGGGAGGAAATGTAGCTGAGCTTCCCCATTTTTCCCCCTTTCTTGAGGCTGATATTTGGACTCTGCTAGAGAAGATGCTACTGAGACCCAAGGAATTAGCGGTGGCTAAATGTGAAGAACCTTATGCAAAAGTAGTTAGAAAGGAACCACTCCTTGAGAGGGGTGCTACTGAAACTCACTAGTAGGAGTGCACCATTACCAAAGTCTCACAAAAGAGCTTCATCACAAAAGAGCAGAAAGGACTCCATTAGCATCAGATTGTGGAAGAAAGAACAGCTCTGAATCCAGGAAGAAAAGTCCCCTCCTCCCCTTGGGAATCTTTCTAGCACCCTCTGCTGACAAGACCGTGCACTGTGCATATTGGCAGAGGATGGAATTGGAAGGTTCATCTCTGGAATCATGAGAAAGACATTGTGGATACTAGCTTCTTACCGTTAACTACTAGTATTTAGGCGACAATGGCTGTCACTACTGTCTGGGAAATAAGAAAGTTCCAGGAAATGAGAATAAAGAAAATTCCAGAATCCAAGAGAGAGCTAGGGGAGGGCAATAGAGCACACGAGATATGAAGGTGAAGGGACAGACAAGGAGATGAGCGGAACAGAGTATGCACAAAAACATCAAGAGGAGGAGGAGGGGGAAGGGGAGGGGGAGGAAGAAATCAAACCTGTTAATTTGCAAGAAAACTAGATAAAAATTTTAAAATATTTAAAAAAAATTAAGGGAATGATCACAGGTTGAATTTGGAATAGAAATGAAATAAGTTGATAACTAACTTAGTGGGCTTATTATGGTAAGCCACATTAGTTCAATCATAAAATCTCGGTGTCGTTAGCCTAACTTAACCATTTTCCCTCACTGGAATCTGATGTGGAGCTAGTCAGACGAGGTTATTCTTCTCTTGAGTTTCTCCATCACTCTGGAGTCCTTCACTTCTAGATATGCAGATATAAGTGAGAGAGAAACACGTAGAGTTGGAGCCAGTCTTGTAAATGTTGTGTTGAACACTTGCTCACACTGAGCTGAGCAGAACGAAGAATACTTTGTTTTATGCAAAGCTGAGAATGTGCCAAGAAAAATGACATGTAGTCTTTTCTTGTCCACATTAGATCTTAAGAGATTTGTTCATTTTAAAATTTCAGCATGCCAAAAAATGTTCAAATTTCAAGTTTGTGTTTAAAATATAGAATGGTGATACTGCATATATCAATATTAAATAGATACTAAATTCTCTTAATTAGTAATTATGAAAGATGGAAAAGAAGTCCATACATGTATGTATAGACATCCTAAAGAGGTCATGGTGATAAGAAAAACGTTCAATTTGAATTTTATAGTGGGAACCAGAAAATCCTATTATCTTAGTGATGGGATTTACAGATTTAAATCATCTGAGTGTCAGATAAAGATTGCCTTACACATACTCTAACCCTCTGGCCCCTTAATTTGCAAAATTGAAATATTGGAAATCATACCACAGTCTCCAGTTATTGTGAAGACTCCACAGCAACAATGTGGGCAGTAGAAACATCTAGAGTCTTGCAGCACATGCGTATGAGTTTCAGACATGATTATGAATGCTTTGTGTGTAGAGAAGTATTTCAGGCATGTGTGAAGCTTTGCTGTTTGCTTTTGTTAGTTCCTCACTTTCTCTATGACCCAAATAATAACTATCCCAATTCATATTTCAGTCTGTCTTCTCTGAACTCCAAGAAAATTAATTGAAAATTATTTTTATATATAGGCATCAATGAAAATATGCAAATGATAAATAACACTACAGCTATAAATATGCAGTATTTAATTTTAATAGAATAATTATGCATATGATTACGTTTCTTCGTTGGTAACCTGATAATCAGCTGATGAAGATGTTATTAGGAAGCATGTGGTCTCAGAAATAAAAAGACTTTTAGTACCATGAAAGATTGACAAGGTCTTTATAATAAGCTTCTTTGTACATTATGAAATATAAAATTAATGCAAAAGTCATGAGTGATTTGACTTCCCAAATTAACCAGCATTTTTCTCTGTCCAAAGGGGATTGTATTTAGCCTGATGATGGGATCTGATTTTTTCTCTTTGTGATAAATAGTTTTCTAATTCATAAACTTTTTATACACCATCAATTTTGAGGGTGGTCAGAAATTACACACATTATAATCCAGTATAGTTTATGCAATCATACCACTAATGAGCTAATTGTTTTCACCAATAATTTGAATTTAAAATATCCCAAAGATAAACTTTTATATACAGTCATGATTAATTCCTCAGAATAATTTTCTAGAATTGGAATGGCTGAATCCTAATTTATGCAAAATTTTAAAGCTGACTGAAAATTATTTTGTATATAATATGTATTGATCTCTTCTTCTCTCTAGGATATTTGAAAATAACCAGAGAGCAGAGCAACCTAGGACCCTCTCTTCTGCCTGGACTCTGAACTGTTGCACTTTCTTTGCTGAAAGCCCACCTCTGTGTGTGGTGGAGAGGACTGGTAAATGTTTGAGGAAAGAGAAATATCTGTAGACACCAAAGACATGGTATCATTTTTTATTGGAGACTGAATTAAATGCAAATTTAGCCTCTTCTCTCCTCTCCTCAGTATCCTTGAGAAAGGTTAGATTGCTCTCTTGTCCTTGGGGAGAATTGTCAGGCACTACATAAAAATGATAAGCATAAATTGTTTTTCTTAGGAAGTATTTTATCTGCTAGAGAGATGTAACCTGCAGGCTTCAGTAAATCTGCTTGTCAATATTATTAATGAAATCAATAAGTCAAGTATTGTGTTTTATAGGATTATATTTATTCTACCAAGGCATTGAAACACTTTTTGAAATCATACTGAAATCTTCTTTAGTTGCTTTTAATCTATGACAATAAAAGGCATTTTATAAGATATTATCGAGCCTCTTTCACTTTCACCGTATAGAAAATTAAACAGTAGTGACAGAATAAATCTAAGCATAAAATATTTCCCCAGCAATATTTAGTTTTAGTTTCCTTTTTCATCTTAACTTACAGAGACTTGCCACCCCTAATGTCATTTGTATGTAATCTCATCCCAGCACACAGAAAGGCTGAGGCAGGAGGACATTAAGGTGGACATCATTCTGCTCTGATTATATACAGTAAACCAGGCTCAAAAAACAAAACAAAAATCAACTTTTTTGGTAGATTATGTTAGAATAATACAAAATATTAGACATTGAGGACTTCTAGATTATAGAATACAATTTTAACCTGCCACTGTAAAGGCTACTTTATATGTTTTCTTGTTGTAAGGTGACACATAATCACAACATTCCTTTGGTACTTCATAGTCTTAGTTTTCGGTTTATCTTGGCTGAATTTGAATCAGAGTTAATGATAATTGCCATTTCTCTCTTCTTTTGGTTTAAAGGAAACAGAGTGACTTTTTAAAAACCTTTTAGGCACGCTGCACAAAAAACTACAGGCAACTGAGGAAAGCTGAGAGTGAGTTAGGTGATCTTCCCCAAGGAAGAGCATACCAGTCTACCATTCGGTTGTCCAGTTTCAGGTGGTCAGCCCTGAAAGCAGGAATACAAGGAACATTATACAGACTCAATAAGTTGTAGTCAGTAATATATACCTATATACAAATAAATATATGCCTGCAGTAACAACTAATGAAAAAAAGAGGTTATGCATTTGAAGGAAAGAGAGAAGCAGTTTATGGGACAGCTTGAAGGGAGGAAAGGGAAGGGAGAAATGTTGTAACCATAATAACAAAATTAAAATGAAAAATAATCTGTTAGATGATTTCCTCCTCTCTACGCTCTTCCTTTGTTTCCTGTAGTTTTGCTGCCTGTTTGAGCTTTAATTTCTCCTAGTGGAAGCCTTTCGAAGTGACTCATGATTGAACACTTGCTGATAAAATTTTAAGAAAAGATCCCGATAATGGAATTCCTAAGTGAATTAAGTGACATAATCAATATAGAATATTGAGAAGAGTCCTTGGCTTCTTGCTCTCCAGAGATATTAGCTAGTGATACTCCAAGACAAATTCAAATTCAAATGTCACACAAAACAAAAGGCATTTCTGTGACCTTCTGTGCTAAGAACATGTTCTACAGCAGTTATACATTTAGGTTTAGAGACATTTGACCCCAATCTTTGTTCTAGGAGTGTAACAAACACTAATGGTGTTAGAAAAAGTTCATCTGACACCTCTAAGTATATTCTCTCTTTCAACAAGCTCTCTTGGATTAAGTTCTGTGTGGTTTTAGAGTTTGGGTGCACATATGTGTGCACATGGGTGTATTTATGTATGCTCACAAATGTGCTGGCAATTTTTTCAAAGTTTATTTTTATTATTTTTAATGATATGTGCGTGTGTGTGTGTGTGTGTGTGTGTGTGTGTGTGTGTATCTCTGAGAGTAAATCTATGCAAGTATATTCAGGTGCCAGAAGCATCCGATGCCCTGGAGCTGGAGTTATAGGCAATTGAGATTCTCCAGGGAACAAACTGAACTGTACTCTTCTCCAAGAACAATTCATACTCCTTTTTTTTTTACTTAAAATATTTTAGACATTATATTTTAATTATGTTATTTCTCTCCTCCAACTCCTACCAGAACTTCTCTGACTGTTTATCCAACAAACTGTTGAGCCATCTATGCTTACACTTTGAATCAATTCACTTCCCTCAAGAGATTCTAGCTGGTGACAGTGAAATTCAGTGTGAAGAATTTCCACCTGTATCTATGTGAAGTTTTTCATTCCCTCCTTTCGATTTTCAGAATGTCAATCAAAGGACTTGAGAACACTTGAGAAGAGGTAATGAATTCTATGAAAATTGAAAAATAAAATAATATAACAAGGAAAGGGATTTTCTTGTGCCCCAGGGCATGAATGTCATTGAATATTTAATAACAACCCTGGGTTGATTTTAATCTCAGAGTTTATTTTTCATCATATTATTTCATTTTATACTCTATACATTATCACTTTACCTATGAAAAAAATTGCACAGACAAACTTCTCCTTATATTTAAATTATGTTTTTATAAAGGCCTGATATAGTTCTCCATCATTTTGCGCAATTTTTAAAACACCCAAAGAAGATATAAAAAACTTTATTTAAAACAAAATGAATACTAAGGAAACAGTTTCACTTCATTTGATCTACTGTGTATTCAAATATAAATAAATAACAGTGATGTAGGCTAGTAGAAACTTTTCTAAGTAAAAGAAATTATTTTTTACTTGTTCTTCAAACCCATGGAAGATTAAACAATAACAAAAGTTATTTCATTAGCATGACTGTTTAGAAGACAGAAAATGAAGAGGCTGTTTTGGATTTCACTGGATTGGGTCTGTTCTCCAGGACACAGGCTCCCCTTAGTCTTACCTGGCAAACCAGAATTCTAAAGCAGTGAACATGTCATCTTCAGCCATACTGACAACCTGGCTTTGGGTTTGATTGTCTTGCTGAGCTTCAGCGATGGCACAGAGAAGGGGACTGGCACAAGCAGAACATCCTATCTTTAATACAGCCTCTTAAAAGCCAGGTGGTTTTAAAACCATAGTGAGGAACCATTATTTTCCTCTTCGTTTAAAGCTGTAACTCCAATCTCAGAAGGCATGATTGTGCAGAAATTCTGTGGTAGACAGCAGATTGAGAGGATTTTCATCCACATCCTTTGTCTCCATAAGAGTCACTCCTCCTATTATTGGGGAGGCAATTCAGAAAAACTGTCCCATATATTATATCCTTTGTGGTGCTGCACTATAAGTTCAAATAATGTCTCATTTGGATAGTGTGGGTTTATACTTTTCACAATGTCTTTCTTCAATTGAACAGAAGTAGCATGGTGGTGGTGCATGTGATGAACATCAAGAGCTGTAACCTGGAGCTGTCAAAACAAAGAGGTGAAAACTGATAACAAGGAAGCTGAAGTCTGTATTTTCATAATTTCTATCCTAACTGAGCAAAAAGAACTCCCAGATGATCAATAACAAATGCTGTGAAGAACGAGCTAGTGTATGCTTCAAAGCATTTATAGCAGTCCTAGAAGAGACATTTGCTGGCTGACAAAATTTTAAAAGTCAATGAGATTTTCTGATAGATAAGATATGAGGAATGAGAGATGTCAAAGTGATTCAAAAATTTTGTATCTTGACTATAAAAATTCTGGGTTGAATGGGAGAGGTGGTGATGGTAAAGAGGTTAGGAGTTAACCTAGGCTTACTAAATTGATGTCGATAGTAAGACATGCGCTACATGGCATTATAATTGAGGGGGAAAGTGACAGATTTAGTCAAAACTTCGGGAGCATGTACACCATACTTAAAGTTATGGATGTTAATAGGAAAAGGATGTAAATACTATAAAAAGAATTCTAGGAAGGTTCTCAGATACTCCTCGTTTGGGAGGTAAAAGGAAGAGAATAAAAGACAGAAATTATGGCTGGTCTATAGGGGAAATAATAACTTTCTGGAATACAAATTATAGTTTCAAGAGTCAGGGGAAAATAATGTCACAAACTGCTGATAGGTCCAGCGGTGAGGACTGAGAGTGTCACTCTCAGTAAGAAAGTCATCAAAAGTCTATGAAATAGCTTACTAAGAAATCTCTGTCCGCAGGTACACATGGAGACTGACAAAAGAGTATGCTGTCTCAGCAAGTTAATCAGAAATTTTCCCAAAGGTATCTAAAGCTGAGACAGAAGAAAGTAGACTTGTATGATAAACCGTGGTGTTAATGGGACCCTAGACAAGCATAAAAAGATGCTTTGAATCTTACAAGTTATTCAAGATCCAGAGTTCTCATTTTTTGAGGTCTGGATATACTTTTTAAAAAATGTATAAAGAATTAAAAAAAACTCTCTTTTTTATGATCCTATGTGCCCTCAAAATGATTTTTCATGAGTTTAGAGACCATTTACCAAACTTGTTAATCTGTATACATCCTCTGGGGCAAAACATTTGAACGGTATCTTTCATATGTCAACTAGGGAACTTCTCATACGAATTTATTACTCATGTGTTAAGGATTGGAAATAACTACCTTCCACAACCACAGGGCACACTCTTTATGATTAAGTGCTCAGAGTAAATGATAATGATTTTGTTTTGGGGGACAGAGTAGGTCTTCATTTCCTTGTAATTGACCTCATATAACAGGGTTGAAAATCTAGTATTTGACTGAAGTACTATCAGACACAGCAAGGTACATGATGTCTGTCAGAGGAAAGAGAATCAACCAATGTGCAGATTCTCTCCACATTGTGCCCTGTGCCTCTTCCTTTTCTGCCTTATTAGGTGTTGTGCTATAAGACTTCTTAGAAGGCTTCCCACCGTTCCTGTCATTCCCAATGCATTACTCAGTCCACTTTTTAATGCATTCAGTGTTTTGTTTTTTTTTTTAGCATAAAAATAAATACAATTCTTTTGGACATTTACCAGGTGCTAGAAATTTGAACTCTGTTAAGAAGTTTGTCTCTGGTCCAGAAAACCCAGTGTTACAAAAACATTATCAAGAACCTTTTCAATTGAGTATGTAGGGCATAGGATTTAAAACCAGAGGCACAATAGATACAAAAAATGGAAATAACCCCCTGCAACCTATCAGACCAATATGGATTAAAGCTGGATTTCAATAAAAAGAGCAACAACAGAGGCCTACAAGCCCATGGAAACTGAACAATTCTCTAGTGAATGGCAACTGGGTCTAGACAGAAATAAAGAAAGAAATGAAAGATTTTCTAGAATTCAATGAAAATGAATCCACAACATACCCAAACTTATGGGACACAATGAAAACAACGCTAAGAGGAAAATTCATAACACAAAGTGCCTACCAAAAAAGAGTGGAGACATCATACACTGACAAATTAAGAACACATCTGAAAGCCCTAGAGCAAAAAGAAGCACACCTATGAGAAGTAGACAGCAAGAAATAGTTAAACTAATGGTTGAAATCAATAAAAAAGGAAGATTCAAATAATCAATGAAACAAAGAGTTGGGTCTTAGAAAAAATCAGCAAGATAGGCAAAGCCCTATCCAAACTAACTAAAACACACAGAGAGACTATCCACATCAATAAAATCAGAAACTAAAAGGTATGTAACTACAGACATTGAAGAAATCTAATGAGTCATTAGTTCATTCTTTAAAAAACTTATACACTAAAAAATTAGAAAATCTAACGGAAATGGATGGTTTTCTCTATAGATACCACCTACCAATCAAGATCAAATAAACAATTTAAACAGACTTATATCCCCCAAGGAAATAGAAGAAGTCCTTAAAGTGCCCCCCCCAGTGCCCAGGGCAGAGGTTTTTAGAGCAGAATTCTATCAGACAATCAAAGAAGAATTAACACTGGTACTTTCAAGATTTTCCCCAAAACAGAAGCAGAAGGAACAATGCCAAACTCATTCTGCAAAGCCACAGTCACAGCGATACCAAAACCACACAAAGATTCAACAAAGAAAGAGAATTACAGACCAGTTTCCCTCATGAAAAAGATCCATAAATACCCAATAAAATATTCACAAACCAAATCCAATAACGCATCAAAAAGATCATTCACCATGATCAAGTAGGCTTCATCCCAGAGATTCAGAGATGGTTCAACATACAAAAATCAGTCAATATAATCCATCACGTAATCAAACTGAAAGAAAAAAAATACACATAATCATCTCATTAGATGCTGAGAAAGCTTTTGACAAAATCCAACACCCTTTCATGATAAAAGTATTGGAGAGATTGGGGCTACAAAGGCCATGCCTAGACATAATAAAGGCAATTTACAGCAAGCCCACAGTCAACATAAAATTATATGAAGAGAAACTCAAAGCAATTCTATAGTCATTTTTATTGAAGTCTTCAACTTTTTTTCTTTTTTTCTGTCTTGACCCACTTGTCATGAATTTATAGGCCTTCTGTTGTTACTGCTGCTATTGAATTCTAGCTTTAATCCATAGTAGTCTGATGGGATGCAGGATGTCATTTTAATTCTTGTATTTATTGAGGCTTGATTTTTGGCCATGTGTTTGGTCAATTTTGGAGAAGTTTCCATGAGACAGTAAGAAAAAGTTATATTCTTTTATGTGTGGGTGATATGTTTTGTAAATATCTGTTATATCCATTTGCTTTATAATATCTGTTAACTCCCGCATTTCTCTGTTTAGTTTTTGTCTGGATGACCTGTCAGTTGTTGAGAATCGGGTATTGACAATGCTTGTTATCTTTAGTAACAAATGTGGGAACCCTTGTGTTAGGGGTATAGATGTTAAGAATTGAAATGTCATCTTGGTTGAATTTTCCATTGATGAGTATGAAGTGTCCTTCTCCATCTCTTTGGAATAATTTAGGTTTGAACATTTAAGGTAATGTTTATCTTTGAGGTTGAGATGTGTTTCTTGTATGCAGCCAAAAAATGGATTCTGTTTTCACATCCATTCTGTTAGTCTGTACCTTTTTATTGGGGAATTATGTCAATTAATGTTGAGGGGTATCGATGACCAATAATTGCTTGGTACTGATATTTTAAAGTTGCTGTTGATTGTGGTGGTGGTGGTGGTGGTGTGTATCTGTCCCTTCTATTTTTTATGATGGTGTGAGATTATTTATTTCTTGTGTTTTCCTGATTGTAGTTAAATTCCTTGAGTTGGAGTTTTCCTTCTAGTACCTTCTGTAGGGCAGGATTTATAGATAGATATTCTTTGAATTTGGATTTATCATGAAATATTTTGTTTACCCTGTCTATGTTTATTGAAAGTTTTGCTAGGTATAGTAGTCTGGGCTTGCAACTGTGTTCCTTTAGAGTCTGTAGTATTTCTGTTCAGGCCCTTCTGGCTTTTAGGGTCTCCATTGAGAAGTCAGGTATGATTTTAACAGGTTTACTATTTTATGTCACTTATTTTTCTCTTGCAGCTTTTAATATTCTTTCCTTGTTCTGTATTAAGAGTGACTTGATTATTATGTGTTGAGGGGATTTTCTTTTCTGGTTCAGTCTATTTATTGTCCTTTAAGCTTCTTGTACCTTTATAGACATCTCTTTCTTTAGGTTTGGAAATTTTTCTTCAATGATTTGTTGAAAATACTTTTTGGTCCTTTGATCTGGGAACCTTCTCCTTCCTCTCTTCTTAGGTTTGGCCTTTTCATAGTGTCCCAGATTTCTGGATGTTTTCAGTCAGGAGACTTTTAGGTTTAATATTTTCCTTTACTGATGTCTCCATTTCATCTCTGGTATCTTCAACCCCAGAGATTCTGTCTTCCATCTCTTGTATTCTGCTGCTGTAGCTTGCCTCTGTAGTTCCTGATTGTTTCATAGATTTTTCATTTCCAAAATTCCCTCAGTTTGTATTTTCTTTGTGCCTTGAATTTCCATTTTCAGGACTTGGGCAGTTTTGGTTTTTTTTTTCCTTCAGTTGTTTGTCTGTTTTTTCTTGGCTTTCTTTCGGGGATTTATTCAATTCCTCTAATTGATTGTTTTCCTGTATTTTTTGATGAGTTCACTCAATTCCTCCAATTGTTTGTTTTTCTTTTCATAAATTTCTTTGAGGGATTTATTCATTTCCTCTTTAAGGACCTCTATTAGCTTCATAAAGTTCGTTGTAATGTCTTTTTCTTCTGCTGTGTCAGATTGCTCAGGGTTTTTTGTTTGTTTGTTTTTTGTAGAAAGACAGTTGGGCCTGGGTGTGACATATTGCCATGGTGGTTGTTGACTGTGTTCTTATGCTGGAGTTTAGGCATGTGTGCTTGAGGTTATTATACATTTACGTGTCTATTACTCAGTTTTTCTGTATTGGATGAGAGTTTAGTTTCTTGAGTTTAGTTGTTTCTTCTCTGGTCTTCTGGTCAGTGTGGCTTGAGGTAGGGCTGGGGTTTTCCCCTGGAGTTTGGTGGTAGATTTTGAGAGAGTATGCGTTCTTGGTCCTGCAGAGAGTCTGCCTCAGAGTTATGGAGGCTGACTTCACTTCTGGAGTTGTGGAGGCTGTGGTGGTCTGGTCCAATCAAGGAGCCTCTGCTTGAGTTCAGGGACAGGGCAATGTGGTAATGCTGAGGAGAGGAAGGGCTGGAGATGGTTTAGGGGGTGAAGTATGAGAGTGTAAGGATTCTGTGGTAGAAAGAGACACCTACTTGCAGTTGTGACAGTTGGGGTAAGCTCTGGTCCAAACCAGAAGCCTCTGCTGGAGTTAGAGGATGGGGCAAGGTGGCAATGCAGGGAATTGGAGGAAGGGAGACAGGGGTGAAGGGTAGAGGTAGGGTAGTATGAGAGTGCAGTGATTCTGTGGTAGGGACAGCTTACTACCTTCAGTTGTGGCAGCTGGGGTGGCCTCTTACAATGAGATATTTAATACAAATCGGTACTTTTTTTTTTTTAGGGTTTTTTCTTTTTTAAATTTAGTTTTTCTTAGCCAGACAGTGGTGACACATGCCTTTAATCCCAGCACTTTGGAGACAGGGGCAAGTAGATCTCGTATATTTTTTTTTGAGAATATATTATAATTACATCATTTCTTCCTCCTTCTTCTCCCTCCATACTCTCCCATAACCCCTCATTGCTCTATTTCAATTTCATAGCCTCTATTTTTTTTTATTAATTGTTGTTACATGCATATGTGTATTTGTACACACAGATAATCCTAAATACCTAAGTACAACCTGCTCAGTCTGTATAATGTTGCTAGTATGTATATTTTCAGGGCTAATCATCTGGTATTAGATAACTAGTACATCTATAAAACAACTCACACATCTAAGGTTTAGGGAATACTCTGGAAGCGAAAGTAGGACGATTCTAAGAGTCAGAGGATCAGGGAGTTTGCTCTAAGATTGTGTCACTTATAATGTCAGAAGCTACACATATAACTCTAGATGTGCTTTTAATGAGAAAGAGTTCACTCACCTAGACCTGACATCATTCCATATTTTTCAACTTTTGTATCTGAACATGTGTTATAACCTGGTTTAAATATTAAGATTTATATTGGCATTTTGAGGGGATTTCAGGCCTAAATAAACTAAGAAATACTTTTTGAAATATGTGTATATGTTTAATTAGTTAGCTTCTGTTTGTGGAAAACAGAAAATTGACAGTTGAAGCTAAACAAAAATCCTACTGATGCTCAGCTCCTTTGCACTGAAGACTACACAACACAAAAATGAGGGAAAGTGATATCTCTGGTGAGTAGATGAAATAATGTTTGAAAAGCAAGTACCAAGCTGAATGCTTTTCTATTTTCAGACTCAACTAATGTCTTTGCCTTTCCTGCATTGCCTTCTAATATAGGAGTCCTCATTTTCTTCTGGAATTGATAGTGCTCTAGACCTGGCACAAGGCTTGAATTCAGCCCTGTTACTTAGTGATGTAACATTATATTAAAGGGCTACTTAATGTCTACATGAGCATGTATACACATACACACATGCAAACACACACACACACACACACACACACACACACACACGGAATAAATGAGATAAATCAGAACAGTGATTGTCTCTGAAGTGGAACAGCAGAGATTGAATGGGGAATAGTGAACTTAGGAAAATGTATGTTGCCTTGATGGGTATTTACTAGCACTTGGGTAATTCCCTATTAGTAAATTACACCTCAACAAGAAATTGACAGACAAGGTTAATATTAGAAATATCACATGGAATTAAGTGATTTTCTTCTTTCGTTTATTTAGTTTTTATTTTGTTTGTATGTTTTGTGATAAGGCTTACTATGAAGCCCATGTTGACCTAGAATAGTTTGTGGATCCCAGGGTATCCTCTTGCCTCTGTGCCTCCAGTACTGGAGTTACAAGCAGTTGCCACCAAGTTTTACATAGAATTGTGTTTTGGGTTTGCTCATTTGCTTGCTTAACTCCTTTGGTTTTATGTTTACTTTCAGATGAATAACTAAAGACTTGAATGATCAAATAATTTAGCCAACTTTATATTTACTGGTATCTTCACTGAGCCGAAATCCAAACATATTTTTAGGGCAAGACCTTTGCATGTAACCACTTAGCACCACTCTAGAAAAAACACAGCATATTGGCCTGTGCTTCATAATTCTTACAATGTTATTTTAGACACAGACTGAGGCACAAATGCAAGTTCTAAGATGTTCTCACTTAGCTGACTAGAGACATGGGCTTTCCATATTTTTCAAAAATCTTCATAAAGAAAAGAAATTACATCTCAAAATGCTTAGTAAGGTTGTGAGACCCAGATAAATATTGTAGAATCACTACGTATTTCAAAGAATTTGTGACAAAAGTAGGTCAGCGTCTTTAAAAGTAACCTCTGCAGCATTTTGAAATGGCAGCTCATCCAGTAAGAACTAAAGCAGCATACTTATGTCAATCCTTCTGTTGTGCAGTAAGCCAGCAATGAGACAGGATGTCTCTTAGACAGGATTTCAGCAATCAAGTAAGTCTGTTACATTTCTAACCTTCTGTGACAAAGCATACATTTAAATTCTAAAGCAAACATGTCAGGGAAGGACCCTTGCTACTTTGAGGGTCATACTTTGCAGAGCTGGGGTAACTGCAGGATTGTTTCCTTCTGCAACAAGCCAGCAGCTTCTAAATTTATAATAACCTTGCCCACATGTCACTTCCCAGCTTTCCATCAAGAGACCTATAGAGACACAGAAAACTGAATCTGAAATGTAAATTTCAAACAGGATAATTGATCAAATCACAAGGACATTTACCTCTGTGTTATGACAAGCATAAACTGAAAAGTGCCTTTCTGTGCTAAAACTAAGGTCACTTTCCATTACTCAATATTCATGCTAAGTACATCATATATTAATTCAATTCTCACAGAAACTCTATATGGGCTTACTAGGAATATGCCGTGTGTGTGTGTGTGTGTGTGTGTGTGTGTGTGTGTGTGTGTGTATTAGTAGATATAGATATATTAGTAGGGTTATGGCTTGCTCAAGGACACACATCACATGGACTTCCAGAGAGAAAGTCAAAATTAAAATTCTCTACTCCTTTATTTCCTACTACCAGATTAATTATTTCTTCCTAAGAGAACAGAAAAAAAAACATACTGAGATATTCTGTTGCCCACACCTGCTTTTGGAAGTATACTGACCCAAGATAGTAGTTTTAGAATTAATCTAGAATTAGTCTCTCCACCCATTCAGCAGTTCCCTACCCCCAAACACCTTTTTAAAGCCCAGAATCCCAGGGCACTGAATACTGAAGAAAAAGTGTTAAAACTGAGTTCTGAGGGCAGAAAGAATATTTGTAATATCAGATACCAGGAGACATGGATCCTGGACACTGATTCAAGAATTATAGGGGAAATCTTAGTTTCTATTCAACTTACAAAACACAACTGTACTACAGAAGAGTCTATATTTGCCATGCAAGGCTGCACAGAACATCACATTTGGAGCTGGAAGATAAACCCTGAACTCTCCTTTTATATCTGGAGCTGAGCAGGATGTGCCAAAAGCTTGTTACATGTTAGATGCTACAGATCTCTGACCATACAAAGATTACAACAAGGATGGCAAGAAGAAAAATCCAGAATCAGAGACCCACAAAAAACCTAGTATAGCATGAGGCCAATTCTCTCCCTAGAGGTTTCAGCAAATCTCCAAATTTGCTCATTTCCTACTAGAATATAAGCTCTCTATATAAGTTGGGTATTTATTTTCTAAGCAGTTCCTAGAATCAAGGACAATGTTTGGTAAGTCATAGACCCTCAACAATAAAGTTAAAAGACACTCCAAATATCATGACTAAAGAAATCTCAAACTATCAACAGTAAAGGTAATTTCAAATACATGCCAATTCAAATTATATAACATTCTTATTATTTAAGTTCCAAAAGCTTAAAGATATAGGATTTTACCCCCAAATATGAATCTCACCATTTTAACAAACAATACTTGAATTTCAGAGGCTTAGTGGAATCTGGTCTTTTTTCTGATGCAATAGTTGTCTGATGTAAACCAAAAGTTTTGTATACCTGTCTACATATGCCAACCCATGTAAATCCAGATTTTTTTCTTTCAGTTTTTTTATTTCACATGCAAAATATGGCTGGGCGGCAGAGAACATGCAGAATGTTCCATAAACAGGATTGTCTTGGAAGTGACATTTAATACATTACACTGCATTAGCCAATAACAGTCACATAGCTTGAGTTAACCATGGCAACCAGATTATGGAAAGCTATTTTTATATTTGCTAGTAGAAGCAAATAGTAAATGTTTGCTTACTCACTGATACAGTCTGTTTTTCTGAGAATCAACTTTTTATTATACTTTCTTTCACACAGTTGCATTTGGTCATTCATCACAAAAGCATTCCTCTCAAAGCCTAAAATTTCCATAAGTGACAGTTGGTTTCTGAATCACTGATGTGGCACACAACAGTGATCGGTCCCAGTATAGCCTCTTACACCAATGAACTACAGCTATGTCCAGTAGAATATGGGAGTTGCATGTACAGAGAAAAATGTACATTCCTACTGAGCATGTGTGTGTGTAAGACTCACTATCCTAGGTCACTAGGTGAAGGGAAGATTCTTAGTGAAATCTTGGCAACATACTTTCTGACAGAAGATGGCTTATTTCTTCTCACAGTACACTCCATTGTATCACCAAAAGAGAAATCCTCAGCTCATTTTTCTCCTAGGTCATTTTCAAGTGGGTATAAGGACGTAGCTTTCCCCAGGACTATTAAAATTTCAAAGCCAGCTTCTACAAAATTAATAACCTAAAGGTGATTTCAAATGTCAAATAATGTGTTTTTATAATGATGAGATTCTGATTAGGTTCTGGGTTCTATTTGCTCCAAACCACACAATTTTGTCATAGATAGGTACTAAACTCCTCCTGATTAGTTTTTGCTTTTTTCCCTATCATGAATTGTCTTCCTTCTTTCCTTCCTTCCTTCTTTCATTCTTTTTCTTTCTTTCTTTCCTTCTTTCTTTCCTTTCTCCCTCTTTCTTTTCTCCTCCCTTCCCATCCCCCTGCCCCTCCCTTTCCTCCTTCCCTTCCTCCTCCTCCTCCTCCTCCTTCTTCAAAGTAGAATCACTTGTCAGCAAGAGACACTAATTGTATACCCAAGACTGTACATTTGGCAAAAACATTCTACTAGACTACCTTAAATCAAGGTGACATATTACTATGGAAATTTTCAACAAACAATTAATAAGGTAATGAGCATTTTAGAGCAGCTTAATTCCACGATCCAAGTCCATTAATCTTCAGTGAATGACACCTGGTCCACTGTTAACACACTGTTATTTTGATGGGAAGCTTGCATTGTAGAGCATCACTTTCCATATATATTTCATTACCAAAGACACAAAGAGAATGACATCTTATAAAACATAATCAAATACCCCACATGAACCAAGAAGAGACATATCGGGTGAGTGGTGAGTTTCTCCATTTGTGGAATCAACTTTTAGTTGATGTGTCTTCATTGATATGCTCTAGAGCCTTCTTCTACCATTCATTATATTTTATTCCTCCTCATAACTTAGTGAGCAAAATAATTAGGTTTGTGGAGTTTTGTTTAATACTTGAGCATTTGCTGCTTACAAGCCTAGGTGATGTTTGATGTGATTCCCTCTCACTTATACATCTTCAACTTGGTAATTATATAGGGAGGCCTTAATCACATAGAAGTTTGTTTTCTTGTTTTTGTTTTTGTTTTTGCTTCTGTGTTTTTAAGATTTCTTTCTCAGAATGGACTGAGAAAAAAATTAGGGAAATAGAACTCTTCACAATAGCCACAAATAAAATAAGATATCTTGGGGTGACTCTAACCAAGCAAGCAGAAGACTTGTATGAGAAAAACATTAAATCTTCGAAGAAAGAAAATGAAGATCTCAGAAGATGGAAAGATCTCTCATGCTCCTGGATTTGTAGAAATAACAGTAAAAACGGCCATTTTACCAAATGCAGTCTATAGATTCAACAGAATCCCTATCAAAACCCCAATAGAATTTTTACAGACCTTGAAAAGACAATATTCAACTTCATATGGAAAAATAAAAACCCAGGATAGCTAAAATAATCCTGAAAAACAAAAGAGATATCAACATTCCTGATCTCAAGCTGTGCTACAGAGATAAAATAATAAAAAAATCATATGATATTGGCATAAAAATAGACATGTGGATCAATGGATCCAAACCAAAGATCCAGACATGAAACCACACAGTTATGGACACTTGATCTTTGGTAAAGAACCCAAAAATATATAATGGAAAAAAGAAGTCATCTTTACTAAATGATGCTGGTCTAACTGGATGTCTGCATGTATAAGAATATAAATCAATCCGGATTTATCAGTCTGCACAAACTCAACTCCAAGTGGATCAAAGCCCTCACCATAAAACCAGGTACACTGAACCTGATAGAAGAGAAAGTGGAGAATAGCCTTGAACACATTGGCACAGGAGACAATTTCCTGAACAAGCCACCAATAGCTCAGGCACTAAGATCAATGATTAATAAATGGGACCTTATGAAACTAAAAATCTTCTGTAAGGTTCTATAAGGCAAAGGTCACTGCCAATAAGACAAAAAGGCACTCTACAGAATGGGAAAAGATATTTACCAACTCCACTTCTTATAGAAGGCTAATATCCAAAATATATAAAGACTTGAAGAAACTAGATATCAAGAAATCAAATAATCAATAAAAAAAGTGGAGTGCAGCTCTAAACAAAGAATTCTCAAAAGAGGAGTCGCAAATGATTTCTAATGATATCCTGCTCTCCTCATAGATTGGTGCCTAGCCCAATCTTCATCAGAGAGGCTTCCTCAAGCAGCTGATGGGAGCAGATACAGACGACCAGGGCCAAAATTCATGCAAAGCTCAGGAAACTGGCAGAAGAGAGGGAGGAGGGATATTTTGGATGAGAGGGGTCTAGGACACCGGGAGAACAAGCCCCGTGGAGTCAATTGACCAGCATTATTAGGCAGCTCACAGAGACTGAACAAGCAGATATGAAACTTGCAGTGTCTCTTAGATATGTCAAGTGGTTGTCTAGCTGGGTGTTATTGCAAAACTCTTACAAGCTGGAGTGGTGGGAGGGTTTCTGACCCTTTTACCTGCCCTTTTCCTCCTGCTGGGTTGCCTAGTCCACCCTTGATGTGAGGATTAGTACCAGGACTTGTTCCATCTTTGTTGTGCCCTGTTTAAGCAGTAACCCTGGCAGGACTGATCTTTTCTGGGGAGAGGTGGGGGGTGGGGCTACGGGAGGTTAGGTGGGGCACTGAATTAGATTTCTGGGAGAGAGGAGTTGAGGAATCTGGGAGAAGTAGAGGGTGAGGAGACAGGAGATAGGAGAGGTTGAGATAGGAGAGAAAGAAAGAAAGAAAGAAAGAAAGAAAGAAAAAAGAAAGAAAGAAAGAAAGAAAGAAAGAAAGAGAAAGAAGAAGGAAAGGAAGGAAGGAAGGAAGGAAGGAAGAAGAAGAAGAAAGAAAGAAAGAAAGAAAGAAAAAGAAAGAAAGAAAGAAAGAGAAAGAAAGAAGAAAGATGATAGATAGATAAATAGATAGATAAATAGATAGATAGATAGATAGATAGATAATGTTTAAAAAGTACATTAGCACACACACCCTGGTGATCGCTGCCATATTGATAAGTATGCATGCCCATGTATATTTCCTTCTTGAGTGTGCTATATAACATTCTCGTATTGTGCTCCTAAGAGAACATGAAAGATGATGGGATGTCACTCCTATCATTAAGCAGTATTATGAAATATTTTCCCATAGCAGAATGGAATGATAAAATTTCCTTGTGTATTAATTAAATGAGAAACTGTTGTTCAAATCAAAAGTTCTCCCCACCACTCTCTCTCTCTAATCCTAGCCTAACAAACAGTGTTTGATAATAAAGTGAAATCAATATTAAAGAGTCTAAAGTAATCTTGAAGTACTTGTTGCACACATGCCAGTAAAATTATTGATATCGTGTGAAAATTACTAGCTATATTACTTTTAAAACATTCTTTGTTGGTAAGTGAATTTTCAACAAATGAGTACAAATAGTGATGTAACTCAAGTTTCCTTCTTTCTTCTTACTCCCTGTTCTGTCCATCATGGTGGGAAGTTTAGGGCAAAAAACTCAAGAAGGATCTTGAAGCATTAACCGTAGAAGAACACTGCTTGCTGCCTCACCTACAGACTTGTGCTTCCAAGCTTCTCAACTAGCCCAGGAACACCTGTCCAGAGTAGTGTCAACTGAAGTGGGGGGGGCACTCCTTCAATAATTAGCTATCCAGACAAATCCCCACAGACATGGCCACAGGTCAGTCTAAGCTGGGCAATTCAGCGCTTGAGACTCTCTTTTCATATAACTCTAGCCTGTGGCAAGCTGACAGTTAAAGCTAACCAGAACACTTCACTAAAGGAACAAACTGAGATATTTATAAGATATTAATGAATATTCATTCTTAAAATGTTCTACCAGGGGACTCCATGAACTATTTTGCTTCTTACTAGAGCACTAAACTTTGTATATAAAAATAATAAAATTTAAGAAGTCAGACAGAGAAAAAGTCATATTTAGATTCTCTCGCTGTCTAAATGATATGAATTTAGAAACTTTTTTTTCTTTTGGTTTTTTGAAGCAAGGTTTCTCTGTTGTAACTCTGGATGCCCCGGAACTCACTCGTAGACCAGGCTGGACTGGAACTAACAGAAATCCATCTGCCTCTACCTCCCAAGTGCTGGTGTTAAAGTCTTATGCCACTACCACCTGGCTAGAAACATTTTAATAGTTCTGTCACTACCACTACTACACTAACATTGATTTTCCATGTTATTTGTGATGGCTTTGAATTTGTATGGTGATTCTGTGAGCTATAAAATGCTATGTTTGCCATATAATGGCTGCAGTTACTGAAATTACATGGACTTAAAGTGGAATATGTAGGCATTGAGCAAACTTATGAGCCCACAGTCTTTCTATTACTGGAGGTTTAGAAAATACATATTATGTGTTGAGTGTAGAGTTGTAGGGTTAAGGCATATTCAATCCAAGGAAACTCAGTCACCAACTTAAGACAGCAAGCCAAGTTAATGGGAACCAGGGGCTAGAAGCCAAAGTCTCTAAATTCTTTGTCCAATTCTTTTATAATGTTCCTTTGATTCACTCTGATTAATTGAAGACAACAAGAGTACATTTACCACTTACTATGGAGAACAAATTCCATCTTTTATAAGCAACTCCAAGACAGTTATGGGAAAATACATTTAAAAAGAAGAAATATTTATAAAATAGGCATGTCAGAGCACCATAAAATTATAAACTAATCACTAAGTTTAAATATTTTGTCTTTTATTATTTATTAAACACCTCTCCTCAAAATAGGAGAACATATTTATTTGAAACTCCAGAGAGGTTGCAATTTTAAACAAAAATAAATAATTGGGAGAACAGTGAAATTGACGATGTCACAAAAGAGACGAAACATTCTATTTCAGGACAGGCAAAATCCAGTCTAAAAGGACTCATCCAGTGAATACTTCCAGCTAACTGAAACCAATGTCATTGTAAGCTTGACCACTTCCTCTGATAGCAACACCTCTGCATGGTGCCAGATGGACTCCCAAAAGAACAGACTGGCAAACTCTTTGCTGGCATGCCATCACTTGATCACATGAAGGAAAATCAGGCCCAACACAACCATATTTCAGATATTTCTCTCGGAAATACAAAAATAACATTATGTCAGTGGAGTTTATTTTCCTATAAGCTATCAGGATTAAGATTTAACAGCTTCTGTCCATTGCCTCAGAGTTCCTAATTTTCCCAGTCTAACCTGTTGCTAACTAGAATCAGCCTTCCACATTTGAGACAAACACATACGACAATTTGATTTTCAATTATCATTAGACAGAATGATGTCTTCATTTATGCTGCATAAGCAGGCTAATGTCTCTAGACATCTGGGATGTCTTTTCCAAATATGCATGATTAATACTCTCATTCTGCACAGCACTGAAACTCATGACTAATTTGGTGCTTTTACTTTACTTCTGAGGCTTCCACCAACTGCTTGCACTCGGGGCTCTTGCAACATCTGTGAGTGTCCAGTATTTGAGATCCTTCTGCACTCTAGTTGGAAGCAGACTGAAATGCATGCTTATTCTGGCCTTTCCTTTTCACAAATGTGTGATTTGACACAGCCTACTTTATTTCTCTCAGCCTCAGTGCCTTTATTTTTAAAATCAACAAAAGCCTGTTGATTTTTTAAAGATAATTATCATGATTGTGATAATTACAACTCAAATTTTATCTCATCATTTTAGGCTGTCATCCTTGATCTTAGCCCAGTGGTCAAGAAGCAGTTTGCTAGAGAGTTGATAATGTTGCACAGATCATTGAATAGATGACAGTTCTTCTTATCAATAGTTTCCTCCTCCTGGTAGATGAAATTGATTGCTACATCTGTAAGAAGTCCTAACACTTTTAAATTATTTAATTTATTTATTGTATGTGCACGCATTCACATTTGTGGAAAATATGTGGGGACAGAGAACAATTTTCAGAAGTCCATTCTCTTCTATTATGCATATCCTGGGATGAATTCAGGTCAGAAACGCCTTTACTCCCTGAGCCACATTATTGGTGTGACCCAATCCTAAAGTCTTTCATTGATTTCAGCGTGTGTGTGTGTGTTGCTGAAGATGAAATTTTGAGTCTTTTGCATGCTAGACCAGTACTCTACAAATGAGTTCTAGACCGAGCCACTTCAATACCATCTACTTAAGTACTCAAATGTAGAACGCTGTCTTTGTATTGAGACAGTATCTAATATGCCACCTTACATAATTTGATAAAAAATATAATTTCTCTGTAATACAGAAAAACTAGCTAATTTGATGGATGTTTTCTTTCAGTATGGCATATGTCAATTTTTTTAAATTGTGAGATGTTTGACAATATCAGGAAAAAAATATTGGCTATCACAAATAGAGGAACTGCTAAGGACATCTGCTAGTAGGCATTAGGGATGATGTGAAGCATTCTAAATGTGGAACATATGGAAACAGTAAGAGTTATTGGGCTCTAAATCTAGCAGTTTCAGCCTTAGAGAGCCTTGGTATCATGAAAAAATGCGGCTTTGGAGTCAGACTGACTTCTAACCTCGACTCATGTCTTCACTTGGGTTGTTCAACGTTTCTTGACTTTGCTACATTTTGCTTCATACTTCTACAAAATAAAGATGTCATTTTCTCTTATTTGGGGATGATATGATTATGTAAATAATCTTTTTTAATGCCTGGGCTCTAGAATGTATTAAAATATATGTGAATTTTCTTATGTGTTTGAAATTCTTTCATATATAAAATTGTGTAAGAATCTAGACACAAAGAAGTTGTTGAAATAGATTCTTGTCTTAATAAGACTTAAGGATCTTAACAAGACATCGGCTGTTCCCTGGATGGAGACACAAAGAGGGGTAATCCTGGTCAACGTGTGTTTACAGAAAAAGAACTGAAGTAGAGCATTGAGTCACTCTGACTACTTTTGTCCTTGTTTTCCAGTATAGGCTTATAAAGAGAAGAAGCATGCCGAAGCATTAGAGATGTTAATTCCACTAACTTTCTGAGTTCAGTAAGTACTTAGAAAATTGAATGTTTGTTTAATTGATTTAATAGAATCACAAAGGCTTACCTTCACCAAGACTGTTATAGTGAACCAGAGCCTCCAAAGGACACTGTAACATGTAGAAAACCAGATGTAAGCACAGAGAGCAGACAACCACATCGTTCTCATTAGAAGCAATAGCCCTTCCTAACAGCCCTGACCCATGGTGCAGTGTGTCACAACAGGCATGGCTACTTTGCTGTTCATACTCTATGTTAAGCAGTGATAAACAGGGGACAAAGATATCCTGGCCTGAAGCCCTGTAAGCAGCAAACAGCAAAGTCGGTGCCAGGCACAATGCTTTGACCACAGTATTTGACAAATAATGGCTAAATGATTCCAGAAACCCCAACACAGACAATTCTAGTAACATTTGACTCAGAATTCTGTGAGGAGAACTCTAGGCAGTGATGAGGAGAGCCCCCTCCAAGGGATATGTGTCTTACATAATCTGTGAATCAAAGAATTTATGGCTACTATAAAAATATTCTTTCTCCGAGATTTGAGACTTCAGCTATTTCATAAAGGAATAACTGACCAATGAAACTGGCCCCATTCCTTACATTAGCAGAGGTACTAGGAAAAACCCATCAGGACTGAACAGAAATTGCAAGCCAAGAAGATGCAGATCTAGATTAAGTGGAAGGAAATAACTAATTAGGACTTATAGTGATTTCTCCTTTAAAAGTGAGTCAATTATTCATGCTTATTAAATGCATACCCTCTTCTACACCCTTAGCTGAGGACTTTGCATACATTTTCTCACTTTATACTCACAATCCCCAATAATGTAGATTCTGCAGCTACCCCATTCTATAGATGAGAAAACGGACTCACAGGAGTTCACTGCTTATTTTTCATACTCACAAAATAAATAGTAGTCAAGTCAGGATGAGTTCAGAGTCTGGCATACTTTGTAGGACTTGTATGACTTTTTTCTTGAACATATATATGTCATATATATGACATGAAATATATATATATATATACATATATATACATACATACAATTATACATATATGTTCTGGATATGTGAGCAAAGATGATAGTTTTGTATTATTTCTCACCATGAATCTTTCTGTTACTTTTTTGCACTCTCTTTAGACCTCCGAGGTCCCCACATTGTCCCTTTCTATAACACACACAGACTAACAAAAACATGTGATACATTTACCTTCCTGAATCTCATTTATTTCACTTAACACAGTAATCTTCAGTTCCATCCATTTTCCTGAAATGACATAGTTTCGTTCTCCTCTACAGTTGAATGATGCTTCATTGTACACGCGCACACACACACCAATTATCTTTATCCATTCATGATGATAGCCAGACTCATTTGTTTATTATGAATCCTGCACCGATAAATACGGCACAATGCAAAAGAGTAGGGGAGAGGCCTGGCCTTGCCCAAATCCTTACTAAATTAGCATATAGAAACAAACAATGGGCATAAAGATCCCCCACACTTCCTCTGTAGAACACCATCTAAAATCAGTCACTTGTACAGGAACAGTGGCCCTGGACAGTGTGCAAAATGACCATGGCTCATTACAATACCAGAATACTCCTATCTGGAACTTTAAGACCCTAATGAGAAATGTGGTATATGAAGTTGCATGTAGAACTTCCTATAGTAGATAGAACATGCACAGAAAAGCCCAGGTCAGACAAATCAGGCAAAAGCCCATGTTATACAGCCAAAAAGCCCGCAGTGGAGTGACATGAAAACTTTAATAGCTCTTAGTACAGGGAACCCTTGGGCTGCTAAGTTTGCTTCCTGTGCCCCCTCATCACTACCCTTGAGACTGTGCCACCTCATTCTCTTTGAAAAAATAAAGCTGCTTTTGTGTATATGTGTGTGTATGATACATATGTATATATGTATGCGTTATGCATGTGTACATATTCATGTGTGTGATTGTGGGTGCTTGCATGTCACAACATGTAAATTGAGGTCAGAAAAGATCTTTGAGTGTTGGTCTTTGCCATCTATCTTGTTTGAAGCAGAGTGTCCTTGTTGTTGTCTATTGTATTTTCAGGCTGATTGGCCTGTGCGCTTCCAAGGACTCCTCTGTCCTTACCTTCCATCTTGCTGTAGGAACAGTAAATGTGTGTTACCATGTCTGGCTTTACATGGATTCTGGAGATTCCCTCAGTTCTTTACATTTACACAGCGAGTTCTTTACTCTTTGAGCCATCTCCCTGTTCTTGAAAGTGCACTATCTTTTAATGAACAATGCACTGCTTCTGTTGCAAAGGTGTGTTTCTGCTCAATTCCTTATTTGGGGACAGGGCAACATGGAAGCACTCAGAGATGCTTTCTGGACCCCGATATCAGTTTACATCTGAACAAGTGTCTCTGTGGCATGTTAACCTAGATTCCTTTTGGAATATTTCTAGAAGTGATACAGATGGACCATGTGGCGTTCTTAGTGCATGTACACATGTTATTTTCTTGTGGATTCATATGTGTGCATGTGAAGGAAGAGGTAAAATTTGGGAGTCATACTTCAGGACACTGTTATTGTTCTCTGAGACAGATTTCTCAATGTCCTGGAGCTCACAGATTCAGTGAGTCTCTACAGCTAGTAAATCCCAGAGATGGCATGACTCCATTTACCAGAATTGGGATTACAAACACATGCAACTATGACTGGCATTTCTGGGATCCTGCTTAGGTTTTTATGCTTGCAAGGAGAGAATTTTGTTGAATTAGCCATCACCTTGGGATACTGAACTATTTCCTTTACCCAAAGTTCTTCTGTTTCAGTTTTTTGAGGAAACTCCATACTGATTTCCATAATGGCTGCCTTGTTGACATCCCACCAGCAGTGTGTAAGGTTTCCCCTCCAAATCAGCCTGATTTCTTAATAATCAAACAATACAACTATTATTTTCTTCAAGGAGCAGATTGTCAAAGTCACGCATGTATCAAACAGGTTCCATGAAAATAATATTTATGGGCGATTGTCTGAAGATTATGTTCTCATTTGTTCCCCAGATACTGTAAGTCTCTTCTGGATTGCAAATAGTCGGCAAGAAAGCTCCCAAATTTCCCGTTATGGCCTTTTTGTTGTTTGCTGAATTTATAGCAAAGATGCTCTTGCCAGCATTGTTAATTAAATTAAATGCTGTCATCTGTGAGGCCCTAGAGAAATAAGTCTCTGGTTTTAATACCAGGGATAATGATGCTTCCCTAATGCTTCTGTTTGCCTTTTTCTTTCCCATATCAAATCATGCAAATGTTCATATTTCCTTCTTTGTTTTGGCAGCCAGAAAAGTATGACCACTCATTTTACAAATTCATAGGATCTCACTGTGAAGGAAATACTTCCTCTGACTGAAACAGAGGTTTCTTGAGTAAGCAGTCTGGCTTATTAAAGAGGATGCTTAGACTTGCAAATCTCCAATGATTTCACTCCTCTTAACAAGGAATTCCTTCCCTGAGCTCTGTGTTCACCTCTTGGTGGGGAAGTTGGGATAATGGTGAGTACAAGGGGTTGCTAGAGGGAAAAGGAAGCTAAAATATTTCAAGCAGTGTTATTAGGAGAGAGTGACATGGACCCAAAAGACATGCTTCTCCTCTCAACAAGTTTGTAGCTTGATGGGAAAACTATCAGCTTGAGAAAAATATAAAGAATTGAATTTAAGATAGGATGAAAACAGAGGAGACATTTAAGCCTCCCAGTCTGCAGTGGGAAGTTAAGAAAGTGTGAACACATGAGCTGACAATTAGCATAGGGCAACAGTAAACTGACTGAAACACTGTGACTTCAGTTAGGTTAGCATATTGCATCGTCACCACAACTTTAAGTTAACTAAGCTTTCCCTATTCTTTTGGAGAGATGATGATCATAAGTACCAAGAACCACAAGTGGCAGTCCTGGAATCTAATATTGTCCTTGGATGCTAATATTTCTGCCTAGGAATATTTGACCCAAAAGTTATACTTTCCCTCATATGTTATGATCTCAGACTTAAGGAAGTCTTCACAGGGAGGACATTTGCTTTGTGTATGGTTTGGAGAAGAGAGAAACAAATTTTCCCAGAGAATTTAGTTAAAAGTATCTATCCTTTACGCAAGCAAAGGAGTGGCAGACTGATTCTCAGGTGCTTAGCAGACATGGCAGATACTAATCTCAGGGAAGAGTCTCTACTTCTAACTTGGGATAAATATTTCTCTTGGGCTAAGAATATCTCTAGGGCTACAGTGAAAATGTTAGATGTGCTCATTTGAAGCTGGGTGAGAGAAGGGATCAGATCAATGTTGTTCAGTGCTTACACTTAGAACCTTCCCAGATGAGACACTATTCCTTGGAAATTTACTTAATGAAGAAAGTAATCATTGAATAAAGCAAAAACAAATGTTAGTTTATTAGGCTTGTTGACTGTGAGAACATTCCTTTCCATCAAAGACAACCACCCTGCCAAAGATCAAGTGTTCTATACGTCTCTCCCATCTTGTAAAGTTCTTGTGTATGTGCTTGTTGCCCAGCCCTCTCACCAGACATTCCTGAGACTTGATTCTCCATCTCATCATTCCACTTGTCTCTGATTATGAGTTCATCAGTCATACTGTGCTTCTGGAGTGAGAAACAGTCACCACTGTGCATTAGGATACGGATTCAGTGCCCTGGTGTGTTTGGCAGATAGTTTTGGGTTGTTGGGCACCCTTTTGTAAATGTCAACATCGCCTTGCAGACTTACTTCCACTTTGTTCATTTGTGACAACATTCCTTTCTGACAGTGACTTAGTGGTTGTATGTTCTGCACAGACCAAGGGAAAGTTCTATATATTTATGAAATGTTTAGAATGAACAAGGCAAAACAAGAAAAAGAAAAGAAGCCCCCAGGTAAAATTGCATCCACTCCAGAAAGTCTTATTGGAAATCCTTTGTCAATAGTCAGTCTCACCCACTGCCACACTAAGGTCTGACAGGAAGCTCCTGCCTCAAGATTCCCATAACATTGCATCTTCCACCCAAGCATCAGTTTGTATTCTCATAATGTCCTCTGGCCATTTTCCCATCTTTCCTAAAGCATCTCAAAGGCAGAGCAGGTGACTCTTGTGTCATCTTTATACTCATAACACTTAACCTACGTATCATGAAGGGGAGATGAGTGATTAAAAGACTGAATCAATTGATTAATTCAACATTTTAGTTGACTTATCGTATAACTGGGTGATTTACAAGCTTTTGCAAGCTGTCATAATCCAGAGAAGAACTAAACCTTGTAAAGTTTCAAGGCAAATTACTATGTAGAGTCTAACCTCCTCCACACATGTCTACATGCTAAGCAGATAGAAATATGTCATAACCATCCTAGAAGGCTTGTGGAGCCTGTAGAACACTCCCAAACAAAACAACACAGGCCTTTCTTCATCATTTCACCATCAAGGCCATCTTTGCATTTTCTCAACAGAACAATTCATTCTTCCAGATCAGCTGGCATCTCCTCCTTGGAATCACTGCCTTTGGATTGCTCAGGCTAAAGCTGCTCTGTCTTGTGGCGCTCCCTTTAGTCTCAATGGGAAGATGCACCATTTTATTTCTTATGCCTTACATTCTCTTGGCCTCTATTTCCTTCTTGTATATTGGTTTATATTTTCATCCTCCTTTTCAAGTTTCTTTCAAAATAATCAAAGCACTGTTTTCCCCCACCACATCACTTACTCTGTCATAATACCTGTCCCCATTAACGGTTTCTCTCCAAATTCTGCAGCTGAGAAATCATTATAAAAGTGACTGCATTTTCTTGTCTTAGTTACTAAACATTTTGAAAGCCATTTAACAATTTTTGAATCTTAATCAGTCCAATCTTACTTCCCAGAGTACTCATGTATTCTGTATTGATTTTATTGAAGATGTGTTCTTTTGTTCATCTATGGATATAGGTATTTATGATTATCTAATATTGATGGTTTCAAATAATCAGGTCTATGTTCACATTGGCTAAAAAATTAACTGCTGTGTAGATTCATGGGGTTTAAAGTTTTTCTGTCAGAAGACAACCTGCAAGAGTTGGTATTCTCTTTCTACCATGTGGGTCCCAGGGTTCGAACTCATGCTGTCAGGCTTTTGCAGCAAGCATCTTTACCTGGTGAACCATTTCACCAACTTTAAATTTATAGTTTAGAGAGGATTTTCATAGCAGTAATTCCTTGCAACAGCTATTTAAGTAGTGATGACATTTAACTTATAAGTAAAGAAACAAATCATTAACAACTCTTTGCCCTAGGTCATGTTGTTCTTGATCTTTCATCTACGTATTATTCCCTATCTTATGAAAAAGGAATACAGTGTGGAATGGGACAATCTTGTCATAAAAAAAGATTCTCATCCTTACATTTTTGTTCTGAGCTCACGGATAACTTAAAAAATGTCTGTAGATAACGCTGAGCAATCACACGTTTCTGCAGTTTTATACAAACTGTCTTGCTTGGAAAACATTGTCTTACCCCAAACCTGAAAAACACTATATATCCTTGTGTTTAGATCATAATTTCTCTGCGAAGCACAACTGTACACACCCGAGTGAAGGTAGCTCCCCCTCCCCTCTACCTCCATCTGCTCCTTTGGATATCTTTTCTTTCATAAAGTTTCCACACTGGAATGACTAGAAAGAATTTTCTTTCTTAATATATCAGAGGCCATCTGTGCTGGGTAGTTTTATGTCAAATTGATACAATCTAGAGTTATCTGAAAGAAGGGGAGATTAGACTTATAAGGCTGTTTATTAATTAGTGATTGAGTGGGGATGGCTCAGCCCATTTTGGGTGGGGCCATCTCTGGGCTGATGGTCCTGGGTTCTGTAAGAAAGGCTGAGTAACCCATGAAGACAGTAAGCATCGCTCCTCCATGGCCTCCTCATCTGTTCCTGCCTCCAGGTTTCTGCCATGTTTTAAGTTGGTGTCCTGACTTCGTTCAATGATGAACAGTCATGCAGAAACATTCGCCAAATAAACCCTTTCCTCCCCAGAGTTGCCTTGGTCACAGTGTTATATCTCAGCAGTAATAACCTTATCTAGGACACCATCAGATGACAGAGATCATGTCATGTCCAGTAGATGCTATATAAAACCTAATGAGCTGAACTAGCTATAAGACTCTGTGAAATAAAAACATACTTGACAAACTCCTATGTAATAGATATAACCATTTTTAAATCCACTGTATAATTGTTTTACTGAGATGTTTCAAATCTCAGAAGTTACTCATTTCCCCATCTTACAATATAGCTTAAGGCTGCTAGAAGGTAGAAATTTCTACAGAGATGTATTTATCACAGAGGGTTAGGTTCATTTGAGCCTGGTTTTTGAGCCTCCAAAATCAAGATGAAGATGAAAAACTTTCCAAAAGAAAGTAACTCTTGCTTCACAGAGAGAATCACTGTCTTAATAATATTCAAGCTCTTGAAGCTGTCCCTGTGCATCCTTGCATGCATTAATCCTCAGGATGATCATGTGATTTGGGTATTAGTCTCTCTTTCATTATAGTTAATGAAAGTGGGATAAAGACAAGTTAAAGCTTGCCAAGTTCACACACAAAGTAAAATAGAAAATGTAAAATCTGCAAAGAATTCATCTGCATTAAAATAGGTGTTCTTTGTTCTATTCCATATGGACTTTCCTTGCTATATGAACAGCAGTGACATAAATTTGAGAGCCTTTCTATGTTCATTCATTGGCTCAAATAATTTCTCCCCTTTGTCAGCAGTCCTGCTGTGGGAAAATTTCTTCCTTTAGTCCTTTCTTAAACAGTGCCCCTGGTTGAGAACTAAAGTAACTATTTACCCATGAAAGCCCTTCATGTATTTTAGGCTTTTAGTAGAACTCATTTGAAATTTTTGCCTTGATCACATGGCCCGGCTTCCTGATATCACTTGGTTTTAACCGTACTTTTCTTGCCTAGTATTACCTCATGGTTTTCATAAATGCATTTCTTTTCCCTCACTGGGAAGGCCGCCTTTGATGATCTTCATGTTTCTCAGATACTTTTTGAAATCATGAGCAGCAGGCACATCTATGTATATAATATATATATATATAAAATGGAGAAACAAAGCATAGTTTATATACTTATACTACATAAAAATAGGCAGTGGTAGGTGGTATATAAAATTCATATTAACCTCTATTCACCCACTTTTAGAGGGACAGCCATGGCCCAATAAGTAGAAAGATCTCACAACTTGAAAGATTTCATGTTGATTTTCAAAGGTGGCCTCAATTTATTCTAGGTCACCAGAGATTTTCAACTACTAAAAAGCCAGCTTTGAGGGGAACTGCTGCAACCAGCATGATCACTAATGTAGCACTGATAGCTTTGTGTCAAGAGGTGCTAGAAATAGAAGAAATGATCACAGTCAAACAGCATTCTTCTTATGATATTTTAAGAAAGAGAATATGTATTCAGTAAAACTCAGACACAAACCAAGGGAAAGATATGAGTAAAGCCAAAACAATCTTTGAAACGCATGAGAAATTTCTGATTAGAAGGATGTGAGGTTGGATTCTCATTGAATTGTAGCTTGGCACAGATCTGCAAGCTCAGCAATGCTACAGAGGACAAAACTTTGACTGTCTTTTTGTTTTCCTTTGTTTTGTTTTTGTTTTTTGACATATGTCTTAAAAGTAGCGCAGGCTGATCTCCAACTCTTGATCCAGCTTACTCAGCCTTTTGAGTAACAGTAGTGTGTGCCACCATGCTTGTCAATAACACTGTTAAATTTCTATAAACACTATACTCCTTTCTGTCTTCCATTCTCCATGGAGAGTGCATGCATCATGATATGTGTGTGTGTGTATTTATGAGAAGGAGGGAGAGACAGGCCACGGGATATAGAGACAGGTTTAGATAAGGATGTTGTAGTTTATCTTGAGGAGGTTCTTTCACGTTCCTCTTCTAAACTAATGAGAGAAAATATGTTATAATTGAGAACTTATGATTTCCTGCCACAGCTTCCTTCTTCCATATTGATTTGGGGAAATCATGAAAGTGAGACTCTTTCTTATGTATTCCATATTTACTAACATTGGCCACATTATCTTTTTATGTATAAGAGTAAAACTTACATCTTTAAGTAGAGCACTATATTAAGTAAAGTAGGCCTAGATTAGTGCTGCTATATCTTTATCTACTCTGATACCTACTAAGAGAAAGAATGAGAACCGTGTTCTAATGCACTATTTAGAAAACTTTATAGAACACCCTCTTGCTTGCTCCTAGGTCCACAACTGTTTTTCGTCTTGAAAATGACTGGATTGCAGGAGGTTATAACAGTTTAGAATATATATAAATGTTGCTTAACCTTTGAATAAGATTAGAGATCAAGAACTGTGTATAAAAACTGCCTAATGCTTTAAAATCAACAATATTTTAATTGTATCCCTTGCCACAAAAATACTACCAACATCTTGGCTCAGCGAATATTTTTCTGTATAATTCTGGAAAGACCTAAAATATCCCTTACCTTCTTTTCCTCCTAATCTCTTCCTCTGCCTCCTTCCAGCCATGTGTCTTCTTTGCCTTATTTCCATCTTATTAAAAGCCATCAATTCAACACTTTCTTTTGTCTCTCACTTACTAGACACTAAAAGGTAGAAAAGACAAAGAATGTGTAGCAAGGAGGATTCTATTTTACTTGAGGAATCAGGCATAATCACATGGAAGAATAGAAATGATCTCAGAACAACATGTATTAGAATACAGAAATATCTCAAAGGCCTGAACCTTCTAGATTATCCCGATTTCTTTACAACCATTTAACAAGTCTCAGGCTGCCTTTTCCTGCACAGGCTTTCTCTTTTCCAGTAAGACAAATTATTTTGTCATTCAATGTATGTTTATGTGTATGTTAGAGATCTTTTATTTAAATGTCTATGCATATGTGTGTTTTAAATACTCCAAACTGAGCTGTTCCTTTTGTAAGTTGTATATATTTTCACATTATCGTCTATATCATTTCTACTCTAAATGGCTGTTACATGTTCAGTGATAATTGCTGGTTATTTGATAAGCTCTAAGACATGACTCAGGCATTCTGAGCACTCTGCAAAGCCTCCTCATGAAGCTTCTGCATTGTCCTCAGGATCATCAAGAGTGACAATTCTGATGCTTCACCCACTCAGGTCTGCAGAATTAGACAGCTTCTGTCTGCCTCCACTAATTAGGGTGACATACATTTACCTGGGGATTACCAGTCTCCCATGCACACTCTCTGGCTTCCCTGGTCACTGTGCTTGGGGATTTTTCTCCAGTCATATGACTCAGGAGTTGGGTGAGGGATCTAACATGCTGTCCTGTGTCATGACTGACTTGAAATGCTCCAGGGAAACCTGGAGGCAGATGTTTAAAAAAGGGATAATGAGCATAAGACAGCCTCAGGGAATTAACTCAGAATGCCAGTAGGTGTCTCCTGCTCCAGCTTCATAGTTTCCCAGGGACATAATTAATTTAGGGGTATTGGTGGTGAAGTTGGGCTCCACACAAGGACTGTGCTCTCAGATTACTAACTGAGAAAGTCAAGAGCTATCTCCCATGTAGATAAGCTTTCTCTGGGATGTTTGTAACTAGGAAGAACCTGGCTTCTGCCGTTTCCTTGAAAGCCTGTGGCTTGTGATTTGTTAGAAATAATTATTTTATTTTTTTAAAAGAAAGTTGAGTTTTTGTAAGAATTTGATCATAATTGCGATACAATGGCCTTTAAAACTTCAGAACCTAAACTGGCCTTTCATTCTCTGTGATGAAGCTATTCTATTACTTCTCATCAAATCCTCACTCCTTCCTCTGTTATGGGTTATGGAAAACTTAGTTTCCAGTGATCAGTTCTCCATTTTAATAAGTCAAGAATAAAAGTCCCTGAGGCCTGGTGGTGTGTCACAGAATGTAGGCGCCTGAGCCTTCAGGTGTCCAGGGAAGGCTGCATGTAAACAACTGGAATCTGTCAATCAAATGCATATGCACAGCAGCTGCAGAGGAAAGGCAGAGAACCCTGAGTGTCTCAGGAGGAGAAACAATTTTCAGAAAATACATCTCTTTCTTCTTTTCCTTATCTACATGCAACTTCCATTGTTCTTACAAGGGAAACCCGATACCCATTGCTTTCACATTTATCAACCAGCTGAACGTTTTGTCAGTTTCACGGGGCAGTATGTGCTGCCTAGCCGTCTTATCGCCAACATCACCAACCAATAAACCTGTATGTTAGGCATTCATTTAATAAATCATGAGTGAGTTAATAGCATTTTATGTGTCATATTCTAGACATTGAAAAATGAAATGTCTGCTCTTTACCCTCAACACATTCTGAATCCTTCAGATGAAATGTGTTGTAAAACCTACAATTTTAATCTGAAAAGAAATGCACTGTAACAGAAGCATCATTCAGTGACTACAGTATAAATGAGGGACCAAACATTAGAGAGCAAGCAAGGTCATTCAGACAGAGAAAAGCTTGTGGAAGGAAATGGAAATTTATGAGTGCCGGTGACATGTTCGCCTCATAATTACAAAGGCACAGGGCAGGGCATGGGCCAGAAAATTCAGGTCAGGACAGGTAATTAAGTGATATGCCATGCTAGAAAATATAGATTTATTATCAAGCTACTTTAGAATATTAAGCAGAAGTAACCAGGTAAAGTTGCAAGAAAAGGCTTTAAAAAACCCATGTGGCAATTTTAATATAAATACCATTACTCTCTAGAGAACAGTGACATGAATGGGAATAGAGAAAGATACACAAAGCATTTCAGTAAAGTTGCTCTGTAGATAAACCTATCTATCTATCTATCTATCTATCTATCTATCTATCTATCTATCTATCCTTCCATCTATCTTCTATTTGGAAAACCAGCTAAGCAAGTTAGCACAAAACTAGAATTGAGAAAGCTGACACTGTGCAAAGATGTAACCAAATCACTTTAAAATAATAATGATTTTTATTTTTGTAACATTCAAGTACACTCAATTTTCCAATTTTGTATCTTGGCAAGTATCCTGGGTGAATTGTTACACCCTTATCAATTTAATATACTGAAGCCTTTCTTAATCCCTACTACTTTGGGATGTCACCATGCTGAGGATAGGAGTTTTAAAGGGGTAATTGAGTTTATATGAGTTTAGACTTGGTCCTAATCCAATATGATGGGTGTCCATTTAGAAGAGATTAGGACACAAAATATTGTGATTTGTATAGGAAGTATTTCTCTAAAAGACCCACCTAGTGAAGGCTGGTTCCCAACTGGGGGCACTATTTTACCAGGTTCTAGAAAGTTTGAGAGGAGGAATCTAGCTGGAGCAAGTACTCACTTAGGATGACATGATTCTTTTCTTCCTTTCCTTTCCTTTCCTTTCCTTTCCTTTCCTTTCCTTTCCTTTCCTTTCCTTTCCTTTCCTTTCCTTTCCTTTCCTTCCCTTTCCCTTTCCCTTTCCCTTTCCTTTTCCTTTCCCTTCCCTTCCCTTCCTTTCCCGTTCCCTTTCCCTTCCCTTCACTTCACTTCCCTTCACTTTACTTCCCTTTCCTCCCTTCCTCTCCTTTCCTTCCCTGTTCTTCCCGTCCTGTCCCTTCTTTCTTTCTTCTTTTCTCCTATCTGATCCTTCCTTCCCTCTTCCACCCTCTTCTTTCCTTCCTTCCTTCCTTCCTTCCTTCCTTCCTTCCTTCCTTCCTTCCTTCCTTTCTTCCTTCCTTCCTCCTTTCCTTCCTTTCTTCCTTTTTGCTTGCTGGCTACAACAGGGTGACCAACATTGATATGATTCTTTCCATAGACCAGAATAAGTGGAAGCCTGCCCACCATGGACCTTTGAAATCCTAAGCCAAACTAAATTACCCTTTCTTTAATGCTATTATCTTAGGTATTTTATTACAGCAATTGAAATTTGAATAAACACAGACATTTTCTCTCCACATGAGGGAAGCACATGTGGAGATGCATGGAGGAGACAGACCATTAGCAAGTGAAGCTGTAGAGTTGGCTGATATTTTACTCTGAATATCTGTATTCCCTTGGTTGGCCCCCAGAGATGGAAGGTATGTCTCTTTTGTTGAAGATACAAAGCATTTAAGACACAGTGTCCAGAGGCCCCTAAGATGGAAGTAACCTGAACACTTCATGAGGACTAGCTTTCATGGTACCAGAAGGCACTATGCAAGCTTCCAAAGGAGGGAAGGAACCAATAATCCTATCCAGCTATGATTCCTATGAACCACAACAATGAACAGCAAGGCATTATGACCCTAATGTTGCCATAATGGTATAGATACATTGGCAGTAACCAACAGTGCTAATGGCTACATCTACAAAATATCCCTGCACCTAAGGCTCAGAAGAGAGCACGGAAAGATTGTAAGAGCTAGAGGATCAGGAAGTTTTCTGTAAGCTTGAGCCTTCCAGGAATATCAAAATCTATGCCCTTAAAATCTAACCAGCATGGTTGTCTACACATGAGTTGAATAAGGCAATAACAATAAACATCCCAAGTCCGGTGGAGGAAGTACAAGGATGCCTCAGCCCTACACAAAGTCAAGGACAACAACAGGCAGCTTAGGAAAGCTGAGAATGGGAGAAATAGTATTTTATAGGAAAGAACATACCAATAGATTAATCAATACCAAAGGGTCAGCCCTGAAAACATACATACATGTAACAGACTGAGCAGATAAACATATATAAGCATGTAAAGACAATCAGTGAAAGCAGAGGCCATGAATTTGAAAGAAAACAAGGAGAGTTATTTGGGAGTGCTAAGAGGGAGAAAAGGGATGGGAAAATTATTAAATACTTTTATAATATTATATATAATATATATAATATATAAATAAATATAAATAATAATTTTAAAATATTTTAATAATTAAATATTAAAAATAAAAGAAATACTAAAAATGTTTTTGATATCTTAAGAAAAAAGAACACACACAAAAACGTAGACTGATCATCAGAACACTAGAGACAAGTTTGCAAATGGCAGGCAGGAGTCCTCAGACAAGAGAATGCCAGAGGAAAGTGGCCTTTGGAGATAGGAATCCCTCTAACCTGAATTTTTTTTTTAATTTCTCTGAATTACCTACATTAGATTGGCACATTTTGAAGGATTTTTTGTTGTTGTTGTTGGAATACAGGGAAGTCTAAAAAAGGGTAGCTGACTTACTCAAGCATGATAGTGCACCACAAAGTCATGGTTGACCATAATTTTTCCTTGCTTACTTTAGGTTTCCCTTGATTTTTTTTTCCCTCGCATCTATTATCTTGTGTGGAAGAGAATATGTATTATTCCAGGAAATTGTTGGGATGACTATCTGCAGTTCACACACAGAAGCTATCCATGAAGGTATGTGTGCCCCCTTGTGGCTTCTACAGCAAGTGGAGTAGAAATGACCATGACCCCAACAGTACTCATTACAAAGGAAAATGAATCTCTAGCTGGCCTTGAACAGCCCCATCCTGTATTTTCACAGAAAGCATCTTCTTCTAACATTAGCAAAAGTACTTTATACCAGATCTTTAGTTGATTCTCTTATATTCCACATACACATGTGTTACTTCTTTAGGCAAATATTTTCACACACACCCCTTTTTTTGTAAATCTAATGTAAATTGTTCCTACAACCCCATTGAAATAGGTTTTCTGATTCCAATGTTACATATGAGACAACTGCATTTCAGAAAATGTAGACAATTACCTAAAGGGTGCACTGTCTAAACAATGATCTTTGAACATCTCTGTGTCATGCATTTTCCACTTTACTCTGCTGTCCAGTTAAGCTACAAAAGCTTATAGGCAACACAAAAATTTAGTTATTGTTACTGATATATTATGTTAGCTGACAAATGTGGGAAAGATGGATTTGGTGGACAACTCAGGTACAAAAATCAAAGGTACATATTCCTACACAGAACCTCTTAGTAGTCAAAGATACCATGGGCAACAGCAGGGTAATATGGTCAAGAAGTATCTAGGTTTGTATCTGACCCATGGGTGTAAACTTCCTTAGTGGCCAGGGTGGTCCTCATGCTATCCCTTCATAGTAAAGGTAAATGGGGAACATATTCTAAAACTGTCTCACTAAAAGTTTCTGAAGCTCCTTGGAACACAGTTAACCATAGTTTGAGGTATGAAACGTTCCACTAGGCAGTCAATTTTTAGGACTAATAATGTCTTTAGAGGAATGGCTGATATTAGATTTGGTTCAATTAATGCCTTCATCAGTTACTCTTCTCTTTACTCTTTCTACCAGCATGTTTAGTAAACATCAAAAATCACCATATTCCTCAATACAGTGATCACATAAAAGCTGAAATTAACTGACTACTTACTGGGTGTGTTGCAGTCACTGTTCTGTCCTGTGAAGAGTCACCATGACCAAGGGAACTGTTATAAAAGAAAGCATTCAATTGGGGGCTTACTTACAGGTTTAGAACATTAGTCCATTATCATCATGGTAGGGAGTATGGCACTGTAGAAATAATGAGAACTATATCTTTATTTTCAGGTAAGATGGAGAGAGAGGAGGGAGGAGAGGGAGACTGGAGACTGAGCCTAACTGGGACTTTTGAAACTTGAAAGCCCACCCCCAGTGACACATCTCTTCCAATAAGGGCACAGCTACTCCAACAAGGTCAAACCTCCTAATCCCTTCAAACAGTTCCACTCCCTGGTGACTAAGCATTCCAATGTAACAGCCCACAGAGAACATTTCATTCAAACCACCAAAGTGTAATAATATTTTATGTTTAGAATTTCCTTATTTGATCCTCATAGCAAGCCACATTATAATAATTAATAATTAATTATAATTAAGAGAGGTCCAGAAGATTTAATAGACTGTCCCAAAGTTGCATCAAGGAACTTGTAAGGTTGAGATTGAAAACAAACAATCTAATCCCTCATAATATAGTCCAAAGGGCCTAAAGATAGTCCCTAGAGGTGTTTGAAGGGCTTCCTCTCCCTTAAGAGCCTAAGCACATGAAAAGGGCTGAAACTTCTCTTTGTAGTACTATGCTGGAGATCAGAAGAAAGCTAATCTATGGTCTAGCTAGTGTGTACATCTTATAGCAGAAAATAAAATTCTCACAAAGAGTTAATGTTGTAGCAAGATTTTGTAACTGAAAAATATTGTAAAGAAATGCAAGCTAGTGGCTCCAGCTCCATGTTTGTATTTTAAGGCTTATTTGCTATAAATTTCTAATTTGATTTGATTGTTGCTTTTTGATTTCAGGATTCCCTGGATATTGTCTATATAACTTTCTTCAGCTTGTCAAACTTGTCCATCTTCATTTCCACAGAAGCTGTTCTTCACTGTTCATTGCTCAATCTAATAAAACATTTTCAGTGCTTCCCTGGAAGCTGGGCCTGTCTTATTTTGCTTTTCTGAGGGACAGGAGAGTCTCTAAATTGTCTTCTCCCACCCTCACCCTTGCTGAGATACTCAAATAAGGGCCAACAAGAAAAAGGATTAAGGAAGCATCCTTCCTAAACCACACAGTTTCTGACTAAGGATCAGTCTCAGCAGGTAAGGATGGTGGAAGAATTTGAGGATGTCCATCATTCCTCACAGAGTCCACTGAAATCAGAGTATGCTTTTAGGAGGAGAACGGCAGACACTCTGAAACTAGACTTGACTTCTGATCTCAATACCTCTGAACTGCATGGACTTCAGAAAGTCACTTTCTAAAGCAAATCAGAACCTCAATTTCTAATCTTAAATCACTGACACCACCTGTATTATAATTGTTCGATGGTAAAATGAGTAACAGATGTTTTTCACATTTATTCAGCTTGAGGATATTTATATAGTTATGAATGCCATAAGATAGGGGAGTGAGGACACACAGCTCTGTTTGCATCCTAAGTCTATAAACTTGGTAAATGTGTGAGTCTGTAGATCTTTCTCAGCTCCTGGACCCTGGTTTTCCATACCTGTAACATAAAGGTAAACTTACCTTCCAAATGTAGTATAGAAATGAGAATGTGTGTGCATGTGCACGTGTGTGTATGTGTGTGGTCTAAGGACCTAAAGTATTTCATGTATCCCTTTGCAGCTTCTTTTATCCCCACATTTTTGATATTGGAGCTCAAGATGTCTCTAGTGTAATACTTGTAATCTGTTTCCCACTCAATAACCAGGTAACAAAAGCTACCACTTATATTGCTATTAAAATGATTTCTTGGTATTTCTACTGCTGTATCTCTAGTATTATTTATGTACAAATATGCATTAGGACCTTGTCACAGGTACTTTCCCCATATTACTGATTTTCATCTCTATGTCTGATTTCAATCAAGAGTTTATTGCATGGGCTTGAAAAACAACTAATCCAAGCCAGCCCAAGGTTCCTGAAGGCCAAGGTATAAACCTTTCATATTAAACCATAAACTTTTTTGGTACAGGACTTCTAGAGGACAAAAGTCCTCCAGACAGAAGGACAGAAGCTGGCCTGTGCAGTTCTCTTTCTGCTCAGGCCACTCACCTGCTGGCGTGTCTCTCTTCAGATGATTGCAGTGCCTCATTGTAACCTCTCTGGTCCCGTACTTAGTATAGAACTGCAGCAGTTTAGATAAATCTCCTAACCTCCAGGTTTTGAATCAGGCAGAACAGAGCACTTTCCATGTTGCTTGTCCTTTTCAGTTCGGCCTTTTTCTTTTGTTTCAGCCACTCTAAAAGCAGAAGAACAATAGAAACAAAAGGCGATCATGAATCTATAACCTTCACGATTACTAGTGGAAACTAGAGCAACATGTGTTTTTGTTCTGCTGGACACATTCTTGCTCTAAACAAAACAAATTAATGAGCTGAGGAAAATAAAAGAACAGTTTTCTCATTTGCTTTAGTCAGACAAACAAGGACAGGTAACATTAAGGCTCTCATTGCTTAAACCCGATTTTCCATCCATGTTTCTAATTGATATTTTCTAAAGTATCTAAGATTAGATAATAATTTAAGGTTCCTTTCTGGATTATTTTTTGGTAGTAAATGAAAGCTTATTGCCTACTGGCATTCTGAGGTAAAAGAACTAAAAAAATCAGTTGACTTCAAGAATGTCAGAACTGGAAAGAATCTTGCATAAGTGACTTTGGGAGAGCAGGCACTTTGTTTTACAATGAAGAAATGAAGGTCCTACATTCTTTGGGATATATGTATTTGGGGAACTCAAATGGGACCTTCTTTTGTGATGTTATCTCTTGTGCACTTAGTCATTTGAAGTTATTTCAAAGTTCTGTGTATCATTTATAATACTCCATGTGGAATTAGAAAAGACCAGGTTCTTCCAGGAGCATAGCAGAATTATTATCCAGTTAGAAATACCCATTGAGGAAGGATGGCAAGTAAAATGGAGAAATCTGACTAAATATAACTGAGAAATAATCTTACACAGCTTACACAGCTGTCACATCTGGTTCATTTTAATTTCAGTGACAGAAACTATCTACATGGCAAAGTCACAGGCTACTTTGGTGGTATTCAGGGATATGCTAATTCTTTTTTACTACAGTCCAGACACAGAATAGCCCCTCCCCCGAAACAAACATACTCACTCACTCACTCACTCACTCACTCACTCACTCACAGATACCTGATGCCAGGCATGATAGATGTCTCAGCTTAAATATATTTAAACAGACATTATATCATGCAAGGACATTACGCTTTGTTTCTCCCACTTTCTGATACAGCAGCTCCTCTTCTCATAGGCTTTAGTCTCTAACAGGGATGTTGAAAGTGACTCCATCAGAGCTCTTCTGAGGACCTGACACAGATGAAACACTCTTTTATTCACCTGTCCTAGATGAGTAATGTGGAGCTCCTAGGCGATCATCAGCTTTGGAAATCAGGAGATCGCCATATAAATGAAGAACTCTACTTGTCTATGCCATATCACTTCATGACCAGATTGGAAATCTAACAGGCCCAGGAAGAGAAAGTGACTGGGCATGTGATGGGTCTGAGCCGTTTCTGTATATGAATTACCTATCAAAGGGTTTATTCATTGGAAGTTTGGTCCCACAGGTGATGGTCAATTACTGAGCACTGATTGGAACAAGAGTGTTCTTACCTAAGTAACAGATTTACAGAATCCTAACTTAATGGATTGCTCTGGAACGTTGTGTTTAGTCTTCATTTGTCAACTAGATGGAATTTAGAACTACCACAAAAACGTACCTCTGAGTGTGTCTTTGAGAATGTTTCCAGAAAGATTTAATTGAGAGAGAGGATCCACCTAGTTGTGAGCAGAAATATTCCATAGAGGTGGGATTCCCGACCGAATAAAAGTCAGAAAATGAGCACAACAGCAGTGTTTCTCTTTCTCTGCTTCCTGCCTGCTGACTCACACTCTCACTGTTCTACCTTCCCCACTATGGTACATAGTACTCTCAGACTGTGAGCCCAAATACCCTTCTGTCATTCAGTCTGTTTGGTATAGAAACAAGAACAATAACCAAAACAGAAATTTGGTACTCAGGAGTGGAGTTGTTGCTGAGATAAACTTGTGTGACCTGTAAGCCTCTGGAATTTGTTTGTGGAGAAACACAGAAGACTTCATAGCTTCCTCCTAGAGAAGCGCTATAATGTAGTAAACAGAGTGTAAACATTTCCAGTAGGACATCTAGAGAGCAGAGTTTCTAGAAAAGTGAGAACTGGGGTGCAAGTGCACATGATCTCAGAAGGGAATAAGACTCTACTAAGAACTGGTAGAGAGATCCTTTATCCTACATTTGGGCTAGGAACCATATTATGTCTCTCCATTTTCTGAAGATCTGAGTAAGGCTGAGTTCAAAACAATAGACTAATACCTTTGCTAAAGGAAATTCTAATACAGCTCAGCATTTAGGGTTTGACCTGGTTGACCTCATTCTTCTTATTCAGTGAGAGAGAGCAATGAGGTGAAAACTGCTCGTCTCGGCAATAAAAGGAACATGTATGACATGACATGTAAACCTCAGTTTTTAGAGCTGTGAAATGATGGTGATAAAGTCTCCTTGGAAGAAATGATGGTATCTTTTTAAATTAATTCACTTATTTTTCTTCTCTCATGATACATCCAGACACCCTGCCCCTCCCACTCCTCCCAGCTGCCCCTCTCTGCCCATCTCCCCTCTCCCTCAAATATGCCACCTACTCACTCACTCACCCTACCAGTCCCTCTCCCCACACAAAGAGCAGTCCTCATCGTGTGCTACGTTTCCTGTCAGGAACTTTTTGGATTTGATATTTTCTTTTACGATGTATCTATTTCTTGCATCATATTGTCGACTCCCGAGATTCTTTCTTCTATGTCTTGTATTCTGTTGCTGTAGCTTGCCTCTGTAGTTTCTGTTTTCTTTTCCAGGTTTTTCATTTCCAAAATTCCATCAGTTTCTGTTTTCTTTATGGTTTCTATTTCCATTTTCAGGTCTTGAATAGTTTTGTTCATTTCTTTCAATTGTTTGCTTGTTTGTTTGTTTGTTTGTTTCCTCGGCTTTCTTTAAGGGATTTCTTCATTTCTTCTAATTGTTTGCTTGTGTTTTCCTTGGTTTCTTTAATGAATTTATTCAATTCCTCCCATTGCTTGTTTGCCTTTTCATCAATTCTTTTGAGAGAGTTATTCATTTCCTCTTTAAGGGCCTCTACTATCTTAATAAAGTTGGTTTTAAAATCCTTTTCTTGTGCTTTGGCTGTGCCGGAGTGTTCAGGTCTTGTTGTGGTAGAATAGTTGGGCTTTGGTGGTGACATATTGTCCTGGTTGTTGTTGGTTGTGTTTTTACACTGGCATTTAGACATCTGGTTTTGGACATGATTATAGATTTAGGTACCAAATTTCTGGGGTTTTTCTTTATTGCATGAGTGTTTTGTTTCTTTTTCATCTCTGGTCTTCTGTTCTCTGTGTTCTCTTGTTGAGAAAGGGGTTTCTGCCCAAGGTGGGTGCTGCAGCTCTGGTGGCTAACTTGGCTTTTGGTCTAGTGGGGAGTCTCTGTCTGATTTGGGGTATGTATCCTTCTGGCTGGCTTTCATGGCCTTTTCTGAAGCAGGGGCTGCCTGCTGGTTTGTGTGATCTGTGCCGGGGCGGGGATTGTATGCCTGAATTGGTCTCTGGAACTCAGAAAGGGGTGGCAGGGGGCAGTGGGAAAATGAAGGTGATTCTGGGCTTTGGGTCTGGGTTAGGCTGTTGTAGTGGGAGAAGTCAGTGAGCAGACTTCCTACCTGCTCTCCTGGGGTTAGCTTGCATGGCCTGAATGAGGGCAGGGGCATGAAATGGTAGTATTTTAAGATTAACTGAGACTAAAAGTTTGAAAAATAAAAACAGGGACCATAACTTTTACAGTATGGTGTTCCTTGTATCTGGCGATGTACATATCATACCACTGGTGTCTGATACATAGTTGTTATATGAAAAAATATTCATGGTGTATAAAATCTTAATTCTGTGTCCAGAACATATTCCATGAGGCTTTACCTTCTCAGTCCAGTTAAAATATGAGAAAATCAGGCAGTTGTATGGCCATTTCCTCCTCTAACATTGGACACCAATCCTGACTAGCATATCAGACGATGAAGATTTCTCCTTACATGGACCTGACTACTTTTGAAAGTAAATGCCAGAAAAGTAGAGTTTTGAGAAGATGCAGGTTCAAAGACGTTATAGCTAAGTGTAGGTCTTCCCTAAGAGATTTCTAGAGAGGAAGACTAAGTTCTGGCATTTGGGAATATTATGTGAGAAAGCAGGGGGCAAGGGGACTAAAGGATGTATTCATGCTTATGAGATGCTCTGAAAGCCATGTGAAAAATCAAAGGCTGAGATTATAAAAGCAAGATCTCAAAATCTGCCTTCAGCAAGTTATATCCCTTTGGCCCAAGTTTCCTCATTTACATGCCAAAATGATTACATTTTATAGTTGTGGGGTTGTTTTAAGAGTTAAATGAGATTTAAAAAGTGATTGGTGGAACACTGACTCCACAATAAGGAGTAATGGAGACAAGGAGATGGCTCAAGGGGTAAAGTGCTTGACGTGCAAGTATAGGGACCTGAGTGTGGAGCCCCAGCACTCATGTGAGAAGTCAGGTATAGATGTGAGCATCTGTTAACCTAGTATTTGGTGGATGGAGATAGGAGCATCCCTGAAGTTCACTGGCCAGCAGTTTAGTCAGTTGAAAGTTCAGTGAAAGATCCTGTCTCAAAAAATAATATTTGGACAGTATATAAGGATACCTAATATCAGCTTGGCCTTCATACACATGTGCTCATGTGCTCATATGTACACCTGCACCCACATGCACACTTGCATATACAAACAAAATGCACACACATACATACACACACACACACACACACACACACACACACACACCTCATGAAGAAAAAACACATTCTTCCTTAATGATTCTTTTTAACTCAGAAAATGCAATGAGTCCACAGTGACCTAACCTAGTCTCATCATGTTATTGATATTCCAGATTTGTATTAGAAATAGACCTCTTCTTAACTCAACAATCACCATTGTATGTTTTGAACAAAGAACATAATCTACAACATAAGGTTGCTGTGTGCTGTGTTCATAAAGATGCATAAAGATCATGGCAAGAATCCAGAATGTTTGAACAGCAGTATATCCTAAAGAGCCAGGCACACTGGCAGGACCTGGGTGCATTGGTAAGTGCATCGAAATGAGATGACAGATCATGGCTTATAACCTTGAGTGAGTACTATTTCCATGTCTGTCTTGCTATTTACCAAAGTAGGAGTGGAGTTAGATACATCCGTTTCAATAAGCAGCTCTTCATTTCTGACTTAGGACTCTCCTCTAGAACTAACAATTTCCTTGTAGCTTGATTTCCTCATTACTTTACTGCCATTATTGTATTTTCTCAAAAGACTTAAACAGAATTAGTTTTTGATTTCTTCTTATTCTCTGTCTCCCTCTTGAGATTATTTTTTAATTTTTTTAGATTATAATTACGTTATTCCCCCTTCCGTTTCCTCGTTCTGATCACTCCATACACCGCTCCTTGCTCTCTTTCAGATTCATCTCCCCCCAATTGCATTCTTTTAAGACCTTCTCAAAATTGTTTCACAAGTTGTAAAATCCATCAAGTAAGTTTTTCTAAGTTTTTTTTTTTATTCGAATGCCTCTCTCTAAATCAGATAAGCCTTCTCTCCAGCTGCCACGCAGGGCAAGGGCAGTGCAGCGTTTCCAGCTGAAGTTCTCTCCTAATTCATCCAGACAGCACTCCCTTCCTGTCTCCCCACCATCATGTTTTTAGACACACTCTCACTGACTGGCACAAGCTAGACAGCCTGGCTCGATCGCAAATAGCAATTCTTCAGCTACAGCCTCTCAGATGCCAGAATAAATCTCTGTATGTTCCTTATTTAAGGATTTATTTTGAATTTTCTATTCTATCAACTGACTTCCCTGCTCACAAAGAACGTATCTTCTAATAATATACCAAGAAAAGGAAAAACAATCATATCTTTCAAGACTATTTGGATAACAGTGCTTCTATTTTTATCCCTTCATGTTTGCTGTTTTATTAGTAGAATCATAGGTTACAAAGTACTTCCACCAAGAGATAGGTAGTAATGTCGCATTCTTGTCAAGCTTTGGTGTTAATATCAAGAATATTAAATCAGAAACGTCCAACGCCATTTCTAATTTTTGTCTGTAGAAAACTGTTTATCCTACCTTTACAGTCAGTGTTTAAAAATTTTGCGACGACCATATCTTGAAGAGGATTTTAAAACTTGATGTTTTTCTTTGTTTGTTTAATATGTTTTGTTTTGATGTGTTGCTGTTCATTTTTATTTCTTATTACAAATCTGTGAGTTATATTATTCATGAACTCACTTTGTCATTTGATAATCCCTCTCTCTCCTTTCTGGATGATGGAGGATGGACTTCACTAGCAGAACTCTAACTCAGTGACTTGAATAAAAATTACACAATTCAGATTGTTGGCTCCATTCATTCACAAATTAGATTTTGGATAATGCTCAATATTTCTTGTAAAGGTCTTGAACATTATTGTCCAATCGATACCGGAGTTATAATATTTTTGATCATGTTCAAAAGAAAAATCTATAATTCTTTTGTTGCACAAATAGAGAAATGAATTGAGTTTGCATATAGGTCTCTGTTCTGAGAGCTTACTAACCCCTTTCATTAAGATGGTATGATTCATTTTGACTTTAGTCTATCTAGGAATTTCTATGTAAATAATTATGTCATATGTGAATAAAGACAGAGTCACCTCTTTGTGTCCAATCTTTATGCATCATATATATGTACATGTATACACACACACACACACAGAGACACACACACACGTATTCCTCTTCATATTAGCTAGCTACCTTTAGGGCATATAGTACTTGCTCTGTTTCTGCTCAGATATGAGTAGTTTTATCATTAAGCAGAAAACAAGTATGATGTTCCATGTAGACATTTTGTAGTTGATTTTTATAGTGTTGAAGGATATTTCTTATATTTTTAATTTTCTGGTAAATGTGAGTAAACTTGTAAGTAAGTAAACTTGGAAGAAGTTTTTGTTATTTTGGTTTCTTTACATGTTAGTGTGTGTGTGTGTGTGTGTGTGTGTGTGTGTGTGCGTGTACGTGTGTGTGTGTGTGTATGTGTGTGTGTGAATGTGTGTGTGTGTATATGTGTGTGTGTGTGTGTGTGTGTGTGTGTGTGTGTGTGTGTGTGTGTGTGTGTATGTGTGTCTAAGGTTTGAGCCCTGGGCCTCACAAAGGCCAAGCTATCTTTACATCACTGATCTACAACCTAAACCTGTGTTCTGAGATTTTTTTAAAAAATCAAACAGGTTTTGGGTTTATAAAATGCCTTTTAAGCAATGAATATACTGTCTTATATTATTCTGTTAATATGCTGAATTGTGCTGATTGCTTTCCAGATGTTCCATCAAATTTGCATTTCAAGGATGAACTCCACTGGGCCTTAATGCAGCATCACATTGAGAATTCCTAAAACACTTGCTATTTTAATTACATCTGTTTTGCTTATATTTATCAAAAAATTTGAAGTGTCTATATGGAGCAGCTTTTTTATAAGTAAGGTCTTGTTGGTAGCTTCATGATAGATGAATTAAGGCCTTTCTGGTTTTATAAAAGGAGTATACAACTTTCCCAACTTTTTTGTTTGGGGATTTAGTTCAAGTACATCAGATATTGACTTTATCAGATATCAGACACTGATATTCTATCAATGTTTTATATTTGTAAGGCTAACATTTTTCCTGAGGAATATTTTTTGTTTATGAAGTACATTTTTAATGGAAAAAAGTTTATATGAATCCATCATCTTTTAGTGTCACTTTTAATATTTATGATGCTCAAAGAATCTTTTAATTTTATGGAAGAGGTTGATTGTTCTTACAGTTTGTTATTCATGGAATATCATTATGATACTACTACATATTCTAATGGGCTAATGTATGCTCCTATTTTCTCCTTCTTGATCATTCTTGATCATTCTTGATAGAGGTGTATTAACTTTAGTAGTTAGCTTTCTGTTATGCTTATGTTTTAATTGTTGTTCTGAGAATTATAATGTACCTTTTTTATTTCTCACAGAATGCTTGCAGTTAATTAACAATTCACAAAATTGTGGATTGCTTTTTAATTTCATTTACTGTGAGGGCTCCTTGTAAGCATCACAGCTGTCAGGGAAACAATCTTTGTGTGGTAAGAAGGAAACTCAGTTCAGCATGACCTTGTTAGCTGTTACTGGTTGAAATTTCTGGAATATGACACTGGGCCCATTCATTTTAGACATATTTAAGAACAGTTCATTTTAGAAAAACAGTTTTTTTGTAAGAATTTCTATAACAATCCTATGTGCTCCACAGAACTTAAGGCATTACTACATCAAAACTCTTTTGCAAAGTACTTATGGCAAATACCATGAAGATTGGTTGTATAGCTTAAGGACCTAGGGATTTGGGATGATTTCTGATCAAGACAGCTAAGGGGTCAACAGGCTATAAAACATATGTGACATCTTCCCTAAGGGTGGGTTATATTGACTACGAAATGAAGTTAAAGATAAAAGTCTAAGGAGGAAGAGTCTGAAATAAACATTCTGCAAGATTTGGGTAACACGTGGCCCTACAGATGGGAAAGGTCATCAGGTCACTAATGGCATCCACTAGTAGCCTTCTGGGTGGAAGATATGTATATATTCTCTCCATTGAGGAGACAACTCTGTGTGATAAACATTCCTGGTTTCCCCAGTGCTTATCTGTGAGCACTTGTGTCTTCTTCAATTTACTTTATGCTTTCTTGCTTTCTTGTTATTTTCATGCTAACCCTAGAACAAAATGTTACTAGGTATTCAGTTATCTAGTAAAATGCAAAAGGAGATAGATAATATATCATGTTTATATTGACTCTCACACTTACCCATGTCCATCATCTTTGCATCCCGTTGTGGTTCCTTCTTTTTTTTTTAAATGGGAAATCATTTTCAGTCTGCCTGAAAAATTTCCTTTATTGTTTTTTGTTAAGAATCATCTTAGGTTTTATTGCATGAAAGCATCTTGGATTCATCCACATCTTTGACAAAATTTAGTTGTGTATAGAATTTACTTGTGTCGCCTTCTGGGATACCAGCACTGGTAGGTTGCCCATGCCCCAGTGAATGGCCTGACACTCATGTGCAGGAGGGCAGCAGTAATTGGATTCAAAGAATTACTCTTAACATTAAAAAAGAGAATATGAATTTGGGAGGGAAATGGATGGGGACACTAGAGAAATTTGGAGGGAGGTAATGGAGATGTGTATGATCAAAATACATTGAATAAGTAACATGAACAAAAAAAACCCCAAAAAACTAAAACTTAAGGAGGCTAAAATGTAAGAGGAAAAACTAATCTCCTGTGAAAATAATCTCTACTTTCATGATAACATCTAGAATATTTTTTAGCAAATAGATGGTTAATGGAGCCCAGGAAAATCAACAAATAGATGTAAACCTCACAATGTATTTCTCAAATTTGCTACTGAAGAATGCTACCAGGGTATAGCCTGACATCCCTGGGGAAAAACATGCCCAGGCCTGCTGGCAGTCACCAGAGGCAAAGACAGAGGTGTAGGATACTTTCTCACTGATGACTTCCTGAAGGAATCAATCCTACAAGAACAGGGGCTTGAATTCTGACCCATGGATTCTGTAAGACAGCTGACTTCTGTCTGAAGCAACTCAGTTTGTGACAACTTATTTTGGCAGTTGTAGGAAACAGACAGTTTTGAAACAAGGTGGTTTCCTTCCCCTTTCAAGGCCCCCTTAAGATGTTAATTCTTTGTCTTCTGATCACTCTTGTTTCTGATGAGAAGACAGCTGTAATTTCGGTAATACTTTCTCTGATGCTTTTTGTCCTTTCTGGGCTTCTAAGGTTTTCCATCCTACCGTGTTCTTCATATTAGTGCTCCTAAGCATTTTCTGAGCTTATTGGATCAGTGGGTTTGTGTTTTACTAGGTTGCTGCTACTCCCAGTAGAATATAGCACAATGCTTTGTTTGACTCGGAGGCCTTTTGCTTTTCATTTAAAAAAATACATTTTTATTCTTAAGTTTGAATAATTTCTATCTGTATATCTCTTTCTGACCCTTCATTTTCCAGTATCTAATGCATTTTAAAGCCAAATCTCCGAATTCTTTCTTTTAAAGTCATGGCTTTCATTTATAAAGTTTCGATTTTGATTTTTTAAAACACATTCCTATTTTTTTCATCACAATTCTCCTTTTGTTCTCTCCTTATAGCTTCTTAATGTCTTCAAGTATATTTACAAAAGCGTGTTTTAAATTAGTTTTTGCTAATTCTAATAACAAAACCTATATCCTGAATATAATACACTTTCCCACACAATTCACCTGGGTAAACCCGATTGCCATGAACATTGTTTACTTTCCTGGGAGGAATGCTTCCACCTGCCCAAGCTATGCTGTGGGCAAGATGCTTCCTTTCCCTAGCTTTGTTCATTCAATGATATTGCACCAGCAGCCCCCATTTGGACTTGAGACTGCTCCCTGAGCACATCTGGTGATAGTAACAAGAACTGTTCTATATATTTTTTACTGTTTCTCTGTCCTACTTTGAATCCCAAGCTGTTCTTCAAATAAAAATTTCAGAGTGGTACAGTAAAGAGCTCTTGAGCACTACCGCCTTACAGTACCATGGTTCTGTTGAATCTTGAATTGTCTTCAGTTCCTCTGCACAAGTCACTGGCGGGTCTTTGCATGTTTTTTATTATTATGCATTTCAGTTGCCTGATTCCATGACTAACTATCATATTTAATATTTTATTTTAAGCATTGTTGATGAATTTCAGGAACATTGAATTACATTGTTTGCAAAACTCTTTTGGAGCACAGTTAAATAATTGTGGATTTTATTGATGAGTTCATGCACTGGTTTGTTTTGTTTGGGAGGGTGTGTCTTACATTTTAGTACCACAGAATATTTGATAAATTAGGATGTTGTTCTCAGTTTTATTTTATTAATTAATTGATTAATTAATTAACTAATTAATTTATTTTGGGAGGGTGTTTCGAGACAGGGTTTCTCTGTTGTAACTCTGGCTGTCCTAGAACTCACTCTGTAGACCAGGCCAGCCTCAAACTCAGAGATCCACTTGCCTCTGCCTCCTGGATTAAAGGTATGCACTACCACCAGCCAGCTTGGTTCTCACTTTTAATATAGAAGGTTTTTGAGTTCTCCAATGAAGGATCAAGGTGCTCACCTACTTCACTTTGGCCTGGATTTGTACTCTTATATACCCCATCATTGACTGACTCATGACGTCTGTTGAGTTATTATTCAGTACCCATTCCTCTCTTCTGGACCTCAGAGATTCTCACTCAATATGGGCAATATGTATTGACCACCTTTTGTTCTTACTCATCACAAGAGTCTCCCATCTTTGATAAGATCTTAGAAAAATTCATAGACTTCTGGATCCCCTCCATCCTATTGGTACCTTGTCTCTCATGGTCGTCCCCAAATCCTGGCAATTTCATAGCTTTGCTTCTGATATTGCTCCTCATAAGTCTGCTATACTCTTCTTCATTTCCACGTTCAGCATCATGTACAGATTGTGATTCTTGACCCAAGGCATTGAAAATAAGAGGATCTCACACATTTCTCTCATTTCAAAGAATGTATGACTGGATTGTCTATGATCTGTAAAACAATTATTTTGTGAATTTTGTCCACATTCATAGTTGTTAACAACATATAGGCAAGTCCACAGAAAAAAGATAGAAAATACCATTTATTTTTTCTCTGGTAATAATTTTAATTTTTGGTTTGTTAGTGGCTGATACATATTTTCTTATTTGTCTAACGTTGTGAATTATTAGTATTTTTCTTTCTCTTTGTTATTTCTTTCCTTGGTTTTTCTATTTTTATGATTTATTTTTGCCCATGACTCATGTTAAGGGGCCACCTTAACTATATTGCTAAGAATCACACAACAAATTTCTTTACAAAAGTACAAGTCGTTCACACATATAACTCACCAGAAAGTTACTGACTGTGAGAACAGGCTGCTTATTTGGGACTATCCAGATATCAGCAGGTTCAAGTATGGTTTGTACACTGCATAGTTATCTGAGAGAGGATCTCCTAAAATATGCAAGTGTAAAAAGAAACATGTTTGTATCCTACCAAAACCACTTTACCTTGGGTCTCTGTTTCTTAGAGTAACCTTTACCATACCTGACCTGCTTGACTGTACCTTACATAGCTACTATTGTGCTTCATATTGTGACAGTCAGATCTGGTTAAAACCCACCTGAGAACAAATTATTTTTGACAAATATAGAGAAGGTATACTCACTTACTATGTGGACAAGGGGAGAAAGCTTGGGGTGAAGAATTGTTATAAATATTTTTGGCTGACACCTATATGTTTAGCTGAGAAATTATGAGCAGGTGTGACAAGAATGGAGATTACTTTCCCTATAGAGTCAGAATTTCACATCAGTCGAGGATCTCTTCCATATACAGCCATATTTGTGATTCCTCTGCCATTGCCCATCAGGAAAACAGAATTTGCAGGGCTTTCCTGTTTTTCCTGACTTAATTTCAACAAAATAAACCCATCTGGAGACACCCTAGATGCAATGTTCTTCCTGCTTCATTACAGCTGTATCAGCACATCAGCATTCTGGGACTGCCTTGCCTGCCTTTCTCTTCTCTGCCAGGGCATCTTATAGCCAATTAAATCCAATGTATCTCAGTTCTGAGGCCAGTCATTGCTCCCTCATTGCTTTTCAATAGCTTGAGATCTAGTCAGCTGCAAAACCAAACTGATAACCAGGCTGGAGTCATCACTGGAGTGAGAAATTACTGAAGAAGTGCACACAACAGTACGGGCAACCTCACTGGAATTTGGCTTTAGACTTACAGTGAGCTTTTGTAGAACCCAAAAGAGAGCAATCAGGGCTTTCTATGTGAGGGTAATCTGTTTGTGACTCAAGAGTGACATTAAACTGCTGCTCAGCAACGCATTCTGTCCCTCACTATCTCATGCCATCATTTTTTACATGTCTGTAAACTAAAAGGAGAAAAGAACAATCTGGGTCCAAATACAGGAAATCCCATTGCAATATCAGAACTTAGCCATCAGATTTGGGCTCCTTAACGTTTCATCCTTCACTATGCAGTCTCTAACAAATACTCAGTATTTATGCACACATTCCCATATAACGAACTGGTTATCTAAGGCTCTTTTAAATCAATGTCCTACATTCACCACTTGAAGAATGCCAGAGGTAGGAAAAATATCGGGGATCATCAAGTCTAAGCCTTCCATTTTATAGACTTTTATAATTAATCATCACAATTCTCTAAAAGACCACTAATGTAGAAAGCCTATTTTGTAGCTAATGTAGAAATTTAGCCCTATACTATGATTTGGGTGAGATTGTATGAAGCACTCACAAAAAATCTAAGACATCAGCAATAAATCCTAATCAAGATTGCCAGACCATGCCTGAATGTCAGCCATTCAGAGGGCTACATCAGAAAGATCATAAATTTGAGGCCAGCCTGGACAACTAAGTGAAACCCAGTCTCAAAAAAATATTTAATGGTGCTATTTAAGTATTATTTTTTTAAATAATGAAGTCAATACAAAACATTCTATAATGAATAAAATACTAATATTTTCAATAAAGACAAGATCCATTAAGACCAGGATAGAGTGAGGCAGCTTTGGTAGGAATGGTCTTGTCTGCATTGTATCTTGGATCCTTGTTTGGTTAAATGTTGGCATTTTATACATAATGAATTTACACATGTCTTGATTTATGAATATTTTCCATATATGTTATTGACCTTTCTATATCCCTTTTAATTTTTCTTCTGAGTTGAACATCTTGCTTACTCTCTCTTAGTTACAGCTCTGCTCCCGATTCTCAGCTTCTCTGAATAGCAATCTACCTTGCCTTTCACTTCTTCCATGAATCTTTTCATTTTAAATTTCTTGATTTTACAGGTCCTCCATATGGGTTGTAACTTGCTTATTGAGCCCTATCTCTCTACAGTTTCTGACTGTCCCTTCTTCTCTGGCCATGGCTACATGGGAGCCCAAAATCTTCTGCTCTCAGGTAGTGTCACCACAGAAAGAAAGCTCAATTGCCCTTCCAGAAGGAGCACTTTCTCACAGGATGATACTAAACAGTGAGATGGATTAAAAACACAGAAAACAGAACAGAAATCATTCTTCCCAAACCAAAATTATATTCTATTGTAATTACTAGAATTTCCTAGCACAGGTCTGAGTAATAGTAGTTTAAGTCTATCCCCAGACCCCAGGATCTACAGATCTTTTATGCTTTTTGATTATTAATTATTGATAGTATTTACTAATTATTGAAATATAACAGTTTCCTTATAAATTTGAGGACTTAGCAAATAATTTCTGCTCAGTATCCTGTACTTCATACTTCATTTCTGGCACTATTTCAAGTAATATGATTACTTTTCAAATAATTATTGGCCAACTTTGTAGTTCCTTGTGATTAATTCTATTTAATATTTTCCTTAGGAATTAAAGGCTCCTTGGCATATGACAGTTTCTCTCTAAGTTGTGTATGTGTGGGTGTGTGGGAGGTGTGTGTGTGTGGGTATGTGGGTGTGTGATCCTGTGCTAAAGAATAATGAAGATCAGGTAAAATGAGAAATTTCTGTGTAATTGCTACTGACAATAATTAGACCATGGCCTTTTCATTGCAATGTTTTAATTGCTACTATCAATATGATTTGAATTAGCTTTGTGTCTACTCCATTATCTCCCCAAGGATTCATGTCAAAACGTACTGCAAAAGATCAAAAAAAATCAAGAAATATGCTCAAGGCATTTTCTCAGATATTGATGAAATAAGACCAAATTTGCAGTATGACAGAACAAAGTACAAAGTGTAAGATTAATAGAAGAAAAAGTAAGTGCTTCCCTGCCAATCATTGAGTTGTAGTATTAGTTGCTTTAATGGAGACTAAATAATAGAGAATCTAACAAAAGGCAATGTATCCCAGATACCTGTATTCTCTGGTACAGGATGGCTCTTCTCCATCAATTGTTCAAGTGGCCCAGATATCCTTGAAGCTATTTTTTAAGAAAATTCTGCTCCATCACTATTCTTCAGGGAATTACATTGCAATGTAAAACAACTACATACTCATCCATACTGCTTTTTTCAGTTGATTATTTTTCTTTTAGCCAGATTCTCTTAGTTTAAAATATGATATATTGAATGAGACTATGGAACAAGCTGATAACCTCCTCAAATACTGTAATATGGATTAATACTGCTAGAGGCATCTCTATTCTTATGCCTGAAGTTAGATTACCACATTGATTTCTACATTCTAGTCTATGGAGAGTAGGGACGTAAATGTTCACAGAAAACAGCTTTATTTCAAAGACTCACACCATGAAGCATTTTCATTATCCCCATTCATGTTTCCTTGGTTCCCAGTTCATCCCTACCCCCTAGAATCAAAGAAAACTGGAATTGTTAGTTAACTTAGGGTTTCTATTGCTGTTATGAAATGACATGACCAAAAACAAGTTAGGGAGCAAAGTGTTTATCATAGTCCACTGCTGATAGAAGCCAGAAGAGGAATTCAAACAGAGCAGGAACCTGGAGCCAGGAGCTGAAACAATGGTCATGGAAGAGTGCCACTTACTATGTTGGTTTCCATGGTTTGCTCAGCTTGCTTTCTTATAGAATCCAAGACCAACAGCCCAGGGATGTACCATCCATAATGGTCAGGACCCTCCCCTATAAATAACTAATTAAGAATATGCCCTACAAGCTTGCTCACATCCAGATCTTATGGAGGTATTTTCTCCATTGAGGTTCCTTCCTCTTTGATGACTCTAGCTTGTGTCAGGTTGACATAAAACTAGCCAGTACACTAGGTAACTAGAAAAACTTTCAGAGTTCTAGCTCTGCATTCCTTTTCTTTTTGCTGTGGCAAAATTTCTGACAGCAAGCAACTTGGGAGAGGAAAGAGATATTTTTGCTTATTGCTTTGAACAAGAACATTATGGTGGACAAGAATTTCAGTAGAAACATGAGCCTGTTTCCTCATATTCAGGTAGATATTGACTGTTGCGTTCAGCTTATTTTCTCCTTTCCTCCATTTTATTGTTCAGCCCCAGACTTCAACACATTGCCTGGTCACATCTTGCTAATATTCTAAAGTATTTCTTGATCCATGCTAAAAGGAAGAGTGGTGGACACAAGCATCAGTTGGCAGTCACCAGCAGTGTATTTTACACTCTTACTTTGTAACATGGAATGGGTAAAACCAATGCAGATTTACAAACCATACTCATAAGATGAAAGGAGAACTTGCAAGATTAAAAAAGAAAAAAAAAATTCAACCAATGTCAACTTTTGGGGACTATAGATATATAGCAATTACCATACTTCTTTACTATTATTTGTAACTTCTAAGCCATTGAAAGAATATGCTGAATTAAAGCTGATAATATACAATATTTAACTTCATTATAGGAAAACTGTCCCAGAGTTTAGCTTTATTTGTAGGCATTAAGAAACCTCAGGGCAAGAAGAGTTATCCATTTAGTAAGAGGGGTGCCTGAACTGCTAACACCTATTCCTGAGGGCTTTGTCTCTTACGTGAACAAAAACTGGGCAGTTAACATCACACGTTCAGTAAAATCATGATAATTTCTAAAGGTAAAAGGAAGAAACTCTAAGGAGCTCATTTTATGGTTTCTTAGGTTTCCAATAAGATGTATCATTTCTTTGTGGAAAGTCTCTGTGAGACAATGAGGGAATCAGTAATGAAATATCAATAACTCTCTTACTATCTGAAACAAAAAAATCATGAGGAAAGAAAAAATGCATTTCTAGACCCACACTTTTCCACAGCATTTTGTTCCTGTAGTGCACTGAGTAAAAACACTTTGTTAATAAACACCACATGGAATCATCAGCTCTTTTGTACGTGTAGATTGTCTGGAGCCTTTAAAGATAGCTTTTTTTTCATTATCATAAAGACATTGTCAAACTCTATTACCAATTATTTGGATAGCATTCTGGTAATACTCATGAATACTGTAGATTTTGGCCAACAGGGTTTAGAAATTAGTCCTATATGTCCCCACATTACCCTTCCCCCCACCCCCAGAAAAGGCAAAACAAAAGCCCATCACATTATTCAGTTAGTTTTAAGACAACTGTTGCCAATTATAATCCAAAAAGTAATTTTATTCTGTAATGTCAATCATATGTTTTTCAGATATTATAGTAATATAAAGATAAGATTAAATTGCCTCTAATTTAGTTTCAAATGTTTCTGAAAATAGGCTGGAAAATAAATTTCAAGACATAAATCTATTTATAGATGAAAGTCTAGTAACTTGAAAGGTCAAGCGAATTGAATTTAAAATTAAGTTCTCTGGCCTTTGCCATTTTCTCTACAAGTTCATATCCAGGTTAATCTCAGCTAGAGTTATTATACATATCTGGCTAGAGTTAGGATTTTTCAGTACTTGAATCCCAGAAGTCTCTCACTGGAAAGGTTTGAGTCCTACAGGGCTTTAGAAGTTCAATTTTCTCAGTATAATGCTCCTATATTGCTTTTTTTTTTTTTTTTTTTACTTTTTTGTGGGGCACAGAATGTGTGTGATCTATCACACCCAGGACAATTTGAAAGTTATCTGATGTCAAGTCCCTAGAGAAGTTATTGCAGATAAAATTATGTTCTTAATATTGCCAATGGAGACTTGGGGAAATCTCTATGAAACATGCAAAAATGGAGAGAAGCTTATACTGTTTCAGTTTAAAGATAATGTCAGGATCTGGTAGGTTGGCCAATCTCCATGACCCATGTTTAGAAACTCAACAGCAGAGTACTAATATTGGCATTATTGACTTGCTATTGAAGAGAAAGTAAAGACACTGTCTTTCATAAATAAAATATAGTTGTTTTTTAAAAATTTACTAATGTGATTCTATGGCATCCCTGTCCTAAAGCAGCTGATCTTCTTTTCTCTTCTACATATTGATCCCTATGTGTTTGTTTCTCAGTGAACAAATGGCTATGAACTATATCTAGGCCACTGCAACAGCCCCTTACACAAAAAAAACAATTTCTGATAGGGTCAACAATGAACTTTGTGTATGAAATTGCTCAGGTCTAATTATATCCTCCTATGGAAGAGAAGACATCCCCCAAATATGAAAATTTCCAGTCCTACCAAAAAGATAGGTTCAAAACTCTATAGCCTCCATCATTGTTAGGTGAAGGGTTACAGCTCATGCTTTTGTAGCAGTTGGTTTTTATAAAACCTGTCTTTGCTGAATTAGAGGTCTAATGTCCTTTTGCTTATACCTCTTAGGCCTGAAATCTGTCCACATCCCAAGTTTCTGAGACCCAAAACTTATACTGATGTCGAGCCTTTAAAACTACTACTGTACTAAACAAGCATAATTTCTGACTGAATTTAAATATCTATTTTATACCCACAGATAACTGTAGCTCTCATTCCTTATCAAAGAAACTTCCCTTTGCAAAAGGAGGCCATTTCAGAAAACCACAACCAGCTAAAATACAGAGAACAATTGATTATGGGTAACCAAGCACCAATGGATAAATCTACAGCACAACTCCTTCATGTAAGGCTCAGGGAACATCACAAAAGAGGTACACAAAGACTGTAAGATTCAGAAGAATAAGAAATCTACTGTAAGGTCATGTCTCCTAGATATAACAGGGAAGCTCTACACATGACACTTCAACAACGTGGCTGCCTAAACCAGACCTGAAGAAGTACAACACAATAGACAAACTAACAGTGAAGTGTGAAATCTCATGGGGTCCCACCCATAGACAAAGAATTACAGGCAACTAGCGGATATTGAGAATGGGAGAAATAGTTTTTCCTATGGAAAAGCCCCATAATTGGGTTATCCAATACTATGTGGTCAGCCTTGAAATAATATACATAAAGTTAACACTAAACAGATTGTGCAGATTGTACTTATACAGGTAACAATAACAACTAAAGAATAAGAGGCCATGATTTACAGAGGAATCAAGGAAAGTACAAAGGATGAGTTGGGAAGAAGAAAGGGAAAGGGGAAATTATGTAATTATATTTTAATTAAAAATATAAATTAAGTAAAAAACAATCTGATCATGAATTTTTTTTGTAAATCATAGCACATCTAGTTTCTCATATAAAACAATTACTCTATACTAATGTTGCTTAATTTACAACATTCTATAATGGGCATAATTTCCTTCCTTATTGCCTTAGGTCTAACTCCAAATGTCAAGCTTAAAAGAGTTCATTCGACATTATTCAAGCAAATATAAAAATATCATAGTTTCCAAATGGCTACTCAATCATATACCTTAGGAAAAGTGCTCAGGTATTTGCATCTATCTTTCTCTTCCAAATTTGACTTCAATATTTGTTTACCACCTCTCTTGACCATGCACTAGGTTATAGTAATATTCCCTTGTGTTAACTTCTGTTCCCTCAACGCTCTTCACAGTGGAACAGAACATGTGACTAGTGAGACAGGGACTAGGAACTCATGATCAATTCCTTTCAGTTTAGAAGTCATTTAAATGTGATAAGCCAGGAGATTCAGGGTGTAGATGGTATTCTTACATTATGGAAGGCCATGTTCAGATGGGGAATTGTCACTCTTCTCTAAAAATAGTCAGCCTTCTTCAGCAAAGTGATATTCAATCTTTCTCTATTGTGGCACCTTAAGAGATGGCATTTTCCTGAAATATTGAAATTGATGAATAGTGCATCATTGTTAGACCAGGCTGTGGGCTACACTTACTTCCTACAAACAGTGGTGTGCTCTTCCGGGGAAATATTTGTATGTGTACTGAGACATTTTTTATTGTCACAGTTCAAAAAAGAGGATGCTGTCAGGTAGAGGCCAGGGAAGCCACTGAACATCCTCCAATCTACAGAATTAAATCATACAACCCTTTCACACAAAAATATTAACATGCTGAAGCTGTAACTATGATTCCACCTGTCATCCTCAAGTCAAGCCCATATAATAAAATGTGAGTTAGTGAGACAGCTGTTAATATACGGATGATACTAAAACTTCTTGGATAATTTTTGAGTTAAAGAAATTACTCACAAATCTTGATAGTCTGTCCTGTTACAACATATGTCTTTGAAATCGGAATTATTCCATGTGTGATTATACACAGAGGGATGATGCCAGGGAAATCCAGTAATAACATATTTTCTTTTGTGATCTTTCCCTTTTCTAGATCATTAGTGTTTTATGCCATCAAGTGGCCAAAGCAGAACCCAAAGAGTATAGTTTTACTTTGTGATTATCTACCTCAAGCTATGATGGTCACACTACGATTGGTGCCAGGTCTTGTTCCATAGTTTCATTTTTATCCAGGCCATATAAAAGTCAGATTTTACATAAAATGGGAATCAGCTAAGGAGAAAATCTATACATTTGGAGGTGTCTTCTGCTTCAGATTTCAGCCTCGGATAATTCCAGTAAGATTCTGATGTTGGAGATGATAGCTGTTGACATGTACAGTTGTTTCCAAAATGCAAAATTATATAGATGACCACTGGGCAGTTGTGAAATTTTTCAAGGAAATATTTTCATGCATCCTAAAGTTTTCCAGCCATCTTAAAAACCCTGTTTTAATCATTTCATGTTAATATTTTGTAGCCCATACAGTATCTTCTTAAAGTCATTGTTTTTAGGCATTTTTTTTAGGGCTACAAGCCTTTAAATATTAGTTTTCAGGGAAATTCAAATGACCAGAGGAAATGCATCACCATGAAGCTTCAGCTCTGCCCTGGGCCGGCATCAAATCATTCTCCACATAACTGCTTTGTCACGGATTAAAGAAAATAAAGACAATATATAATATTGTTAGGGTAGACACAATTAAAAGGGCATAGTGTTTGGAAATGTTATGTATTCTGCCTAGTACTAAATTGGAAAACACAGCAAGATTGAAGAATTAAGTAGACTAGACTCAAAGCTACCCTTTCTCTCTTTTTTCCAGTGAAGTAATTTCTAACATTGTTTAAGAATGGTTGTACCTTGATCCTTTTTTTGACCTGTTTTCTTACCATCAGCAATTTTTCCTTTATACTGATTTTCTTCTGTTCTAATACACATATGCAAGTCTTTACTATCCCATACATGAGAAAAATTTCAACATGGATAAGTCTAGTCCTATTTGAGTTTATCTGGCCTAATGAAGGTTAAGATTTTTGCCTACAGAGACATAAGAATTAGTGAAGATCTTTCAGGTCCCCTGTCACAAACAGGGTTTATTTTTATAAATAAAGAGTACCAAAGTACTTTTAAGTACTAAAAACCTATTGATTTGAAATTAGATACCAAATAAACACAGGATTAAAAAAAAGAAGAAGCAAAAAAGAAACAAGGATTGATTAATTGAAAACTGAGTTTGGGAATCAGACAAGAGTAAGGTTATGTCTCTGGTCCCAAGACAGTACAACTATTACCATGGGAACTAATCTCTTTGAGACATGCTTTCCTCATATATGAGAGACATTACCTCCAAACATTTGGGAGCATGGCATCTAATGATACTGGTAGTACTTATTATAATGCCTGGCAAATAGCTAGCTTTTGTCATTACTGTAATAATCACAATCCTTATTCATTTTTTTCTTTTTAGTCATCTCCTGTCTTCTCTCTTGAACTTAATTATCTTTCTATATTAAAGGTATTATTATAGTCATATAACAGTAATATAGTCATATATTAAATATGACTAAAGTCATATTTTTGTGCACTATTTCTGTTCAAGGAGTGGTATGTCAGGGTGCTTTAAACGTGACCCCTAGAGTTGGCATATTAGCAGCATGTCAGCCTCTGAAATTCCAAATTTTATGCTTAGCCCACCCAAGATACTTGGGATGAACTGGGTATCAGAAGCTAAACAAATATTCAGCAGCTGCTGATCTGGTGACCCTAACAAAGTAGATATTCAAGAGATCATACAGTGGCATGTTCAGCACCTAACAATAAGTTTGCCCAGACAGTGCAGCAGAATAGGCTTATGTGATAGATTATATAAAGGGATCAATTCCAAGGGTCTATATGATGGGATCACATTTCGAGGCTTGTGTGGTCTGGATGGAATGTAGAAAGAATGTTAAGAATGTTGGCACACACCTTTAGTCCCAGTATTCTGTTGTAGAAGGATTATTTTAGTTATGTATAAAATAATTGTTTTGTGCACATTTGGTTTAGGGGCTGCCCAGGTCTCAGCATTTTGTATTTTCTGCAGGTGTTGGATTTATTTGGCTGATGTTGATTGCTAATGATCTGCATGTGCTATCAGTAGAACACTTAGGGAGTTCTGGATCAATGAAAACACCTTGAGCTCAGGCACTCAGAGTTCCACTGTCCAGTATGGTGCCAGCCAGGATGGTGGTTCCCTCTGCTGAGGTCTGGCAGGGCTTCCACTTATGAAAATGCTGCCTTGTCCACCATGCTGAGCCACCCAGCAGTGTGCTACTACAGTATTCAGAAGGCAGTAGTGGTGCACATCTTTAATCTCAGCATTTGGGAGACAGGAAAAAGAACTCAGAAGGAGTCAGTGTCAGAAAGGAAGTGATGTCTGAGTGAAGTCAGAGTGGAGTGCAGGATGCATCAGAAAAAGAGTTAGCAGAATGAGTCAGAGCGAGGACACACCCAACTCTCAGGATAGAAAAGTACGCTCTCAGCTCAAAGACAGAGGATAAGGCAGAGAAGAAGAGATGCTGACTGAGTCAGTATGGAGCAATCAATCACAGAAGCAGTCTGAAGCAGTGAGTTACAGAAGCATGTGGGCTGGGGGTGAGACAAAGAGGCACAGAGTCAGGATGAAGCAAGCAGAAGCAAGCTGAAGCACTCAGTTACAGAAGTAGTTTGGGGAGTCTGAGGCAGAGACACAGAGGCAACTCAGCAGAAGAAGTCAGTATTAGACAGAAAGAGTGAGTCAATTTGAAGTTGAACAGAGTCAATTTGAAGAGGAAGTCAGAGAATCAGAGTCTGTCAGAGTCAGAAGAGTTCAGTCAGAAACAGTAAGCCAGCCCAGAAGATCAGTTTGAACCAATCAGCTTACAGAAGGTTTAGTTGAGTTCAGTACAGCTCTGAGTTCAGAAGGACCTAGTTGGAGTGCCTTAATCAGCAGTAAGTTGATTAGAGTGTACAGAGGCTTAAATATTCTATAATGTATACAGAACAGCCTTCCAGTTCTAGGCTTAAGATTATATTGTATGGAGGCCAAAAAGCTCCAGGTCTCCAGGACTAAGGACTGGTGATTGAATAAGGCAAAGAATAATTGTGGTACATTTATACAATGGAGTACTACTTAGCAATAAAAAAAAAAAATGACTACATGAATTTTTCATGCAAATGGATAGAATTAAAAAAAGTCATTCTGAGTGAGGTAACCCACTACCAGAAATACAAACTCAGCATGTACTGACTTATAAGTGGTTATTAATTGTTAAGCAAATGACAAATTCATAGACACAGAAAGACTGAACAACAAGAAGGGCATTATCTGTGACATCTCCATGGTGAGGGTAGTAATATGGAACAGACAGTGTGGTGGGCTGGGGGAGAATGGGAATGGGAGTAGGGGAGGCCAGGTATAGACAGAGGAATTAAGAAAGGGAGTGTATGGAGGCACAGACAGAACTGGGGGATGTCGAGGGGGGATTTGGAGACCAAGAACAGTGGAAACTCACTGAAGCCCACGATGGAGATCTTCAGGAGGATTTCTAGCAATGGGGCATGGGGAACCCAAACAGGCCATCTAGTGTAGCTAGTAAGGCCCCCAGTGGAGGGACTGGAACACCACCCCAGCCACAAAACCTTGGACCTATACCCCATCCTCCCTACAGGATCCACTGGGACAATGGAAGGGCAGAACCTCATGCCAAAGGAGAGAACCCATGTTTTATTCTTCAGGTCAGGAACTAGAGACTGGATAGCTAGAAGTGATTTCTAATGATACTCTCCGTTCTACTCCTGGATTGGTATTTAGTCCAGTCTCCATCAGAGAGGCTTCTGACAGCAACTGATGGGAACAGATGCAGAGGCCCAGAACAGATGCAGAGGCTCAGAGCTAAACATCATGAAGCGATCTAGAAAACTCCCAGAAAAGGGGGAGGAGGCATTTTGGTGACAAGAAGCATCGGGACATCAGGAGAGCAGGCCCCATGGAGTCAACTGATCAGTGTTCTTGGGGTCCTCAGATCCTAAAGCAGAAGACAGGAAACCTGAAGGATCTCCGCTAGATATGTTATGTGGTTGTCCGACTTGGAGTTCCTGCAGAGACCCTGCAGGCTGGAGTGTATGTGGAAACTCTCTGATGCTTTTGCTTGCCTGCTGGACCTATTTCCACCAGCTGGGTTGCCTGGCCTACCCTCAGTGTGGGGACTGGTGCCTGGCCTTGTCCCATTTGTTGTGCCCTGTTTGAATGGTAACCCTGGGAGGACTGCTCTCTTCTATGGAGAGAAGCATGCTGGGGTAGTGAGTGGGTAGTGACAGGGAGGATATATCATAAGAGGAGAGGATGATGGGGGGAAGCTGGAGAGAGTGCAGGGAGGTTAGAAGGGCTGTTGATATGTATTATAGGAGAGAAAAAAAAGAATAAAAAGCCTTTTTCCCTATAGCTACAGACAGGATGGAAAAACACTATATTAGAGTTGACAGTGTAAGAATGAACACAGTTCTGGGTCTTAGGTGGTATGTCAACACTGGGAATGGTATTTGTTTTCTGAGATTCAGTTTTCCTGTTTTCAAACATAGACATTTTGCCACCTTTCCTCACTGTGTTGTTTTTACAGTGATAGTGCTTGGATTCGTTTGATAATCTCTAATTCAGGGCATGTATATTGGTTCTTCTCATCCTAAGAAGACAGAGAATAGAGAAAGTTAGTTAGGACTTTCAATCGTTAACTCTCCCCTAAACATAATTCCTTCATCACACTGCAGTTACTGTATGGAATTTGGCCTTCAGCCTGAAGTAGGAATATTAATCCTAAAGCCTATTTGATGACGGATAGAGTGTGCATAGTAGACATTTTGCCAACAGCCTAAAACACAACTCTCTGTTCCAAGGAAGGAGGAAGAAGCATTGCCAGCATTTAATTATATTCTCTAGGGAAGAAATTGTGGGCCTGCAGTGAAATATAATCACACTTTTCTGTTATCTATTTGGAAAAAAAACAAGTCCATCTCTAATCAATTTATAGATAGTAATATAAAAAACAAATAAGCAGGCTTACTAAGAAGGGGAGTGAAACAGGATTTGTACATACAACTTGCTTTGGCTGAGCAGGCATACAGACCCAACTTTTTGAACAAAGCAAATGCAATCCCTGCTGAAGAATAATTCCTTTTCTCTGAGAAAGCCTAAATCAAACAATACCAATCAACAATGTTTTCTGAATCTCCTAGTTAATAAGTTCAAAGGTATCTCTGCTTTCTTTGTTCTTAGTGTCCCTCCTTCACAAAATACACTCAAGGTTGTAAATAAGAGTCAACATTGTTCAAGGTGTATCACAACATTACTGGAAGCCTGGTTTCCTGGCTTCCTCAGGTTCATTTTCTAAGCAACAACTTATTTCTCAGGAACAAGTAAAAATAAAATATCTGAAAGATCTGAGGTTGTCTGAGCTTCGATCTTCCCCAAAGCAAAGTCCTAGTCAGATTGTGCATAGGCATTTAATACAGGAAGTTATTTCAAGGAAGGGTTAGGAAGATGTTGGGTGCTAGAATGTAAACTACAAGTATGGCACTCTGATGTGCTGACAGCTTTAAACCAAAGCATCCTAAAAGGGTTTCAGATGCAAGGTCTCTGACAATTTCAGTTCTCCTTTGTCTTCCAAGGCTTGTTTAGAATTCCTTCCAAGGTGGATCATGAAACAAATTGACTCCTTCAAAGAAAGTCATAAAACTTTGAGAGAGGTCTCCTCTGTCCCTAGGAATAGATGTCAGACTATGTCTCAAGATGAAAATAGCATATCATTCAAATGAAAACTGTATTACAGTGATTTTTTTTTTAGGAAACCAAACAGGACCTTTCTGATTTCCTGCCATTTTCTCTGATACCCTGTTATACCTACACTCTCTCCATCTCTTTTCTCCTCACTGGTCTTCCCATTGCTGTCATCTTCATCTTCAGAGCACTGTATTCTGTCTTTTCTGAATAAGAAATAAATGATATGGATGAGCTATGCCTGCAAACCAAAAAGGCATTCAATGTGCACTGAGGACTAAAGAGACAAAGGTCACCCATGACTGGAAAGTTCAGAAAAATGTTTCATGGAAGATGTTGACTTGGAGCTGCATCTCCAGGGTTTTTTTTTTTGTTTTTGTTTTTGTTTTTTATGCCTTTCATATTTGTTTCACAAGTAGCACAAGCCTGTGGTTAAGTTTTTAGGAAATTCAGATGAATATTTAGAAAAAAAGAAATGAAAGTTTTAGAAAAAAAGAAATGAAAGTTATAAACTTATTGTCTTCAGGTAAGTTTTCTTATTTATTATATATAAGCATTATATATATATATTTCTTTTAAATGTGATTTTTATGTCTAACAAATTATCATAATGTAGCTTTATCATTGTTAACTTAAACAGATTCTTGATTACTAAATCGTTTATCAATCCAACAAGTACTAACTATATGAATACTACATGCCATTTGCTATTCTTCTTATGATTTACAGTCTCTAGGGACAACAGTAATAAACTAAGAAATGAGTGTGTACCTGCATACCAGGTACTGTGAGAGTATATAAAATTGACACAGATGAGCATTAGACAACTGCTCTAACGACTGAGCCATAGCTATAGGACGCCACTGACATTTTCTGCTGACTGAATTAGAACTCACTGAAGCCCTTTGATCAGCAAGTCACATTAAAACCAAAAAGCATGGCTCAAGACTGAAAGACTCTAAAGTAGCATCGTTAAAGAAGTATGACACATAAATATTTTGGAACAGGGAAGGGAACTTCAGTTCTCTTGGGCCAGTTATGTTCTCTCCCTGTTTTACCTATCTGTATAAATGTCTCCTGGCGTTTTCAAGACATGTGCCTAAATAAGTTACTCAGGTGGAAATTAACATTCAATATAGACCTTGAGGTCCAAACTTTGAACATAGTATTATTTCTCTGTGCAATTTTGGAAGGATTCTTTGAAAAATGTCTTCTTGCCTACAGAATAGTATTTTCTACTGTGCATATAGTTAGTATTTTAGGAAAGATTTTAAAAGCCACTCAAAACATCTGGTGAATCCAATGAAACATTATTTGGCCATTAAAAGGAACTGATGAGTGAAGAATATTTTGCTAAGTGTTTAAAGAGGAAAGAGAGCTAACATGTTCTTTCTGAGATACTGGATGTATTACAGAACTGCTTTCAGTTAATCCCCAAAGAACCTTAGGTAGAAGGTATCAGATTTTGTATTTTGTAGAATAAAAAATTCGGTTTAGGAGGCAGAAAATCAGAAAGTCTTATACATAATCAGAAGAACTAGAATCCAGCGAGTGCAATATTTTCATTGCCCTTCAACACCTGCAGGTCAATCCTAAAGAAAGAGCACTGTGTAATAGTTCTAATTAAAGAAAAAAGTGATCTTGCCAAAAGGGAAGTGTCCACCATAACCAGTAAAAAAAGATTCACAGATTCTGAGCACATCACCCATGTATAATGGACGTAATTAACCAGTTACAGAAACATGACTAACACAAATGAGAAAATATGGTACCAATAAATCTGTGTTCTTGCTAGGCCATGTGTCCTGGAGAAATAATTATTTGTATTGCTCCTGCTAAACTGCATAATATCATGAAATCAAGACAAATGCTTTTTTTGGTTGAGTCCATATGAATAAAATTATTTTACATCCTTATATGTAACTGTCTTATTTTCAACATAAAAATAGATAAGAACTGCTCATTATAGTCCTCTATATAACAACAAATCAATGAAGAAATACGTTTTAGCCCATGTCTAGACTGCTCCCTAGACATTGCCCCATAAGGACTTTTGTCCTATCCTTACTTGCAGTTCCCACAACGTGCCACTCTCCAGTTCTTCATATTTGTTTGTTGTATTACATTTGCCATGTATGACTTTCCACATCTAAAATGACCCACTATTCTTCAGTATTCATATTAGGCATGGCCTTTCAAAAGCAAACCCCAGTGACTGTTCTCTGGCTCCAAATTTGATCTGTCATTCATTATCTGGGCTATCAAATAACATAACATCAAAGTATCTGAATGGAATTTCTCATAACTTTGCTGAAACGTACCTGAGTGAATAATTAAGTAAATATTTGTGTGTTCCTCCATTCCCCACATGAGTAGAGTTACTAGCCATTGTTTAAGAGACATTTTATGACAATAAACAAAACAAACCCCACATCGAGATACTAGAGTATTTTTTACTAAAAACAGCAATGCAGTCATTCAATTATGTTAGAAATTATCTAAGAGACACTAATGTTCCAATCTACATTTACGAATTCTAAATGTTCAGGGATCTCATCCCCAGGAGATCTCTAAAGTGATTATTAGCAATTATCATGGAATTTATTTATGGCATTTTCCACCTAGAAATAGCTCTTGTTCATATGTATTCTAATTGGTGATTTTTCTCTGAAGTATTTTCTTTAATTGGTTCTAACATGAGAAAAGACAGATGCAATTAGGGACTCATTCCTTAGAATTAAAAATAACCGATGCCGTTGTCAAAAGCAGTCCGATAAATTATGGTTGAAGGGAAAGTGAGTCTAACATGAATAAATAAAAGCATCACGGAGGAGTTATAGTACAGTGTTACTGAGACAGTGAAGATATGTGGACACTGAAGCCTTCATGTGGCCAGGCTACTGAAAATTAATTGACAATACATGAATTGGTCACAATTTTAGGGAAGGAAAGCTGACTACAGTGATAAAGCAATAAAGAAAGAACAAACACACAGACACATACACACACAGATAAGCCAAGACCAGGTGGACTGTGCTGGCTCTGATGGAGTGGTACCAACTACATAATAACTGGGAAATTGGTACTTTCCATATGTACAGCATGGAAGGAGAGGTTAGCCAGTCTCAGTGGAAGCAGTCTCAGCCTGTAATATCCAGAAGGGGGAAACTTTAGTCACCTCTTTCTGTTCATTCCATCAACATTTGTGCAAGGAAAAGAAAGGCTACATCCAATGTCCATGTATCTGAGGCACTGGGGTTCTTGGCATGTGTTCATGACAATGATACACATCTGCGCAGGACCTCATCTGTTCCTTACATATGCAGTCAGACTTTTCTCCACAATCCTGCAAAGACTACATATAACAAGCCTACAATATTTCCGCTAAGTTCAAAGCAGTTCTAGTAAAATCAGAAATAAGACAGAGTTGTCTGCTTTTTCTGCTTCTGTCGGATACAGTGTATAAAGTCCTGACTACAGCAATTAGATGAGAGAATGAAATAAAGAAGATACAAATAGGAAAGCACCCTTATCTGCAGATTACATAATCTGTAAATAAGAGATCTTAATTGTACAAGAAACTCTTTTAACTCATAAACATTTTCAGCAAAGTGGCATGATGTAAAAATTAGGAGTAATCCTGTACTCTTATAAGAAACATAGTGAGAAAAAAAACTGAAGACAACAGTGTTGAATGAGAATTCAGCATTACCTGAAAATGCATTTTGGAATAAATTTAACTAACAAATAAATGAAAGGTCTCTACAAAATTTAAAATATTGGATAAAGAAATTAGAGAAGACACTAAAAATGAAAAGGACTCTCATTCTTGCAGGCTAGCAGAATTAAAATTGTAAAAACTGGGTATCTTACCAAAAGCAATCTTCAATTTAATGAATCTCATCAAAATTCCAGTATCAACTGCATAAATAGGAAAAATCCTTCCTGAAATTCATATGGAATTACAAAAAGACTCTGGGTAGTCAAATAATTCTTAGCAAAACAAACAAACAAACAAACAAACAAACAACAAAACCACCACCACCTGTGTGACCTTAAGCAAACTCCTATATCTGTGTCTCCAGTTCCCCATCTGTGAAACAGACCACATTTAACTTTGCCCTGAAAGGTAATTATGAGGGTTAGAAATAATAAATACAAAGGTCCACCTTGGCACAGTGCCTGCCACATCAAGGATTTTCAATGAAAGTCAGCCAAGCATCTTTGTCTCTTCTTAACTTACCAGATCAGAGAATACGCCAAATGCAGCAGACCAGCTATTGACCTGTGAGCAGGAAACCTGGCCTGGATTCAGCACTGCTCAGTGTCTCAGACTTTGTTAAGTGTTAGAAGATTTCTTTTTGCTGCCTTTGCTTCATCTTAACTACAAGAAGCTTTAACTGGTCAACTGATAAGCCTTTTGGCTCCAATTTTTTTGTTACTATTTTTACTGTGATGTTAATAATATATCGGCACAGGCTTCAGGAAGAATCTTCTTCACTCCTCTTCCTTTCCTTTATCTCCAGGCTGCCTCTTGATTAATCATGTCTTCATCTTTTCTTAGTTACTTCACTGACTTCAATCACTACATACTCTCTTTTTTTAATGCTTTGATTCCACGGAACATCCTTGTCAAACCAAGAACAAAGTGATTGAATTTTCCAGTTTTAAAAATTGTAATGACCTGTTTAAAAACTCAATTAACTTTTGCCATTCATAGACTGAACTTGTTTGCTAATAGGGCATTCAAAGTCCTGCAGAGTCAGCCATTGTCTACCTCTGTAATGAATTTCATTAAAAATGATAAAGTTCACACAAGAGTGTATATTTTTCTTGGATTCCTACACATTTATAGCTAAAGGAAAAATCATCATGTGTATTATTGCTTTGTATATTTTAAAATATATTGTATTCTTCTCTGTGTGTATGTGTGTATATGTGTGTGTAAGTTAATGCCATATTAGTGCAGTACCCTTGGATGCCAGGAGAGTGTCAGAGCCCCTGTAACTGGAGCTACTGGTATTTGTAAGCTGCCAAATATGGATACTGTAAACCAAACTTGGGTCCTCTGGAAAAGCAGCAGGTTCTCTTACCTGCTGAGCTATCTCTCCAGTCACTAGTTTTCTATCTTTCTTTTTCCAATCACTGACATGTAATGAGTTCATTTTGATGCAGCATGAATATGTTAAACAACATGCTATATAGAAACAGTAATTCATAATCGGTATCATATTTTGCTGAACTCAGTCTCTTAAATCTGTAGGCAGAATAGGTTCTCAAAGATTTTCTATGTATCTTTCCTTTAAACACATCTACTGTAGTGTGTGTGTGTGTGTGTGTGTGTGTGTGTGTGTGTGTGTGTATGTTTGTGCACGTGCCTGCATGAAGGCACACATGCAGTGGCAGGGCAACTTACATGAATTGGTTCTCTCTTTCTACTCTGTCAGTCTTGGAGATCAAACCCAGCCATTTCCCTGGCCCCTGTATGTCTTTTCTAGCTTTCTTGTTTTAGAATGATAGATGCCTCTATTTTAACTAGGCAAATGATTACTGAAGTAGCATACACAAAGGAAAAAAACAAAGCTGTTCTAATAATCAAAGCAAATAAAAATTACTTAGAAGATGTGAATTGTGAAACATAAATTAATCTCCTGTTGCATTGTTGTACTTCTATTTTTCTTACCAAATTCAAACAAGACAATCCCCACAAAATCTCAAACCTCCAAGGTTCTGAGGCATAGCACACAGAAGAATTTTCAAGTAAATTTGGTCAACAATGCATGAGCTCTAAATTTCTCAATCCTCAAGCAGGAAGACTAAATACTCATCACTTTCCATTTTCTTTAAAGAGTAGCACAAAAGTAGCTGTGCAAGGTATACCAGATACAAGATGTTATAAAGACTCTCTAAGGTCCATGAATCCCAGGAGTAGCCTGGAAGTGAGCACACATTGCTGTCAGCCAGATTTTCATGGAAGTACATGCATCTGGGAACAAAGAACAGACTGGCTCTGCAGGACAAGGACAACTAATATAGCTACTAATAATGGAAGAGCAACTAAGAAGAGTATAGAACAAGGACAATGACCCAGATCATGAACTTTCTGTGACGTGTAGTGACAATGCATAAAGTTTACAATATTTACATGAAACACAAGTGTGTAAGCAGAAAACTTTCAGCTGAATGAAATTGCATTTGTAGCAAGTTGACCAATAAAATCAAAACACAATATTTATATTTGCTTCTAATTCCAAGCTTGTAGACTAAAGTTCATGGTCTGCATATAATTCCACAGAACATCTTTTCCTAACTTTAGCATCACTCAACTTTAAAACACCCATGCTTTAATGTAGGGCACATCAAGTTGCTTCTGTCAGCTAACCATCTATTACTCCTACTTAAAAATGAGTATTCACTCTTTCAGATCTAAATTAAATAACTGATCTTACCTTCCCCCGGGATTCTCTCAAAGCCAGTCGTAACAAACAAGTAAGGTATGTATCTAATTGAAACTTATGGCTTAACTCAATGTGCAATTCCATCTCTAAAATGGTGAAGTTTGCTTTAATATCATTTTCTTTTTGCATTTGCTATACATTAGAGCACATTTAGTTGGAAGTTATAGAGATTGAGGGACTTCTTATATACTATAGATAGTATACTTATATACTATAGAATATACCTAACACAAAGTAAAGACTTACAGAGCTATAAGGCAGTCCAATGGGTTAGGCTAGTAAACAAAACAGAAGTTTAACCACCTCTACAAACCAGCAAGATTATCTTTGATGAAGGAAAATCTGTCCATTGTAATTCTCAATGCTTTAGAAGGTGAAGCAGTATCACAAATTTAAGGCCAGCCTGATCTACAGAGTTGGTTCAAGGGCAACCTGGGCAATTTAGTAAGACCTTTTCCTAGAATAAAAAGTAAAAAGAGAGCTGGGAAATAGCTTGGAAGTTGAGGTCCTGACAAGTATGAACAAAGTTCTGGGTTTGAACAGTCTAACCAGAATGATGCTAGTTTTACTGTTTTAGTTCCCACCATGAGAAAATGTCTCCTTCCCACAAAAAAACCCAAGTTCAACAACAAAAACAAAACAAATAAACAAATAAAGTATACACATAAATAGAACCCAAACCAAAACATCTTAAAAGTTCAGTAATAATAATAATAATAATAATAATAATAATAATAATAAAATCAATTAATATTTTCCTCAGTTTTTTTTCTATACTTAAATTTAATATCCTGGAGAGGGGGAGTATGATTTGAACAACTTAAACCTTTGTCTCTAGGACAGGTCCACAGGTCAAGCCTGTATCCAGCCTTCTTGACTGATAGGTTAACACAGAGATGGAGCAAAGACTGTAGCTCACTTCAGAGATAAGAGTTTGAGGGCAATTTGTGTTGCCTAATGTGGCATTGTCTCAAAAATATATAAATAACTAGATAAATAAACAAGCAAACAAATAAGTAAGAAATAATTTCAAAGTGGTAATAATGCCATATTCTGTCTCCATCATCCTTGAGTTGTCTTCATTTGGTAAGCTAAATCTCTTAGGTCTCCTACTCCAAATCAACTTGCTTTTTTGATTCCTTTATTTTTCTCCTTTTTTCCCCAGGAATATCTAATATCTGAGGTGATAATTCCTCATTCCAGTATTCTATTTTTCTTCCATGATTCTTACTACTTCCAAAGTTCACTATATTTAAGGAACAGAAAGGACATAGTTGAATAAGAGTCTTACAATATTTAACTGAAGAGCTGTGACATCTGAGAGACATCCCCAACACACAGACTCACAGACATTCCTATCAATCCAGAACTTGTAGGTGGGTTCATGTACTTTGATCAGTCATTGGACAATTTTAACATTGGGGATAGATATTAAATATGTTTCAAATCTATAATTCCTGCAGATTTGTAATATTAGTTTTCATCTAATATTCTATTGTAAGTGAGAATGCAATTGGGAATCTTCTGGTGTTAGCAAGGAAGGTTATTTTGATTCAGGAGGTCCTTAATAAGCCTTTGAAGCTTAACACTTAATTCCTACGTGAGAAGGACTATTGAAGTAGAAAATGGCTGAGCTAAGGTCATCACATGGTCAGGGGAGCTAAGAGTGAACTTTACATTTCTGCAGTGAGTGTCAAAGGTTACATTTCTGTCTCAGTGTTAAATGATATTCTTCAAGACTCTTCAAAACCTTAAATACATCAGGTCAGACATTACTATCCCAGGTTTTAAAGGTTCAAAAATTGTTACATGTTTTCTGTTCAAAGTTTGGAAAGTAAGCCAGTGATGTCCAGTAGAAATCTGTACAATTTAATAAGATCACTGGATGATTCTCCTTAGCATTTGAGAAGTCCTTGTTACATAATTTCCATATTGTCCTACCTCAGGAAGTGTGGTTAGTAGAAAAATCATTATAATGAAAAAATTACTAGCAAGGTGAAGTGTCATTTTCTTCACATAACATAAAAAAGTCAGATTGGGCTTTTTTTTTTTCTGAGAAAGGAAGTTACAAGTCCCAGTCAGGGAGTCAGGGATGTCAGCAGCCTCATGATTGCCTCCCAGTCAAGGTGAAAGAAGCCCGTAAAAGCAATGAAGCATACTTCTGAGAGATAATCCTGACAGCTAGGCTTCCATCTGGTGACAGGTGAGGGAGAATATGTGTCTCACAGGGACTGACCTTGAGCTTTATGTTCACAATGAAACAAAATAAACAAAAATAAAAAAAAAACAACAAAAATCTAGGCAAAACTGAAAATGTGATATCATACAATGCATAATTCACAGTTTTCTTTAGCTGATAAGCCTTGGTAATTTCAAAGAAGAAGACACTTTAAAATTTTCCTGTTCATCTTATCTTTCCCCAAAAGCTATGATTTATCAAAAGATCTCTCCCTTCCTTTGCTTCCTCCATCACTCATAACATTTTCTGAGCATTTACTCCACCCTCATTGGGTTATAAAAATGAAGGAAATGGGTTCTGTCTTTACGGTGCAGTGGGGGAAGAGAATGAAATAGATAATTTTAATAAAACTGTCATATTTTCTTATTTTACTGAATGGAAAGATGTGTGCATTGATTTTTCAAGAACAAAATCTTATATTTTCTAGCCAGGAATAAAGGAGGAAGTTCAATTAGTTCTAGCCAGATAAAACCCTGACAAAGACATTTACAAGACTAAATCTCACAGCTGTGGCAGTGAATGAGAATGTCTGTTCCGGTGGGGGTTACTGACTTTTTAGTGTTTGAAGTAAAAAAACAAAAGCTATAACAACCTCAACACAAAGAATGTTCCTAGTAATGGAAATGGGCTCTTTTCAACAGATAATTGATCAAGTACATCTCTATATTTAAACTTTGGGTTTTTCTAATGACATGAATTTTTTACTCTAGGTTCAAAGTAACAGGTACATATGAATATAAAATCATTAAGCTAACCATCTTCTGATCAAATCAGTTGTTCTCTTTAAAGATCTTATTTATTGACTTATTGATTATACAGTCAGAAATCTCAAGAAATAAAATCTTTCTCCCTCTGTATCACAAAAGGGCAGGCACAAACTAATTTCAACATTCCTTGTTCTATGAAATTGTGTAGAAAAATTCTGTGCAAGACTTATTCTAGAGTATTCTATTAGTAATGAATATGAAGAAGAAGTTAGTTTGTGTGTTATTCAATCACCACTGAAGTACGTCCAGACAAAATGATCATAAGGATCGATCCCATCCCAGGATGGGTGAAAAAAGGCCACCTGAAAAACAAAAACTCTCATATGCAAGCAGCAGTAATGCCTACATTAAGTGTCAAAAAGATCTCACAGATAATCAGGACTCCACTTACCAGTGACAAAACAGCTCTCATTCCTATGAATGAGTGATTTCAAAGAAAGTCAGCTAAAAGAGATTTAAATAAGGTCCAGAATCTCAGAATATGATATTATGTCTCAAAAGTACCTATTAAGAAAATAATGAAGTACAGAAAGTGCATTTTCAATCTAAAAATTGACAAAAGACTTGTATCTAGATTAATCATAAAGAATTCTCAAGTTTCAGTAGCACATAAAATAAATACCAAACAATTCAATTAGAACATGAACAAAGACATGAGGGAACATTCAACAAAGAGTATTTGTTGAGGGCAATCCACAGGAGAAAGATGGCCCACATCATTTGACATCAAAAGAATTGAAAGGTAAGATCATTGAATGAAAAAAGCCAGTCACCGCAGGCTATTTATTCCATGTCTGCACTGTGCTTCAGTTGGCAAAATTATGGAGAAAATAAAGCTATTGGCTATAAAGAGTCTGAGGAAGTGGAAGTGGAGTAGAAAGAAAGTGAGTAACCAGGAAAAGCCCACATGAGGGATGTTTTAGGAAACACAAATATTCTGGAGCTTGGTTACAGTCACAGAAATATCCTGTTTCTGATCTTCTGTTACTTGTTTATTAGAGGGGATCTCTGGGGGAAGCTGAGCCACGTGCACACTGAATCTGTTTGCATTATCCCTTATACTATGCAGAAAGTTGAGTCTTCCGTATAACTTATTACACAAGTTTAGATTATTAATATATGATATTAGTAAGCATAAGACATGGGATGTGAAAAAAATTGTTAAGAAGAAAAACCTAGGGAAATTTTAGAAGTTGACAAATTGTAACTAAAAGAACCAGTTTGAGCAGGAAGAGACTTTGATCATATAGTTAATGACAAACTTTGGTATCTTCCTGAAGACAAAGTAAGCAGACAAATTAAGCAGTATAGAAGCCTAATAGTCTTTACAGGAGTGTAATAAAGATAGGAATTGCATTGAGACAAGAGATTGTGATTTAGACACAGAGAGGAGCATCTTGAGTCAGCTTGCCTTTCTGAGCAGACTTATTAGATCAGGATTTTTCTGATATTATAGAAAGACAAAATATAGACTGCCTTTCTTAAACAGAAGGCTGAACAATATTTCAAGAATCAAAGGAAAGGATGGTAGTTTTATGTTAAATATTAAAGAAGAACAATGGTCTAGGAGATTGGATCTCAGTAGAACAGTAAGTTTGGTGTAACAGATAATAGGAAATAACTTCTGATCTATTAACTCTGTGCCAAACTCAAACAGAATCAAACTTAAAAAAAGTCATCCTCTCTGGCATTTTGTAACTACAAGGTTTTATGACACCAATCTTAAAGAATTTTTAGTTCTGAGGAAATTTGCTATTTGCTTGCTTTTTCTCTTTTACCTTATATAATTAAGGAAGACTTTAGAAAAAAAATGTATTCTAATTGGTTAAGTAACCAAAGATCAAAGTTTTTGATGAAGTGATTTTGTGTATAAATAAAGCCTGTGAGCAACACAGGTTGTCACAGTAGGTAAAGCCATACCAAGATGTGCTTCCTCTCTGACTGTCTCTCGTCTCTGTGTCTTCTGTCTGATTCTTCCCTAGCCACTCCTGATCCACCTGCTTCAAGCCCTCACCTGGGGCTGGACCCTGGTACCTCTGCCTCCTGAGTACTGGGATTAAAGGCATGCTCCACCATCACCCAGCCTTTTTTCTTTTCTTTTCTTTTCACTTTTATTCTCTACTTTTTTTTTCTTTCCTTTTTGTGTAAAAAAGCCAATCTTGCTGGAACTTTCCCTTTTGCTGTTGGTGCATTAGTTTATACAATATGGGAATTTGTTGCTTCATATAAACAGAAAATTCCAGAGTTTGTTCTTTTCATAATGTAGTTTGATTCAGGGCTCAAACAATGGTACTAGGACCCATCTCTTAGCTCTGCTTCCTTGGGTCTGCATAAATTATCTGTACTTCTCAGACAGCAGAAATTCTGTCATCAGAACATCATCTAACCCTGGAAGCTATTGGAGGAGTCTTGTTTTCCTGATAACTCATTCAGATACCTTTATGTTGTGTTGACCTGCCTTGAGACATGTACCCACTCCTAAACTGTGCTGAATCAAGCAGGGTAGGACGATGGTAACATTGACTCCACGTACCTCTACTGTATCCTGTGGGGAAAAATACCATTTTTTTTTCTAAAAAAAAATTAAATGCCAATTTTAGTAAAACTTCCTCCGGTGCTATAGTTATACTAATCGTGTTGTACACTAGAAAGTGACAATGGGCAAGCTCAAAGTACAAAAAAGATGTCAGTGTCACAAAAATGAAGATTGCATCTGGGGCAATAGAAAACACCACAGCATCTTATTTTGCTACAAAATCATGTTGAAGCATTTCTACCTGAGTGCTATTTTAATTTCTGATATAGCTTCTCTGCTTTCGAGATGCTCAGCAGCTACTGGGTTAATTTGGGGTTTCAGTCAACTTCTTTCTTTCTTCTCTGAGGATCCATCTCTGGTCTAAGATGAATTTCCATACGTGATACTGTGGGTAGTGTGTAACAGACTGTACTCTGCACATTTGCACATTTAAGAACATCAATGGGGCCCCTGAGAAAACATAACTGAGCAGACTGTAGAGTCAGTGTTCCCATAATTGCAACTGAGGTACCTTGACTCCAAATGAAGAATATAAAAATTCAATAAGATGACCTATCCCTAAATCCCTTCGCAGCTGACTCTAGAATTAGGAATACCCAATTTAGAAGATCTAAGCAATGAGGTCAGTTTGAAGCTCGAGTTTGATTCGAGGCACAGTGGTACTTAAGGTGCAATGCAAGCCAAGCAGTTTCTGTCTAAATGATGTAAATTAGGTACTGCTGTAATGATGCAGATGTCCAGAGAGAAGAGGACAACCAGAAATGGCACATAAATGCTTGTTTGATATGTGGGAACACAAGCTCCAGTCAAGCTGGTCTGCTGGGGCTTTACAGTGAGTGGACACCAGGATCCAATTGGGATGCATCTTATTTTTCTGGACAAAAGCCCATTAGAGTTTTCCAAACAGAGTTCAGAAGAGGTTTGAAGAGAGAATAGAAAGCGAATTTGGTTGGCAGAGAGAAAACAAGCTGAGGTACATTATTATCAGACAAAAGAGAAACCTCCATGTAGTTGTTTTATGATGTTCTATGATGACTTTCTGGCATGTTGTAGGGTTTTTTTTTTGTTTTGTTTTGTTTTTGTTTTGTTTTTTTCCCTTTCTCCCTGTGGCACCAATTTTATCCTCAAGAGCACTAGGCTACTGTCTGCCAGCTTAAATCCATTTGGTAGTAAATCTTCCTTGTTCATCGCCAAGGTTGGTAGAATTTAGATGAACACTGGGTTTATAGTTAGGAACTTTGAATAGGGGCATTGAGAAAGTGACCAAGTCATCCTTAAGAAGCCATGGTTAAGGAGCATGTGGGCACAGCCCTCCCTGCTCAGTTCCTTATTGGTACAGAAACATAATAAAGCATAAGCTCTCATTCTGGTTTATACTATAACAGAATGGAGGCAAGAGTTACAGAGGTGCATTACTAGCTAGGTGAAAGGTTACAGATGTCAAAGATCTTAATTTAACTACTAATTTAGTACATATACTACCTTTGAATCAACAAAGCTAACAGAAGGCACTGATACTATGGTTGATCCAAATATAATTTGTTTGGCTTTGAAAATTGTTCTGCTCTGACATTTGAATCTGATGTGCATGGCGTTCAGAGAATTCAAAGCCTAGAAGCAGCCATATGGCATCTGGTGGTCAGGAGTCCCTGAAAGAAAAAGCGATTTTCCTCTCTTCATCCTGCAAAACACCTCCCTGTTCTGGATTCTTCCCAGATATATGCAGACGTACTTCACCCAGTGCAAAGGACCAGCAAGAGAAGAGCTGTCTACACCCTCTCATCTCCCAAGGCACTCTTCCCCTTGTACTTAAAATAAGGATGACAGATAGGATGAAAGGAACTCACACAGAAATAGACAACTCAAACTGTCTTACATCTCGCCTTCCGTCCATTCTCTCCATAGCAACACATGTTAAATTCTCTTTGGAGAACGAACTTTTACGACTTTTGAGTATTACTTCTATCTTTAAATATATGTTGAATTTATTATTGATTTAATGTTCTTAAAATTTAACTAGGTAAAATAATTTTCCAAAGGATTATTTGAAATACAACCTATATCATCTAAAACCCAAATTTCTTTCCAACCAGTTTAAATAATTGGGTTGCATTCATATGAGGAAAACATATAAAACTTTTAATAAAATTAAGATGTACATATAGGTATGAAAGGATGAACACCACAAATGATATTTATCAACTGATCTCTATATTGAAATCAGAAACTAGACACAGAAAACATTTAAAAAAAAACTTACTATTGCCAAAAACAAGAGAATAGAAAAATATGTATAAAGAAAATGAGGTTGTGAATAGATTTTATACCATGCTATCTAGAAAATAGAGAATGGGAAAATGTCTCCAAGGTGATCTGTTTAAACAAATCAAGTGCAAAAAGATAAGGCACATTGTAGGCAACGCACTCTAGATAAACACAAAGTTCAAAAGTGGACATGGGAAATACCATGAGACCTCAGCTCCCCTCAAAGAACTACAGGCAATGAAGGAAGTCTTAGAGCGAGAAAAATAATCTTCTCCAGGGAAGAGCACACCAATTGGTTACCAGTATCTTCCCTGGAGAGCACACCAATTGGTTACCAGTATCAAACGGTCAGTCCTGACAACAGTCATACAACTAAGTTTATAAATCCTGAGCCGATTGTGTTTATGTATTTAGGAATATGCTTATAGATATATACACACATAGGTATACAACAACAGTTAATATGAAAAGAGGCTATGAATTTGAAAGACATCAAGGGGGAAGTATATGAGAAGGTTTGATAGGGAGAAAGAGAAGAGAGAAATGATTTAATTATAGTGTAGCCTCAAAAATAAAATTAAAAATTAAAGCTGGGTGATGGTGGCACACGTCTTTAACCCATCATTTGGGAGGCAGAGGCAGGTGAATCTCTATGAGTTTGAGGCCAGCCTTGTCTACAGAGTGAGTTCCAGGACAGCCAGAGTTACAACATAGAAACATGTCTCAAAAAATTAAAAATTAAAAAACTTAATATTCTTAATAGTGAAAATAATAAATATATAATTATAGTTCAACAAGTTTAAAGTAAAAAAACCCTCAAATTTTCCTTTGTTTCCCAGGCACACATCAAACCTCAGGTCTATTGCCATTACCTTCTAAGTGCTAGATTATAGAAATACATTCTGCATAAACCTTCCTGGGGATGGGTAGAAAGACTCTGTTAGGTCAAGAATTACCTGCAGTTGTTCTGTTTAAAATCCAGTGACAGAATGAAGAATAGCTGTTGAAAACAGTACATCTTGAATCTGTTCTTTGGCTTTCAGATACAGGGCCATATGTTATCGTGTTACTTATTGTTTTTATTCTGAGAAAACTCTCTGTGCTATTAGGTTTATTGCTTCTGATACTGCTAGCCCTAATATATACTAGAATGTGTTGAAGACAAAGAAAGCCAGCCAAGTCTCCCTGGATAAACAGGCAATATGTGAAGTAAGCTTTGCAGAAAACAGGCCTGTAGCTCATCTCTGCAGTCACCTTTGATATTGTTAAATAAGCCTTGTGTCCAGGCCTGTTAGAAAGCTAAAAGCTTTCCTTGATTAGTATGAAGAAATCCGACTTCTTTATAGCACCAATCATAGGTTGTTACCTGCTGTCCCAGTGTGCTTTCCCCTGATGTTCACTTGGACCCACAGACTACGGTATAGCATCCTCCATAGGGAATTAGATTCCCTTATATTGTCTCTGTGGGACTGATAGTGTATGGGAAAATAACACTATTTGATTGTTGGAACATTCTTAGGAAATCTTTGGTTTTAATTTACAAATGAGGAAAACCCTGGGTGGTTAAAGAGCCAGAACATCCCAAGTAATCTCTTTGCTTCACCAGAACATTCCGTAACATTGTTTTGTTACAATTTCATCTGTTTTGTTTCATGGAGTATAATAAATTTTTCTTGTCTATTTTTTAAGCATGATATTTCCAACAGGTTCTGAAGTTGGACAACAGAAAAAGAAAATGTACAATGTTGGGGAAACAAAAGGATTGTTTTGGAGCTGGTTGTTGTACATGTTAAAAAAGAAGTATTGTGACATTACCAGAGTTTTTCTGTTATATTGTTGAGACTACAATATAATTACAATATTTCTTCCTTTCCTATTCTCTCTCCAAACCTTTCCATATGCCCCTCCCTCCTTGCTCTCCATCAAATTCATGGCCTCTTTTTTTCATTAAGTGTTGTTACATGTATATATAACAATATATACATATATAATGTAATATGTATATTTATGTATATATTATGTAATATATTGTACTTATATATATGTGTATTACATAATATATACTGTATAATATAATATAATTATATATAATATAATAATATAATAAATATATAATGTGTATATTACACAATATATATGCATATAGATAAAAACACACACACATACATACTACTAGATATAAACTGTCAGTCTATATCATGTTATTTATATGTATATTTACAGTTCTGGCCATTTGGTATTGGATAATCAGTTGGTATACTCTTCCCTGGAGAAGACTATTTCTGCTGCTTTCAGTATTCCCTAGTTGCCTGTAGTCCTTTGTGTTTGCTTTTGGTCTCTTGGGGCTTTTTCCCAGCCACATTGGCATGGCTATTGTTATTGTCTTTGTTTATCTCATGGCTAGGTGGTCATATTGGTCATACTTTATTGACCTTCTGACAATACTAGGAGACACAGTCTCATAGCAGTCCACTGATTCTCTGGCTCTTATAATCTTTTTATCTCTCCTTCCACAAAGTTTCCAGAGTGTATAGGCACTGTTTTATAGATATAGTCATAGGAGTGAGCTTCACAATTCTGCATTTTGATTGATTGTGATTTTCTATGATCTTTGTTGCAGAAAAGTTTTCTTGATGAAGAATGAGGGCTATACTTATCTGTGGGTATGAGAACAAGCAGTTAGAATATAGTTAGGTATTATACTGGTAGTAAAGTGGTGGTTGTTAGTTCTCCAAGACCAATGACTTCACTAGCCCTAAGTAGTGGCCTTGATTTCTAGTGTCAGGCATGATTTATCCCCAGTTGAGCTGGTTTTCAATACAATTAGTTAGAGTGCTATTGGTCACTAACAATGTATGCATACCACTACTGCACCTGTAGGACTATCATTGCTGTGCTGGTCATGCTGTAATTAAATCAAAATTAAATTAAATAATTTTAATTTATTTTATTAAATTAAATTTATTAAAATTAAATGCAAAGGAAAATCTTTTCAGATGGTTCTGGACAGATAAATGCTTTAAATTCTTCTAGTACACCAATAATAAGAAACACATTATCTCTAGAGAGCACATCCTGCAATTGGATATCTTACTAGGAACATTTATGTTTTCATCTGCCTCATAACTTTTCTTCTTTACTACTTTTAACCTTGCCTTTGAATCAGATCAAGTCATGTTGGATTTTCTTTACTCTGCAATTGATCGGGGTTGGGAAACAAGTGGTAGCTTTAGAGCATTCCCTGAGAATTCAAAGGGAGGGCATTCATGCTTTTCCTTGCTCAGAACAGTTGCTTTAGGTTACCAAAAAGTCATTAAAGATCACAAGTAGAGAGGGACAGGGCGAGGGAGATGGGGAGAGAGAGAGAGAGAGTTAGTTTTGCTTATGGGAACAAGTTTTAACCTTATTTATTTTACTTGTGCTGATTCCGTTTGTGTACCAAGTTAATGAACAAAGTTTGTACTTAAGGGTAAAGTGAATGAAGAAATTACTTTTAATTCAATTAAGAGAATCTAAGAAGATCTAGAAATTAACATGTTTCCTGAATAAAACCTCTGAAAACTAGAAAACAAAGGGCATCCATATGGTGATGAGATCTCCTGTAGGGTCTTCTCTCTGCTACATTTGGGATTATCAGTCTGTCTTTGTTTCATCCCCAAGCCCAGATATATTAATCCTAGCTCTGATAAAATGGCAAATATTGTTGCTTCTATAGCATAAGGCTACCTTGTCTAAAATGCATGCAAAATGAATCTCTTAAAAATGTGTACTGTGTTATTTGCAGGAGAGATGCAGAGTGGCATGACTCAAGTTAAATTTAATCGATCAATCAGATAGTAGTTGAAACTTTTCCTTCTTTGACCTTACTTCCTTTTCTATCGACTTCCTTTTCTATCCTCCTTTTCTTCTCCCCCTTTCTTTCCTTTCTCTTGCTTTTCCTTTTCTTTTCTTATCTCATTTTCTCTTACTGTTGCTTTACTCTTCTTTCTCCATGCTTCTTCTTCTTCTTTTTTTTTTTTTTTACAATAAATATAGAAACTGAACATGGTACAGCCACTAAATAAGACTGTCCATACAAAAATTTCAGGAACCACTAATTTCCAAATAGCACAGTCAATTACTAAAAGTTGTCTCCAAAGTAAAAGACATCTTTTCAAAATGGTTCAATTGGATTTTAAGTGTCTGGTGGGGGAGGGGGTGAGGTTCAGCAGATTTGAATGATTTACATAATCAGAATATGACAGGCAACTCTACCTTGTCCTTTACCAAGACTAAAAGGAGATGAGTGGGGGAAATTCTGCATTTAAAAATAATCCCACAGAACAAAGTAAGAGGTCTTCTTCAGATGAGTTATCCTTCTACTCAATATTTACTCTGAGTGGCTTAGGTTCCTAAATAATAATTGCAGAATAAAAACAATCCCAGAAATAATAAAATTCTGTTCTTGAGACGGTGCGGTCCATGCTGATGCGAGCCAGATTTACCAATATACTCTTTCTTTCCACTCTTAAGGCTGCACAATCTGTCTCCAAAATATAAAGTGACACATAGCATGGAATATCCTGGCATTGAAGTAGAGTTTATTATTCTCTGGAAATATTTACCCTCCCTCCACTCCCCCCAGTTCCCCCATCTTCTCTTTCCTTCTATTATATACTCTCCCCACCCCCACTCACTCAACCTCACCCCTGCTTCTCCCCATAGAAGAAAGCAGTCCTCCCAAGGTTATCTCTCAAACAGGGCACAACAAGATGGGACATGGCCGGGCACTAATTCCTACACTGAGGGTGGACTAGGCAGCCCAGCTGGAGGAAATGGATCCCAGGGGCAGGCAAAAGTAACAGAGAACCTCCACATTCACTCTAGTCTGCAGATTCTCTGCGAGAACACAAAGCCAGACAACCACATGACCTATCTAGGAGACCCCGCAGTTTCAGGCTCTGAGGGATCCCAAGCGTGCTGGTCTGTTGACTCTGTGGTGCTTGTTCTCCTGCTGTCCCTGAACCTCCAGTACCCAAATGCTGAGTTGTGTGGTCAGTTACAGGGCAGGAGCCGTGTGCCCGAGTTGGTCTCTGGGCTGTTAGTAAGTTAGAAAGTTAGTAAGTCAGAAAAGCAGGAATTCATGAAGAGAGGAACGGGGAAGAAGAAAAAGAAGAAAAAAAAAGAAAAAGAAGATAGGGAGGTTGAAACAGAGGGGAGGGAGGAAGAGAATGCTGAGACTCTTTCTAAGATCAGTGAAGAATGTGCTTCACAGAGGAAGAAAGAACTTGAAAGAAATAATTCTTGCAGACTAAGAGAAGTTTAAAAAAAAAAAAAAAATGCTACAGAGCATTTAGCATACAGAAAAGCATGCAACCAAGCTCTTGAAAACTCAAGATATCATCATATAGGCATTCTATTTCCTAACTCTAATAGGAGTAGTTATATAAAAAGGGAAAGAGGAAACTGCAGATTTCTCAATGGGATACTTGTATAGGAAAAGATTCAAAACTTTGTGAAAGTTTTGAAAGGAGAAAACAGTTTATTTCAGGAGACTGACAGGTGGAATAATGGTGGAGCCAATGTGAAAGTACATCAATGTGTAAGTAACAGCATTATCACAACCTTGAGCTGTAGTACTGAAGCATCCCCTGCAGAATAAACACTGTCTGTCACACATTCAGTCATGAGCATTGCTCGGTGTGTTTGTCTTATTCCAAATAACAATTTATACATGATATATTTTCTCACAAACATTTCAAAATGTTTCACTCTTCTTAGCCTTCTAGTGAAGTAAAATCTAACCATCTCAATCAAAGCTATGCTGTTTCTGAGTGACAAGCATTGCCAAGGTGAAAACCCCATTATCTGCCCACATACTGTCAACTTCAAACTTCCAAAACATTCGTGTTTAACTTTGAGTCAACCTATGTTTATGAGTTTGGTTTTGCAAATTACAAAACTTTCAAATATTCCTCAGAGTCTAAAAGAATATGCAAATGTCTATGTGGCAGTCACAGTGTTAAGCATTGAAGTCATGAATGTAAGAATAAAACTACTGCTTCAGAACGAAACTACTGCTTCAAAACAAAAGTATTGCTTGGGGAAAATGTGATGTGTCTAAAAGAGTAAGTATGGGAGTCAGGTCTTCCGTGTGGTTTTCATAAGACCCAGTGTGTTGCACTGAATGCCAATTTAATGGAATTCGAGATTCTGTTTGAAGCCTGGAATTTCCATCTAGCTACCACTTTATTCACTAAGGAAGTGTTCAACCGTGTTATGAGAAAGTGGAATTTAGCCTGATACTCGTTTTTGCATCCTGATAATATTGCCTCAACTACAAAACCCTTCTGTGAGGTCAAGATTAGAAAGATTAGGGGCCAGGAACAATTTTTCTTACAAGAGCAAACTCCAGGCTTTTAGGTCTACTTAATGACAAGGCTTTGATCTTTCTCATCTTGCTAATCTGAAAATCCAATCACACTTGCAGTTGAACACCAAGATCTCAGGCCATCTTGTGAACAAGGAATCCCTCTGAACTGACATATTGCAGGCAGAAGCTCACTCTGAGAAATTTCAAGTAAATGACACAGAGATACAATGTTAAAAATCATTTTAGACATCAGAAAATTGATGCTTTTAATTTTAGCCTCTATATAATATTTTAAAAGGCTCTTAGAATTACATGACAATAGAAGCATGCATAGCACTTGAACAGAAACTAGAAATACCATGGCATTAGATTTATGAAGGATGGTGAAGACCATGGTATTATTTACAAGATGTAAATAGTAGAATACTTCTATTGATGTAAATAATAGATTACTACTTCAGCCCCTATTTAGAAAAATCTTTTATCGGTGAAACAAAATGTAAATGTTAGAAAATTTGGAGTATCACAGGCCCAAACAACATCCCAAGGAAGTTTCCAATAATTATAAGATAGAGACAATAAACTCAAATGATGGAAAATAGAATAGAAATAATAAAAATAATTCTAGCCTGGTAGCATAGGTCAGCAATTCCAAGCTTTGAGAGACTACGATAAAACAATCAGCAGTTTGATGTCAACCTAGATGATAGATGATGAGTGAGACAATTTCCTAATTTTTTCTCTGAATTTATTATTAGTATATAAGAAAGAATTATTTTTGTTTGTGACTATTAAACCCCAAAGCTTTGCTGTTTATGAGAACTAAGAGTTTTCTATCCATAGACTCTTTTAAATATAAAATCATAATATGGCATAATATGACTTCTTCCTTTTCTATTTTAAATGCTGTTCTTTTGCCAGAATACTCTGAGATTCTGAGAAATATATCGAATAAGTAACAAAAGAAAATTTCAATTTCAAAGGAGATGGTTTCCTTTGCCCACATTTAGTATAATTTTGACTATAGGTTTGTCATTTATGGCTTTTATAACTGAGCCGTACCACTCCTGGTCACATACACAAAGAACTTGTATCTTACCACAATGATAGTTGCACATTCAAGTTTATTGCTTATTTATTCAAAATAGCAAAAATGTGTAACTGGCCTAGATGTCTATCCAATGATGAAAGGATAATGGTGCACATACACAATGGAATTCTATTCAACAATGAAGAGAAATGCACTAATGACACTTTCAGGAAAAAACATCTAGAAAGTATTATATTAAGTGAGATAACCCAAAGTCAGAAAGGCAGAAACCGCGTAAGTTGTAATGTGTGTGTATGTGTGTGTGTATACATGCATACATGTGTGTGTGTGTGTGTGTGTGTGTGTGTGTGTGTGTGTAAAGGGCTGAAAGGGAGACCAAAAACAAGAGAGAGAGAGAAACTGAGGTGCTGAGGAAAGGGGAGGATGCAAAAGGGTATGTGTAACATGGATGTGGAAAGAAGACTTTAGGAAGGATACAAGGAGAGCAGGAAATATGAAAGATGAATGTAGGAGAGAATATAATTTAAAAACTCTGTGTTTAAAATTTCCACAATGACACCTAATACTTGTATACTAATTTATTGGGATTTTTAGTATTAAAAAGGGAAAGGGGAAGGAGAGGAGAGGAGATGAAAAAAAGTTGAAAGGATGGAATGAAGGGAATAGTAGAGGAGTGAAAGAAAGAAATCATTTTATTATTCCTATATAATTTTTTAAAAATTCAAAATAAAAGCAAGAAACTATATATAAAAGAAAGAAAAATGGGCAAAATTTCAGAACAAAGGTGCTTGAAGGAATCAAGTAGGAACTGACCTAGATGCCTCTACCCTGAAGACAAGCTCTCATACAGTGATAGGAGCCAAGCAATCTTCCAAAAGAGCAAAACAACCAATAGTGCTAGCCAGTTGTAATGTCTGTGAACTACAACAATGACCAGAAAGGTAAGACATTCCAAATATACCATAGTGGCTTTTACATCCTGATGTTAACTAACAGCTGTCTAATAACACTTAAGATTTGATCAATAAGAGCGAATTCATGCCTGTTACTGGAAACCTAGCCATATAGTTACACATGAGTCCATGGACCCTACAGGAGAACCTACTACTGACATTTCTCTAAAGTAGTATGACTCCTAACTAAACTCTATATAATTATCTTTACACAAACATATAAAGTGTAATTCTCATCCCTCATTATATATGCTCTATTTTCAGGTTGAGACCATTACAAAAATCCACAACTGGTCAAAATGCAGAGAGCAGCTGATCACTGGGTACCTAACCCCAACTAATACATCTACAATATGCCTCCTGTACCTAAGGCTCAAGTAACATCATAAGAGAGGGTGTTGGGAGATTTCAGATACAGAGAACCATGAATTATTTACGTTACACGTACTCTGTCTTTTAAAACAACAAAAAAAATCAAAAGAATATCATTACATTGAAAACATTAATTCTTGACTTTTGCTAACCCTTTCCATCATTTGACAAAATAAGATACATGAATGCTATGCAATGGGTTTAATAAACATGATTTCTAAAACTTACATACAACAAGTGCAAAGTTATTCTTGTTTCTTTCTTCATTTTTAAGGGTAAAAGAGCAAAAGTCAAGAGACACTACATGATTTGTAAAATTTTGAATTATTGACTGCTAAATTTATCCAATCCAAAGGACTAATTCACCAAAGGAGTTAGTAAGGGCTCTCCTTGACCAAAGCCAAGGTCTATTACACAGGTAATAAATGAGAATATTTTGCTATCATTTTGAAGCATTGCCATTTGACTTTTCTAAGTACTCACAGAGTAGGTCTCCAGATTCTGGGGTACCATAGCAATTGTTAATAGTCTAGTCCTCTTTCTAAACAATGATGAAACTTTACAAAATAGTAAAAAGTAATTGTTGAAGATCTTTTATAGCAGATGAAATGGAACCTTCTATGATGGGGTGGGAATGATAAAATGAGTCTCATAATTGTTCCGATATTCAGCTAAGAGGTAAATTGCTATTCATGGCATTTGGAGCTACAGACCAAGACCAGCTCAGATACAGCTCAAGGCCAGAGGGAATGAGATCAAAGCTTCTAGACACTGTTAGGGCTGGGGATTTGCAGAAGGCTGCTATAGTCCAAACAGCTGTGACAAAGAGTAGCTCGACATTATTGCCCAGAATACCATTGGGCCTTTGTTGAAAATGAAGCTCTGAATGCAGAGGATGAGGCTCTGAAATGCCAGACAATGAACAAGACCAGGATGCTGAGGACTCAGTGTAGATTCCAAAGCTGATGTAAGTATGGGAGGACTTTCTTCTAACATTACTGAATACAGAGTCTTTCTAAACACCCCAGTTAGCTAAATAGTGCTTCAGAAAACTAACATCTCAGAAGGAAAATTGTAGTTCAACTATCAATCCTTTGTTAAGTGTCAACATGAATGGAGGTACAGTATGAAGCACATACGTGAGAGGACTTTGAGGAAAGCACCCAATTCAAACTTAAGCATTTTGGTCATCCTGCTCTGCTTGCGACATAGAGGAAAATATCAACTAAGCATGTTAAAATATTGAGCTTAGAAAGTGTTTCTAGCTAGAAAGCCCATGCTAAATTCTGAGCCATGAAGACAGTTTGAGTGGGACTGTGAACAGAATGACTTTCCTGAGTAATTGTAATTATTAGAGCTACTAAAGTCCCTCTGTGCTAAAATGTGATAGAATGGCATTTATTTAATTCACAGTGAAGTACAACTCCAGTGATTATAACTGAAATTATTTACTATTTAAGTTGGATATGTACTATTTATTCCTCCCTTAGAGATTCTGACCTTTTTGGTCTGGTTATTAACCTCATTCTAGGTCAGTGTGCCTGTAGTTCTTCTGGAAGCAAGACGATGGACTTTGCAGAAGCCTTGGGAAATATACTTCTGTATGTTGCCAGACTGATGTTTGCAGCACTATTATTAATAAAATGGGATGAGGAGAGTGGAGGTATGAAATTCTCTGAAAAAATATTTATACTTTCCTAAGAGATGCTGACTTCCAAATTCTCCAAAACAATTCTGTGGGAAAAAAATGAAAGCTCCATGGATTTTGGTCAAGTCATAAAAACAAATATATTCATGCGATGTTTACTTCAGTGAATATTTATTTCAATTATATTATAGATCAGGCCTTTCAGCATCATAAAAACATAGATTAAAAATTTTAAAAGAAAATTTTGCACTGGGTTCAGTCTGTGGTTTTGAGCACTTTAATCAGTTGGGAAATTTTAAATGCCTAATTTGTGAAGAGATGTATCCCAATCCATTTCTGGAATAAGAATCCAGTGTCTATAATTTTAAAATCACTTCTGTTAATTCTAATGTGCAGCTAGGGGAAGCAGAGACAAGCATCTTCTAAGAACGCTATAATTTAGTTGGTGTTAAAGGAGGAGAAACATTCTAGATTAAGTCTGAGGATTGGCATTAGTAAAAATGTCATGAGAGTTATAGGGACTGAGAGCATAGCGTAAAGGCTTTGGATGTGAACAGATAAAGGAATCGCGAGCAAAATGTTCATGAAAGAACAAGACGAGAGAATGAAAAGGGAGAAAACCCTTTTTCCCTTCCCTCTCCTCCCCTCTGCTCCCCCTTCTTTGTTAGAGGACATAGGACAATTTAAAATTATTATTGGAAACACTGAATTATTAGTAGTATGTCAGACAGAAGGCAACTTTAGAACAAGTTTCTCAGTTAATAAAGAAAAGTCTCTGCAAAGAGAACAGTAACATCTTCACACATGTTAACTTGCTTACATGTTACTTTTTGCTTGTGTTTTCTGAACAACTTATGATATTATGCACAACAGCCTCACCAAACCACCAAGGGGCTTACAGTTTTTCTCAACAGCACAGAGCTCTCGGGAAGGCTGTAGAATTTCATCTCAGCTCTATCACTTTCCACAGGAAAATGAAGAACATTGTTGAGAGTGGAGGTTATGGCCATAGGCATCAGGGCTTTAACATAACTATAGTTCATCTGCCCCATGGTCTTTTCTACCTATACAACGTCACATTTAAAATAAGAACTTAAATACTGGATGGGTAATGAATCCACAAACAGGTGAATGAGTGAAAATATGAAAGAAGTGAGGTGAAGTTGCTGACTGTGTGCTGAAGAGATAATACAAATGGGTTTTTACCCAGGGACAAGACATTTCTGCTGTGGTGCTATTTCCAAGTAAGAATACTTTGCAAGAAGGAAGTTTGAACAATAGCACAACCAATTCCATGACTTTTAGTTGCATCCTGTTTTCTCTTTGGTTTTCTACTGTTACAGGTTGTATTAGATTATGCATTCAAGCCCCCCACCCAACACACATACAAAGACATAGCTGAACTTGTAGGAGAATTCAAGCGACTTGGAAGATTCAACACCAACCCTCCCTTTAGGATATGGGAGTAGAAAACATTAACGATGCCTCTGACCTGGTGCACTATGTCAGGGAACATTCCTTCAAATCAACAGAATCTATATAATAACCAAGATGTAAGAAGTTTTCCATATACTGTAATAGTAATATCCAAGCACAGAGCGAATAGTACCATAAAGCTTATATGAAAACAGATCCTCCTAATTTGGGCTGTACCCCAACCCTTGAAATGCCATTATTATGCAATGGGAAAGGCTTAGGGGAGTTAAATCTTGCTAAAACCATAGGTAGCAAGTACCATTTTCAAGGCTTGTACCAGACAGCATATCTCCCATGCATCTCATCTCCCATTGGAAGGTGTTCCGTCCCAGATCCCAGGAGACAACCTCAGAGCCTCACAGTCTGATACTGATGAAGAAGCTTGGAGTCAACCTTCACATCACTCCACTCAATGCATATATCCTTCTACTGCATTCTTCACATGTTAGCATTCAGCTTTACTGGACTACCCACAGCACTGTGTGCTTTGTTGTTCTCCAGATGACCCATCACACTAAGGCTGGGCACTAGTTACTATTTGTCTCAATTTCCATGTCTGGTATTAGAAAATGTACATGTACTATCAGAATTCTTGTTTAAGCTTTGATGATAGCAGCACCCCTTTAGAAGTATTTGTTTGAAAAAAGTCTTCCAGATAGCAAAATACTCCTTTGGGGAACAAAGTTCTAAAGGCATGATAATGAGCATCAACAGAGATTACATCAGGCTCTGTGGAGCTTCTTAGTTTTTACTACAGCAGGAATATCTTGTCCTTTTTGTTATCATTCTCTTATAACATTTTCTGGCCTGCTATCTTAGTTACAATCTCTCTGTGGTGATTACAGTAATGCTTGCTATGGTAAGAGCCCATTAGAACATCGAGAAGTATAATTGGAAACCAGTGACTAGTGAATACTGACATTCACTACCCCACTTAGAATAAAATGCAACAAGATTCTGATATTTGTGGTCACAAATAGCACAACACATTTTATTCATTGATTTAAGACTTCAGCAAATATTTATCAAGGGCCTAATATGAGTTGATCTCAGTACTGAGAACACAATGATGAAAAAAACTAGCCAAGGCTCTGATATTCTAGAATTTACAGTCTAGAATGGAAGTAGACATTAATTTGAGAAAAGAAAAAAGTAAGAAAGATGTGAAATTAAACACTAGGCTTTGTACTTCCAAGGTGCTTTAGATATTGGGGAAATTCAGAGAAAGTTATCAATATAATCATCCATGGAAAACCAGAAGCATGTGAGGGACATGGCAGAGGACATTGAGGACAGGAATGTGCAGAGGCCCAATAGTTGAGAAACTGTAGTGAATGAAAATGTAGCACATTAGAACATGGAGTAAGTAGAAGCACTTTTGCTTCAAAAGGATATGTTCCAGTTGATTATCAGATGTTCTTTTTGTTTGTTCCAATTCTGATTGTACCTATGACATTATTAGTTCATTTACTTGAATAGTTACAATGTCTTTCTGTGCAAATACAACATAGATTTATAGATATATAGATTAATGATTATCAGTCATGAGGTGGGAAGCAGAAATCCTTTCTAGTCAGTCTACATAGGTGTTTGATGGCAGCCTCGTATTTAAATCCTGACTTTGCCTTCTTCCATGCAGTTTTTGCTGTGTCCTTGCTCCTCCTCAGTCTCTATCCTCATGTTTTAGCTGCCCCTCCATGCATGTTCTTGTCTTGAACATAAAGAAAACTTATGTCATTGTAGAGCTGAGATCTTTGTAAATTAAAACTAGGAAGACCAGGGGTGGGAGATGACTTAGCTAGTAAACTCTTTGACATGTACACATAAGAACCCATGCTTGAAGATGCAGCACTCATGTAAAAAGCTGGGTAGAAGCGTCCACATCTGTAATCCCAGAGCAGACAAAGTGTGATTTCCTAGGCTTTCATGTAAGCCAGTCTATAACCAGGATGCCAGGAAGAATGAGGATATTCTAAAGAGACACGTGCTCCTCATTGTGGCTATCTGGACTATTGAATCAAGGTACCTCAAAGAACTGTAATTATCCCAGGAATCTCATACTGAGGAAAAGGGAAAAGCTACGTCTTGTGTCAGCCAGAAAGGAACCGTTTCTCCAGTTTCTCAGACAACCTTGCAGGAGAGTGGAACCAATTTTGGCAAATATATCTTGTGTTCTAGAACATGTGACATTCTTAATGCAGAGAACTGGAACAGAGTCCAGTGGTCCCTTGGCATAGTGTTCTTTTAAATATTTTTTGACAACACATTAGGAAGCCTGTGACCAACCTGGCTTGGATCACTCAGCGGATGAATAGCTGAAAAAGATCTCAATTCAGCTCTGTCAAGGTTTACTCTCTCATTCTGTTTCATCAGTTAGTAATGAATAAAAGTCAATCTTTTACTTTGCTGTATTTTTCTCAGTACTCAAAACAAGTTGGATTACATGAAAATCACACACACACACACACACAGAGAAATATACATATATATCATATTATTTTTAAAAGAATATGAATTCTTAGATGGTTTTCTAAAGAGTAATTCAGTTTAAATCATTTAGGAGAAGTGAGAGAAGAGAAAAAAACATACAAAGCCTCAAAGATGTGTGAGGAAATAGTGTGTCTGGGTATGTAAGTATTGAAGACTATTCTGCATTCCTCCTCTAGCTGCACTTCTTGCAGTCTGCTTTTTATTAGAATAATAACTACATATCAACTACATACGCTGAATCAATGAATCAATGAATCATGAATCATAATATGTGTTCATTTCTATGTGATCCAGTTACAATTTGTCTTCGTGTAATAGAATCTGAAAGTCTCCAAAGCAGAGTGAGGGATATCTATCACTGAAGACACTTTAAAAACCTACACAGAAACCTAACATACACACACACACACACACACACACACACACATATATATATATATAAAACACACACACACACACACACACACACACACACACACACACACATATATATATATTCTTACTTATATAAGAATATATGTATGTATGTATTCTTATAAAAAAATTTAACTGGAGTTATCCTACACAGGGGCTAATACTCTTCCTGGAAGTCATATTTTGTCAAATAAAGAATACAGTGCCATGAATGGAGTGATTCTCCCCTAGTTGTTGTTCAGGAATGTTCCAGAGACTCCCAAAACACTACAGGCTTTTGTCATTGCTCTTGTCTTCCCACCAGCTTGATGGTAAGACTCAATTGCTAAAGGTATATTTGGTCACAAAACAAAACAAATGTTTTCTATGATCTACCATATCAACCTGGAGACTTCTTGATGGTTGGTGCATGCTAGGGTAGGGGGATTGAGTCTTTTAGAAGTGTGATCCCTGGAAAGTCAAATGTTCTACAGTGTATGAGTCCATACTCCTAAATATATAAGTAGCACAAATTGGACTTAGTAGGATACTTTTTTTTTAATGAGAATAGAAATTGGTAAAAGGGGTGGAGCCATGGGGTTCAGATATAGAAGAAATTAAGAGTGGAGGTAGGGGTGAATATGATCAAATTATACTGTATGTTTATGAAATTCTCAAAAAATTAACAAAAAGATTATATTTAAAAGAAGTACAAACAACAACAATCAGAAGTAGGGATGCTAAAGATTTTATTCATTTTATATTTAAAAGGTAATAGAAAGAATATGAGTTTTGTACCAGACTAGAATCACAAGTATATTGAAGATGCTTGACCATGTAGCTGTTTCTAAACTGTCCACTTATTAATTGGTTCTAAAGATATAAGAAATTAAATGAAATGTAGCTAAGTATTATACTTGAAGTGACTTTCAAGGGTATTTCCCATCTTTCTCTTGTTCTCTTCTGGACCCTGACTGTTAGTGAGCCAAAGGGTTCTGCCTCAGCACCTCATTGTATTCCTGCAATTCCTCTGTCTTTTGAGCTACCCTTTGCATTTGACAGTGACAAAAGAGCTATTTTAAAATACCATTCCCCCCACCCCACACCATCATCCACACTATGCTTGATTCAATCTGATCTGGAAAAGAATGTTTCAATGGCTTCCAACTTAGGAACCACCCTCATGCATCAGTCAAGCTGTTTTCTTTCTAGAGTTCACACTGCAGCCTTTCAACCCCATTTCTTTCCTGGTGGTATGTTTTTTTTTTCTTTCTTTTGAATAAATTCCCACTGGTCTCAAAGCATATTTGTGTTGAATTTTCAACTCTCAAGGTGAGCCATAAGGAGTATGGAAAAGAACATATTTCTTCTAAAGAAATAAAAATGTTTTAATTCATTGAAAACTGATGGCAATTCCAGGCTATCCAAGCTATTAATTTATTCTTGTTTCTAATGAGAACTTCCATATTCTTGTGATTTGAGTTTCTCTACAATATTTGTCATTTTATTTGCATTATTATCTATTCTCAAAAAGTACTGTATTCAGGTCTTTATAATTCATATATAAAGTATTCATTGCATTTCCCACATGGTAGAAGACAAGCTTAATGTTATTTGTAATACTACTGTCCCAGATTTTGATTTTGATATTATCATTATTAGACAGGATCATAGATGGTATGTATTTTTAACCCAAATCACAGTGTTAATAAGGTCACAAAATTATGATACCTGTGCTGGAAAGTTTTATATCAACTTGACACAAGATAAAGTCATATGAAAGGAGAAAACCCTAATTTAGAAAATGCTTCCATAAGATTAGGCTCTAGGCAAGTCTGAAAAACATTTTCTTAATTAGTGATTTATGTGGGAAGGCCCAGCCCATTGTGAGAGGTGCCGTCCCTGAGCTGGTAGTCCTAGATTCTACAAGAAAGTCTGAGAAGCTCTAGGGAGCAAGCTGTTAAGAAGCACCCCTCCATGGCCTCTGTATCAGCTCCTGCCTCCAGGTACCATCCCTGCTTGATTTCCTATCCTGACTTCCTTCAGTGATGGACTAAGATGTAGAAGTGTAAGACAAAATAAATCTTTTCCTCCCCAACATGCTTTAGGGCATGGTGTTTTATCACAGCAATAGGAACCCTAACTAAGACAATACTCAAAGTGATCCACTTCTAAGAAAGCATGTTTAATGCAATAGATTTTCCAGTGGTCTACTGAAAGTTGTAAATGTTTCTCAGAGTCTATAATATATACTGCAATGATTGTGAATATAGACACATTCATAAAAGGTTGCTATAATACACAGTCAGTATTTCTTTACTCTGGTAATCTCATGTCTTTTTATGAAGAACTAATTATTTATCCCACACACCCCAACTACCCACCACTGACTTGCACTCTTTTTTTAATAGTGGCACAGTGTATTAATAAGTATCTGCTTTCTGAGAAAAACATTCTAAGTCTAATTTACTGTAACATCAAATGGGATAAAATACTTAGCAATAAACCTTGCCAAATATGTCAAGACTCTATATGCTGAAAATGACAAAACAATGTTAAAAGAAATCAGATTTAGATGAATTGAAAGCATTCTATGATTTTGTGTTGGATATTATCAATCCATATGATTCAAGTGATCTGCAAATTCAGTAAATTCTTCCCACAAACTCAACACTATCTCTTTTGACAAATAGGAAAAAAGACCCATGTGGAACCTTAAAGGAACCCTAAATATTGATGAAAACTTATTAACATGAGCAATCTTGGTATCATTTTTAAAATATAGATTAAAACAAGAGCATGCTAGAGAGTATGATGTTGATATGAAGCAGATATCCAGACCAATGGGACACAGAAGAGAAGAATCCCAAATCAGCTTAGATGGCCAAATGATTTTCAATAATTTGACTAAGACTACAAGAGGAAAAGACAATGTCTTTAATAAATAGTATTGTGGAAACTGCCTATTCACATATAAAACAATGAAATTTAGTCTTTACCTCATATCACATTCAAAGCTTAACTCATGAATTAAAGACCTTTGAGTAATATCCAAGAGTACAAAACATTTAAAGTATAAGAGAAAAACCTACAAACATTGGATGTGATGAAGACTTTTTGGATAAAAAACTCAAAAGTAGAGAAAAAAGAAAAAGTAGAAAAAGAAGACTTTGACAAATTTGAAAACTCTTGAATAGAAAAGGAAACAATAACACAATTTAGAGGGTACCTTTATTTCAAAGAATGTATTATAAAATTTAATTAGAAACTTCTACATTACAACAGAATAGCAAGACTGACAAATAAGAAAACATACTTGAATAGGCTCTTTTCAAGATACACTAATAGAAGCAATCATGTGAAACAAAACTCAATGCCATGAATCATAAGAGAAATACACACAGAACTGGAAATGATATATCACTTCTCTCAATGGGATGGGCACTATCAAAAGATCTATAGTGGACTATTATGCAGACCCCAAAGGAAGGCAATACTGTGGTGTACAAGATGAATAAACTTCAAAATCATTACACCATACATGTAAGCCAGTCACAAAAGATCAAATACTATCTGATTCTATTCATATGAAGTGACTGAGCAAAACCTGTGAGGACAGAAAGTGAAAAACTGGTTGTCAGTGCAACTAAGTTGATGAAAATTGAAGGATTTGCTTTTAATAGGTACAGAGCTTCAGTTTTATCAAATTAAAAGTTCTGTAGATCTAGTATATGGTAAGGTAAATAAACTGGACACTGGACTGCATGCTTAAAAATGGCTAAGATAATGAACTGAATGTCTTGCATTTTTAGTACATTTAAAAAAGTAAACATTCACTACATTTTAAAAGTAAACATTTACTACATTTTAAAAAGTAAATAAGAGAAGACAGATGAAATAATAACTTTGCTTATTGTCTGATCTCATCATTGCATCATTCTGGTTGCTTATCAGTAAAGCAGTTGAGGAAGATCAAACTATGAAGACTAGTATGTAAATAAATATATATATGAATAGGAAAAATGCTTCCTAGTCTATTTGAATGCGTATGTGGCTGAAGGAAGAGAACAAATCAAGAATGTATCCTAGACATTATATAAGGCATTAGAACGTGGACTTTAAAAATATATGCATCAATTTTATGTAAAAAGAAAATAGAAGCAAATGTAATTTAGCAAAAACGAAATAAAAGTGCATGCATCTCTTACTCTGGATCCCTCAAGGATATTAGTGAGGCCACATTTCTGAAAACTGTCAGTTTTTTAAGAGCCCTTCTTTTGTCTTAGTTAGGGTTTCTAATGTTATAATGAAACACCATGACTAACTTGGAGGCAAAAAGTTTATTTCATTTTACAACTCTCAATGAGAGAAGTCAGGCAGTAAGTCAAAACAGGAACCTGAAAGTAGGAGCAGAAATAGAGGCCATGAAGGAGTGTTGGTTACTAAATAGCTTGCTCCTCATGACTTGCTTGCTCAGCCTCTCCTTCTTCTCCTTCACCTTCTTCACCTCTCCTTCTCCTTCTCTTCGTCTTCTTCTTTTCTTTTTAACGAAACAGAAGTACATCACTTCCCTATCCCTTTTCTCCTCCCGAAGCCCCCAACTATTCTCCATCTACCCTGTCCCATGTCTCCTCACTCTGAAGCTGTTAGACTCTTTTTCTTTGATTTTACTGTTACAAGTGTGTGTGTGCACAAATATATAAATAAAGCTATTTCTCTTGGTCAGTCTTCTAACATTCATACTAATAATCCTTAGGAAGATAGAAATATTGCCTCTCTCTCTCTCTCTCTCTCTCTCTCTCTCTCTCTCTCTCTCTCTCTCTTTCCCTCCTACAAAAAGTCAATTTTCATTCTATATGGGAAAAGAAATTTTGCCCTTACATTTATGGTTCTTCTGTTAGGAAAATTATCATGTATTTCCAAGTTAAGGAAGTATGGGATATTAAATAATTTATCACAAAATTAGGAACTTTAATACCTATTTGTTGATGTTGTTGTTCTAAGATTCATTCTTTTTCTAATATATATATGATTGCAAAGTAATAGTATCCTGATTTTCTATCCCCATGCTAGGCAGAGACTTGGACCAATCCTTAATGCTAACTTTTAGGTAATCAGTGCATCACTCTGTGTGTATATGTGTAATGAACTGAACTCCAGTCTCATGCTTGACAGGCAAGTGCTCTACCATTCACACACACATAGCCATTCACAGTGTTATTTTGTTTTAAGTCAAATTAATTATCCATAGATCACATGTTTATAGTTAAACATTCAACTCATAACACTTGTTTGTACCATCCAAAGTTGACTAGGGCACGTATGTATTTTATTTCTCCTAGCAAAAAGTAAAAGAGGAGATCCTCAGCTGCTTCTGATATTCCCTTTCTGCCTATCTAGTCAGAGGGACTAAAATATGAGTGGTTGAGAAAGTACTTTTGGTACTTTCAGTATTCAATTTCCTAAAGAACACTTTACACTTACTATGTTACCCAAGTGCAAATGGGATTATCTTTCGTAGGAAGTGATAACTGCAGCAGTGAACCCAGAGTACAGATCCCCCTGGTACCTACCAGGTTGCTATGTGATACCAGGTAAAGCATGGTGGCTCCTCCCCTCCCTTTGTTAACTTTCTATGTTTCAAGGAATTCCCTATTGAGTTTCCCCTCAAAGAGTCCTACCTTTATTTAGAAAAGCCTTTTCCCTCTATCATAATGTGTGTCCTCACTTCTAGGAGCAGAATAAACACTAAATAGTGTTACTAGATGCTAATTGGGAGCCATTTTTTCACTTAGTTACACTATTTCACATGTAGTATAACTATTTCAGGCATCAATCTAAGGATAAGGCTGTGCAATAGCTTATGAAGAAGGGTAATACCAGAAATTCAGAGAAATCAGCATGAGACCCATCATCCAGAACTGTAAGGCAGAACATTTCAAGCTTGACCACTTAGGTGGATAACAATAATAACATAATGACTTATGACTTTTGTACTTCTGCTATAACAGATCACTACCAAACCATTACCTTAAAATAGCACACCTTAAGAATCTTATGTTTCTGGATCTTTGTAGCCTAAGGTGGGCACACTATACAAAAAATCAAGGAGTCAATAAGGATAATTGTTTTTCTGGCAGACAGAGGAAAGGGGTACCTTATCTTTCTCAGCTTCCATGAGTCACTTGCATTTCTTGGCTCATGATCTCTTCCACCAGGGTCGAAGCCAGCAGTGTGGTATCCTCATGACCTGACTTCTACTGGAACAGCCTTCTTCTGCATTGTGGCCTGGGATGGATCTCTGATTGTAAGAAAGCAGATGATCAGATTAGTATACCTATAAACTCCACATCTCACTTCCTTTTCAAAGTCTTTAAGATAAATCATTTATACAAGTTCCTTCATGGAACACATGGAAGATAATTTAATCAGATATATCATGTAATAGGTTGTAGATATCTATAACCTATAACATGTAATAGGTTGTAGATATCTTTGAAGAACAATTTTTATGCCTATCACAAATAGCCATCCCTAATTATACATTTTGGCTATCACACTATCCCAACCACACCATTCTAAAAATACCATTTTAGAAACATATTTATATTTTGAAGACAGGAAGCATTTTAGCTCAGGGAAATGATCTTGAAGAAAAAAAAAACCACAATTTAAGTAGGTAGAGTCAAAGACCTAAATTTATGTCCTTATCCAGTTCTCCCAGCTGCCAGAATCCAGGAAAACAATTACCTGGCTTAACAGGAATTTCCATGGCAACCACTGTATTGCTGTGGATCTGATGGAAAGAGTTTTACTCTCAGAGATATATTGAACAGAATTGAGTTTATGTTGAAAATAAAAATTATCTTGGATGCCATGTCCTGTCAGCAGTGACCATGCTACAGTAACAAAAGAAAACCCCAAGATGAGTGTTTTCTACATTTTAGCCTGCCTGGTTTTTCCAAGATTTGTTCATCCCTATCACGAATAAGATTTCTTTAATGTAAAAATGAATAATGAAAATTAAGTTAATTCTCTCCAATAGAGCTGTATTTAAATTCAGAACTACTTTCAGGAGGGAAAAGGGAAAACTAGGTGGAGGGTAGAAAGTAAATTACACTTTAATATCAGGGAGACGTTTGTTGCCTTGGGGAGAGAGGAAAAGTTTACAAAGAATATGCCTCATAAAGCCACTACATGGAGAATGACTACTGAAATGCTCCTTAAGAAAATAGGTTAATTAAGTTTCCATAGCATTTTCATGGGCATGGTACCTGATGCCAGAATTCTACTGCTGATGTCAAAAAGACAGTGACTGGAAAACATGTGTGTTGCTGTAGAGACCACCAGAGAGACTTCTTATTTTATTATTAAGCTCTATTCCAATTGTTCTTTACATTTCATTGGTCACATGCTAATATATCGTAAGGGTGGAAACTATTTTAGCTTGTATCTAATATCATTTAGCCAGCCATTTAATAGTAGGTAATGATTTATAACTGTTAGAATGCAACTAACTATTATGAAACACTGATAGAATGATTAATCTACAGATCTGAAGTCCATTCAGTTGACTTACAGAAAAGAGGAAATGATGCCAGAAAAGAGAGATTGATTGAATCTGATTTCTACTGAAGCTGATGCTTGGCACAGCCGTGACCCATAAATACAAGGAAGTCATGAGGCCAGCACAGCTGTTTGGCACAGTCCACCAAAGCTAAGCTGAATGTTCTGCTGTTGTGGGGTCCCCCCTTCTGACATCTAAGTATTGCCTTAGGAAATGCTTCACATTGTCATTCATTTATATTTTTTACCAAAAAAAAAAAATGATTTCTGAGTCTCTTTAAGAAAGTCTTAATTTTTATAGTCCTTTCTGCTTTCACGGAATCATTCAAGAATCTTCCTTGAGCCGCGGAGATTGTGATAACACAAAAATGCTAGCAATTTCTTTATGAGGATCTTATTGGTGCATTTGCCCCTGAACAAACTAATGACTGAGGCAATCAGGACAATATAACCTGAGAATAATTTATTAGCTCTGAATCAATCAGGCCATTGAAAAAAGCTGATAAGCCCCAGGAGACCAAGAGAAGTGAACTCCCTCTATGGACCCCCAGAGTTTCCTGGATATGTAACTTGTAAGATGGAGGCCATATGTGGCATGCCCTCAAAGAAAAGAGAACTTAGTAAAAAAGTTAAGATTGGCTAAAACAATCTTTACCCTACATATTAATATGATATAAAGGAAATAGGCATACGGATTTGCTATTTATAACAAGACTAGCTTACACCAGTTTTTATGTTAACACTAGTTTTCACTTAACTAGGAAACAAAAGGAATTTTCCTATACAAGCAGATTTTTATATAAATCATAAAATCAAGTTAGCTGCAAAAGCTTTTTAGGCCTAAGAAAGCTAACTTATAAGCAACTCGTTAAACCAACAAAGTTTTATTATATATTATACAAGACTTGGGGTCTTATGTAAACTGGCTCAGATATTTACACAATGATATGATCTGTATCCCCTTAGAAACTATAAGTTTGTCTTTGTCTTGTAAAATCTGTATAAATAAAGAAGGATTCTGACTGGCAGTCAGTCAGAGCCAGCAGTCAGTCACAGCTGCAAAGATCATTCCAGCCTTGAGCTCTGACTCATCTCTGCATTTGCCTAATTCCTTATGTCCCTTCTGAGTCCTGTTGAATTGTTGAGGTTGGCTCTCTGCTAGACACTAGCCAGCCTTTTGCACATTGGGTATCAGTGCAGCATAAACTCAGTTCACAGTTCATAAGGTATGACATTATGCTTCTATCAATGGCAAGAACATGGGGTTGGTATAGAAATGACCACAAATTCAGAAGATAAATGAGGGTGTTAGAGAAAACAACAGGAAAGGGTCAAAAATGCCAATTTATAGGGAAAACTCTATTGTAATTATTAGGTATCTAGAACCATAGAAAGCTGCTATTAAAATAGTCCTATCTCTACTCATAGAAGAGTGAGGTAGGACAAGGAAACATGGATTATATTTGAACAATGAGGATAATAAATAAAACTGAAGAAAAGGGAATGAATAATGAGTAAATAAATCTATAAATGTGGCAGAAGGTCAACCCTGATCATATGGGTAATAATAAAAATAGTGTGTGAAGAATTTAAATAGAAACAAAGAAAACAGAGGGAGTGTCAAAACTGCCTTGTTATCAACTGTGCAAGCATCAGAAATCCTGGTTCCTCACTTGAAATCATTTCCTTAATTCACAAATGTTCTGAGCTCTGAAGATGATGGCAACATTTTCATAGAACAACCTACCAACCTTTCCCTTCATATATCCTATGTACGAGATGGTGTTAGGTCCATGATTGCAGTTACTTAGCATGATAAAATATGATTTCTTTTTCCACCAAGGAGATCTTCTATCTGCTGTGACTTAGCTCTTTCTTTCTTATGCAACAATTGTTTCTAATTCTTTCCTTTCAGGCTTCAATGGAAGGTCTCAAGCCAATCAGTAGATGACCAACACAAGACAAACTCAGTGGCATCATTGGAGGTTCTTTGTCTCATAATATTTTGTCAGGACAATTTTTTTTAGTCTTACAGCTTCTTTTCATACATATTATGGCTTCCAGTTTTGTATTTTTTATAGGATTCTTGTATGTATGAACATGTGTGTCTCTACTTCTATATGTATTTCTAGTGCTTTTTCTTTGGCTCTTTTTCTTGTTTATTTATTTTGTGCTATTGTGGTTTGTTTCTTCTGTTATATCTTATTTTATTTTATTATTACTCTTTAGATGCCTGTTTGCTTTCTAAGGAAAGACAGACAGAGTGTAGATTCAGATGGAAGTAGAGGTAGGGAGGATTTCAGAGGAGATGGGTTAGAGGGTAAACCACAATTAGAATATATTAAATGAAAAAAAAACTATTTTTCCATTAACAAAAGATAAAGTAGGAAAGCTATGAGTGGTTTTTGATAGCTAGGATTTTAAATGAGGTACATTCTACCCACGAAGTATTTACATGGTCCCATTGAGGTATAAGAGAGCTAGAAAACATGGCCATTTTGTGGGCCAGAGGAAAAAAGGGAACTGGTTTGATAAAGGCATGACATTGTCCGATGTTATATCTTAGATAACTGATGTCCAAAAATAATGAAATAATAAAACTAAAAGAAAACTAATGATAAAATAATAAAAAATAAAAATAATAAAAACTTCAGTATTTCCAGTCTTCTAATAAGTGTGGAAAATAAAGATGGGATGCAAAATATTGCACAAAAATTCTTTGATAGATAACCAATGCTCATATATTGATTCATTCACTTGAAATTATTAAGACACACTACTTCTCTCCCTTATACCTTCCAATGTGGAAAGGAAGACAAATGAACCACCTTAATGAAGTAAGATTGGTGTTTTGACAGGGAAAGTTCATCATGCTATAGGAGGATAACACTTAGGATAACGATTGCTAGTGTTTTGAACTTTCATTAACATCAGGAACTTTGCAGTTATTATTCCATTTATTTCTCATAATGCCAGAAAATAGCACAACTATGATTATATATGGGTAAACTTCAGAAAGGCTTGAGAAAGAGCAACCACTTCCTCAAGTTCTCAAAGTTGTTAATATACTTTGAGTAACTGAAAAATCAGTGGTGATTCTTGGTTTAAAAAAAGTTTCCCATACTGATTTTTATACCAGACTAAATTGTGGGTGATAACAATGGTATAAATTCCTCAGAAGAAAGTCCTTAGGCGAGGAATGTAAGATAGTCTTAAAACCACCCAAAGATTCTCACAGGTATCTTAGGGAAGGCCTAGAAGTGGAAATAAAGATTGTTATAGAGACAGCAGGAGCAGAATCACAGTGTATGCCCTCAGTCTGATGCACAGACTTCTGAAACAGACCCTCAACATTCTCATTCACAGTTTGGGTCTTATCTCTTTAAAGAAATTCCTTCTTTATTCTTTTTTTTGTAGTCCCAACTTAAAAGATCTTTTCAGTCACTGTAATGAACTCACTGGTGTGTGTGTGTTCATTCAAATGTGTCCCTTATTCCAGGGTATGTTGTGTCTGGTGACATGGCTCCACATTCATGTAAGCACATAGCACATTGTTTATGAGCACATATAATGTCTATCCAAGTAAATAAGAAAATTTTTGCTCAGTTTAAGTAATTTACAGTTCTGGTGATTGCTTTTGGATTAGTTGACAATGAAATTTATTTTTATGATCCTTCCAATATGAAAGCTAATTACTTTCCACAAGAAAGAAGCAAAACAATAGGCCCAGAATTCTAACTTTAACATGATCTGCCCTGCCCTTAACCCATCTGCCAGAATTTAAATTCCTAGGCAATGTTATTTTCCCACTAAGGGAAAAATTTCAATAATTGCTCTACAAATGAGTGAAGACAGCAAGGACTGGGGACTTAACTTGGATATTTTCCTTTGCAATGGTGCAGAAATAACAGATTTAATGAGAATGGTATAATGAAGTTGGGTAACAATTTCATCCTTGAGCCAAAATCACATTTTTCTCTCCACAGGGTGGATTGAAGAGGTGGATTGAGCAGGAAACTCACCTGATGGACACACTGTGTTTGCAGATGTAAGTATCACGCAGCTGTCTTTAACTGCTGTGATTTGCTTACCCACATGAGGTAATGAAATAAAGTGTAGTGAGAACTGGAGAATGGAAAATGTGGTTTTTAGCCCAGCATCCCTGACAGCAGTGAGAACTGCCTTTTTAAACCAGAGTATTGTTGATGAAAACATCCTTGGACACATTCAACATTGCCTTGGGATGAATTCCTCAAAACCATGGAATGCTTACTCTTTAATTTTCAGTTTTATAGCCTTTTATTGTCTGCTTCATATTGTGAAAGCTGTTACATTGCCCTCTGCTGTTTACTGAGCTGTATGACCAACATGTTTAAAAGCAAGATGCAAAGTTCACTCACCTCAAATTAAATCTCTCTTTGACCACATATCAATGTTGTGGATACCAGATCATTAAAAAGAACTATGTATTGGATAAGAAAAATATGTTTCAGAATCAAGAAATACGGGCCCTAATCTCCACCCTACCTTGTGCCAGCTGGCTGCAGAGCTGGAAATAGTTTATTGAATTCTCTTAGACTCAGATTACCTGTATACAAAACAAGGCCATTATCTGTATAAATGTTGAAGCAATAGTCACATGTGCCAAGTGCTAGAAACCGTGTAGATACTAATAGAATGAAGCCCTTACAATACAAATTAGTCAAGTACTTAAGAAGGAGATGAGCAAAAGGGGGACCCAGTAGGACAACTTGATTAGATGGCTACTGTTGAAGAAAGTAAATAGATTCAAAGGAGCTGATATGCTACGAAGATAAACATTGCTTTAGGAACTCTTAGCTGGTATCCAAGTACAGACCATTCATTAGGGAGGAGAAATGGGGAGAAGAGTAGCTAGGTAGCTGCTGTTGTCGCTAGAGATGAAAGGAGAGGAGGGATCAGAGGGGTAAGGACACTAATGGAAGAGAAGACAACGTCGGCACCACACTACTGGAGGATGAATGCAAACCATCTTACAAGAGGCTAGATGTAGGATGTTACAGAGAGTAAATAGTGTTCTGAATGTATTGGAGGAACCATAGTGCCCAGATTCAAAGCACGAATGGAAATTATGGCTAACAAAAAAGTGAAGATGATGGCTTGGATATAGTAGAATGGAGGAGAGTGTCATTTATTCAGCAGCTAGTAAAAGAAACAATTTCTGTCACCGCTCACACAGCCCTAGCAACACACATATTGTTATTCACAGATTTCAGGTAGAAAATGGAACGCCAAAAAGTGCTTTTTAACAGCTCGTCACATAACACAAAGAACCTGCAGTTTAAATTGTTTTGTTTGCTCTCCCAGCTCTATGTCTTTTCCAGAACCAGGAGGCAGCAAACAAAGAGGCCACATTTCACTGGTAGGGATCTTTAACATTTCAGTATTTGTGTGGGCACTGTGATTTCCTTGAATGTCGTGAACGGAAGGACAGCACCTCTGCGTCCCATTTATATACAAGTCTATCTTTCACCATTCCTATGAGGCTTGCTGCTGTGTGTTCTGTATTACTCTAACATCAAACATGAATTTGACTACTTATTCAGGTTTTTTTTCAATTTCCATTTGTTTTATTCAGATGCATTCCTTCCTTTGTAACTGTGCCATGAATTTAATTCCATCAACAATGTTGACAGGAACACTGTAGCTGGATAGGAATAACGGAACTGTCCCTGGTCTCTGCTCATCTCCTACCATTCCTTTCTATTGGTGTAGGCCTCACTAACACTCTAGAAAAGGAAGCACTTTCAAACTGGAAGAAAGTGATAAGACAAAAATCAAAAGCAAAGTAAAATCCTCAAATTGAGTAAGATGCTCACTTGAAATGAGCCAGATTTTAATTAGCCCACTAAGGACTCTCAGGCCCAGAAGACTTAAAACTCAACTGTCTTCACAAGCTATTCATTACAATATTTTTAGGCAAAAAATTTTTTTCATACAAAAATAGTGTTTGTTTGACCCAAGAATGGTGGAACACACATAATTATAACTAATGTGGGTAGGCTGAGGTAGGAGGCTTGAAAACGTTGAGGCTAGCCTGGTTACATAGTGAGACACCGTCTAAGGAAAAATAAAAGTGGAATAAAACAATCAATAACAAAATACCTCTAAGTTTTGATTTTTGAAGATGGTAAAATTGAAATATTAATATAAACTATACATTGAGGAAAAAAAGCAAAAAAAAAAATGTTGAAAGATTTTGGACCAGGATACTGATTTGACTACAGGGGAAGAAAAAGGAGCTAAGAGAGATATAGAACAGAAAAGGATTCTTCAGGGTTCCAAAGTAACCCAATGGAAAACTGGGAACTCCAGGATGGATACTCCAGAATGGAACCATTTTGATCATAGATCTTATTATGAATGTGGTAGCTGACCAGAGTTGCACCAGCAAAGCCCACGTCCTTTTATGTTACCTGCACTAGAGAACTTATCAACTCCCTCTCTTGGCAGGTTTAAGTATTCTCAGAGACCATAGTAGAATATTTTAAAAAATGAAATTATGATATTTTCAGTAAAATGGATGGAACCAGAACTTATGGTAAGCAAAGAATTCTAACTCAGAAGAACAAATGCCATTTGTTTTCTTTCATACTTAGATTCTAGATTTAATTTTTACATGAATATATGTCGGGGCTATAGGTCATGTATCTAGAAAAGAGACAATGAGAAGGAGAAAAGATATCTTAAGGAAGAACATGCATAAGACAAAAAAAACCCCACAAAGTGATAGAAAATGTGCTTACTTGTGACATGAAAGCAGGAGTCAGGTCAGGAGCTAGGAAATGATAAGGGGGAGAAGAGGTAGCAAATATGATGGGTGCATGAAAGTATGCTAACCCAACCCATTAATTGTGTTTGTTATTTGTGAAGAATAATAAAAAATTAAAAAAGAAAATAAATGAAGGTAAGAGAAATTTTTCTTGAACTCAATGAATGCAAAGATTCATTAAAGAGAAAACACCTAACCCAGTAACCATAAAGAATACAAATTAAACATTAATGTGTTTTTAAATTATTATTTATCAAAGATATCATTAACAAATGAAAGGAGACAAAGGATGGGTGGAGAGGAAGATGGACATACAGAAATTATGAAGATACAGTACTTAGGTATAAGTTTCTCAAAAATAATCTTAAAACTCTATAGGAAAAAGCAAATGAAAAGTAAAAACATAGGTTGAGCAAAGTTAGCATCCATAAAAACAAAAAACTACTAAATAACAAATAGATGAGATGCCAAATAGACGATATTGATAAAATTTAAATATGTTTAATTAAAAAACACATTTATAGCAAGAAGCCTAGGAAGAGACCTACACAATATATGTTTGACAAGTTTTTAGCAAGTTAGTTAAGACAATTCATTGATAAAAGGCTAATTCTTTTTTAGTAAATAAAGTTTTAAATATGGACTTTATAATGCACAAAATACCATCCTGACACAAATGCAACTCCTCACAAAAATATGTTCAAAATGGAGCATAGATCTAAATATAAATGGAATATTATAGAACTGCCAAACTAAAATATAGATAAAGGTTTAGATGAGTTTGGCTTTTTAAAATGGCTTCTCTGAATACAATGAATAAATCATTGATAAGCTGGAGTTAATTAACGTTAATAATTTCTACTTTGAAAGTAGCACTACCAAGAGACTAATGGTAAGTCACTGAATGGGATCATTTGGAAACTGTATGTTCCACTCTGTCTTGAAGCAAACCACTCAAAGCAATAACATCTATGGTGGAAATGCATCTTTTAAGTGGACAAATATTTGAGCCGTTTCTTCAGAAAGACAACAATATTTAAGTAGTCATTAAACATATAAAAGAAAGTTCAATCTATTATTAACTGAAGTCCACCAGAATGGTATAAAGGACAACTCATTACCAGTGAGGGACTGAAATCATCAAACTTTCAAATACTTTTGGTGCAAATGTAAATTGATGCATTCAGTTGCATAATGCACTTAGCACTCTACCACGTCAATGATTTTGTATGTCTTTATTTTGTCATATATGCTACGAAATATAGACATATATTCAGCAAAAAATATGCAGCATTACTGATAATAGTCAATGGTGGAATCAACATTAATAGTCAAAGGCAGAAACAATCGTGGAATTGTAAGAAATAAGATAGTTAAATTGAGGCATATTTGTTCAACACGGTGCAATGAAAATGAGCAAATCCTTGGGAAAATTCACATACGTTGAGACAAAAATGCAGTACACTCTATGTTGTTCTGTTTATGTACACTGGAAGCAGATATTAAGCCACCTTAGAAGACAATGCCATCCACACAGGGAATTACGCATTTTGTTTTTGTTTTTTTTTTTAGGAGACTAGTGGTTCTTTCTTTGAATACAGGTGTTTTGTTTTGTTTTAACATTCATGCTTACTTTGTGGAAAGTCATTGAAATATATTTTAATAATTTGTCCATTTTCTATATGTACATTTCTTTGAAACCATGTTTCAAACTGTGCAAAAATTTTATATGGTCTTAATGTTTTATTTAATTGGACCACAGTAAAGGGACTTAAAGTATGCATGAATTTGTGCATGTAAAGTTGTGTTCACACCACAAATTTCTGGATTTGGTTTTAAACCTTGGCAGGTATTATATGTTTGGAGATTTATTTTGTAGATATGGCTTCTTTTCCCCCATATAAAGACTCTGTCTTACTTTGCTACACCAGCCTGTTTCTGATCCCTGCTCTGTGTAAGCTGATGGCAGATGGAGGGTAAGGTATGTTGAGAATGGATAGCAGTCTGCTGTTCTGGAAGCTAACTGTTTCGCTGCTTGTTCCCGAGGCAATCAGAATATACACTTTGACAAACAGATATGCTGTTTTATATGCTTTGACAAACAGACCACCAACAAACTTGAAGCATGTCTGGACTCTTAGGTGAAATCAACTAAATATGAATACGCGTTTCTCAAAATTGTTTGGTTCAATTTTTGTATATTATGTGTTAAAACCATTGTTTGGATCCAGATTAAAGTTCAGAACAAACGGGATAGTTTGTACATAAAATATGGTTATAAAACACTTTAACGTTTTGTGTGATATGGTAAAACACAGCAGAATGCTAAGAGTCATATAAAAATTCAATTGCACAAATTCAGTATTGAACGGTTGAATTGCAAATTTGAAAACAGTTTTTATTTGGTCTAAAGAAAAAGCACAAACATATAGACTGTGATAGTTATTCTGTGCACAAACATCAGCCTGAGAAAAAACACACATGATTACAAGGCTGTCATTTTCAATTTCCCTTTCCACTGTCAATCCTCAGCTTCAGAATTTGAGTCTATCTCCATTTAAGAACAGGAAAGAACAGAAAGCAAGGGGAATCATTTTGTATTGTCTGTTTGCTTACCTTATCATTTCCCTATTGTGATTTATATGGCTATCTTTTAAATGTCACATATTATTACAAAACACAAATAAGGAGCTTTCTTAGTGCAGAAAAAATAATCCTTAAAATTGAAGAGGTTATAAAGCATAGTGGTTTATGCCTATAATCACAGCACTCAGGAGGCTAAAGCAGGAGGATAAAGAATTCAAAACTGGATCTGAACATATGGCTGGGCTCAGTGTTTAGGACCACTTGTTTTTACAGAGGATCCCACTTCAATTCCTAGAACATGCATGGTGACTTGTCATCCCTAACTCCAGTTCCAGGGGATTCACTGCCCTCTTCTGACCTCCAAGGTCAGAATGTGATACCAGACATGCTTGTGATGCACAGACATACATGTGAGCAAGAAACTTAAACACACAAAATAAATAAATGTTTGGAAAAAAGAATCCAAGGCCAATCTTGTGACACAGTAAGACTCTGTCTCAAAACCAAAAACAAGGAGAAAAAAACAAACAAATAAACAACAACAACAAAACAAGAAAGTTCATGATGGGTCATAAATTACAGTCATAGAGAATTAACAAATTCTATCATGGCATTTCTCAGTAGAACCTACTATTTTTTTTTTCAAGAAAATGAGAAGAGATTTTGAATATGTTCACTGTGACAAGCAAGAAGACAGGTATAATGAAGTTGATTCAGACACTGTACAGTTTATGTTTGTAAATATCACACTGCCACACCAATACATATTAAGTCTTTGTTTTTATGCATCAGTAAATAAATAATTCAACTTAAAGTTTAAAAAAGGGACACATTCAGCCTGTTTACAAATTCACGAAGGGCACCATATAGAAAAGTGATAGAGCTAATATTATGAGTGTATATACATTTTGGTATTTCTTAAAAGGAATGAAACTGAGTTAAGAATAAATGTAGCTGTAATTGTCTGTACAACAACAACAGTAATATTGCAGCTGTGGCTTTTTACACACCCTTGTATGACCATTATTCTGAGGCATTTTCATCATGACTTATAATAGAAGATGTTTCTATGTTGGACATTTTTGGGCTTATTTTTTTCACAGCACTGTGAAAGTTTTTGCAAGGAAATATAGTATATTCTCCTACAGAAATGCTTTAATAAGATTCTAACCAAAACATTTTTTTTCAGAGAATGTGGATAATAAAACTCACCCCAAATAAATATTTATTTTTAAAAGCCAAATAAAATGATAATTAATATATGTTAAATCTTATTTTTAAATGGTCTGATTTTTTTTCTAGACTTTATTCCAAGATAATAATAAGATCAACAATATTATATAATTTCAGGATAATCAAAACCAACATTTATTATTAAAATTATAATAGGTAGAATTATGTTTTTAAACACATTTACTTACTGATTTTCAATGAATTTTGTTTCTATGAGTAAGACCTAAAAACTTTTGTGAATTTGATAGTAGAAATGCTCTGCATATATCTTCATAGATCAACACCAAAGAGATGCCCTGAAATGTGACAATCAGTTGAGATGTGTTTTACAGATTGTCTCCTACTCAAGAAAACAGAATACAAATGAACAATTACAATGTTCTTAAAATCACACTATATCCTATGTAGCGATGGTCTATTAGGTTTTGTTATTGTTTTTGTTGCAAAGTTTGAGATCAAAACCAAGTGCTCATGAATGGCAGCCAAGTACCACTAAGATGCATCTTACCCTTGGATTTTAAGACAGAGTTTTGTTATATAGTTTAAGTTGGCTTTTCTCCATTTGTGCAAATTTCTTCTGGAAATATTTCATGCTCAGCATCTAGAATGCTGTGTTTACAAGCATGCACTGCCAGACCTAGCTTGTTTGAATCCTTTATGTAGTCTGGATATTAAGCCCTTATCAAATGTTTAACTTTACTTCTACCTCTTCTGCAGGTATTGAACTGTATATCTCTTCTATAATCTTTTCTCTAAAATTACTTTTGTCAATTTGATATCTATAAACTTTAGGCATGATGTATATACACATAGCTTTTAAATTATAATTAAGTCTGTACATAAATACACCCATGCTGTGTGTGTACATTTATAATGTTTTTTCCAATAAACTGTTTGTGTTGGTCCTTTCTCCAAGGCCATAGAGTTAGATTTCATCCCACTGTATGAAAATCGATCAACTAATTATTTAAGTACACTGATCCATGGTTAGTATTTTTCTATTTTATCAGTCCTGTAGTTTGGGGATGAACATCCATGTAATTGCTTTCTCTGGTACTATATAGTGAATGCTGTTTACAGGGCTCTGGACAACTCAGCAACCATATCTACGTTTGTGTGTCTTTGTATGTTTTATTTTTAAATAATGGATTCTAAATGACCTTTGTAGAAATCTCTTCCAACACCTTTCCAGGTAATTCAGTGATAATTTTATGAGATTAAGTGGAAATGCCAGGGTATTCTACGGCAAGAACATATAGTTCCCTTTAGTGATGAGTGCATGGCTTGTTTGGTCCACAAATGTCAAGGCTTTCACATACTTTGGAAGGGAAAGAAGCATTATTTTCTGCTGAATCAGTCTGAACCAACACAATGCTGGAAATAACAAGACTCTCTGGCTTAGGTGAACAAACTTGTAAACAATGCCAAAATAGAGGAGTCAGGGATGAGACAGAAAAGAAGTTCCTCTGGTTCATTGTCAACCCCCAGCTAACTTTTCTAATGCAGAAAAGAAATTGCCATATTACACTGTAGATCAAGGAATTTCCCTTTATTGGCTATGTCATCTTGTTAGCCTCTCTGCCAATCACCAAAATATGCTTTGCTGATATGATAGGTACTCAGAAGGATAGTGTCCAGGCCATTTAAGAATATGTACAGTTTGCATTCTTTGTATATTATTTTAGCTATCCAGGGCCCTTGCTAGTCTCTTCATTCTTCTTTTGAAAGTGGATTACATCCTTTCCCTGTCAAATGAAATATTTATCTGGCTGACTACATGTGGGTTCAAATCAAGTACAGATAAGCCTTGATGACAAGGTTTTATCAAATAATTCAGTCCTTATTTCATTTATAAGTAGTGGCTCTCAAGTTATGCGCTAGTAGGCCAAGACATTCTTACTCTAAATTTGAACACACATCACTTCTACTCAATCCATTGCTCATATGCACTTTTTGACTCCAGATTTTATTTCAAAGTTTAGAGAGTATAACAGTTTATTTTTCAGATAGAAATATAAAATAAATTTGAAGAATTTATGGCATGTTCTCTATTACAGATGATTTTTTTCTTTAGCATAACAAATATGTCTATTATTTACTTTACATTTCATATCAATTATGTCATGGTGTTTTCCAAACACATGCTGCAACGATTAATAAATCAATTTAAGAAAGACTAAAGAACACTTAAATAAATTCTGAAAATGTTTATGAGTGTTAGGCTACCAGATTAAATGTGTCCTGACAGGAAGCATAGAGAGTGTAAACTATATAAAGATACTATTTTAAAACTATGCTGAAGATATGCAAATTCACTGGTACAACTGTCAAAATTATTCATGTGTGTCTAAATAGGGAATACAATAATTAATTAGAAGCATAATGTCTGGCTATGGGTTTCTGTATTTGTTACCATTCGCTGCAGCAGGAATCCTCTCTAATGATGGTGGAATAAAGCAGCAATCTATGAGTATAGCAGACTATCCTTGGGAGTCATTTTATCACTACATTTTTTATAGATTAGTAGTTTTTGGTTTTAACCTAGGTCTCTGAGCGATCTAGAGTCTGGTTCTTGACCACCTAAGCAGTGTAAGATATGGATTCAATCCCATGGAGTGGGCCTTAAGTCAAATCAGACATCAGTTGGTTATTTGCACAAGGTTTGTACCACCATTGCCCTAACATATTTTGCAGGTATGATAGATTGTAGCTCAAAGGTTTTATGGTTGGGTTTGTGTTTGCTTTTCTCATTTGATAGTCTGCTGAGTACCTTTCTATGTCATAGACATTAGAACATAGGAGTGAAGATTCTATTTAGATACCAGCTTTTATTTTCCATGTTCAATGAGCTTATTGAGGTTTATTGGGGAATTTCCATGGAACCTTTTCATTCAACAAGTGGATGGATTGTTGGATTGAATTGGATGGATTGGATGGAACCCAGTCCCAGCACTGGAAGTTGTGTTTGGTGACAAGAGATGGCTTGTAGGGTTTCCATCAACCTCATTATTTGTAAGCTTGATTAGGTTCATCTTTATATATTATAGGAAGTTTTCACCGCACAAGGTTTCCATGCTGCCTCTCAAATGCCCTTCAATTATAGCTGTCTCTCCCCCTTATTCCCTCCTCAATCCCATCCACTTCCCACTTCCCACCCGATCCTTCTGTTCTCACACCCTCACTACAGTCTACTAATAAAATCTATTCTAATTTCCTCTCCCAGGGAGACACACGTGCTCCCCTTCATCCATCCCACTCTGTCTAATCCCCCTGGGTATACAGATTGCAGCTTGTTTATCATTTATTTAACAGCTAATATCCAGATATAAGTGAATGCATACCATAACACCATATTTATCTTTCCGAGTCTGTGTTACCTCACTCAGGATGATTTTTTTTTTTAGTTTCATTTATTTGCCTGCAAATTTTGTAATGTCATTTAAAAAAGAAGCAAGTAATACTCCATTGTGTAAATGTAGCACATTTTCTTTAAGCATTATTTGGTGGAGGGACATTTAGATAGTTTCCATTTTCTTGCTATTATGAGTAGAACAGTAATAAACGTGGTTGAGCAAGTGTCCTTGTGGTAAAATGAATCTTCTTTGGGTATGTACATATATACATATATATACACAGACATACATACATATATATATATATATACACACACACACACACACACACACACACACACACATACACATATATATGTCTGAGAGTGGTATAGTTGAATTATGAGGTAGACCAACTCTCATCTTCTTGAGGAACTGCTACACTGATTTCTATAGTGCCTGAACAATTTGCACTCACACCAACAGTAGATGAAAGTTCTCTTTACCCCACATCCTCACAAACATGAGCTGTCAGTTGTGTAGTTGATCTTAGCAATTCTGAGGTATGTCCAATGAAATTTCAAGTAAGTTTGACTTGCATTTCCCTGATGACTATGAATGTTGAATATTTCTTTAAGTGTTTCTCAGTCATATAAATTTTCTCTTTTGAGAATTCTGTTGAAACTGTAAGTCAGTCCCAATCAAATGCTTTCCTTCATGAGAGTTGCCATGGTGATGGTGTCTCTTCACAGCAATAGAACACTGACTAAGACAGTTTCCATTTCCTTGGTTAGAGTTACCCCAAAATATTTTATATTATTTGAGGCTATTGTGAAAAATGTTGTTTCCATGACTTCTTTTCCAGACAGTTTGTCATTTGTATATAGGAGGGTTACTGATTTTTGTGAGTTAATTTTGTATCTACTACTTTGCTGCAAGTGTTTATGAACTGTAGGAGTTCCTTTGGGACGTTTTTAGGGTCACTTGTATATAATATCATATAACATACTTATTATCATATATCATACAATATCATATTATCTGCAACTAAAGATACGTTGACTTCTTCCTTTCCAATTTGTGTCCCCTTGATCACTTTCAGTTGTCTAATTGTTCTAGCTAAGACTTCAAGTACTATATTGAGTAGCTATGGAAAGAGTGGACAACGTTGTCTTGTTCCTGATTTTAGTAGAATTTCTTTGTGTTTCTCTCCTTTTAAGTTGATGTTGGCTGTGGGCTTGCTGTAAATTTTCTTCATTATGTTGAGGTATGTGTGTTGTATCTCTAGTCTCTCCATGATTTTCATCATGAAGAGGTATTGGATTTTGTCAAAGGTCTTTTCTGCACTTAAAGAGATGATCATCTGGTTTTTGTCTTTCAATTAGCTTATATGGCGGATTATATTTATTGAATTTTGTTTACTATGCTTATATTCAATACATATATTACATATTATATTTATATGAATTATTGAAATATTGAACCACCCTGTATCTCTAGAATGAAGCCTACTTGACCTTAGTGAATGATCTTTCTTATGTGTCCCTGGATTTGATTTGCAAATATTTTATTGAGTAGCTTTGCATCTATGTTCAAAGGGAAATTGATCTGTAATTCTCTTGCTTTGTTGGGTCTTTATGTGGTTTTGGTATCAGGATAACTGTCACCTCCTTAAATAAACTGGGCAATGTTCCTTTTGTTTCTATTTTGTGGAATATTGACATTAAGTTTTCTTTGAAAGTTTGGTATCATATTGTGCTAAAACTATATGTCACTGGTCACTTTGGGGGTGAGAGATTTTGATTACTGCTTCTACTTCACAAGGTGTTGTGGGTCTGTTTAAATTGTTTTTCTGATCTGGATTTGACTTTGGTAAGTGATACTTACTGAAAAAATATTCCTTTTTAATTGTTGAAGTATGTACACATGATTCTCTGGATTTTTTGTTGTTTATCATGTCCTTTTTCATTTCTAATTTTATTAATTTGGATATTCTCTTTGACGTTTCATTAATTTGTATAAGGGTTTATCAATATTGATTTTATCAAAAACCAGTTCTCTGTTTCATTAATTCTTTGTATTGTTTTTCATTCTAGAGCTTTCAGATATGCTGTTAAATTACTAACATGAGATCTCTCCATTTTTAGAGCTATACACTTGCCTACTAGAACCACCTTAATATGTTCCGTAAGTTTAAGTATGCTATCTATTAATTTTCATAAAATTATGATGGAAAGTCTTTCATTTTGGTCTTAATTTCTTTCTGTACCCATCTTTCCCACAAGTTTGTAAGCTTACTGTCGTTTTTTATATCCAGGTTTAATTCATGGTTGTCAGATAGGATGCAGGGTGTTATTTCAATTTTCTTGTATCTGTTGAGTCTTGCTTTGAGTATGTGGTCAATTTTGAAGAATGTCCCAGAAGGTGTTGAGAAAAAAAAGTATATTCCTTTCTGTTTGCGTGAATGTTCTGTAAATACCTGTTAGATCCATTTGTTTTTCAATGTCAGTTAGCTCTGGTATTTCTGACTAGGTTTTTGTTTGGATGACCTGTCTTTGGCAAGAGCGTGGTAGTTAAGTCTTACACTATCTGTGTGAGGGTCAATATCTTATTTAAGTTATAGTAGTGTTTCTTTTATGAACTTAGTTGCTTTTGTGTTTGGTGTATAGATGTGAAGAGTTTGTACTGTCTGCTTGATCATTATTTGTTTTGATGAGTATGTGGTATTCTTCCCTATCTCTTCTTATTAGTTTTGGCTTGAATTTATTTTGTCAGATATTAAAACGGCAAAATCAGCTTGCTTCTTAGGTCCTTTTGTTTGAGATATCTTTTTTCTATCATTTCACCCTGAGGTGATATCTAACATTGATAATAAGATATGTTTTTTGGATGCAGCTGAACATTCTGTTAGATTTTATATTCAATTGGGGAATTAAGACCATTGATGTTGAGAGTTTTCAATGAACAGTTTTTTCATTCCTGTTGTTTTGGTGTTGTTGTTTTGGTGTTGTTGTTGTTGTTGTTGTTGGTAGTGGTAGTGGTGGTGGTGGTGTGTGTGTGTGTGTGTGTGCACGCTCGCGCCTGCACGCTTCCCTTCTTTTGATTTTCTGGTCTGGAATCATTTATTCCTTCTGTTTTCTTGAGTGTTGTTAAACTCTGTAAGTTGAAGTTTTTCTTCTAAAACCTTCTGTATGGCTGGATTTATAGATGGATATGACTTATATTTGGTTGTTATTGTGTGATTTCTTATTTTCTCCATCTATTATGATTGCAAGCTTTGCTGGCTATAGTAGTCTGGACTGACTTCTGTGGTCTATTAGAGTCCTTAGAATATATCTAAGCTATTCTGGCTTTTAGAGTATCCATGGAGATGTCAGATATTATTCTAATAGGTTTGCTGTTACGTGTTACTTGGTCTTTTTACTTTGTAGCTTTTAATATTCTTAATTTTATATATTTAGTGTTTTGATTATTATATGCCAGGTAGACTTTCTTTTCTGGTTCAGTCTATTTGGTGTTCCGTATGCTTCTATCTTCATAGGCATTTCCTTTTGGTGAGGAAATTTTTTTTCTGTGATATTGTTGAAAATATTTTCTGGGCTTTTCACCTGGGTTTCTTCTCCTTTCTCTATTCTTACTATTCTGAAGTTTGGTTTTTTCATAGTGTCCCAGATTTCCTAGATTTTTTTCTGCCAGGATATTTTTAAATTTAACACTTTCTTTAACCAAGGTATCTATTTCTTTTACCATGTCTTCAGTGCCTGGGATTCTCTCTTCCATCTCTTGTATTCTGTTGCTAAGGTTTGCCTCTTGAGGTTGCTGTTTGAGTTCTAAATTTTTCATTTTCAGATTTTCCTCAGTTTGGATTTTCTGTAGTGATTCTCTTTCCATTTTCAGGTCTTGATTTTTTTTTCATTTCCTTCCACTGTTTTGTGTTTTCATAGGTTCCTTTAAGGAATTTATTTGTTTCCTCTTTAAGGACCTCTAGACTATTCATAAAAGCTATTTTGGCTAATTTAAGGTCTTTTTCTTGTGCTTCAGCTATGTTACAATTCTCAGATTCTATTGTGATACTTTTGTTGGACTCTAATGGAGACATATTCTCCTGATTGCTTGGCTGTTGCTGATTATGATTGTTTGTTTGTTTGTTTACCAGCATCTTGGAATCCGGGTTTGGGAAGCTTATAAATCTAAATGTTGATATCTGGTCTTCTCTTTATTGTTTGGATATTTTGTTCTTGGTTTCTATTGCCCTCTCTGGTACTTAGGAGAGTATAGTGACTGTATTGTAGCCTGGTAGGAAATTCTTCTAGGACATGATAGGTATGCCCACTATTCCAGGTAAAATGTGTTCCTAGATATTGGGAGCTGTCACCTAGGAATAGGGGTGGGCTATGAAGAGGGCCTGAGGTAGTCTACAGCAGGGAAGAAAACATGATGCTTCACCAGGACTTGCTTAGTTTCTTGAGAATGAGGCCAGAGAGAGAGGAGAGTCCAGGTAGTCTGCTACAGAGCTGTTGATGAGACTGAGTCTTTGGTCATGGAGAAGAGGAGAGAGAGTGAAGATCTGAAGCTAGCCTCCCTGTTTCACTGGTCTATTTGCTTCTTGGACAGGTTTGTATGGTGGGGTTCCCAGAGAATGTCTACTAGATTTGGGGAGCTGGGATAACAGGGTAAACAGGTGGAAGTTTGGAGGAGGATATTTGTGATCCACTGGAGATGGGAGGCAGAACAGGGGGAGGTACTGTAGCAGGTGGTCTGCTACAGAGATGGGAGTAAGACTGGGGAATTGGCTTTGGAGAAGATGAGGGAGAGGAGAAGATCTGCATTAGCCTATCTTCTTCTTTATCCCTGACTGGAGTGCCCTGCAGTTTCCCAGGGAATTTCAGCTTGTGTTGAGGGCTGGGATAATGTGATGACCTGGGACGGGGGTGGGGCTCAGAGGGAAAGATCTATGAGACCCACTGGAGATGAAGGCAGAGATGAAGGGGAGACTGTACCAGGTGGCTTGCTACAGAGTACAGAGCTTGGGATGAATATGGGAGACTGGATTTGAAGGAGAGGAGGGAGAAATGAAGATCTGTAGTTCTCCTACCTGCTTATTTAGCAAATGTGGCTAAATTCCTGGGGAATCCTTGCTGGTTTTGGAGCCTAGGGTAATGTCAAAATTGTTGTTTTTCAGACTTTTCTTTGTTATTTACACAATCATACACACTTTTTTCTTGGTCTCGTTAATGAATGATATCTCTCAGATGCTATATTTTCAGTTCTACAATTTTCATATGGATCCTTCTTGGCTTTGTTTCCTATTGATATCTTTTGTCTTCTAATTATAGTCCAGTGTAAGGGACATTCTTGTTTGCTTATTTGCTTTCTATATTTTATAATTTATGAAATGTAACTAAGACAGTTTCTTTAAAGTCTGTGAAAATCAATCATTGGTCATCTTGGTGCTGGAAGCTTTTACTCTTATTTCTTTCATTTTATGGACCTAAGGGGTTAGGCTCCAAGTCATCTCAGTGCCTCACATCTCACTTGGATTTCCTAGGCCTGGGCTATATTGGTTTGATTTATTTCATACATATTTGTTCAAGGTTAAGGATTGCTTATTGCTGTAAGGATTGCTATAATTTCCCACATATTGATAAATGAAAAAGCAGATATGTTGGAATGAAAGTGGAATTCGCAGGTATACTTATAGAGTTATAGTGGGCTTGTGTTGGTTAATTTTATGTCAATTTGACACAGGCTAGAGTCATCTGAGAGGCGAGAACTCCAGTTGAGAAAATGCCTCCGTGAAATTCACCTGTAAGACATTTTCTTAATTAGTGATTGATTGAGAAGGGCCCAGCCTCTCCTGACTTTCTTTAATGATGAATCCCAATAATCACTCTCCTCGCCAAGTTGCTTTAATATTGGTGTTTCAGCATAGCAATAGTAAACCCAATTAAAAGAGGGCTCAATTATAAAAATAGCAAGAAGAGTCAAAGAAAATTAGAGACAACAGTTTCGGGAGAGTTAGGAACCTAAGATTAGTCTGAAAGAGAATACAATATAGTGGCTAATGGTGCAAGGTTTAGAATGTAGACCAGAATAGAATCTATTATCTAACTCTATGCATTCATCTCTAGGGAAATGGTTTAAACTACCTGAGCCTCAGCTTCTTCAACTCCAATGGAAATAACGATTCGTTCCTCATAAGGTTCTCATGATAATTCAATATATTGTGCAAACTACTTATCAGAGAGCCAAACATGTGTTGGGATTCTGATGCATAATAACAAAATATTTAAAGCATGACTAACTTGAAATAAAGGCTATGTCATTATGAAAACAATATCTGGAGTTCAAAATGAGTAACTTTATTTGCATGTCTTAGTCCATTAAAGTCAATTCGAAAGAATAATCCTTTCTTATTTCAAAGGATAACATGAAGATCAACAGCAACAATCTATAGGAAAAGTTTTCTTAATTATAGGTAGAGCACAATGTAAAAATGTAAGGAAGTATTTACTACCTCTTAATAATACAACAACTTATGGGGGAAGGTTTTCTTATCTGTAGACAAAGCACAGCATAAGATTTAAAGAGATATGACTTCAGAATATGATGGGATGCTGTGTAAAAGGTCATAAGCAGAGAATAGAATTTACAATTAGTTAATGAATACTGGGTATTTTAAAAGGGGAATTATTATCAAGGGTTCAAATGAACTACTGTATGAGTACCCTTTGTAAGGGTATGTGTGTTTTTGCAGGAGTGCTGAGTTATTCATGTATACGTGGAGGCTAAAGTTGATTTCAGGTATTTTCCTCTATCAATGTCCACCTTATTCTTTTAGGAAGAGCCTTTCACTGAACATGTAGCTTGTTTGTTTGTTTGTTGGTTTTTCCCAGCTAGCCTTGGAGCTAGCGGGTTCCCTCCATCCATCCCTCCAAGTGGAAGATTATAGATACAAACTGTCACACAGGCTTTTGTGAAAGTACTGGGAAACTGAACTCGGGTCCTCCTGCTTATTCAGCTAGGCTTTTGTCCATGGAACCATTTCCCTAGCTGCACTTTTAAGGTAAAACTTAATTAGTATGTTGAAGGAGATATTTGTAACAAAGAGTACACTTTAGAAGAGAAAAAAAGTTACATTTAAAGAACATTATAATATAGTATTTCTTTTATAGAGTTTTAGATATTTGGCTTAGGCTACTGATTTGTAAGTATATTTTATTTTCACACCACATTTTTTTTTTGCCTTCAAAATTATGTTTTCGTTTAAATATCACAGCAGCCTTGCAATATAATTTAGATATTATTATTCATTTCAATTTGATTGAGTAAATTTGGATTTTAAATAGTTTCAGTGATACATATCAAGTTATCTAAGCCATGTGGCTGAGATTTCCAACTGGATCTTTTGATTTTAAGAGGATTATTTTCTCTTCCCTCAATGAACTACTGGTAAGTATGCTGTCAATAATATTTCCTGGGTTTTGTTGAGGTAGAAAAGACTAAGTAAACATTTTTTCAAGGTAATTGAGAGATTACATGCAGCACAGTGATACATAGTTCCATCTTTTCTGGCTAGATATTAAAAAAAAAAAAAAAACTTAGGTAATATCACTCCTTCCAATTACGTATTCCAGAAAAGGAAAGCTGAAGGAAAAACAGAAAGAATATACTTTTACTTGAAGAATAGCATAAACTTTATGTAAAGAGAAAAGATACAAATTGTAACTATTTGCAGCATATGTGACCTAGGCTTCCATGTACAGTGTTCACATCACTTGTGACCAGGATGGAATATGCACACATAGAAGTTAGAACCTATAGCTGTCTACAAACCTGTGAGCATCAGTATATGCTTTGAAGAGCTGGATATAGCAGCAGTAGTGTTCATGCCCATCATGCCTGAGGCCCTGGGTTCTATTCCCAGAATTGAACAAATAAACAAAAGGAGCATATACTCTTTTATGTATCCAGAAAGGTGGCTCAGAAGGTAAAGAAACCTGCAGGAAAAGGCTGGGGGCATGAGTTTGATTCCTAGATCCCAAGCAAAGGCCTAAGGAGAAAACTGACTACATAAAGTTGTACTCTGACCCCCAAGCATGCACATCTTGCCCACATGCACACACACTGTCATAATAATAGTAATAGCATTTTTATTTTTTGAAATTGTAATATAATTACAGCATTCCCCTGTTTCTTTTCATCCTTCAAACCCTTCCTATGTACCATTTTTTCCTTGCTCTTTTACTAATTTGGACCTTTTTTTTCTTTAATTGATGTAATATAGACTGAGCAGGTTGTATTTATATATTAAGGAATAAATACACAATTAAAAGTACTCTTAAATACTTGCACTTTGTGCTACCCACTTCTCTGTGAGTCCAATAAGTTCTATAAAGAAATAATCTGGGATATTAGAAAATACAGTATATTGAGATCTCATGGTAGGGAACTGAATTAAAATAGCACCTAGCTAGAGCCTCTATTTTGCTTATTTCAGTCAACACTCTCCCCTACAGCTTGTTTCCATGGTTACAAATCCCAAACTGGGTAAGTCCTCATTTCCTATTGAGACAAATCATAGACCTTCCATTAAAACAAAATGTCTTTGAAATGGCAGAGGATTCTTTTGCAGGGAGGGGAACAGAGCTATTTTAGCCAATAATGATTTTTGTGCTATGATGTAAAGACGTTTCAACAGGGTAACTTTGAAGTAAATACAACTTTCAAAAGTAACACTTTAAAATATGTCATTTTTATTAAGAGACTAATAATACACTCTGCAGTCTAGGGAAACTTAAGTTTTAATACCACCACCCCCCCACAAAAAAAAAAAACAACTTTCTGTACATCAATGAAGAGTTGCTCTCTACTTGTTCAATGATAATCATGGCTCTTTTCCGTTTGCAATGGAAAAGCCATCTTTGGGCTTTCAATTGGCACCAAATAGTGTATACATAGGAGAGCCTATGTTGTAATATCTGTACCACAGAGTTTTAATTATCTCCTGAAATCCCCCCACCCAAACTTGGAACACATTTTGCACAATCTTATTTTTCATCTCTTTTCCTTTAGTTTGCTCTAACATAGCACAATAACTCTACATTATCTCTTCTGGAGAAAAGACTTGGCTTTTATGGGGCTTTGAGTTTCTGTGTATTCTTTCACCACATAATTTATTTTGCTCTAATAAGTTGTTGAAATACTTTTTGGCTTTTGAATAGCCTCCTGACATTTTCTTCTTTATTCAGCCACAGCACTTCCTAAATTTCACTTTAACAGGACAGCAAAAGAAATGCCAGGCTACAGCAAGATAATTGCGTTTTTCAATTTCTAGGTCCTATATTCTTCCCAGGGACAAAATGTTTCAAAGAAAACAAAAAAAGGAGAGCAAAGGAAATAAGACAAAAATGGTATGCAGCCAAGCGAATTTCAAAGAGTAAGAAACTGTCACAGAATTTGTTCTACAAATGTCCCCCCAACAGAAAGAACGTGCAAGTTCTCTACTCTTTGATTGGATTGGCTATATTCATCATATCATCTTGAACACTATGGGCTGTACATGTTGTCCCCACATCCATTAGTAGCATACCTTGTACCCTCAAAAGTGGCTAGGTTTCTTCACTACAAATGAATTAACAATAACTTTGTTAATGTCCACTTCAAGTTGTACATCATAAGAAATATGCATGGTATATATGAAGTGCGAGGTTATTTCTAGTCTCCAAAAGGACTATTATTCAGAAAACATTCAAGCTTAGAGGCATTCATTAGGAAAATGTATACAAAGCACAAAACACTGAAATTCATTACCTGCCAATGCCCAAAGGACACCAGCAGACAGAATTTAGGAAGCAGAAGCAAAGAATAAACCAAAGCATAGAAGGTCACATTTGCTTTAAAGAACATCTAGACAAGAAGATCCGGGATTTAGGTATCAGCAGTTGACACTATGAATCAGGAAAGGGAAGGACTTTGGAAACAGATTCATCTGGTTGAAACTCACTCTTAATAATTTTTGTCTATGATTCAACCTCCCAACCTTTATTTTCCTACGTATAAAATCTAAGCAATAAAACTAAGACAAAAATATGGACCTCTGGGTTTAGATGTGGGCCAGCTAATAAGATGTTTGTTATGCACCATAATCCCTGTGTTCAATCCCCAGCATAAAACCTGCCCATAAAACCTGTCACAGAAACAGAGCCTGCGGTCCTAATCAAAAAAAGGGAGGGCATAAGGATCAGGAAATTCAATGTTATCCTTGCCTACATAGCAAATTTAAGGTAATCTTAGGCTACATGAGAGTCAGTCTCAAACAAACAACTTAGACCTTTGAGTTAGAGTGATTAAGTATGAAGCATAGTGACTTTAACTTTAACTTTTGAATGGTTACTTTATATAACAAGACACTATTACTATTACTTAATACTAATTCATTTAATCTTATGAGAACTTTAGGCAGACATTTAACTACTGTTATTACCATTCCATAAATTATAATTTTGTGTTTCAAAAAGCCTAAGGAAACAAAAGGACAGAATTTGTATTTTACACCAATAGTCTGATTTCAGAATTGGTGCGTTTAATACCCATAACAAAATATTTGGTCACTATTTTTTACGTCTGTTCCCAAAGAGACAGTAGATTGCAATATAATGGAAAAGTCTACAAGTGATAATCCTCAAATTATAACCATCATTTAAAGATATGCACCTACAAAAGTGTAAGTCTGATTTTTACAAACCTGGGAGACATCTATACATATCACTCATATTACAGTTTTCATTGCTTTAGATGGTCTGGCCATTTTAGCACATGATGCTTGGAAGACTTACAAAGTTCAGTGGCAGGAGGTGGGAACTCAACATAGGATTATGTTAATGGGTGAGAGTACCGTTTAATATTATGTTAATAGTTTACTATCTTTAAATGTTACAAATATGCTTTTACATATTTGTAAATATGTAAAATATGTTACAATATGGAATCCATGTGCTAGATAGGCATGTACAGTCTTTTTACTGGATTTTGTGAGACATCTTCCAGATGGTTGCTTAGCAGGGTCCAAAGTGATCACAACTTAAGCACTGCTACTCTGTGCTGTTTTCTTGTTTTAAAATTCAAGAGTCAAGCTGAAACCACAATGCCTAAGTTTTACCAAGTAATAAAGGATTTATTTATTTTCTCTGTATCAAATCAGAAGGGGATCCAGCAAATCACATAAGTTGCCATTCATTTTCACTTGCAATTGCAATGTCTGCCAATACTTAATTAATTTTGGTATTACTTCTCTGATTTCTCTTTCTTCTTTTCTATTTCTCTTTCTTTTTTCTACCAAGTAAAGAAAAATCTATACCACAAACAATAGCTTCTATGATCTTAGGAATCTGTAAAGTATTTTCTTATTGCTTAGAATACTGTCTTTTAGAATGTATACAATATAAGCTTTCTGGTCCACAGAATGAACCACATTTTTGTGGGTTTTTTTTTTTTTTTGCTTTTTTTCCTTTTTTCCTTTTTCTTTCCTTCTATCCATTCTCCCTCCCTCCCTCCTTCTTTCCTTCCCTTCCTTCCTTCCTTCCTTCCTTCCTTCCTTTCTTTCTTTCTTTCTTTTTTTTTGAGACAGGGTTTCTCTGTGGTAACTCTAGCTGTCCTGGAATTCACTCTGTAGGCCAGGCTGGCCTTGTATTCACAACTCACAGAGATCTGCCTGCTTCTGCCTCCCAACTGCTGGGATTAAAGGTGTGTGTCACCACTTCCCAGCTTGCTTTTATTCTTTATCATATACATCACCACAATCAGCCTGACAAAAGCAACTGAGCAGCAAGACAGTCACAAAAAATTTCTCTTGGCTAAATTAAATTCTACTGGCTGAATGAAGGTTTATTCTTATACACTGTTTGGTCCAGTGTGTGGTATAATCTCAGTTATGAATAAATTAGCACAAATGCAGGAGAAAATTGGTCCAATTTAACTAATTTTCAAGTTATATAAATTATCATCTATTTCTTTGTTTTTACCACATGTCATATTCAGTTTGCCAGATATGTACCTCAAGTACAGAAAACTCCTAATTAATGATAAGACTTAACAGTGAATGTTTAATAAAGATATTTCACTATTTAATGTGCTAATAAAATAACTAAGCAGTGTAATTTTACTCACTTGATGAAAGTTGATCAGGTTATGCTGAGATTTAAATTTTTTACTTGGCTGTAATTATTACTTGTACTTTTCTTCTCATTGAACAATGACAACTGAGAAGTCAACAGTACATCATGAGAGTTCAACCAGATACAGCCTAAGGCCATGAATTTATATAAATCTTATAACCACACATCAAAGGCTAGAACTTGTATAGACTTACCATTGGCCTGAAATGTACATTTTGCAACACCTCTAGTCATTTACTTAATTAAAAAAGTACTTATTGTGTATCTTTAATTGTATTGTATTACATTGTTGGGATACCAACAACACACAAGAGGTGGTTCCTAGTCAAAGGTCAATGGACCAAAATCTATTAAATAAGTTTAAAAGTGAGATGTATAGATAGGTCGGAGAAATTCATATTCTAAGAGCTAAATGTTTGAAAACCACTAAAGAGAATAAGTTTTATAAGGCCATTGACAAGAATAAAAATGATTCCAGTATAAATTTCTCTAATATATTTTGAATATTAGCACACTTTCCTATGTAGCATATTATAGTGATTAGGAATATGGCTTTCAAGAAGTACCACTGACATTAGATTCTCAGCTAGACCTCTTCTTCCCTGAGGTATATCAAACAAACTACATGTAAAATGGAAGTTATATACCCATGCATCACAACTGCTATGATGGTTGAGTTAAATGATGACAGAAATGAGACTTATATTGTTGGTAGTAGGAGCTCAGTAATGTTGGTTATTTTTCAAGTTGCCATGGGGTGAACTGGAAAAACTATTTCAGAATGTCATTAATCAGAACAGAGAATGTGATATGACAAATGCCACCATGAAGCTCAAACGTACCCACACAATTGACATTCTGTTTGTCTCTGGAAAGGTCTGTGTAAGATGCTTTGCTTCTCCTTCATAGAGACACTAAACAAGATCATCAAACTCTTCAAGGATAACTTTCATCCTCTTAATATATTTTCATGTTTCCAAAAACAGCGTATCTCACAATGATCTATTAATACCAACTGGAGAAAGATAGCCAAAGGATTGAGTTCATAAGTGGAAGATGATTTCTGCCAATAAATAGCTACTGGTTTCTGAGTGCCTGGAACACAAAAATGAATGTAAGCATTTCTTCTTATTTTAGCTCACTTGTAAGTACTAAATACATATCACAATGTATTAAACAGTACTCATACATGAAACATTCACCAAGGACTGATTGAGGACTAAGTACCAAACTCTTATTGATGAAATGTAATTCTACTGGAGATGGTATAGCTATTACAGTTGTGAATATATGTATATGTATATATATATATATATATATATATATATATATATATAGAGAGAGAGAGAGAGAGAGAGAGAGAGATTGATTTTTGGAGTTACCCTACAACAGAGGTACAATAGCACAACTAGATATTCCGTACTATCAAATAGAACCCAAGTATCAGAAATGGGTTACCTCTTTAGGATTGTTGGCCAATGGAGAGACATAGACTCCCAAACATTACAAGCTATTGCCAATGCTCTTGGTTTCCCTCCAGAACTTGATATTAAAACTCTATTGCTGAACAAACCACATACTTGAGCCAGAACATAGAAAAACCAAGCTGATACTCACCTGAAAGCTTCATTCCTTACTGTCTAACTTTTACAGTACTAGAACATTATATGCAGGTTACCAGAGGAAAAATAATCTCCAATTTTATCTAATTGTGAACTCTGAAAACTATGACTAGCCTGTCAAGTATTTCCTGGTACAATGGTTATGTATGCTATGATAAAAATTCTTTTTGAGTTCAGAAATAAGATGATGAGGAAATATTACTAAAATAAAATGACTATCACTTATCTATTGCTGGCTATATTCTCTGGGCTCTGGCAAGCATTTTATATAAAGCTTAACTGTCATTTTATACAGTAGTTCCATAAAAAAGTTCTACTACATTTCCTTTATACAAATGAGGAGGCTGAGCTGAAATATTAACTAATTTAAATAATGCCATACATAGTAAATCAAACACTGAGACCTTATATCTGAATCTAAAACTTTGGTTAAATGAGAAATTTTCAGAAGAATATGAGAGCAATTCTTTCAGACATAAGAACCCCAAAAATAACACAAAAGAGAAAAGAAGAAAATCAAATCCAAATGTTGGAGTAGCCAGAGCTAACAAGAGAAAATTATATGACAGGATAGAAGAGATGAGCCAGTTAAGAACTTTGTATCTAGGGAAAATGTTCCTGTGCTCTATCCCAAGGGCTATGGTAAATCGGTGAAGGATTTAATTGCTTCCAAGAACCAACCTACAGTGTAGAAGCAATACTCTTTCTCTTGAATAAGGAAGAGCAGAACAAGGGATTTTGAAATCAAGGAAATCAATTAATAATCTGTGGTGCTGATTTTGTGAAGAGATGATGGTATACTACACAAGGAGACTTATTGTAGCAAAGATAGTTAATTTAGATATTTGAGTCTACTGCTATTGGAAACTCAATGAATAGAAAAAATGAATTAGAAACCAGCAAAATATATCACATAGATTTTTGAACGTAAAAATCAGGTTGATAGAATTTTCAGTTTCCAGAAAAAGGAAAGCCAAAAGAAGTAAAGAAAAGAAAAGTAAAGATCAATGTAAACAGAAGTATTTGGTTATCTAACCATAGAATTATCAGTGCAATACTCCAAGTTGTTTTTAAATTGTGTTTCTTAGGAATAAAATAGTTTGAAGAGTTCAAATCCTTCATAATGTGGCAGCATGAAAAATCTGCACATTAGCATTCCTTTTATGAAGGGACTGGGTTATCTCAGGAAGCAAACTCTATCTTACCATGGCTACAGTCTATATCGGTGTGTTAAGGCATATTGAAGAAAATTGCAGATTAAAAGTGGTACTTGTGAGCTCTACTTGATTCCAGTACTGGGAAGAATAGATATCTTGAGTGTTAATGGGAAAGACTGAAGCATCATACCTAGCAAGAGATTTTTCTCTAAACCCATTTAAAGTTTGTACTAATCTTTTGTAGCAAATAACACAGTACAGTACAGGTGGTATAAAAAGAGAAATGTCCTTTATTGAAGGCATAAAAATTAAGTCTGGGATTAGGATATCAGTAGAGTTTATTAGCTTTTTAAGGGTTACAAAGGTTGGATTACTTTGAGATCTTTTTCTGTCTTCTGGGTAGTAGTTTTTCCTATATACCTTCACAAGTCTTCACATGTTATTCCCCTATTCACACCTGTAACAAAATTTCCCTTTTTTATAGGAACCAGATTAGATTAATGGCTATAGTAATGGCTTCTTTTAAATGCAATAATTACTGCAAAGATACTATCTCCAAAAGGTACTGTGAATTAAGGACTTCAAACATTATTTGATATGGAAAGTTTAGGGAAGACACAAGCCACTCCACAGCAGTATCTTTGAAAAATATCTCAAGCCATGACTTAGTATAGAGAAATTTTATTAGGAAAGATTAGGCATAGGAGCTTATTCGAAAGCTTTTGAAATGGCTGTTACAACACCCAGGATTCAGAACAATGGTGATCACCGGCAGCCCAGGATTCAGTGGCTTTGGTAATGACAGCGTGATCTACACGACCCAGTTCTGATTAGTGGCAGGTGTCTGCTTAATACAGCTACTCTTCTAGTCTTTTCCTGCTGCTTTGCCTCCTTTGATTCTGCCCATTTTCCTAGTGCTTCATAGTTTCCCAAAAGCTCCAGAGTTACACTAGGACTCTATAGGCACTCTGTATTATGTTCTCTGATTCAATTAGATTGATGTAATATCTCAAATTTCTAACCAAGAAACCTGACTACCAAAGAAAGATTCTCTCACATGTTTAAATTGAAGCTTCCTACATCTCATAATTCTAGAAAAAAGATAAGACATTAAGGAAGATTGATCAGCATTTTGGAATTGGCTTTGTTGTTTCTGAACATGTAACAGAGTTTTTGAAAATTGGATTTTTTCGTTAGTAAATTTAAAATGATAATATTCAATATCAGACATTTCTTGGGGATGCAACAAATTCTAGGCACTATTCAATTTCTTAAATATTGGCTAAGTGCATGAACTATGGATCTGGCCTATGAGTTCTTCCATGTATTTTGTAACACCTTGGGCAAGATATTTTTTTCACTTATAAAACGCAAGTAACAATAATTGATACTTCATATAATTCCTGGGAAAATTATGTGAGTTTCACATTGAAGCTTTTAGAAGTCTCGCCGACATGACTTCCTAAACGTGAGATGAACAAGGATAGCAATAGACATGCCAAAGTGGAGAAAGGAACGCCCACAAGGCCTCAGTCCTACACAAAGAGCTACAGGCAACTAAGGATTCTTGGCAGTGACAGAAATAATCTTCTTCAGGGAATATCCCATTGTCGATTGCTCAATATTAATTGGTTAGACCTCAGGACATGCATTATTCACACTAAACAGTATATGTTTGAGAATACATGGAAGTCATATTATATATGCAAAGGACCTGTATGGCTAAAAATAGGGAAAAGAAAAAGATAAGGATAAATGAAATTAAGATTCAAAAATAATATCTAATTTTTTTTTAAGAAGGGAAAATTCCTAACATGACATTATGAGACACAGAGCCTCCAAAAATGCCATTGAGTTAATTTTCTGTTGACTATCGACTGCTGGGCATGCAGTCTATCTTAAAAGTAGTTTTTCCCCCAATGAGACTCCCTTGGAGAAAACTAAATTTTTATGAACAAGAAGTTATCAACTGAAGATAGCTTCAAGGTTAGAGATGGGAGCGTGTGTTGACTTCTTTCAGCTCTAGGATCCTATCAGACGCAGATCAGTGCAGGCCTGTGCATGAGGCCTCAGTCTCTGAGATGATCCTGTTGATTTAGAAGGACTGCTTTTCCTTGATGTTTTCCATTCCCTCTGGCTCTAACACTCTTTCCTCCTCCTCGCCCAAAGGATTGCCAGATCCCTAAGGAAAGGGATTTGATGGACACATTCCATTTATGTCCGCATTCTCTCATTCTCTGCATATTATCTGGCTGTGGGTCTGTATTTGTTCCCATCTGCTACAAAAGGAAGCTTCTCTGATGATGGCTGAAGAAGGCACTGATATATGAGTACAGCAGAGTGCCATTAGGCACCACGGCTGTACCACTGCAGCTTTTTAGTTTTCTTTTTCAGACCATTATTATTATTATATCTAGTCTCAGGTTCTTGGTCACCAAAGTAGTGTTGGGTAAGGATTCCATCTTCATTCAAACCACAATAGGAAATACTCCCTGTATAGCTCTTAAAATACCCCTGCCATATGATTACTCAAGAAAGACTATTTATTGTAATATTATAGTTTCTGATTACATGCTAAGAACTGATTAGGTATTTATAAATACTTTCAATAAAATATAGAAAAATAGGAGATATAAAATGGTTAATCCAGCAGACGAAAGTAGGAGAATTTATTCAACATTAAATTTGAAGGAGTCAATAAAGAATTTGCGGAGTGAAAACTCATGAATTCTTTCATTGTACACAAAACAAATAGCATAAGGGTTAAGAAAGCCTCAATCACTGCAAAATTTTTATGTTTCTCTCTGACAACAATAGTAAATTAATTTTCACTATAAATAAAAATGAAAATCCAAATTAGACAAGAGATGCATTATCACCTCTACCCCTCATTATCTGTGCTGCTAAGAAGAACTTCCTAGGAAAATTTATTTTGACTGGGCTTCTTTAAAGTTTCTGTTAGTTGCTGTTCCAATCCCCTATTTCATCTTAAGAGTAAGTCCAAATCAATCACTTTGCAGAAGTACAATTAGTACAATTCTTTAGTCACACTAATACTTTATCACAAGCTAATCTGAAAATAGCCTGGTTTTCAGTTGTGGGTATAAAGAAACAGATTTATCAGAGCACTTTCAAGGCAAATCAGAGATTAACTTGCCTGAAGTCCTGAAATCTTAAATATATTCTTAGCCAAAGGTTGTTACAAAGTGTGCCTTTTCTCAAATCCATTTAAATGACTGCGTTGTTCAAAGGAAGTTGGGACTAAATTAGCTTTAAATGTTTAAGAATAAAATAAATATGTACATCACTATTCAGTCATCTCAGAGTCAAATCACTGTGAAATCTACAGCATGTTATTTGACAATCAGGAAATCTGATGCACAAATTTTTAAAATGCAATTAAGAAGATGATGATAAATAAGCAATTTCTGTAGAACGAGTTACAAAATGTGATTAGGGAGTAACACATGCATCTCCTTCCTAGGTGCACAGATGAATCTCTGTGGTTTCATTGTTTAGCCTTTGCATTGTGAGCAAGACCAACCTAGTAAATCCCCATCTCTGCATCCTATTGAACTATACACAAGATATTTAACAAAACAGTTTACAAAATATTCTCTCTTCTGAGCTATGCTCAATTGATCTGCTTTACTCTCTGTACCCCAGATTTGCCTCTCAATCCTCTGTAAAGGTGATGACAAGGGATTTACCATTTAAGCTGAATGTCAATTAAGTAATTATTATATGTGAGAAATGTGCTTTGAGAAATGTGTCTTTATTTTTCCACATATAAACAGAATTTATACTCATGCAGTAATCCCACACACAGGGAGATTTGAAGACTCTTCAAAATTTTTCACCAAATGCATGTTTATGCTGTCACATAGAGTCCAGGCAATGGATAAGAAGCAGAGGTGACATTTGGAATACCTTATTATTTCAACCACACTCTATTTCTCCTTGAGGATTACAGCATTATCATGCAACTCCAAGGACATCTGGAAATAGAAATTTTCTTGGCCTTTGCCATTTATTTGTTGTCATGGAGCACATATAGGCATGCTATATCTGCCTACATTGGCTCAGCTGCATTAAGGCATAGCCCTCTCAGAAGCCAGTGATAGAGTGGAAAATCCTTCATACACTTGGAATAATATCTTCTGATGCTCTCTTGTTTCTATGTGCAGATAGTTTTGTTTTTTTAAGGTATTGTGTGATTATTTTAGACCACTTGAGTTCAGGATTTCAGGATATTCTTACCATTTATAAGTGTAAAAACCTTAATTGAAAATGCCAAGTACCCTTTCCCATGTAATATAATATACTCACAAGTTCTGCAGATGAAATCAGGGACACTCTTTAACCCACCAAAATTATCAAGATATACCTGAAGTACATTAACTTCCACTTATCTGCATTGCCCTCTTCCGCCTCTCCTTTGTATGGTTTCCATGGGTTTCAGGTCATTTCTCCTGTCTTGATTCTTACTCTTCTCTAATCTCTTATAACAGAGTAGACAGAGAGATCTCTGGAAATATTAGTCATTGGATCATGCCACAGTGACCCAGGTTTTTTATTATGATCAGTGGGAATCATGGCTGTTTACTCCTTCCCCTCATTTTCAGTTTACTCTGCCTTCATCTCACCAGACTGGTATCAGATTGGCTATTTTGTGATGCTTCCTGGGGAGATAGACAAAAATGTCTGTTCATTACAGATGGAGTTCAATGATTGATCACAGAAATTATTCCAATTATCCATTTCATTATGCAATCAATAATTGTCAATAATTATTCCATTCAGCTGATTAACTTTAAAACAGAAAGCATTTGTGACTCAAGCAGATGCATTATTGAAAAGCTCACCACAACATAGGTGCTGATTCATGAAAATTATGTATTACTGGAGTTTCTTGCAGAATGTGCAGTGGCATATATTGAAATGTCTCTCATCTCGCCCTCCCTGAATTTCTTACTGCTTATATATCCTTGAGTGGGACCTTCAAGATTCCTAATAAATTGTGGGAGTTTCCTGGACCTTGAAATAATTGTTAACTCCTAAGTCTTAGGAGCCACCTTCTTTCCTCCAGGAAGAAGTATGTCAATTCAGAGGAAAATGTCTTGGACAATGAAGAAGTTACTAAAACAATAAATTTTACAATGTACAAAGGAGTATAAAATCCTATCACTTGTATTATATTTTTTGTCAAAGGATCGATGTTGGATACAGTGTACAAATGTGAGACATCATCCCATTTCACTCTTAAAGATCAGAAGTCATTCTCTATGAGATTTCTACTTCCTTATTGTAGAGCATTGTTTCTAGATCATGTTGCATTTCTTCTTCTCCAATTTTGATGGGATTTGGAGTCAATGAAAAGTGAGGCCATGTTTGTGCTGATACACTTGCTATCGGAACCAGCTCCCTATGTGTCTGACAGGCCCTGGTCCCCTGTTGTGGCCATTGCCTCTCCATTAGCTACACCTCAGCTGTTGCTGAGTGGTTTCAGAAGAGATGTGCACACAGAATTCTCCAGGGGAAGCAAGAACCCACCTCAGGACAAGCACTAACCATTCTATTCATCCATTCACTACCTACTCTACTCCTTTTACCCTATAGGAACTCCAGAATAATATACATCATTTTATAACTTAGAAAAGGATATTGTCTACTTTCCTTTAAAAAATCTCATATTTGATGCTTTATCACCTTATAAACCTGATTTACATACAAGTCAATACCACTGAGATCTGCCAGAGCTGTCCTTACCTTACAAAGATCACATCACATCCTCTCATTGGACTTAACAAAACAACTAAAGAACCATGAGCATTACAAAATCCCTTCTTAATTAGAGCCTTTCTTTTTATTAGCACAATTATATCAAGCCCAGTGGATTAGACTTCCAACACCATCTCTGTCATGCCCAGTTTCTTTAGTAATGCCTACCCTTCCTTTATGTCTTTTAGTCCCTGATATTAGTGGAAATATCTCAGCCAATGATAATTAGGTGTCCCTAATAGCTCATGTGACCCATTCTATCAGGGAATGATTTCCCTCATACTGTGTCAGATTATACAATCTTTGTCTCAAGAAGCAATGAGTAATTACATTACATAGTTCCTATGATTGGACAGCACTTCAAACGGTCCTATACGGTCTCAAGTCCCATAGCGTCTTAAGCTAGGCTACAAGAGATTTCTTCTAGCTATTTCCATACAATCCAAGTGATCTAAAGGCAGAACACTCCATTATTATCATAGTTCTTTGAACTGTGTCATTTTTAAGTACTCAGTTTGCATGCTGAATTGTGGACTATTTTAATCTCTGTATGAAGCATTAGACTTTCATTGCCACTCTATTCAGAGTAGCTAGAAAAGAAACAACCTAAATGTCCTTCAACTGATTAATGAACAATGAAAGTGTAGTACCCATACACAATGGAATTCTATTCAGCTGTAAAGAAAAAATGAAATCATGAAATATGCAGGTAAATGAGTGGAACTAGAAAATATTACACTAAATGGCATAACCCCAGCTCAGGAAGAAATGTATCACTTGCTCTCTCTTATTTGTAGTTCCTATCTCTGAGTCTTTAGATGTCAGTTTGGAGTGCTACATTCAGCTGGGGTGATGTCCTGAAACCCTGACTGAGGTGGCAAGGGAATGAAGAAATAATAAACATATAAATACACATACAGAAAAGCCTGAGCCAGATGCACCATCTGCACTCTGATGTAATAGCACCAATTGTGCAACAACCTGGAACCCATCATGATTAATTGGCAGGTCTATGTAAGAGATCTCTGTAGTTGAGCAGTCCTGTGGCTGTATACATCTGGGAGGAGGAAGTTGCAGTTTCTAGTTTTTGTACACATGAATCAATGATTTGTAAGCACTTGTATTTGCACAGACTGTAACATTAGCACTTGGACCAGAAGAAGGCTTTGCTATCCCTCTGAGCCTCACCCCAGTGGGAGAGGCTTTTCCATTTCCATGGATCTGAGGCATTAGGTCCTTGGCATCACTGTGCTAATGTCAAACAATATGCATTTACTTAGCCCAGGGAGTCATGAAGCTGACCTGGCCTAGCTGCCTTGAGTGGAATGCACCATAGCTTTCTCAGGTTAGATTCCATGACTCTTGGGGCACCATATGTTCTTCAGTTCCCAAGAGACTGACATAATCCCTCAGACAGTGAAGAATTCAGACCACTTTGTGTTTCTCTGTATGCCCCCTTAATAGTCAAGGAAATGTAAAAGCTTGACTGGACAGTTGGACATTAATCTTGTATACGCTGTATAGCTTACAAGTATCATTGTATCTTGGCAATAATCTCTGTATTGATCCTGGCAATTGCTATTATGTTCTATTTCTAATAAAGATATAAAAAGTCTGATTGCTCTCAATAAGATTTGCCACAGCATTTGTTTGCCACATATATAGTCAGTTTAAATGATCTTTTGAGACATGGAGTAATTTGTCTCCAAATAATCTATAGCCGATCTAACAAACAAAAATCTCTATCAGATATGAGAAACCTCCTAAATAAAAAATCACACCTGAAGGATATATTTACCATTTCTACTTATTCTTTATTGTCTTTCTTATTCCTCCTTGTCTGTTTCTACCCATGAGTCTCATGTTGTGTTCAGTCTAAGAATGTAAAAACAAATAAGAGTAATTTATTTATTTGTTATATTTATTAATATAATTTATTTGTAAAAGACAGGTAAAGATATAAAGAAATTAGAGACACAATAGGAAGAATTACTCCTGTAGGCAAAGGGATCTTCAGATGGTTAACTCATATGGTCCAATTTAGCCTCATACAGATTTTAATGATATTCTTGCTCTTTCATACACAAGGAGTGTTCAATTGCACACTAACTAGGTTAAGTTCTCTGAGAAAATTTTGGGCCTCATACATTGAGAAATTTACAAGTAGAAAGTATTCAGTCTAAGAAAAGAGTCACAAGGCAGAAGACATCTCTTCACCCATTCACATTCCAAACCTAACCTAATTGCATTTGACTAGTGATTTCCAGAAGGGATGCAGAACCTTTGTTTGTGGCATAGAATGGAGATAGGCTTATATCTTAAACATTTTAAATGATCAAGCATAGATGAATGAAGTATTTAAATGCACATGCAGATTAAAATATCCAGATGGTACTTGATCAAATTTATAATCACCATAACAAAGTTATTGATGATGAATGAAAAAGCCATTCTAAAAGACTAAGGAGCAGAACAGACAGAAAACTAGAAACCCTAAACATCACTTACAAGATTTATAGGAATTATTTTAGGACTTGGCATCAAATCAATAAAGCACACCTCCAAAGATAGATATTGCTAAAGACTGAAATTATGGGGAAATATTCTGAGCAAATGAAACCAGAAAACAAACATTCATCACTATTCTAACAAATTAGACTTCACACAAAATCTAATCATTAGAAAGTGTGTGTGTGTGTGTGTGTGTGTGTGTGTGTGTGTGCATGTATGTGTATGCATGTGCGCCAAATGGCCTTGAGCAAAAGTCTTGCTAAGTTTTAATTTCCAATTCTGAACAACTATGATTTATAACGGTAGCTCTTTCTCAGAATATTATGAAAATTAAATGGTAATGCATGTAAAGCAGTTAGCTAATTGACACACAGTGAGAGCCAAACTGTTTCATTATTCTATTTTAAGCCCAATTCAAATGTCACTTCCTTTTTCCTCCCCGATTGTTTTCTGTTTCTCATTATTTAGAAATTATATTAAAATAATGTCCTGGGGACATTTTCATATAGTTTTAAATATTAGAAGTTGCTAAAGCAGTAGATATGATAGTGAGTGCTATGTTAACTAGAGAATAGTTTCGTCCATCTAGATTTTTCAAATATTCTACAAACAAATAAGTTACATATGAAATAAATAGATAATACTGTATTGTGCTAGCCATTCATACTACAGTTATCAGAATAATTTATACACGTAGGCCCCTGTCCTGCCACTATTCTAACTGATCCATGGAGATACCATTTTCAAATTATGCTTTTATTTCTCTAAGAATATAATTTCATGTTTCTAATTAATATACACATATTATTTCTTTTCTTCAGTTTTACATATTTTATCTATGTGTTATGAGAGACCACTGTTTCTCTCTGGCTCTACGATTCAATTTCATATTTTCTTCACCTCCTAATAGAGTATCAGTATAATATTTTCATTAAAATATTATTTATTGTTTGCTATTAGCTTGTAAATATAGTGCCTAGCTGAACTTGTAATTTTCTATGATTATTTCTTATAAGTTTAAGACTAATAAGAATATAACTATTTGCATATTTAAACAATATTTATATATTTAAAAATTGTGTCTCTGCTACTGCTCTTCCTCAAATGCTCCTATAATGTCAAAAACCAATATTATCTCTATTCTCTTAGAGACATCATTTTTGATGCTTTGTCACTAGAAGTTGATTTGTAGAACACAAAATCAAGATATAAAAATTAGTGTCATTTTTATACAGCAACGATAAAAGATTCCTGAGAAAAATAAATCAAGTTCAGAATCCAAGCATAATAGTAAAAATACCTAAAAGTAAACATAACCATGAGAGTAAAAGGCTTCTACACCATTACACAGCAAAGAAAACCATCAGCAGAAAAGATAACCAATGTAATCAAATTTTATAAAATACTCCTTTGAAAAATGAGTTTTATTAGAAATTGAGTACAACTAGCCCCCAAATAAGAAATAGCCATGTTGTAGCTAATTAATCCAGCAAGAGTTTAATAAAGACAAAGAGACATTTTCATATATACATAAGCCTGCAGACCTTAGCAGAGGGAACAGCGTTATGGCGAGAGCCATCTTGGACTGTAGACCATGCTGCCTTGTTCTCACGAGTTTTATTCAACCAAAGCCCCTCCTTCCTGATCCAGGCCAACTTATACGATGAAAGAAATCTCATAGGTTAACTCCTCCCATAACCCTTCAGCAGCCAAACTACATCACCTTAATATGGGGCATCTCAAGGCCCAATGGGAGCAATTCACTTCCATTGTTGCAAGAGACTTCCTCAACAATTTTAGAGTGCAGCTTCAATTACTCTACTCAAGACCTTTGGACAGGTATAGAAAGCAGTCTTTTAACAAAAAAAGCAGCAAATATCTATAAAGCAGGCCTTTTCAGCTATAGTGATCACCTTGAGGTGCTGGCACAATGATTATCTTTAAAGGTATAGGGGTACATGCAGAGACACAGCGATCAATAAATACATATCTAGAGATATGTTCATATATACCCAAACAGGAGCATTTCTCAATACAAGAAGAAATCTCAAATAACATTATTTATGAAAAAAAAGTTCAACATCATTAACTCTCAGGAAAATACAGGTAAAAATACACAGTGAGAGTATCATTTCAGAAAATTAGAATTGCTATCACCAGAAAGGAAAAAAGAATTGTTGCAAGACTATCATAGAAGAGGAGATGGAAAGACTGTAAGAGCCAGAGGATCTAAATGCTACTGTGAGAGGGTATCCCTAGATGCTTTGAAGACCTGGAGAGATGACTCAGCAGTTAAGAGCACATTCTGCTCTTGCCTAGGATCAAAATTCATTTTCTAGCAACCAACTCAGGAAGCTCACAGTTGCATTATTTCAGGGGTTCCAATGCCCTCCCTTGGCATCCACAGGCATGCATACTCAAGTGGCAGACACACACACAGACACATAATTAAAAATAAACTAAATTTTTTTTTAGGCTTTCTGCAGTGACCCCTGTCTCCTGATACCCTTCCCCCCCCCCCCACACATGATCTCATCTGGAGTGTGGGTGGAACTTACTAACTCACCTAACATGGCACAAGTGATTAAATTACTTACAATAAAAAGTTTCTGGAGAATGTCCAACTCTCTTTGGAATACTTGCTCTTAGTAAAGCACTGTGCATAAAGTCAGCTCTGTTAGAGGATAGTGTAAGTGAGATTGGAAGATCTTCTGAAGCTCCCGAGGGCCATGTGAGTGAGGGAACTCACTCCCCTATGAGTTTTTTGATAAATGCTATCAAATAATTGAGTGGAATCTCATGATTGACTGACATAGAACCACCTGCTAAGGTATCTCTGCATTATTAACTCAGAAAATTGTAATGGGATAACATTTGTTGTATAAGTCACTAAGGTTTTATATACCTTTTATATAGCAATCATTTGTGAATTTTTAAATTCACAAATGTATAATCTTTTACTTTGAACAGAAATATCTTGTCCAATTTTAGAGGAAAGAGCATTTCCTCTAAAGTCATATTTATTTTTTGTCTTTAAAAAGCATTCATTTATTTTTAATTTATTATTACATGAGTATGGGTATTTTGCCCTTGGAGATTAGAGAAGGTTTCGTATCCTCTGGAAATGGAACTATAGGTGGTTAGCCACTATGTGGGTGCAGGGAATTGAAACATGATCATCTGGTTTGTAGAGGAATATGCATATGTGATAGACAGGAAGGAATTAAATCCAAGGGTCTAAATGAAGGGATTACATTCAAAGGTCTATATGAAGGAATCACATTCAGAGACCTGTGTGGTCTGGATGGAATGTAGAAAAAACGTTAGTATACACCTTTAATTCAGAAGGTAGTGCATACCTTTAATCCTAGAGCTTTGGAGACAGGAAGAGCTGTCTCAGAGCGCAGAAGGAATCAGAGTTAGTTAGAAAGCAACATCTGATATGAGTCAGAATGAAGGGGAGGCAAAGTGACAAATAAGAGGAAGAGTTGGCAGGGCGAGCACATGCCCAGCTCTCACAATGGAAAAACAGACTCTTGGTTCAGAGAGTCAGACTGAAGAAGTATGGCGATATATTACAGAAGCCATCTTAAGCAGTCTGAGAGAGTCAGAGAATCAGCCAGAGTCAGAAGAGTTCAGTCAGAAACAGTCAGCTAGCTCAGAAACTCAGTTTGAACCAGTAGCTTGGAGAAGAGTCAGAATTCAGTACAGTTCTGAGTACAGGAGCTAATCAGAGTGACTCTGTAAGTTTTGGAGGTTTATATTCTGGACTGTATGGAGTCTGAGGTTGAAGCCTTCCATTTCTAGGTTAAAAATAAGATTGTATGGAGGTCAAAATGCTCAAGAGCTCCAGGACAAGGACCAGGATTGAATTAGCCAAGGAATAAACTGCCCTTTGCCTACATCTGGAAGATCAATAGCTGTTCTTAAAACTGAGCCATCTTCCAACCCCTATTTTTCACCTTTTGTTTCAAACCATTACTGTAGCAATAAGAATATCCAAAATTCTAAAGTTTAAATAATTTTAAGAGTCTTTGATCAAAGTGTCATTGATCACCTTCTAAGCAACACAAGATACAGAAACAACTGTTAATTCCATCCAGAAATGTCTTTGTTCCTGTCATTTCTACAAGAATGGAACACTAGGAAAATGACTACCTTCTCTCAATACATTGGATATATCTCTTTGAGTCTAAGGCTCCTGAAGAATCATTCATCTTTGTACAAATATTTTGAGAATATTCAGACATTTCTGTATGTCTGATGTTTGTTGTTTATTGTTTACAGTACTGGCATCAAACTCATGCATGAGAAATGCTCTACCACTAAGTACAACCTCAGTTTTTCATTCAGAATTAAAGATGTCATTTTCTAATTATGGACTCATGGTTTTACAATGATATGTGTAGGACCTGTTGCTTACATGGCTTGTGATTTAATTGGTTGTTGAGAGTATAGATCAGTCTTTCATTTGTTCTGAAAAATCCTCAGTCCAAGTACATGCCAACACTATTTGTTTCCCTCTCTTTTCTTTTCTTGGAATACTTACGACATGTATCCTGTTTTCTAGCTTCAATGTCTGTCTCCTTGTTTATCTTTTATAAATTTCATCTTACCTATTTAAAGTGATTTCAAATGTACAATTTAGACTTGTTTTATTCTATCGTTTTGCCTTTTTTCCCCTAAATGTTCCTAAATTTTCTATACAATTTAAATGCCCTTTAACTGGGTAAATGATTCTAGTTCCTTAATCACTATACACATTTTCGGTCATATGTTTTCTTTATTTAAACATATTAGATATTTTATAATTTGTATCCAATTGTTATTAACTTATGATTTTTTAAGATAGTTCCTGCTCTTTTAATTTTACTGCTGATTCTTATTTATGATATATGCTCCTTTGTAAGTTTAGTACTATTTTAGTGAATTTGTTTGTCTTAGAGTTTAGTTGTGAAATTTTCTGGAGGAAGAAGAAAGATGACCTATCAGAGTGTAAAACAAAACATAACTTGTGTGGCTTTGGGGATATTGGATGGTATAGAAAAATGAAGTTGTAAGTTGCTGTGGTAGTTCACCAAGGACAACAAGGAGGAATTTTCATATGGGGAAACCCTGCCAGTCCTCAGCAGAGGGATCCACCATCATGGCCAGGGCCATACTCACAGTGGAACCCGAGCGCCTCAGCTCAGATATTTTTATTCTTTCAGAACACCTCAGGTATTTTACTGATAGCACATGCAGATCATTAGCAAATAAACAACCTCCACAGAAATCCAACACCTGCAAACAATACAAAATGCCCTAGACTTAGGATAGCCCTTATCCAACAGTACATGAAATAATTTCAAACATAACTAAAAATAAACTTCCCCAACAGAAAAGCATCAGATTCCAACAGGAAACATAGATGCAGATAAGGCAAAATCCAGGAATATTGAATATACATACTCAATATATGTGTTATATATCTGATATAGATAAAAAAGAACCCTAATATTGGATACTAGGCAACAAAGTAGAGAAGGAGGGTATGTTTTTTAATTAAATTTTTGCTAATTTTTAAGTTCCTGGCAGTGCTGTTAAAAAGTTTGACTAAATTATTTTCCATCTTTGTTTGGGATGTTGTTGTTTAATACATGTGAATATCTATCATCTTTTGCAATTTGCTATGGACTACTTTCTGTTTTCCGAGTGAACTCAAGAAAAGACTGCTCCCTAAGAAGACACCCACGTAAAACTGAAAGAGGGATCAATTTCAACAGTATGTAAATAACACTTTTGAATCAGGAATGTGGAAAGTCAAAGTAATATGGCTCTGCTAAAGGTTCATTACTGTTTAAAAACAAATATCAAAATATTGAAATGCTTCAAAAGTCAAGAATTCAAAAGTTTATTATTTATGGATTAATTAGCTCAAAGAGGAAACAAATAAATAAACAAAGCCAAGAAATAAGTCTATGTCTTAGATGAGAAATTCATCTAGAATGAGATTCCCAGGTAAATATCCTACAAATTTGTTTCTTAGAAATATAGGGTCAAAACTCACGTAAAAAATTAAATTAGTTTAGCACTATGAAAGTCACTATAGAAGTCTCTGGTGAGATTGAAAATAGAAGTAGTATAAGATCTAGATATACCACTTCCGAGTCTATACCCAAAGAATCAAATATAACGTAAAATAGGTCCCTGCATATCTTAACACTATTTACAATAGCCACAATTTGGGATCAGTGTCATTCACAGATGAATGGGTGAAGGAAATATGCTATCTATACACAGTGCAGTTTTATTTACCAGAAGAATTTATGTCATTTGCAGGAAAATGATGAAACAAAAGACCATCTCGCTGAGTGAAATAAACCAGACTCACAAAGATAACTGTCATGAATTTTGTATTATTTGTATTTGTATGTCATTTGTGTTATTTTGATAGCAAAAGAGATAAACAATAAAAGGGGACCTACTTAGAATGTGGAAGGGATAAAAAAAGTAGTATAAAAGGCAATAAAAAGGACAGTAAAGAAGATGGAAATGACTAAAGTATATTATAACCCTGTGTGTAGAAATGTCAGTGAAACTCATTATTTTGTACAATTTATGCTAATAAAAATGGACTCTGTGAGGCTTAAAATAAAGATGAGTACCACTTGCTTTTGTTAAATGCTACAGACACTGGACTACTCTAATTTAAGGCCATTTTTTTTTAAAGCAAACGGGCGTGGTTACATACTAGAAATCTGGGTAGTATATATCCTCCATCTCAATTCTCATGCTGTCATTTTCCATTGTAGGTTTCTTTCATCATTATTGAAAGACAATTGATTTCTTTGTACAGTAAGAAAAGCTTATTGATTTTCTTTCAGGCTCTAATCTATCCTTAAATTGAAAAGATACTAGGTCCTAGCTTCAGCAGGTAAAGCTGTTGGTTTCCTGTTAGCACCAAGTACTACACTTTGTTTCCTGTCGTCATGACTCCTCAAGTACACACAGAACCACTCTCAAGTTCAAGCAGTTTGACAATGGTGTTAATGCTAAATGCCAAATTCTGAGCTGTACTTCATTCTTTCAGCTGGCAATGTTTTAGCAGTGTCTGACCTGAGACTATGTCAGTTTCCTGGTGGCTTACCAAATACTCAAAATTTATCTATGATTTTCAGGATGTTTCCAATGAGCTCTTGTTGTAAGAGACTCAACGTCTCTATTATCAACCAGTAAGGGCATGCCGGGTACTGCCCACAGATTCAATAATTGTAAAGTATGGGATGTATTTGCTTCTGTTTCTCTGTCCTCACATGCTCTTAAAGATAAACTGAGTTTCCTTTGCATATATAGCATTAGTAAGTATATTCACTAAGGGTGTTAAAATGGATATTAGCAATAATAGTTGATTCAATATCAAAACAAAATTTCTTCTGCATTCTTGGTGATTTATAAAGCATGTTGTTAGACATAAAATTGGACAAGATGGAAATCTTGTTTTGAAATATGATTATTTATTGAAAATTAAGATCCCTTTTCCTTCATTTAATTTAATTTAGTGCTGAGGCTCAATTATGGCTCCACTGAGTTCACTCAGCTACATCCCCAGCTCTTTAAATCTCAGGGATATTTTTAATGTTTGTCTTAATTTTATGTCCACAAAAGAAAGTTATTAATTCAATTATTATGTCAAGTGTGCTACCTCAGTAAAAGTAATTGTTATTACAGCAAAAGAATAAAAGCAAAAGAAATATATTAAACATAGATTTTTTTCACTTTCTCAAAATTTTTCTGTAGCCTGTTGCTATGGAAACATCACAAGTCTATCTGTGGACAAATCACATAATACATCTTCAGTATATTGTATGGAAAATTTACTGCAGCCAAAGGAGGCAGTTAAAACTCTAACAACCAATCGGTTCAATACTTCAAAGGTTGAAGCAACTACAAATAGGCTCTACTGTTTATTGTGTTATTGTGTTATTGTGTTGGCAATAACAAAACACAAAGTAACATCTGTCCTGAAAACTGAATATATTGGTGCTGAGTTGGCACTATGAAAGGGGTAAGAAGAGGGGCTGCCACATCAGAACTCAGAACTCAGTAAATCTGAATTAGTAAACACAGTCTCTTCCTATCAGTGTTTTGTCTTTGCATCATACAGTGCATTGCTATTGTTACAGAATGCTTCTGGTTTTATAAACTATTTTTTTCCTCTAGATTTTGGAAAACCCAATGCTTATTTCAGAAAGGTGTGTAATGAATGACAATTGTATATAGATATAGATCCATGGTGAATTATGAATTAGGAGGTTAATCATTTATTTATTTGATGTTACAGGTAATCTGGGAAGAGATTGGATATAATTTTGCAGGTAACACACACCTTTATCTAGACCTTTATCTAAATGTTCCACTATATTATTTGATTTTCTAATAGTCTTTCAAAAACATATGATCCTAGATCTACTTGATCCATAAGGACAGGAATCAAAAGATACTAATATGTCTGTCACTTTCAGTTAGGAAATGGGTCATACTACAATAAATGAATGGAGACATTCATAAGTATTTCAACTCTCAATCAATAATCAGATTTAAAACCAGACTATCTTTTTCTTGCCCTAGTTTAAATCTACTGAAGTCCTTTACAATTTTTGTGTTGGGTGCTTGTATAGAGACAGGGTCTCACTAGTCAGGTTGATCTCCAACTCACTATATAGCCAAGATGACTTTGGACTTTTGGTCCTCCTCCCTCCATTTCCTGAGAGCTGTGATTAGAGGCTTCTACCACCATTCCAGGTTTTATGTGGCACTTGAAATCAAACTCAATGTTTCAGGAATACTAGGGAAGCAAATTAGCAACACCGTATCATCTGTGCAACATTACAGTCTATCACTGCTTTTTTAGTTACTATATAACTATGATATTTCTTTCAGGGAGCTATAAACAGAGACTTTTGTGTGTGTTGCTAGTGATTATACCCCAGACATTATTCACAACTAGTCATATACCCTACCACCAACTATATTCCCAGGGAATAAGTAGTTTGTTAGTTACTATTCTTGTTGCTGTCTCCAGAAACAACTCAAGGGAAGAACAATTTATTTTGGCTCGTGATTTCATAGCATTGCGTCTACAGTTGTTAGGTCTCAGGCTCTTAGACTTGCATGAGAGCAAAGAAGGTAGCAGAAGAGCCTTTTAAATTCATCATGACCAGAAGCAGAGACAGTATTAGGAAGGGGTGCAGGAAAAGATACCTCTGAAGCATACTTCCTTAGTGTCTTTCTTCCGCCAACAAGATCTCATCTCCTAAAATTTCCACAACCTCCAAAAGTAATTTCCCATCTGGTGACCAAAAATATTAAGTATTTTAATATTTTTTTTTCCTTTTAGACAAGCATATCTACTGGAACAGTCATTTTGAAAGTGTGGTCCCCAAACAATCCATGGCAGAACAGCTAAGAACATAATTGAAAATCATTTTGCTGGGTTTGGGATGTTAGATCAACTACTAGATCTCTTGCTATGTAACAGTAAGAACCCACATAAAAGGCAGACATGGCAACGTATGCCTATAAACCTATCACTAGGGAGGCAGATAAGAGGATGCCTCCTGGGAGCTTGTCAGACAAATTAGAATAGCTGACGTTTCAATGAGAAACCTTGTCTCAAAAAAAAAAAAAAAAAAGATGGAAAAAATGAAGAAAATAAAACCATAGTCAATCTCTGGCCTTCACATACATACACATATTAATATGCACACACACACATAGTAAAAAAAAAAAAAAGGAGAGTATTGTAAGCCTTTTTTCCAGGATTACCTACTAAACAAGAAACCCTGAAGATACAGTCCCCAAACGTCTGCAATTTAACTGGATGTCAAGGTCCAATGCACACCAAATCTTGGAAAACAATATAGGAAAATAAAATGTTTGTCCTATTTTTTTTTTTTTTACCAAAGCTAGTTCTGCCTGAAGATGATCTTGGAATCTGTCCACAATGCTGTGATTTTCCTAGAGTCAGTTCTCCAGCTTCAAATGGATGTTGCAATCACACGGTGGCTTTGAACCCACGTAATCATTAAGATTCTTGATTAATAGCTAATCATTTCATCTTGATTTCATTTGAAATGATCAATTATTTTATAATGATTTCCTCTTCTGTGGAATGAGATGCTGGATGTCATTATCACAGCCATTATAAAACACTGCTGGAATTTCTCCAGATTTGAAGTACAAAGAACCTTAGAAATGCTCCTAAAGACAGGCTAGCCTCAATTTCAGGATTTAAAAATGCAGTATTGAATGGAGATTTCCTCTATCCTAACTCTCCATTGCTTAGTATGGTTCACAGTGGAAAATAATTTACTGAAAACCTTCAGGTTAAGTCAGCTTCCATTTGAACCTGAGTGAGACATTTGTGAGCCTCAAAAATGAAAAGAAAGCTATTTCTGAAGAAGGCATTGAATTAAATTCATTTTTTATCTGTGTCGATTTTGTATATGAGAAAACTTAAATGATTGAAATGTTTCATCTACCTTTAATTCTGAAGTTTCTTTAATCTCCATGTGTGTATTCTCTTCTATTGTAAATCTGAGTCATTTATATTGACTTCATAGATTTCTTCAAACAAAGAATGATGCAGTGAACACTCTGAAAAGAATATTGAAATAAGGAAATAGAATATGTAAGTCTGTCATATGTTTTTATGTGGGACACTCGGCTATTACTAAGTGAAATTTTTAAGTAAAGCCTTTGAAACTTCAGAGAAACCTTCATATTTACAGGAACTGGAAATTGTAGTTCATTGGAAGAAAATATACTTTGGAGATCCTAGGCTCAGTCACAATTCCACTCCCTTGTTCGGCCAAGTTAGAGACTTTGGGGTGTTTACTGGAACCACTGGCTTTTGTAGTAGCATAGATGTTCCTTATTTGACCAGACACTGGGAAAATCCCAATTAGGTGACAGATATTACCCTGTCTTCCTATCTCACCCTCCATATCTGGCTTATAGTTGTATTGACATCACGTATCTCATTAAGGAGGTAAGCAATATCTAGGGATTTCAAAACCGACCAAATCCAATAATCTAATGCATAAATAATGCACAGAGGGGGCACTCTGTTAATATTCTAGTTGAGTAATATCCAAAATTTTATTACTAAAAATGTAGATTCTTGAGATATGCAGATAGCTTAGCCCCTAAAAGGGCTTGCTATGCAAGCATGAGGACGTGAGTTCAATACCCAAAGATCAAATTAAAAATTAAGATGTTTCTGCATCCCCTTTTAATTCTAATTCCAGGAAAGTATAGACAAGCAGAACCCAGGGGCTCACTAGTGCAGCTAGTTTTGCCATATTAGTGAGTACAAGGCAGTAAGAGGCCCTGTTTCACAAAACAACCTGTGCCATGCCTAAGTGATGACAGTCGATGGCTACCTGGCCTCCACACACACTTACATATTCATGTGCCCCCACATACAAATGAACACACACACACACTCAAACCTATACAAAAATGCATATAGCTTACTACATCCTAGACAAGAAATGAGGTGGATCCATCAATCTTTGTGTTTAATTAGCTCCTTAGGTACTTAAAGTATAACAGTCCTGTGTCTTATCCAGGGTTCAAGAGAAACCAGAACCTTAACCCTAAGGATCATGATCTCAATCTCTCTCTCTCTCTCTCTCTCTGTCTCTCTCTCTCTGTCTCTCTCTCTCTCTCTCTCTCTCTCTCTCTATATATATATATATATATATATATGGTTATATGTTATATACTTATTATTATATGTATTACATATATATAATTAATTATATACTTAAAATTATATACTTAAATTTTAATTTTACTTTTGGAGGTTGTAGAAATTTCAGAGATGATATCTTATTGGAGGAAGAAAGACACTAAGGAAGTATGCTTCAGACATATCTTTTCCTGCACTCCTTCCTAATACTGTCTCTGCTTCTGGTCATGATGAATTGAAAAGGCTCTTCTGCTACCTTCTTTTCTGTCATGAAAATATATGGTTATATCAAGTTTGGTTTGAGAGAATGACCTAAGGGCTTCCCATTCACTGTATATTGATTACTTCTTGAGAGAGAACAATAATCTCAGTCTTCAACATGCCAAACTGCTTCCCTCCTGTGGCTGGCATAATTCTCATCAACGTATTACATTAACTTTTCCCAGTAGAACATGGACATGGTATAGCTTGGGAATCTTCCTCCTCATCTCCTACTAAAGTGCCACTTGAAATAAACCCTTGTGAATTTGTGTAAATAGTTATTTCTATTATGAACTGAAAAATATGATTATCTTCTACACATTTTTCTTGAATCAAGTAACTCACAGAGATGTGTTTTATTACTTCAACTTTCTTGTTCTTATAAGGTATTGTGAAGTGAAAAAATAATAATTTGGCTGCATGTCACAGGAAGCATTAGGTCTTTGAAAAAGCAGAGATTTCTTGCTATAAAATAAAACCACTCATTTTCAGAGATTTTCTTTGGAATGTTTGCCTTATGGTTTGCTGACATACATGATTAAGAAAAAAACAGAAAAAGAATCAATGTTATGCTTCCCATCTTCAATGAGCCAATTTACCAGCTTTGAATAACTTCATCTCTACAATTTGTAAGGAATAAATTCACGGCTGTACCAAATTCTTTCATAGTGACAAATAAAAATTGTTTCTTAGCAACATGAAATTATTGACACAAGGACTCAATCTTCAGCATTTTGTACAGAAGACAAGCAGTCTACTTTGCAGAGAAGTTGAATAAAAGTTTAGTGATTAACCTGGGACCCTCAAAGACTAAAAACTACATATATGCCCAACATACAGCCTGTGACTGCACGGTCAGAACTGAGCCATTCTTGGATAGAAAAATCTACAGAGTCTCATTTACAAAGAACTCCCAAACAACTTTCACATTACTTTGATTTAATATGAGTAGTAGGGATATGTAAGGTATTTTTCCAACAAAGCTCACAGGAATGTCTACAGACAGAGGAACTAGAATTGTCTTTATTTCTCCCAAATCGCTGGATTTTCTTATATTTTTTATAACATTAAATTAGATAAAGAAATTAGATAAAGAAAGCTAATTATTGGTTATGGATGCCAGAGGCAAGGTCAACAAGGAAAAATAAAATTTACCAAAAAGGAGGGTGGGAGTATTGATTTATTTTTAAGTTAGAATAGCAGCTATTCACGTGCTAAGAAAATGAAAAAATGAAGGCGTTTGCTTGCGGTGAGAGTGGGTAAAGTGGAGAAGGTACTTTCTAAACTGAGCCCTGGAATGGCTCAATAGGAATGGCATGCCAATCAATTTGAACATTTGTTAACAACACCTAGGCTCGCCGTGTGACCTCTGGCAAAACACAGAAGCAACAGAATGACTTGAATTTCTCTGAGGACATAACAATAAACTCATACCTATAAGAGCTGCAACTCAGATGGCTCATTAAAACAAAGGCCCATAGAAGCTGAATGCTCTAACGTGAACCTGTTTCAATTTCTCTGCTATTTCTAATGGTTCTCACAATTTAAAAGATCATTGCAAAGCTTCTTATATTTTTATGACACGTAGATACTGAACATATAAAAATAGTCTCTATTTAGAGAAGGCATTTAGATTTTTTTATTTAAATAAATAAGTAAACGTGTCTTCTCTTGGTGTCTTCTCTTTTCCCACAGAATTTAAAAATAATAAAACTGGTAAACTGAGGCTTAAGCTGACTGAAATAAAGGAAACTATATGTAGAGTTAGAATATAAGAAAAATAATTTTTTCACAGTAGAGCAGAGACTAGCAGCTTTTAAATTACACATAGCAAACAAAGTGGAAAATGAAGTAGCATTCCAAGTAGAAGGCCCTAAATATAAAATTAATTCAGATTTTTATAGGTTCTTAAAAATAGGGATAGCATATCACACACAGGAAGTTAGATGTATTAGTGCATGCTTGGAACCCTGAGTCTTTAGTGGGCTGAGAAAGGTGGACCCGGAGTGGGAGCCAGCCTTGGCCACAAACTTACTTTCATACAGTTTGCTGTGAATGTCCCCTGCAGGTGGTGCTCACTGGAAATTTATGGGACATTTAGGATGTGTCAATGAGAAACAGGAGTCAATGAGGGTCACAGTCACTCTTTAGCCCCAGCCTCTCTGCTTCCTAAATACCTATCTAACAGCCCCATCATGCTCCCATTGACAATCAACCACCATACCTTCCATGTCATGATGGCCAGACAGTATGCTGTAACCCATGAGCCTGAATAAGTCTCTCTTCCTTTAACTTGCTTGCCATGCATTTCATCAGAGTGATGAGAAAAGCAACTAATACAGACCTCATCTCAAAACAAAATACCCATGAATACACAATGAAGAAGTGTTTTGTGTTCATGAATTTGTTTTTTTCCCCTGTATTTAGTGTTAACGTAGTTGAAAATTTAAGCAGCTGCATGTTTGACACATTTATTATTTATAAAATAAAGGTTCATAAATAAACTCTACCAACCATTCCATGTGCTCAAGGTGGGATACTGTTCTTGCTCAGTGAAAGGACAGGACCACTGGCTGCAGATTACTGCAATAAACTCATCACTACTAGGATCCATGTTGAGAAGAAGGTTTTCAGTGGGTGGAGAGGTGAGACATGGTCATATGATAATGTGTAATAATGGCTAAAGTTCATTCTATGCAGGTACAGAACTGTGAGAAAATAAACAAGAATTTGTTTTATTAATTAATTTGTAGTGGAAAGAAAGCAGCAGATATGTGGCAAATTTTTAACTTAACAATAAAATAGAAGTTAAAAATATAAACATAAATAAACTAGAAAATAATCTCCTGTGAATTTCATAGAAATTGACAATTTTCAGCTTTTCTGAAGGTCTGAACTACCAAAGAAAAAGTTGCTCCTCTTTTTTTTTTTTTATGTGTTTGAGAGCTGAGAAGAATAAGGGAGAAATTAAAGGCATGAAAGTTTAAAGAGAAGCTTTTTAACGTAGCAATTTCAATTCATACCTGAATTCTTTTTATATTCTTTCAAACACAAACAAGATGTAATATGTCACAATTATACAAATATCCCATCTAACTTTCTAAGTTGAAAGGAATATGAAAGAATTTGAAAAAAAAGTAGCAAACAACAATCATATTAAAAAGCTATTATGTTTTCTGAATTTTATGCCTTCCACATTGTTTCATGGAAAACAAAGAACTTGAAGATAAAAGAGAGAAAAACAAAAGTAGTTTGGAGAATAGACCATCTGCCTTCCAGAAACATTTTATTTTCCAGAGCTTTCCCTACAAATAGTGCTAACTCCAGGCTGCTGAAATGTAAAGATCCAGACTGTTGGGACACAGTTTCCTGTATGTTTTTTTTTCTCATGTTTTGGCTTTCATAATTTAGCATCATAAATACAGATGACTCTTCTTCAGGCTGTACAAACTGATCATAAATAGAAACCATGGCTTACCCTCTTGTTGCCAGAAGCACAATTTAAAAGAACTCTGGGTTGTAACCTTGCCCAATAAACGAGAAATCCTCAATGTTTTTCATGCTTAAACTTTTCTTTATATCTAGGGGTGACTGTAAAGAAAAGAAAAGAAAAACAGCAATGTGCTGTCTTTTCCTGAGACTTCTCAAGAAATCATTTACACCCTTATTTTTTAAAATCTCCTATCATGTTTTAGATGTGACTCTAGAGAGCAAAATATAATTTTAAAAAACAAGATCACTGAGTTCATCTATATTAATCGAATTTACTTTTATAGGATTATCATCTATTATCTTACTAAGTGCTTTTAGTTTGTCATGCATACTCTGCCTCATCTTGTGCTTTATTAAAGTGATAATTTCTGGCAATTATAGCTTTTTCTTCTGTATCAAGTTAGAGGCAATATGCTCTTTTTTTCTCCTATTTTCATGATTTTCTTTAACTTACTATTATTATTTATTATTATTTAACTTACTATCTATTATTAATTGATGGCTTTTTCTATTTACTATCCCCTCTTGTCTGGATGTGTATGTATAAATATAGATATCCATAAATAGTATGTAGATATATGCATGATTTTCAGGTAAATTTTATTTTTGTCTTTTAGTGGAAAAATAAAATTAGGTATTACTCATGTACCACATGATAAGATATATCTATAATATATATACATATATATATATGTAATGATAGATATATGTGCTTTGATATATAATGTATATGGATACCCAAATAAAAATAATAAGCATATGGATTATCTGCTTTATTACTATTTGTGAAGAGAATTCTTAAAATCTACTCTCAGTATTTTTGAGAATATAAGATATTGTTATCAGCCTATCAATGCAGAACGAATGAATCTCTGAACTTCTTGTGACATCTGACCAGCATGTCCCCAGTTCCTTTTCCTACCACAGACCTATCCCCTAGTAACTATACTGTACCATATAACTGCAAAATCAAACTTCTTAGATTCTACATTGTAGATTGTAAATCTCTTTCTGTTCTTGGCTTATTTTACATAACGTTTTCCAAGATCATTCATATTCCTATGTATTTCCTTCTGTTTCTACATGGATAGTATCTCACCACATATTTGTTACCTCTTTATCTGTTATTCTACTGATGGACATGTTGCTGGAGTCTACTTTTTTCCTTTTTTGTTTTATTGGTGGTATCAGAAATAAAACATCAGGCTGCACCCGTGCAAGTCATGAGTTCTACTACTGAGCCACAATTGTGGACCTGATTTAACTAATTTCTTAGTTAATGTGAATAATGTTGCAATAAACAAAGGAGTGCAAATGTCTTTGGCAAACTGTCAGTACAGATGCACTAGTTGGATTGTCATATCCTGTAAGAACTCTACTTTCGATTTTACAAGGAACCATATACTGCTTTTGAAAATAGCTGCACTAATTTATCTTCAAACAGTGTGCAATAATTTCCCCTTTCCACACCCTAACACTTATCATCATTTATCTTTGTGATAACAGCTATTCCAGTGTTAACCCCATTTTTTCCTCTCTGTGGCTAGAGGAGGAGGACTGATGCAAGTTATTTAAAACTTCCTTTCGCTGAATAGAGGTTAAGGTCTGGAATATACACAATCATAAAAATGACTGATGCAAGAAGTAATTTATTATTGGTCATCTTTAGCACAGTTTCAAATGAGTTGTTATCAGTGTTCCAAAGTTTGACAGGCTTTGGTGGTGGGGAGGGTTGCTTTCATTCAGTACAACTGAAAAAAAAAAAAAACCTCCATTCCTCAACGTATCCCTATTTGATCTGCAAGGAGAAAATATAACTATTTCTGTCAGGAATAAGTTTAGATACAAAATGTACCATTCTTTTCACAAAGAAATATCTGTGTAAAAATTTATAAACTCTATAGAGATAACTAGCAAGTCAAAGGAGACAGAAGTACTAAGTGGTTGGTCGCAGGCAGTCAAGGGACTTCAGATACAGCAAACAGCCTCTACTATGTGCAGAACTCAGCCAATCAGGTGAAGAATTATAAAGTAGAAGACTAAGGTCTCTAAGGAAGAACACATTCTGCCTCTAGACTAAATTAGGACTTGAGCCACAAAATAAATTCTTCCTTGAATCTCCATCTTGCTAGTCTATCTTTCGGATTTTAGAATAGCTTATGGCTGTAATTTTCTAAATCAGTTCTGTCTGTGTGTGTCTAAATTAATATATATATATATATATATATATATATATATATATATATATATATATAAATAACAGGGTATGTCTACATACACTCATATGTATTTATCTCAATTTAAACATTTGCAAATCATCCCTACTACTAGACAATGACTAAGAAGGTGACTGGGACATGAATCGAGTCTTTCTTCTTTGGCATATGCTTTGATGCTGGAATCAAATATTTGTTTAAAAAATTAATGAATGATAGATAGCATTTCAGATGTCTGAGAATTAAATCTCTCCCAAAATGAAATGCATGTTGTTGCTTTTTTACAGAAAAGTGATAGAAATCAAACAATAAAAGTAGGCCATAGCAGATTATATAATCATACCAGTGATTATGTGTGCTTGTGCATTCCTTTATGTGTATAAAAATTGAAGTAGGATATTCAATTGTTTATTAAGCAAATTTTTCTATACTCCAGATACATTGATGTTTTCTGTTTCAACCTTTTGTTTCTGTTCAACAAGAAAATGAAGGATAATTTACTTACTGCCTTCTGAGGATAAAGTACTGCAAAGAGCATGGAGTCAAATATTGGCAGTAAGTTTTGAAATGGGATCTTAAGATTCATTGAGGACACAACGACTTTGAAAACAAAAGACTTAAAAGATGACTGAGATATTTTCTAGAAAAAGAACCTTTATGACTGTCATTATCTCTAAACATATAGATGTGGTTGACATATATTCAGGAGTGAGAATCCCAATACATAAGTCCTGGTAGCTCTGTTTCCATAGTCTCTTGTTTTTGATGGTATTTTCTTATGGAGTTTGGCCTCCTTTCGTATTCATACCTCAACTTTGAACTGAAACAGAAAGTTAAAACTAAAGATAATGAAGGGAAGAGAAATCTAGATGGTTCTAAGAGCAGGCTTTACATGGGAGAGAGGATGCTGGCACATGCATCTGTGGATGTGCACGTGTTAACTCAGACACAGCAGGCAAGGTTGCTGTCAGAAGAAAAAGGACAGCATTCTCACAGAGCAGTACTACACGAGAGACAAAGCATGGACCCACAGAGGTTCTCATCAGGCTTTGAAACCTAATGATTTTTTTGAACTTTTTAAAGACAAAAGCCCTACTGTTCCTTCTCCTTCCTCCTTATTGGGTGGTAATATTAATCCTAGGCTTGTCCCATTATGGAACTGGGAAAGCTATGCTTATCCTCCAAGTTTCAATGTTGGTAGGTGAAGAGTAACTGTGTTCCATGGTGAAACATACTTATTGCTTCACCACTACTTAATTTTGATGGTCTAGATGAATAGATCTGAATTTTTTTGAGTTGACATTTAAATAAAATGCAGAATTAACACTGGATATGTACAATATTTCTTACAATTGTTACAGATGTGAATTTGAGAATTCAACTCTACTGGGTAGAATAGTGTTCATGAAAATTTTACATCTGCCCAGAATATCAAACAGGACTTTATTTAGAAACAGAATCTTTGTAGATATGACTAATTAAAATGATATCATATTGGGTGAGATAGGCTTAAATATGATATGACTAATGTCATTATAAAAGGAGAGATACAGAATTCATCCATGTCCAAAAATGGCTATGTAAAGACAGAAGTAAAAGTTTCAGGATGCAATAAATGCCAAAGAATGCCAATGGCTTCTGTCAAACAACAAGAGAGGAGGAATTCTTCAGAGCCTTTGGCTGAGAAAACACCTTGATTTCAAAGTCAGAGCAGTAGAAGATAAAACCACTGTGGTTCTAAGTCACTAAGTCTGTTAAAAAATGTCAAATACCCTTGGGAAACTAATGTAACTATGAAATGCTTGTAGCTTATGTTACATAATCACACTTTTCATCTTTCTTGTGTGAATACAGAGGTATGGGATTGTGCAGTTATATTTGAAGTATAGCTTAGCTTTAAAAAAGAAAACAAACTATTCCAAACTAGTATGTTTTATGTTACCAACAGCTTTGCATCATTCATTTTCCAATTTCTTCCAATGCTTGTTATTTTGGTCATTGAACTTTTAGCCTTGGGGGAAACTCACACGCATGCACTCACACTCACACATTCAACTCACTCAAATACATACTCACACACCATCCATTCACACACACACTCACATTCACATATACTCATAAACACTTACACACACACACTTACATATACACACTCTCACAGACACACAATTTGCCTTACAATGTCTTTCAAAGAGCTAGCTTTCAGTTTTCATGAAGTCCATTCATCTGTGTTGTTTATTTGTTTGTTTATATTGCTTGTAAATTTTCTTTTATAGTTCATTTTTTGCTTATTTATTTGGTGTTCTAAACGCTTACATACAATAAGATGACAAACATTTTCCATTATTCTCTCATTTCCCAGAGTATTCTCATTTACATTTGACCTTTAAGTCTATTGTACTTTTTACTTTAGTTTTCACGTATGATGTGAGATAACTGACTCTCTGTTACGTACCCACTTGGCTTACCTCTGTCTGTCTCATACACAGACCTGGATGGCTCAGCTCTGAGAACAAGCAAGCACTAAGACAGTAATCTCTTCCTCAGAGGCTCATTTAGAGAATCAGCTGAGCACATAGAAAAAGGAAACCAGATATTGCTATCCAGCAGCTCCAGATGTGTACCTCACTTACTCACACATCTGCCCAATTTTCTACACAGTTCCCTCTAGACTTGCATTCCTTTCTGTGTTAAAGACAAGCTTGTTTCCAGTCTCTCGTTGTTTAGACATCATTATAACTGTAGTTCAGAAACTATGTGTAGGTGCTTCACTTGACCTCTGAGGCTGGGTATCCAGACATTACAGTCATTACAGCCGAGGTGCTAAGTATGAGGAAGAAACTACTATGGATGGCTCATACCTGTTAAGGTTCCAAAAATGAAGCTACATAACCTCTGATGATGTTATGGTTACCACATGACATAATAGAAATATGGAGAAAAGTTCTGCCCAAATTCTAATATGCAAAATCATAAAACAATGAAATTATTTTTGTTCGAAGTCATTAATGGAAGACAGTATGATTGCATCTTTATAAAACTGGGCCAAAACTCCTCCCAAGAAATAGTGAATGTCACATGATAGATAAGCCTAGGATGAGATCATACCACTCCTATGATAGGGACTAACCCTGAGCCCCAGAGCAAAGAAAATCATCTCATGGATACCTGATTGCTTCCCTTAACTGATAACAGGGATAAGAACCTTTCACAGGATTAAAGCTGTGTTAATGATCTGGCACACCAGGGCTACGACCAAAATTACTGGCTCTGACACATGTAAAACCTCAACCTTCTACATAGTTTTGCTCTTATAAAATCTCAAAGTTCATGCAGCATCAAGAAGACAGACCTGAGCCTCTGAACCCCTTTTCTGTTCTTTCCGATGCCCTCATATTGATGAAAATTTATTTCTCTTCTTTTTCTCACCACTTGTCTCTTTGTTGTCATTTCTTTTAAATTTGCTTTTATCTTGCTTTGATTTTGAGACAGTCTCACTCTAATAGGCTAGAGTGGCCTGAAGCTTGCCAGCCCAGGTTGGTCTGAAAAGGCAGCAATTTTTTCTTCCTTGGCTTCTCAAGAGTGCTAGGATTATAGATATGAGCCATCACACCCAGCTGAGTGTTTAATGATTTGTAAGGAAATATATTGGAAAACCTCAAATGGGACAGAATTCATTCTGTCCTTAAAACTTCATTAAAATTAGTATATTTTTGAAATAAAAAATATGTAGTTTATTTTTCTTTGACATGTGTTTTACAAAAGGTTTGGAAACTATATTATAGAGAGGCAAGTATCTGAAATCCTTCAGGTCCATTTTGCCAGGGTCCAGCCTTGGCTTGAGGTCAGGTTCTTGAGAGAGGGACGCCTGGGAGTGGCATGAAGAATTGATTCAGGAGTCAAAAGCTGGTACAAGTTGGCAGCTAGTCATCTCAAGAGAGCATCAGAGCTTGAGGATCTCCCCTCCCACTCTTTCTCTCTCTCTCTTCTCTGCCTTCTCCTGAGCATGAACTATGATTTTTCAACCTGTTCTCAGGGTTACCCTGTTTCACTGAGTAACCTACTTGCAGTTTTAATATATATCAAACAGACAGAATGACAAAAATATGCCAAACAGAAAATTTATATTTATACATTTTAAGCTCCCTCTAGTTCTACCTCTTTTCTGTATCTATCCAAACTTCAATCATATATTTCTTAACTTTGATAGCATATATTACTTTTTCCCTTAACTATCCATTTTCCTTTTTTTCTGGGGCTCTCTGTAAGCCCTAACTGGTTCAGGAAACATGGCCTCAATAGTATAATTACTATCCTTGAACTTGGTAACATCATACAATTCCTTAAAGTTCTTTAAGGAACAGCAACACCAGAGGCTGGACCTGTGTCAAGCCATGCCATTCTTGGCAAATTTCGGCCTTACTCTTACAAATTGCATGCTGCCTTAGAATGCTTCTGAACACCCTAATTTCCATATTTTATTGTTCTTTTCAAAGAGTTTGTTTTTATTCTTTGAAAATTTATACATTATAATGCATATTGACCATATCCATCCACTCCCTCCCTCCAACTCCTTCTACTACTCCGCATCTCTCCCCCTCCCAACAATACATTCTCTTTTTTTTAAAAAAAAAAAGTACTCTCTACATCAAAGGTGGACTGGACAAGACAGCAGGAGCAAAACGGCCCCAAGGAAAGGAAAAAGGGCCAGAAATTCATCCACTCCAGCCTGTAAGAGTTTTGCAAGAATATCAAACTAAATAACCGCAAGATATATTTAAGGGACCCTGCAGGTTCCATGTCTGCTGCTTCTGGCTCTGTGAGCCCCTAAGAGTGCTGGTCAGGTGACTCCTAGGGGCTTGTTCTCCTGGTTTTCTCAACCCCTCTGGTCCCTACAATCCTTCATCCTCATCTTCTGGGGAGTTTCCCAAGCTCTGTATAATGTTTGGCCCTGAGCCTCTGCATATGCTCTCATCAGTTGCTGGAGGAGGCATTTCTGATGTAGACTGGGCTAGGAATGATTTATGAGCAGAACAGGACATTATTAGAAATCATCTCTGGCTTATCCAGTCTCTAGTTCCTGGCCTGCCCTGCAATGTCAGTCACGGGCTCCCTCCTTTGGCATGGAGTTCTGCACTTCCATTGTTTCAGTGGATCCTGCAAAGGAGCTAGACCAAGGCTTGAAGGCTTTGTGACTGGAAGACTTGCCTGGCCACAGGAGATGGTCTGTTCAGGTTTCTTATCCACGATTACTAGAGATCCTCAATATGGTCTCCCTTGTAGATTCCAGTGAGTTTCTACTGCACTAGGTCTCCCAATCACCTTCTAAATGTTCTCCAATTCCCTCTGTATATTCTTCCTTCATCCCTTCCCCACTGCTTTACTGCTCCATTCCATTCTCATCCTCCCTCAGACCACTTGCACCACCTGTCCTATTTCACCTTTAGCAGGGAGATTCCCTGTGTCCCCACTGAGGTCCTCTTCCTTTCATAGTCTCTCTAGGTCTGTGGACTACAGCACCTTTGTCCTTTGCTTAACGGTTAATAGTCACATATAAGTGAATACAAACCATGTTTGTCTTTCTGGGACTGGGTTACTTCACTCAGGATGATTTTTTTCTAGCTCCATCCATTTGCCTGCAAAATTCATGAGGTCAATTTTTTTAATAGTTGAGTAGTATTCCACTGTGTAAATGTGTTACAATTTCTTTATCCATTATTCAGTTGAGGGGCATCTAGATTGTTTCCAATTTCTGACTATTAAGAATAAAGCTGCTATGAACATAGTTGAGCAAGCATCCTTGTGGTAGGATTGGGATATCCTTTGGGTATATGCCCAGGAGTGGTACACCTGGGTCTTGAGGTAGGTCAATTTCCAATTTCCAGAGGAGTTGCCATATTGATTTCCATAGTGGCTGTACAAGTGTGTATTCCCATCATTAGTGGTTACTATTTATAGTCACCTTTCTTCCCCCCTTATACTCTTGTTTGTTCATGTATTAAAGTTTTCATTAAACTTGCAGATTCTAGGTTATATTCCTAGGTAATCTTACTACATGCACCAAGCTTTTGTATATCATTTTTCCATATATGATGGAAAAATGTCTTTATACCCTCAGATAAGCATAGTCTTCACCCCTTATCAAGAGAATTTCTCTTTGCAACAGGTAGAGAATAGAGACCACTATGGAAAACCACAACCAATCAAATGCAGAGTCGTAAGACCTAGACCCATCTTTCCAACATGATCTTACTGCTTGCAGAAAGTTTTTAATATGTCATTTTCCAGGGAATATTTTGTTACAATCCTGACTTTTTGTTTGGGATTCATAGATAAAAGTTTTGAATATTAACTAGTGATGTTTGTTTTTTTCCATTATGAAGTCTTCCACTATTTAAGTCCTAAAGTTATCTCCTATTCATAATTTGACAAAATTTGCCTATGTTCCTCCTGGTTTTATGTTTTCTTTTAATTTTTTAGTGGAGTTTTTGTAGTTTGTTTGCCTGCTTGTTTTGCATTCAAATTTACCAGAATTAATTTTGTTTTATAGGTTGAATATCTAAAGTTATTATTTGCCAAATGAATAATCATTATCACCACCATGTTCAAGTTATTTCAAAACATAATAATACTGACCTCTTTGTTTTCCCCTTTTTATTTTTTTGAGATTACCATTTAAAAAATTTAGCTTGTTTCACAAGAAAAACAAAGATGTATTTTAATTACAACGTTTCTCCCTTCCCTTTTCTCCCTCCAAACCCTCCTGTATACCCTTCTTTGCTTTTCTTCAAATTCATGGCTCTTTCCTCATCAATTTTTATTGCATACATATATGTATTTGTATAAGCATATATATTTCTAACTATAATCTGTTGAGTTTATAATGTTACCTGTATGTATGTTTTCAGGGCTGACAGTTTGCCATTAGACAATCAGTCAGTGTGCTCTTCCCGAGGAAGGTAGCCTATCCTGATCCCAGTTTTACTCAGTTGCCTGCATCTCTTTTTGTAGGACTGAGGCCTAGGCAGGCCTTTCCAAGGACAGTTTGGAGTGTTTGTAGATGTCATCCTTGTTCTGCTCATGTTTGGTTGGTAATGTTGGTGAAACTTTATGGGTATAGTTTCTAATGTTACTAGACACAAGCACAGCAAAATCACAGCAAAATAGCAAAAATAAAATCTTAGAATCTTTTCAACCCCCTTTCCACAATGTTGCCAGAGTCTTCGGTGTAGGAGTGTTTTTGGAGATGTATCCAATGGGTCTAGGCCCTACAACTCTGCATTTTGATTGATTGTAGTTTTCCCTATGTGTTGCAAAGAGAAATTTCATTAATGAGTGGTGATGACTACACCCATCTCTGGGTATAAAGACAAGAGATTATAGATTGTTGTTAGGTATTATGCTGGTTTAATGAATTTGTGATGATAGATTTCCCTCCAGTAACCATGATTACACTAGCACTGAATAGTTAGCTACGTTTCCAATACAAGTGATGGGATCCTTCTTGTTGAGAGGATCTTATATTCATTATGGCACTGCTGGTTACCAACACAGAATGTGTGCCACTTCAGTATCCCTAGGGTGATTGTGCCATGCTGGTCATGGATGTGGTTCATAGGTGTTTATCTGAGTAGGACTATTGGTAGCCTCCCTCTTTTTGATGCCTGCATGGTGTCTTCTGGTACCATGAAAGCTAGACATCAGAAAGGGGGCATTGAGGTCAGTTCCAGCTCAAGGGCCTCTGGACCCTGTTTCTGAAGTGTATGGTGTCTTCAGCAATAGGGACGTATCTTCCATTTCTGGGAGGCAACCAAGGGCAATAGCAATTTGCTGTTTGTTTTGGAAGTTTCTTAGAAATCCCTGACCAACAGCTCTACAGAGGGCCTCTCATGTCTTGTATTGGGGATTTTCTTAGGTGGTCTTTGGCTCTTGAAAAAAGTGCTACAGTCCAGATGAGAAAAGTTCTTAAAACTCTACATGAATTACATGCATTATAGGTTTCTTTTAGATAAACAGTTAACAGCATGATTCTTTTTGTCTTTTTCTACCATCTATACCATGATTTTATCTCCCTCTCTCTGTGTCCTCTATTTAATCCCTCTTTCTCCCCCTCCCCTTCTCCCTCCCCCTCCTAAGTAGGTGCCCTTTCCACATTTCTCCTATCAGGTTAATTGTATCCAGCCATTCTTACAGAACTTCTTCTCACTTTCTTCTGTATTAACCTCCCTCTCCCTCACTATGGAGTCCATTGTTTTCCCATTTCTCCTATCAGATCACTGTGTTAGGCTTATGTCCTCTGTCTTGTTGATCTGTTTTCTGACTCATATCAGACTCATATCAATACGTGTTTGTGGAATTTTCATGAAAATTTCTATTTCTTTTTTAATTTACTATTTCTTCTCTCATATAATACATCCCCACCCCAACCTCCCTTCATCCTCTTCTCCCAGTTCCTTCTCCATCTCCTCTCTAGCCCAGAACCATCACCACCCCAATCACACACGTGCACCACTTCTCCTCAGAAAAGACCAGGCCTTCCAGGGTTACCAATCAAACAAGACATAACAAGATGGAACAAGGCTGGGCAAAAGCCCCTACAACAAGTCTGGATTTGTATGTCTTAATGTAGGGTAACTACATTTTAATTTGAGAATTTGGCAATATGAAAAAAAAAATTTAATCAGTATATCTCTAATTAGCAAAAATTTCTCAATATAAAGTATATGTATGATGGCTTCTCTATGTTTCCATGTTGGTGCCAGATGCTTAGAATCACAGGTGGAAAATGCCTTTCTCATTAACCCCTAAGTCACTTTCACACTCATAGGCACCTCCAGTTCACTTTTTCTAATAACACATCAATATAAAGATTAAAAACCCAAATATTGAGCTGAAGAGATGGTTTAACCCTTAGGATTGTGTACTGCTTTCGCAGTATAATTGAGTTCAGCCTCCAGCACCCACACAACAGGCAGCTCATGATACCACTGCCCTACGTGTGCACCAGCACTTATGTTCATACAGCACCCCACACACGCACATGTAACTCAAAATAAAAAAAAAACAAGCCTTAAAAGTATCCAGACATTTTTTCAGTCTTTTCTCACACTTCATATATTTAGGTGACTTTTTTGACTTTCATTGTTTTTACTATAATATGACACCTCCACCGTAAGATTTTGATAGAGACACTATGGAAAAATATGGAAATAGTTAAAGATTAAGGAAAAAGACACAGGATTATACATCCAAGAAGAGAAGTCCAACCTCAGCTGTTGAGTCCACTGTGGCCTGAGACCTGATGTAGCTCAATATAGCCTCTGGAATGAGATATACAGTTATTCACCTGGTAAATGTGTTCTTAAATCTACATTAGTAGTCAGAAGATTTATTTAACTGCAGCCACTAGAAAATTACAAACTTACCCAAGCAGAGGCCAATGCTAAGCCTTCAGTTCAGAACAATTTCTTAAGGAGTCCATTCAGCCAAGTTGGAAATTTACTACATCATTGAAACTCAATAAGCGATTTAACCTTAACAGCGTGGAAACTTTGGAGGGAAGGCCATTTGTAAGAAATCAGAAATAGAGCCAGTCCCCATTATGGAATTTTCATGAGCATGACCCAGGATCCCAAAGTGTCACCCTTAGAATATTTTAATTTAATACCATAAAGCTACAGTTCAGGACTTTATGACCTGAGACTCTGACCAGGACTGAATTTTGATTAACTAGAATTAATTATATTTGAGTGACCCTGATTTTCATGGCCCATATTTGCATGGCTTTATTTGTATGGCAGAAATTATACAGCTGCAATTTAGGTATGTAGGGGCTCACGCTGAATCAGCAATTATTGCCAACAAGTCTTCACAGAGGCACAGTGTTTAAGTCTTAGATCATTTGGGAATACAGATCTAGGCCTTCCCACTAGACCTACTAGACAACCTCCCAGGACCTGCAGTACGTGGAGCAACTTGGATTACCCTCTTTAATAACTTGTAAAATTTATTTCAGGAAACTACTCACAAAAAAACTCACCCTAATTATAAACCACTTCTTTACAATAAACATCCCACATTCCATGGACTTTTGCATAGTTAATGCTTGACATACTGCCCGTCCTGCAGTGTATTCAATAACGTTGTTTTCTATCTGACCTAAGAGATGAATTCATCTACTGCCTACTTGTCATAGCAGATATTTCCTTTCCTTATCCACACTAATTCAGGTCATATATCTGGTCATTTTATCAGTCATTGTGGTCAATAAAGAAAATAGGACAAGATGTGTGCCTATAGTATCCATTCATCAGGGCCATTGTGGAACAGTGGAAAGATTTAGGTGAACTACAGATAATGTGTCAGATCAGAACTGGAGACTGTGCTGTATCAGCTACAGAAAACCCATCACCATGCTGTTATAGCACTAATGGACTGTGGAAAAAAGTTACCAGAACCCAAGGAATGAAATTAGTATTGGTTCTGGTCTCCACCATCCCTAATGATCCATTTACAGAATTTTGCCTTCTGTTACTCAGATCCTAGTTACATGGAAGACATGATTCTTAATGGGCAAGTGCTTCTACTACTGGCACTGTAAGGACTCCCCTGAACTTGCAGCTATAACTAGAGTCTGGTCACTTTGTTCTTCTAATATTTGTGAGACAGCATGCAGAGAAAGTTACATTAGGAACAATTGGTGCTGATTACCATAATGGCTGGAAGCTGCTGCCACAAATTAGAATGGAGCAAGATTATCTGAAGTCCTGGGAGTTAACTTAGGTGCCAATTTATTTTCTCTGCCCAGTGAAGAATCAGCAATTGTTGCCAACAAGTCCTCGCAAAGGCACAGTATTTAAGGCTCAGATCCTTTGGGAATACAGATCTAGGTCACCCTACTAGACAAATTACCAAAACCAATTAAAGTGCTCACCAAAGGGCTATATCTGTTTTCAGAATGCTGATAGAGGAAATAACAGTGAATATACCCAGTGACAGTTATACCCATGGGGTTCTTGACTTGTTTTATTTTCTCTAATCCTTTCTTGTCTTTGCTATGATTATGGCTGCCGACAAACTAGAAGGAGGCTGCAATTGATTCGGCTTAAACAAGAGCAAAAGTGGACAAGAGTGCTACAAAAAGGTGAAAGACAGCAATTGTGTGAGCAATTATCTCCGATGCAATTTTTATTTCAGCTATACTTGTTTCAGCTATTTAGACACAACTTCCAATGAACTTCCTGCAATTTAAAAGGGAATCAATAGGCTCAGTTAGCTTAACTCTGGCCATACTTGTTGCTCCTGATGGAAGCCAAGAAAGAGGTCACTTATGGGCATCACCTGATGTCTACATGTACACAGATTATAGTGTGAAGCAGTTATCAATCCACAGGACAAACACCGTGCCAAAAGGAAATAGATCTGGGGCTTTTGGGATGCCAGTTTTGGATCAATCAAGAAACCAGTAACAAATTTCTGAGCCACTCTTATATTCCCCTCCTGCCTCATTCTTTCATTCCTTTGACCAGTGCTGGAATCATATTCCTCTCTAACACACTCCTCTTTGAGTGTTTGTCTTGGGCTCCATTTACTGCAGATTGCTCAGTGGGAACATTTCCATTAGACCCAAGTCAAATACTATGAAATTAAGGGCTGTACCTGGTTTGATAGACAACTATGGTCTAAGGTATAATATTCTTATCCTCTAATGTCATCATCATCAACAAAAAAAATCCTGTACTGTTTATTGTTCATTCATCACATATCTCAATGAGGCTGATAAATTGATCATTAAAGCAAGGAGGGAGCCAGATGCTCATTCTGGTAATACTGATTTTTTAATGTCAAGTATTTATTTCTTATAAAATCAGAAGCAGCAATAATAAAATTTTATATTTAATATATATGATTGTATAAAAATATGAGGAATGAAAATTTGACATATTATGTCAGAGAGGAATGTCATATCCTGTAAGCAACCTTCTATTTCCCTGCTAACCTTGAGGGGTTATTTATAGACTTCACTATCACAATGGCAGAGGTTGAAAACACAGAAAGCATTCCTCTTCCTGCTTTTAATAATGAGAACACCAAAGCCAGGAGATACTAAGTTAAATGTCCTATTTTGCAAGCTCATTTATAGCAAGCATTTAAATTATAACTCTATAATCTAGAAAACTGAGTAATTATGTTTCAGGAAAGTTTAAGCACAGATGCACAGAGGAGCCTGGGAATTTTCAACAAGGCCTCCTGAGAGTGCTTCTAATACTACATTCCTACAGCTCTATATAATCATCATATCCAATGAATTAATTATGTCACATGGTATTTTCCCAATGTAATACAGATGACTTTATCATATAATTTCAAGGAATAGCTAGGGATAATTCATTTGTGTTTTAAAGGCACTGTTGCCATTATTTCCCAAAAGAAACTCTGGAGAGAGGCTTAAAACTGCTGTCTATCAAAAACACATATGAGAGTCCATGTCAAATGGAATTTGGACAAGCTGGATCAAGCTCTAGAATCTGAGTACAATGCTTGAACAGATTGAACACAGGGCATGTGCATGCTAGACAAGTGCTCTACCACTGTTCTAAATCCTCAGACATGTGAACTTGTGATCTTCCTGCCTTTACTCCCCAAGAGCTAGGGTTACAGGCTTATAATTCATTTGTAGATATACTGAAAGCAATATGTCTGGGAAACAACTAACAGGAATGTGGCATAATATAACAATGTACTAAAAAGTGCAATGTTTTACTCTCTTCCATAGCATCCTTGACACACAACTAGACTCTCTCTAACTTGACTTGCTAGCTAAATTAAGAATTGGATCACCTGTTATTTGGGCAAAAGCAGATCTTCTTGCTTTCTATATTTTTCTTTTGCTTGGAGTAGCCCTAATTCCATTAGAAAGCTCTTATTGAACACAATGCACAGTAGGTTCCAGTTAGATGGTAAAGATATAAAGCCTATATAAAGACAGGCACAAATATGTAGTTTGGTTAGTCTATATGCTATTTGAACCTCATCAAATTAAGTAAAAACATCACCATCAAAGCATCTCGGAATGAAATAGATAACCAAATGGCAATTAGCAATCAGCATGAGCCTCATGATAGAGGTGCACAGAGGAAGCACTTATATACCCATCTGATCAAGGATTGTTCTCTGGAGACAGCATGTCTGCATCAAATACTGAAGGATTGAAAGGATTACTGAGATAATAAAGAAGAAACAGTCTTCTAGACAGCACATTGTGCAAAAGTTGGAGACAGAATAACAGTTAATTACAACTAAATCATGAAGTCTACCACAGGCATGTATGAGGGAGATATAGTCAATGAGGCTATATAGACAATCAAGGCCAAGTCACAGGACAACCTGTAAGAAGTAAAGCACAAGATTTAGTGAGAATGACTGTGTTGAAATTGGTCAATGAACAGGTATACAGGCTAATCATTATAGCAAAACTTTGTAAACTAGACTAAACTTCTTCAGAGCTCCTTATACACTTCTGTTACAGTACAGCTAACAGTACTTTTCAATATCACCTTAGTTTGCTTTCTATTGCCGTGAAAAAGACTATAACCAAATGCAACTTGGGGAGGAAAAGTTTGTTTCCGCTAACAGTTGTAGTCCTTCATGAAGGGAAGTGAGGGCAGAAACTCAAAGCAGGAAACTGGAGGCAAGACCTGAAGGAGAAGTCATAGAGGAACACTGCTTACTGGCTTGCTTCCCATGGGTTGTTAGCCTATTCTCTAGCCCAGGGGTGGCACCACCAACATTGCTACCTTCCCACATCAATCATTAATTAAGAAAATGTCCCATAGACTTAGGTACAGGCCGCTCTTATGAAAAACTTTTCTCAGTTGAGGTTCCTTCTTTCCATATAAAACTAGTCTGCTTCAAGTTGAAAAACAAAACAACAAAAACCAAAAACAAACAAACAAAAAACCTAACCAACACTGATACCATAGAGCTAAAGAGAAGTTCCCCCATGTTGAGAAAATTTTCTGTTAATTTGCACAGGAAGGGAATGCAAATTAACAAAAAATACAGTGGCAGCAGTTTTCACAGATTGTTATGTCCTCAACGTCCCTACACCTATTTCCTTTCTGATACCCCTCATTGGCTCCTAAACACTGTTACTTTCCTTCTCACTGTGACAGACAATGGATAGAAACATGGAGGGGGCGGTTTACTTGATCTCACAGTTTCAAAGCCCATCATAGTAGGGAAGGCATGTCAGAGAGCCCCAGGTCTGCTGGAGCCTGGGGTGCAGTGTGATAGTTGCTTTTCTATTGTTGTGATAAAATACCATTACAGAGGCAACTTATAAGAGGATAATGTCCAGAGGGTTAGAGTCAATGATGGTGGAGTGAAAACATGGCTTCAGAAACAGCTTATAGCTCCCATCTCAAACCGCAGAGAGGAGGCAGAGAGATATAACTGGGAATGCTACAAGTCTTTGAAACCTCAAAGCTCACCCTCCAGTGGCATACCTCCTCCAACAAAACCACATTTCCTAATCCTTCCCAAACAGTTCCACCAACTGAGGACCAAGAATTCATACTTCAGAGTATATGGGGACATTCTCATTCGAATCACCACATGTAGATTCCACTTGTAGAAAACAGACAACAGGATCAGAAGCCAAGTCAGACAATAAGCTTCAAAGGCCACCCCACAGTGACCAATTGTAGTCAGCCAGTTTCCATATCATAGAGGTTGTTCCACAACCTCCTAAAACAGTGCCATTGTCTGGCAACTAAATGTTGAAACACACAAAACGATGGAGGACATTTCATACACTCAGTTCGCAACATTCAGCTGTTGGCCCCCAATAGGCTAATGAGTTTTTCATAATGCAAAATGTCTTCAGCCCAAGTTTAAGGTTCCATCATTTGATTTACATATTCATTTATGAAATTTACTCACTACTTTCCTGCTATATTAATGGCAATATTAATTTACATTCTCACTAGTACTGTGAGAGAGTTCCTTTCTCCCCATAGTATTCATTATCTTTGAGTTTCTTACAATAGGCGTTATTAGTGGATGACTAGTTTATATTCCTACCAGTAGTGCACAAGCATTCATATTTCTCCAAATCCACACCTGCGTTTTAAATTTGTTTTCTTGATAATAGCCATTCTGAATGGAGTGAGATGGAATCGCAGAATAGTATTAATACCTCTGACGACTTAACTCAGGGGTTGAATGTTTTTAAAATATTTATTGCTCAAGTTTGTAGTTCTTCTTTTAGGAAGTGTTGACCCAGTTGATTAGACTATTTATTGGTTGAATAATTGTTTGATGTTTAATTTTCAAAGTTCTTTATATTACTTAGATATCAATTCCCAACATGGAAAATTTGGCAAAGATCATTTTTCCCTGTCCTGTAGACTTTCTATACTTTCTTGAGTGGAAGCTTTTAACTAACAGTTCCATTTGTCAGTCCCTGTGTTACTGTAATTCTTTTCAGAAAGTCCTTGATGAAGTCTTGAAAAACATATGTTTTTCTCTAACAATTTCAAGTGTTACTCTAAAGTCTTTGGTAAATATTGAATTGTTTTTTGTACTGGGTAAGAAATACAGGTCTCATTTCATTCTTTTACATGTGACATATAGTTTCCCTAGCATCATATGTTGAAGAAGCTGCTTTGCTCCATGTGTGTTTTGGTACTTTTGTTACAGATTAGGAGTCTATTGCTGAGAAGATTTATTGTTGGGTCCTTTATTCCTCCATAGTTTTAACAGTCTTATCACTCGTCTAAAGTTTCTCCTAAGACTCATGTACAATTCTTGTATGTGAGGCCTGTAAAGACAAAATGCAAGATATGTACTCCCACTATACAATGATGTAAAGGAAACCTTCCCAATGCTAATGGGATGAATGGAGATAAAACAAGGAACAACTTGAATGAAAATAAAAGGAAAACTCTATCCAAAATCTCTATGCCCACAACCCAGAGCTAACAGTATCATTAAATGAGCTCCAGTGGTTCTGAACAGACCTTTCTATGACTTTACCATTGTAGCACATGTGGCCTACTTTGGGCCGTGGCACCACTCAAAGCATACAACATTCCTAGATAATATGTCATGGTCTCATCATTCCCAAAATCTTGGGCTGTCCATTGAAACTTCAGCTTCACATAATTTTTCAACTGGCCTCTTGTTAAGATCCAGATTTTTGAAAGCAGCTTTGTTTACTGACCTGACTACTATGCTATTCCATCACATAAGTATTTGTTCAATTTTTAGTAGATGAACATTAGGATTGCTCTCTAGTTTTAATGTAGGTAGGAAATTACAGGCATTTTCTTAAAAGTATTCTGATACATATTGACAAGAATCCGTATCAAAAAGTAGCTGTCTAGTAGAATGTACAAGTTTTTAATGTACATAGTTGGATTCTATTTAAAGCAATCTATTTTGTTTTTTCATTGTATTCTATTTTAGCCATAAGTTCTGTGTGCATGTGTATGTGTGTGTATGTGTATCTGTGTGTGAAGGTCTGCATGTGTGTCTTTCTATATAGCCCAGACTGAGTTTGAACTCACAACCCTCCCGCCACTGTCACCTTTTACTAGTATTACAGGCTTGCATCATCACACTTACCAATAAGTGGACTTTTATACCAAAATGATATTAATTATAAATCATAGTTGCTGTTACGTTTTATAAATACTGAGAGAAAAAAATCATTTATCTAAATCATAAAACTTAAAAATTCCAGTCCATAGTCACTATTAGGTAAAATTAATATATCTCAATTTAATTGGGATGTTATATTTTTTATAGGTTCATGAAATTCTAGAATCGGGGTGTCTTATAAGTAGACTATATCAGAGAAAACCAAATGTATATGCACATATGTGAATTATAATGTTAATGCTTGTCTCCTTGGGAAGTCATGACTATTAGTGATATTAAAGAATTGTAAAATTGTTCAATCAACCACAGCCTTTTAGTTTTCTTGGCTGCTGATGACAACTTCTAAATGTCTAGTATCATACAAGAGATTTTTATTGTCCTCCCTATGGGATTCAGCAAAATTTCTGAAGGAAACAGCCCAAAAGACCTCCAAGGACTTATTCAGTCCCTGCCTTCTCTCTGCCCTCACAAACATTTGTAGTGGTTAGGGAATAAGGCCAGCCCTTGCCATAATCCAGCTCTTCATTTGAAGTAATGCTGCTTTATTTCTTTTGGCAATATAGGGGCAATAGAGGAAACTATGCTGAAATTGAATTGCCACTGACTCTACCTTTGATTTCATTATTCCCTTTCCTGATATTATAAACTGTGGGCATAGTTAATGGGGAGAGACAGATCCGAGAGCAGCACCAGATAAAAAGAAGAAACTTCAAGTTTGTCACACACACTCAAAAATAAACTTTATTCCAGCCAGGGAATAATAAGACCAGGGGATAATCTTCTCTTGGGAGTTTTCTTGTTTGTATTTTCTGGTTGGTCACTAGATTCTGATGAGCCTAGAAATGAGTTTGGCTTTACATAGAAAGTAATTCTGGATAAAGTACATCATAAGATACCATTCTCATTCGAAAATCAAATACATCAGTTACTTTCCTAGTTATTATTTAAATAATTATGCAACAAATTACTTACTATAATCTTCTACAATCATTGCTATTCATTTACATACAAAGCATAGATTTGTTTAGTCTAAAGAATTAGGTGGTTCTTTGAAAATGGGACTTAAGGATCCACAGAAATACTGCTGTTTTTTATAGGGAAGAAAAGGTTATTAACATTATTGCTAGAAGTTTGTATATATATATCACTATGCTGGATACTGAAGAGAGAGGTAGAAAACATAATTTACTTAAATTAATGATACTTGTGGTAATTTCTATGGAAACACCACATAGCCTAGTATGGCTAACTCATTGAGAGGTACTAGAGAATCTAACCTGGATAAGATATTATTTCGATGTGGCCTTGAGGCGTGGATAAAACGTTTACAGGTGTAGAAGGAATTCCTGAGAGAAAAATAAGCATTTTACTAAATCATGGAATTTAAAAATTCCAGTATATATTCTCTTATCTTTTTTGTTAAAAGCCTAGCCTTTAACAGCCGAGCCATCTCTCCAGCCCTCCAGTACACATTCTCAGATGAAGATCAAGCCCTTTCTGTGAGTTCTGGAATTCAGTCCTATTGTCTTTTTATTTCCTTTCCGCCCTTTCCCAAGGTTGAAAACATCAAATGCTACAGCTACACAGTGTCTAGTACTGAGATGCTAGTAAACAAATACCAACTACCATTATAAGCAGTCAAATGATTCATGCTCCTGATCTCTACCTTAGTTAGCCCCTTATTATCCCAGGATATGCAGACCTTTAAGGTCTTAGATTAGACAACAATATGTATTTTACAAGAAGGAGCCTTACTTACCTGTAGGATATACCGGTCAGGGATTGTAAAACTGCTGGATTATATATTGTATCGGGCATGGAGCAAACAATAGGCAACCCATTACAAAGCTGAAAGTTCTGAGTGATCAATATCTCCTTAAAAGTTACTGTGAGAACATGACATGTTCAAAAGAAAGAACCTATACTGTGTGGGTGGCTATAATGAATAATGTATCGTCAGAATTGAAGATGTTAACACAATAATGAGGACAGTCATGGTGATGGCAATGGTGTCTAATTAAGGTCCAAGCACTATATCAAGATAGGTAAGATTACCACCTCTTTGGATCCTCATCACAAACATATAATGTTGGCATTTGTGTCAATATGATATGACTGATTTTTAAAATAAGAAACTGCCTCACAAGAAATTGATGTTTACAGTTTTGCTACAATGCTTACTTTCTATAATAAGTAATACTAATGACCACCCATTGACTTTATAATGAGTATCAGTCAGGAAAAAGCATGGTGGATGACCACTCTATCCAATTTATATATAGGGAAATTGAGATTCAAAGAAGATAAGTCAACTAAGAGCACACCGTAGTGTAATAAGAAGCCAGGCTAGCTCTGCAGACTCCAAAGCCATGCATTTTTGCACTATTCCATCTAGTTTCTCATGCTAAATCCATGGTAAATCTTTAAGAGTGAAGGTCAAAGAACAACCTTCATAATCCCCTAACTACCTCCAAGCCGAGGTATTTGAAGTATCATGATTAATGCTCTCAACATTACTACCTATATTACACATCAGCATTTGTGAGATGTGTCACCAATTTTGATATCAGTAGGCGTGGATCTCTCTCCTATCATCCTGGTCAGAGCCTTGGAACATAGCTTTGCTTGGGACAGGTATCTCAGTCCAAAGGTTTGAAACTCAATGATATTTTTATTAGTGTCATTTGTTTTGCCATTCTGCTGTGATTTCATTTGCATAGGACAATACTTAGAAAACATCGACTGTTGCTTCGAATAGCCTATCTCCCACAGGTGGTCAACTCAACATTATTAAACTTTTTTACTTGGTATGAGAAAATGTTTCCTCAGATAATGCCCTGAAGGCTTGCTTTCAAGTGTTTCATCTTAATTGGGAAAGGTAGAGAAAACCTTTTATAAGATCAAAGATTTCATTTTCCATTATCTAAAGAAATTTGGGGGTTATTTCAAGTCCATAATAAATATGACTTCCAGAAGTGAATTATGCCTAACTCAGAAACTCTCAGACTCTAATATCTAATCATAATTAGTCTAAAAATAAATTTATTTTCCCTTATCTAGGCTCAGTGAGAATAAAGCTGACCCTGCGGCATCATTTTAACACAGCCTGATATATTAGAATTATACTGCAGTTAACTTTGCTATGTATTTAATATTTTATGCATTTACTTATTTCATGCATATTATTGTCTTGTCTTATTAGCTGTTTTTGCACCATTTGCATGCCTGGAGCTTGTGGAGGTCAGAAGAGGACACTGGATCCCCTGCAACTGGCATTAGAGAAAGTTGTGAGCTATTATGTGGATGCTGGGAATTGAATCTGGGTCCTTTGCTAGATCAACAATTGCTCATAAATGCTGTACTATTTTTCTGCTCCTTTGCTGTGTATTTATACACACACATACCTTTTCACTAGTAACTCTAAAGTATGTCTTATTAGATTATGAGCAATTTGAGGATGAAGACAAAGTTACATTTATCTTTGATCATGACATCAAAATTTCCACAGATATTTACTAAATTGTTACAAGTAAGCTACGAAATGATTCTCTTTCCAGAAAAAGGGAGAAAAAAAACCCAGATCAAAATAGTTGTCCTTAGATTTTTATAAAGTCTGTGATAATTTTTGATAATAGAAAATTATCCCAAATCTAACATAGCCTAATGTCATTACTTTATATTTAGCAAATACTCCATAAATATTGAGTGCTGACATAAACCAACTATGTTACAAAAGAGTATCTGCCCTTACTGGCTAGTAGCTTCTCGGAGAGACAGTCCCATACCACATGTATTTTGTAAACCAAGACACATGGTACAATCATAGGTGGGATTGTACAAACACAGGATGCTGTGATTCTTGGTAGGTAAACTAGAAAGCACTTTAAAGAAGCCAAAAACTATAGAGAGAAAACATTTCCAGCAAAAAATATAGATACAGAATATAGATACAAAAACAGACAGCTCCAGGATCGGCAGGCAAGCACTGGGAAACTGCTGGGCAGAAACCGGAAACAGGGTAAGAAGCAAAAGTGAACACCAGCTTCTAAACATAGGCTTTGGGTATCACTGAAAGACCATCTTCCTGTGCTCAGTGACTATCCTTGCGTTTTTCCCACTGCAGTCATCGTATTTCCACATTCTTTTTCAGAATATAGAGAAGAAAATACAAATCCTCTATGTCCCAAGATTCCATCCTCTTCCTTTACAATCAAGAAAACACAATAGTGTCATTGAGTTAATGTGATTTTGTTTTAAGGCTAATAATCTTCGATCAACTATGATGAGAAAAAACTTAAGTATTTTCAAACTTTTATATTTTAATAGTTTTAATTACAATAGAACTTGTGACAGCACTGACTTCTCTTCTCCAAAACTGTTATGTCCTAACATCGTGGTTCTAGGAGTTTGTAATTAAAAAATGTTTTAGTAATAGAATCACACTGGCTGAAGCCAGGAATAACATTATTCCCATTTCCCAAAAAGGGAATGTTCAAAACACTGAAAATGTAAGGTCATTTACATAGTCATTTATCGTGCCATTTTTAAGAACTGGGTACAACTTCCTATTTGTTGTGAGTTGGGACTTTACAGACTTTTCCTTGGCCAGAATGACTTTGGAGAGATGTCTGCCACAGGATACATCCTGTTTTGTTGTTGTTATTTTAAATTGATCTCTCTACCTTGGTTAAAAGTCTCCAGTCTAGTAATTAGGAACTGCTGTGCTCACTTATTTCTAGCTAACATCTCATACTGGGAAAATTACATTTTACTTGGCTTGAGTTCTATTCTTGAGTGATGCTCAAGTTAAGAAGCAGGTGTGCCTGGTGGCATTTCATGCCTTCAGCAAATGAAGTGCTGTGTATGAGATGGCCCATGTAGATTGAGCTCCAGTAAATGTAGAATCATTAATTATCATTTCCTCATTTTCAGTAGGAGCATGATGTAATTCGTTATGACCTTCTGCCTGTAGTATTGTCTAGTCCCACTAGTCTCTCTGGTAGAAATCAAAAGTGTTTTTCTAATATACTGCAGAAGCAATCCATCAATAATTAGAGTCTGAATTTCCTTCCATAGGCTTTTCATGGTTCAGAGAAATTGAAAAAGGAAGTTTGTGAATCAGTCCAATGTACCTTTTCAGATCTCATCACATGTTCCGCTCTTCCACAGTAACCTGTTCAACAAATCCCCCTTCTCTTTCTTTCTTTTTTTTCTCTCCCATGCTTGAAACAATTAACATGGACAGTCCTCTGCCTTAAGTCATTCTATCAAACTATATATAAAAATTTATGCTCAAAATCAATGTACATTTTTCAGTCATCTGGGAAATATTATTGGGAAATTAACTCATCATGAATGATGAAGTGTCTTTTTTTTTTTTTTTTTTTACTTATCTATTCCTTAGTTCACTCATCTGGATAATGGACTTCTATGAACCATTTAGACATCTTAAACTCCAAATGATCCTCCTTCCTTTTAATGTCTCTATGTGAATCTGTTAAAGCCCTCCATCTCACATAGTTGTTTCTTTGGAAACAAAAGAAGACATAACAATGATACAACATAAAACGAAGTAAGTTTCCCAAAAGGAATTGGATATTTTTTTGTTTGACCCTTTTTTTTTATTGTAATAAACAAAGCACAGGATGTGACCATTTCTGATGGATTGGAGAAATCCAAAAATCAAGTGTAATAAATTTATGCCCAAATTTATTTATTGAAAATTTGTGGTATAGGTCGCTAAATGCATGACAAATTTGAATGACACAGCTCAGGGATTTAAAAAAAGTACTTCTGTATGTGGACACCACGAACCATGAGTCTCTCTAGTTGTTCATCATAGATATTAATAAATTACATGCATGACCAGATGCAATGCCATACTGCATAAAGTCAAAATATCTAGAGTCAAGCATTTGATTGTCCTATTTGGGATATCTTTAGGTCTAGATGATGGAGAGGCAATGATGAATTTGACTGACAAAAATCACTTCTGTTTAGCAGAAAAGATAAAAGGGCCCAATAGAAAAATCATATGCTTTCTAATATAAATAGTAGCAGACATGCAAACAAGTGGGATGGTCACCCAAGCAAAATTTCATGAGATCAAGAATGTTGGTAAAATGGGAAGGGCAACACTTTGGGAATTGAATGCTGTAGAGTTCAATGCCTTTGCGATCAAATATGTTGAACCCTACTTAGAGATTATTTTGATTTCCCAGAGGACTGCTTTTAGGATAAATGAGTTAACCTCTACAAATCATCCAGTTCAAAGTGAGTCCTTAATAAATTATATTTATTACTCTTATTACTATGCTATAATATGGTCAGAGCATTCAAGGATAAGAGTGTCAATCTATAATGGCATATTGCAAAGGTCACTGAATATCCCTAAGAAAACACAACTGAGAACAATCAAGATGTTGCCCCAGGATGTGTGCATGTTTCAGATATCTGATTGCAAAAGTCATTATCATAAATTAATATTAGAATTGCCTACTGCTGTGCCTTCATTGCAGCAACCACCTCCTCTATTCATTATCTTTGGCTCAAAGATATAATATTTTAATAATGAAAATAAAAAAGCAAGTTTTTATACTTGATTAAAATTCAAGAAAATATACTTCATTCTCACTGTGTCATTTGATCCTGTACAATACAACCTATCATAACTAATCATTTTTATACACAAAATGTATATTAATGTGTGTGGTGAGAGGTCAAATCCATATAGATGCAGACAATAAACAGATGTGTTACCCATAAAACATTTAAAAGTAAAGAAAACAACCAAATAATTTACCTTTGTAATTATAACTACAGCAGCCATTCTAAATAATATCAGTGATAAGAAAGTACTCCCCCCAAATCAGAAAAATTTTCCCCTTTCCTCAGTTCATCATTTTATAGGAATGTCTTTTTCATTGATTCCTTAATTTCCAACAGCAATCTTTGTATTTTGTTCAATATTGGGATCATCTACATGGACCTTATAAAGAAAGTAGGTTCAAGATCTCATTGAAGTGATTCATCAGTTCATGTTATTCTTTTACAGTTTTTAATTCATACCTAAAAGTCAGTAAAATTAAACACTAAATTCCTCATATGAAAAAATAGAACAGTAATGTTTAACTATCAAAGTAAGAACCCTGGGGCAGACTAACAATAAACAGACAAAAAGTCCTGGGACAATGTTTGTCACTAAGTTTTTTAAAATGCACTATTTATTTTGCTGTTATTGATTATTAAGTAATAGATATATAAAGTATATCATATGACTAATTTAGAGAGAGATACACACCAATAAAAAGACAATATCTATGTAGTGTGACAAATGTGTTGTTGAAAGTACATGCACAATTCTCCAGGAAAAGTGAGAGGGGGGTGGAGGTTAGAGACATTGCTGAGTTACTCATCCTTCTTGGAATAACTCAATGATATAAAAGACCATGGGGGTGAATAGGATTTTACCAGGAGAAAGAAAGGGAAGACTTCAAAAAGGATTACAGGAAATTACAAGGCCTAATTCAAATATCAACAATTTATTATTTCTTGTGTAAGGATGGCACTGAGCAGCTAAAACACTTTATAAGGTTTCAGTTGGTTAGACATAAGTCTATACTTCGTTCTCACCCCTTACTGCAGGATAACCTTCAATGCTATATTCTCTAAAACTCATCACACAAGCAGCATCTCACTCAAGAAAGTGGTTCAGAGAATAAAGTTTATATGCTGAAGCCGATGCTTGTTCAGAGGCCTCATAAATAAAATTTTGTTTCTAAGAAATATAACTTTTATTTTTATCTAGTCTAGAAACTAAAATTTTGGACTTAAAAACAACAATACTTCTCAAGACCTATTCACAATCTTATTTTTCTTGTCCTCTTTAAAAATAGGGTTATTTTATTCCTATATAGAGAGGCATGTCTTGCCAGGCAGTGGTGGCATACACCTTTAATCCCAGCACTCCAGAGGCAGAGGCAGGCATATCACTGTGAGTTTGAGGCCAGCCTGGACTACAGAGTGAGCACCAGGACAGTCACAGTTAAATATAGAGAAACCCTGTCTCTAAAAAGAAAAAGAAAAGAAAAAGAAAAAAAAGGCATGTCTTTTGCTCCTTGAAAATAATATTTCATTGTGTAAATGCACCACATCTTGATTATTCATTCATCATTTGATGAACAACTAGGTTGTTTTTATTTCCTGGCTATTGTGAATGGAGAAGCAATGGACATTGATGAGCAGTTATCTCTACAGTAGTGCATTACATCTTTTGGGTATGTGCCCAAGAGTGGTATAGATAGCTAGACCATGAAGTAGACCATGTATTTGTTTGTTTGTTTTTATTACTATAGCTCTACAGGATAACCTGGAAGGGTAATACTTCCAGAAGTTTATTCATTGTTGAGAACTCATTGATCTACTATAGATCTTTTGTGTTTCCATATGAAATTTAAGATTATTTTTTTCCATTCCTGGGAAGAATTGTGTTGGACTTTTGGAGGAGATTGCATTGAATCTGTGGATTGCTTTTGGTAAATTATGCTTTTAAATATATTAATCCTACCAATCAATAAGTATGGTGATCATGGGAGCTTTGGTAATAACTGGTCTGGCAAAGAAGAGTTAACTGGTGAAGTAGTGGCAGGAATATCATGGAATTAACCAACCACTTTGAAACTGTATATAAGGCACTCTCCACAAGATGAAACCCATACTTGGCACAATTATTGTGGCCAAGAACCTGCTGTAATATAGGTAATAGGCCCTAGGGGATAACCTACTCATATTCCGCTAAACAGAGGTAATATTAAACTAACTCCTAATGATTTATGATTATACCCATAGATTAGTACATCTCTCAATCTCCATTAGAGTTATCTTTATGTAATGGATGGCAATTAACACAAAGACTTGCAATGGGTCAAAGTATAAGAGAATGAGATAATACAGAATTCTCAGCCCTAAATAGGATGTCTATAACATACACACCCTTCCCAAGGCTTATAGAACATTGTGGAATAGGGAGGAAACTGTAAAAGTCAAAGATGATGGATAACTATAGGGAAATTGTTTTCTGAATACAACAAGGCAGTTGCACATATGAACTGACAATAGTTGTGAGGGCAGGTGATAGATCATACTGACAAGGATATTGAGCAAGGGGAACACTCCTCCATTGCTGGTGGGAGTGCAATCTCATACAGCTATAACAGAAATCAATATGGCAGTTCCCCAGAAAACTGGGAATCAATCTACCTCAAGGCTCAACTATACCACTCTTGGGCATATACCCAAAAGAATGCTCCATCCCACCACAAGGATACTTGCTCAACTATGTTCACAGTGGCTTTATTGTAAGAGCAAGAAACTGAAAACAGCCTGGATGTCCCTTAACCAAAGAATGGATTAAAAAATATGGTTCATTTAACATTACTCCATAAAACATGGAATATTACTAAGTTGTTGAAAAAATTACATCATGAAATTTGCAGGCAAATGGATGGAACTAGAAAAAAAAATCATCCTGAGTGAGGTAACCCAGACCCAGAAAGACAAACGTGTATTCACTTATAAGTGGATATTAGCCATTGAGTAAAGGATAATCATGCTACAGTTCATAGACTCAGAGAGGCTAGGTAACAGGGAGGGCTTCAGGGATGATGCATAGAGATCTCTCTGTGATGGGAAAATAGAAAATGATGCAGGTAAACTGGGGAAAGGTGGGAATAGGAGTGAGGTAGAAGGGATCAGGTGTGGGGGAGGTATGGAAGGAGAGAGTATGGAGAGAGACAGCTGCAACTAGGGATCATTTTGGAGGTGAACTGGAAACCTAGTGTATTGGAAGTTTTCTGGAATCTTTAAGGGTGACCCTCATGAGGACTCCCAGTAATGGAGGATATGGATCCTGAATTGACCATCTTCTATAACCAAGCAGAACTCTCTTTGGTGGGACTGGGACACCAACCCTCCCACCAAACCCTGAACCTACATTTTATTCTGCATGCAAGATGTGCTGGGGCAATGGTGGCACAGAACTTGTAGGAGTGGCCAATGACCTACCCTACTTAAGGCCCACACATTTAGAGGAAGGCCTTACCCAACACTGCCTGGACGGTCAGGAACCAGAGACTAGATAGCCTAGAGATCTAGGATCAGTGTCCATCAGAGAGTCTTCCTATGGCAGCAGATGGGAGCAGGTGCAGAGACCCACAGCCAGACATTATTTGGAGGGAAGGTCTAAATTGGAGGCCTCCATTTGGTCCCTACCCTCAGAGCTCAGGAAAACCCACAGAAGAGAGGGAGGAAAGATTCTAAGAGTCAGAGGTCTTCTAGGAGACCAGGAGAACATGGACCACTGAATCAACTGAGCAGGGCCCAAATGAGCTCACAGAGACTAAAGCAGTAAGCACAGAGCCTTCATTGTCTGCACTAGGTCCTCTTCGTGTATTTCAGAACCATTAGCTTGGTGTTTTTGTGAGATTCCTAACAATAGGAGTGGGCATGTCCCTGACTCTCTTGACTGCTCTTGGGACCCTTTTCTTCCTACTGGGCTCCGTGTTCAGCCTCCACACGAGAGCTTGTGCCTTGTCTTACTGTAACTTGTTGTGTCATGTTTGGCTGTTATCTCATAGAGGCCTGCTCTTTTCTGAAGGGAAATGGAGGGAGACAGGAGAAGGGTGGGAGTTGGGAGGAGTGGAGGGAGGGGAAATTGGTTGGGAGGTATTGTTTGAGAGAAGAATCTATTTTCAGTTAAAAAAAAACAACTTGTGACAGAATGTACAAGTACTGTGCAAGCCCAAGGCAGACAAAATTCTAGCATAGGGGTAAACACAAGATGCCATCCTTAGCAGAGGAGATATTGGCAACTAACAGATTCTGGGAAGAAAATCAGTGCTCTATAAAGGTATGGATCCTGGTAGGTGGAACCCCCCCAATGGAAGGCCATACATCCAAGTGTATATAAGAAGCATACATGAACTTGGTGGGTTTAAAAATAATAGGACAAAAAGTTGAGTAGGTAAGTAAGGGGGGTAGATTTGTGGAGAGTTGAAGGATGATGAATATTTTCAAAATACACTGTATAAAATTATCAACTCATCAAAACAATTAAATCCAAAGTCTAGAGGACTGTGTTACAGTAGGAAATTAATGAGTAGTATAATCTAAGAATGTTTGGAAGTATATTATTCACTAACCTTTCATTTTTCAGAGGAAATATGCTAAATTTTTTTATTAAAAAACCATAACTAGGGTATTTATCCATTCATGTATATTATATGTGCATTTAATGTTCACTTTAAAATAATTAAAACCTACTGTGTTTCCATACTCCACTACTCATAGGAGATGTATATATGCATGAGGCATGTTACTTTCTCAAACAATTTTCTATATGCTAGAAAGAAATGTAATAGATAGACTGAAATATAGTGATAAGTTTTAAAATAAAATTGTCTGTGATTGTAAACACCAAGAGTAAAGCTCTCAGATTGTCATTGTGGAGAGAGACTTTGTAATGTCAACATGATAAAGGCAATTTATAGTAAGCCCATAGGCAACATCAAACTAAGTGGAGAGAAACTCAAAGCACTTCCACTAAAATCAGGAACAAGACCAGGGTGTCTATTCCCTCATGCAATATACTCATGCAATATAGCACATGTGGCCAATTTTTAATTGTTCTGGTAATAGACAATGAGCACAGGATAAAGTTTTACATAGAGTCAAAAGTTCTAAGAACTGGAGTTTCCCAATTTTCTCCATTCAAGTTGAGAAAAGATATACAATATGGGCAAAATTGAGATGACAAATATATCTGGACTTAAACAAAAAGGGGGAAAGGAGTTGATTTTTTCTAGATCAGTCTCTGTGGTTAGTTTCTGCATCTCCTTCCTTCCATTTCAGGAGTTCCCAGGAGTTATAAGACGGATGAAACTCAACTTATCCTGTATTTCCTTAGTGTACCTTATTTAGTAAGAGCTCATCATTCTCGCCTCTTTTAGAAAGGAAACAGGGAGGTGGGAAGGATAGAAGAAGAGACAAAGGGAGGTTCTGAGATAGGCTTGACTTCTAGAGACAAGCAAGAACAACATTCTTCTGAAGCAAAATTTTGGCCTTGGCTTACTGATAACTTTCATAGCACAATGACTCCACAAGCCATTCAAATATCAGGCACAGTGCCCAATACTTCAAGAAAGTTTTCCAATGAGTTACTTTGATGAATCAGGTCAGACTGACACTGCATCTTTCAGATTCAGATTCTTCAGAAATGAATCATGGGGAGGTGTTATCTATATACTTGACCCGATGAAAATCTGCCTCATATCATTTTCAAGGCAACTACCTAGTCTTACTTCTTAATTTATATCCAAAGCTATCCTAACAAAAAAGTTTTCTTTTAGAAAAGAAAAAGATATAGGAGAACAAATTATATTATTATCTCAAAAATGAAAGAAATAATTAAGATACCAAAGTATATTTTTGAAGGAAGGAATACAGTGTACTGATTTCTCATTTCCGATATTCAAGGATAACTTGGAAATCAGAAATAGACTTGCAGTTGAGTTCAGTTTTCAGCTCAAAAAACACAATTTTCCTTGTTTCTTAAAAATTTGTTCTCACTTCAAAACAAAAACACAAGAATGAAGAACTTTCCGAAAAAGAAAAAAAAATGAGAAAAAAACAGATTCATTATCAGCAAGATTTCATTTTGAGACTAGATTTCTAAAATTGATTATTTATCTTCTTCCCTCATCTTGATCAATAAATTATTCTTTGGGTACTACCTCTTCCCAGAAAAAGCTGCCAAACCAAAAAATTACATAATCACTTAAGGTTTGAGTCTTCATCTTCATAATCTGGCCATCTGGTTTCACTATGAATGTATCCTAGCCCAATCCTATTTCCCAAGTTACCTAGAGTGAAAAGTAACAGCCTGCAGAATCCGGAAGTGACGAAAGTTCTACCGGTATTCATTATTCATGACTCACTTGGGCAGACACAGTAGGTTCAAAGAGACAATGAAAATGTTTTTATAAGAATGGAAATAATATGTCTTTCTGTTTAAATCCTCTGTAAAGGTCTAAAACTAAACAGAGAACTAACTTCCTGACTGTAGTCTAATCCTTCAGTCTTGAAAACAAAACAAATTAAGAAATCACTTTTCTAGCTAAAAAAAAAAAAAAAGCCCCATTGAATATTCAAGGTAGAGCAAATAAAGCCTGGACTATAAAGACAATGGCTAAACATTTTACCAAATGCCTTACAACCACTGAGGTATACTAATATCATGTAGTTATTCCATAAAAAAAATGAACTATTCTCATTTAATTTGAATTTCTTATGTGATTTCTTATGTAAATGTATTCCTCTTAGCCCTTCCTCAAGGTATCATGGAAATAACTTCCTATATATGCAACTCAGCCCCTTTGTGAATTATGAAGTTGACTCTTAGATTTTCTTTCTGGGACTATGAATGTTGTGTAAGCTTATTTTCAGTTAGGCATAAAATAATTGTTTTGTGCAAAGTTGGGAAAAGGGCTGCCTAGGCCTTGCCATTTTGTATTGTCTGCATGTGTTGGATTTATGTGGGTGATGTTTGATTGTTCGTGAATAGAATAGAATCTATCAATAGAATACCTGAAGAGTTCTGTATCAATAAAAACACCTGATCTGGGACACTTAAGTTTCCACTGTCCAGGATGGCACTTGCCATGATTGTGATTCTTTCTGCTGAGGTCTGGAATGGTTGTACCTGTGAAAAATGCCTCCATGTCTTCTTTGATGACCTACTGCTACATATGAGTTTACAGAATACATATATCTTATTGGAAGTAGCAATCATGCTTCACAACTGTTCTCAAGACTTGACTCTTTGCAGAACATGCTGATGAATTCAGCTTCATAGCCAGGTCAATGAAATATGTCACACCCTTAAATGGGGTGCACATTTACATTCTTCACAGCAAGATCAATTAGCTGCTATTGTTGACTAGTCAGTTCCTAACATCTTTGATCTAGTGAGATGAAGTTCAGGGAGGACAAGGCTGAAACCCAGTTAGAATGATGATTTAGGGTCAGTTGCTATGGTGGTTTGAGGGTTCTGAGAAAGGAAAGAACCAGAAAAAGATGAAATAATAATGTACAAACAAGCTGGTGTCTTTAAAATAAAGTTATGGCTTCCAAGATGGTAACCCATATATTTTTATTATCTTTCAGGTGTGAATCTTTGGGTTTCCACCAGGCAGTTCCGTAACTCCTAAAGGCAGTCTCTTATGGCTTGGAATTAAGTATCCCCCAAAACCTTCAATCAAGATTGGAAATTTGATCCTCAGATGATGGCAAAATTGACAGGAGATCAGATCATGATGGCTTAGTCTCATGGATGAGTTGCTTATGAATGGACTATAGGGAGGTAGAGTCTAGTAGAGGAAGCATGCCCTAGGGGTAAACCTTGTAGGGTCTATCTTGACCCTGAACCTTTGTGGTCTCTCTCTCTCTCTACTTCCTGTTTGCCGTGAAATGACCACTCTTTTCCTTCATATTCCTACCATGATCTTTCTGCCATGACACAGTCTTAAAAGCAATGAAGCCACATGACCATGGCCTGAAACATCTGAATCTATGAGCCAAATAATCTTACTCTTTTAGTTTTATTTGCTCAGGCATTTTGTCATAGTGATGGATCTTGACTAGCACAGAACTCAACTATAGTCAAACACTACCAAGATTGTCATAGTCCCTACATGGTCTCAGTCTGTACATATGCCAGCATCTTGTTTCCTACCACTGCTCCAGAGACTAACCACTGAGAGGAAACAAATACTTCATCCCTGTGCTCCTTATAACAGCCTTAATAAAAATAGTCTCCATTAAGAAAATGGCAGCATGAAATGACCCCCATTTCCATTGATCTCACTGAAATCACAAAATGCTTTGTTTTTAATCATAATTTTTAGCAATAATTTCCTAAGCAATTAAAAGCAAGGCAAAGTTCTGCTTCAACACGTGATGTCAGATGAAGCCCATAATTGTTTTCTTAAAATACATTCTAATTGGGCTCTGTTAATCTACTTATCACAGAGCTTCTGATCAAGTCACAAGACACTGAAGCTGATACTTGTTGAAGAGATTCCAGGCAAAATTATGTCAGAGCACTAAAACTTTCAGTCTTTAGATTGTGTGACATGAAAAGAAATTAGGGGGTGGTAAAGATAAATGTTGACTTTTAGAGTAGAAAACCACAAATGCAGTCAGAAAGAAATGGAGTATTCTAAAATATGACAAGCAGCGTTATGCTTTTTATATTAGCGATTAACTGCTGAGACTCATTAGACATAGTATGCAAGAGGCAGTAATTGAATGTTCAAATACTCAGCAGTGCCACAATGGGATTCCTATTTCTAGTGTCCACTGTAATTATTAATCACGACCAACATATGGGACATATAGAAGAAATGCTGCCCTTGAAACAATCTTGAGTTGTTCAAAGTGGTTTTCAACTTGTCTTTAAATATCGCTTTTAATTGAAATAGAACATCATCTTTCCCCTCCTGTCACTCTCTGCAGCTCCTCCCAGCTACCCTCTTTGAAGCCCCCACAGTCTTCCTCTTCATCTCTAGATGATTATTGTTAAATAACTTATATAGATGAACATTTCAATTTATTTATGGAGAAAAGCTCTGCTGTTAGGCTGTTTGGTAATTCTGAATAAAGCATAGGAAAATCTTCCCAAATGAATTTAAGGAGAATGGAAAAGTAAAGGCTTCATTAACCTCATTTCTTCTCAGCCTTTCCTATTTCTTGTTGCAGTGAAGACTTTTCTCTAAGACCCACACTTCTGAAGAGTGATTTCCAAAATATTATCCCTTCCTCTGCTATGCAACAAACCGGATGTAAAGCTTCATATTAATCTTTCTGGCCATCTCAGTATCCAGTGCCTTCCAGGCCAGCCATTCCTATGTACATTTAAGTTCAATCATCACAACATTTTAAAACTACTTCTTTCATAGAACCATCCTTCCACAAAGAGCCTGAAATGATTCAATAACATATTTTGAGTTTTAGTTAAAGAATATTTATTTATTTATTGTTCTTGTGTGTCTATTGGTAAGTTTAGAATTGTCCTGAATAATAAATATAATGCTCTAACTGAACACTGTCAATCACGGGTTTCACCAAGAAAAGAATAAGACCTGCTAGAAATCCTAACAAGGAGTACAAACCATGCCACTCAACGTGCAACACTTGGAAGGTCTGTTCATGTCTGGGATGGTGACAAAATAGCAAGAATACGGAGGTACATCAGCAAAATACTTAGCATCCTTTAACAGATTATTTAAATAACAACTAAAGTAGATGGGAATATTATTTGGTCTCCATTTTCCCACCTTGTCTTTCCTTCTCTCTCATTTCTTGTCCCCTGCTTTGTGAACTACAATAGTCTACACTCAATCATCATTTTCTACCATATCTTCTTATGGACATTTGAGAAACCAAGGTTATTTATCAGGACCTATTCTCTGGTCTCCCTCTAAACTCACCCTTACAACACAAATGCTGTAGAGTTTAACAATGAAATCATTATCGCAATTATCCCACTTTGTTGGTGTTAGGCGGCATCCAAGAACACTTTAGTTGAAATTGCTATTTGGGTAAATATTATTGTATAAAGGAAAAGTTCATGGTCCTTTCTGTCAGAAATAGCTGGGAGAAGAAATGTTATTTTCAGACACAATTTCTTCATTGCTTCTGGTCCACAAACATCAATTTATACTTCACATCTTAGTTCAGTTGCCACCTCCAGAGAGATGTAGAGAAAAAAATAATTCTGCTCTTGAGGGGTTGTCATGTTAACTTTAAAAATGCTTTTATCGTTGGTTGGCTCTCTATCTCCTTCAGTCCGCAGTGAGCCTAGTCTGTGGCCTTGCTTCTCTCCCCACTAAGTGACAGGGCACCAGCCATGTGACCCAGCTTCTAGAAGAGTGGGAGGGGGCATGCATGAACTCCCCCAGCAGGTCTTTTGTCAGAGAACCTTAAGAACCAGCAGAACACAATGACTTCGGGAGCACCCTCAAATGGGCAGGACTCAATTTATTGCAAGGATTAGGGTCTATTTATCGGAGTTTGGGGCAAAAGATACATTGGTTGAGACAGATAAGCAGTTCTGCTAATCGCAGCTGGCCCTCTGGAGGGGGCTGGGAATTGGGCCAAAAACCTTAGTCTGTCATTACAGGAGGGAGGGGCTATGCTCTGTTCGCTTTGAGAGCAAACAGCAAACCAGCGCCCTCTACCCACGCTTTGAGGCTTTACCTTTCCAAGGGGTACCACATGATGATGGCCTCTGACGTAAGAAATCACGTACATCTTTGTCACATTCCAAGCCTCTTCCATAGCACGTGACACAGTGGCATAATTTTTTTTCCTAATGAACAAAATAAAGTAGAAGATGAAGAAATGAGATCAGAGGCACCTCTCAACACTTGATACTTTCTTGCCCCTATGGTGGCTGAGGTAATTTTTCCAATAACTCGCTGCAGTATTCAAGTGAGTGTTTGTGTGTGTGTGTGGTGTGTGTTTGTGTGCGCACGTGTGTTCACGCATGTATACATGCAGGCATGTGCATGCTATGTGCAAGTGGAGGTCATGGGATTGCTTGCAGAGGTCAGTTCTCACTCTACTATGCTGTGTTCGGGGATGAAACTCAATTGACAGCAAGCACCTTTACCTGCTGATTCATCCTACAGGCCCCACACTACCTGTTTCATAAAATTTCTGGAACTTTCATTTTATCTTGTTCCCAAGTTGCTATTATTTCAGCTCCAGGAATCCTACCTGCATACAACCTTGCTCTGCTTTCAGGGATCATTAGCACCTATGCAACTGAAAGGAGGTTTCAGAGTACTTTTGTCACTGAAGGCTGGACTGCCAGAGTCTGTAGCTATTTGATGGGACTCTAGTGAAGATTTGTTTCTTTAGGAATTAAGGCATTTCCTCTTGGTGTGAGAGCAAATCAACAGCAGCTATAGAAATGCCAACACCTACAGATGTCTTCCAATTATCTATGAAGCCTGAGTGACAGGAAAGAGTAACAACCTTCTCTTAAGAAGTTGCCTGAGGGAAAATCCCAGACATTTTCAAGTGCACTGAACAAACAAATCAATGAGAGCATCTGTATGGAATCACAGCAAAGCAGGGGACAGCAGGGGACTGGTAAGCTCTGCCAGGCCCAGTCATTATTCTCAGGGTGCAAAGAACCCTGCTATCACATGGCAAAAACTATACAGAATTATCTGAGAAAATGCTGTTTCCATGCATGTGGATTGAGCATGTAGCAACTACTGTAGTACCAATATGGCTTTGATTTGACATGGAACATTTTACACTTAACTTCATTGAAAAGTCAGACTATTATCTAATCCCAGTTCCATCACATATGTTTTCCAATGCTAGGTATAATGCTTTTCCTGGGGCAACAAGAAAAAAATGCTCATTCACAGCAGAAAGCACATGAATAAGAAATAAAAAACCAAAGGAGCAATTCAACCCCAGTCTAAAGCAGTGAACCAGTGGCCTTTAAGGGGTTACTTACAGAAGCATGGATAAAGCAAAGTGGCTACGTCACTGAAAAGCCCACCCCAGTGTAGGTGATAGAATTTCCAAAGCTGCATCTCTAGAGCTCCCTGCAAAACCAGCAGGGAGCTCTGCTAATCATAGTATATCTTCTTAGCAACTTTGTACTGCCTTTGTAACCATGGGGAGGGACCTCGTGAATCTTGTAGCTTATGGTACATACCTGTGTCTTCAATATTTCATTGATTTCAGAAGTATTATGTACCCTGCCCTCCCTCTGGGACGGAATATTTTAATCAGAAGAAAATAACTACACAGCAAATACAAGAACCATGTGAATGTTCTTATGTGTAATGTCATGCCAGTTCACAGCTAAGAATACTGATGCCCAGAGATGATGAGCTGCTTACCTATGAGCACACACTAAAAACTCTAAATCTCATGATGGGAATACATAAAACTTCATATATGGGATCTCTGTAGCCTTCACCTTAAGCATATGCTGTGTGTATATAATTAATATATATTATATACATATATTACATGTAATATATATAACTCAGAAGTTATGCCTGGATGAAATGAAGGAGTGTAACTTAATTTTTATGGCTTAAGATTTCTAATTGAAAAGAACTTGGGATAGTTTCTATAATAGCAGTAATGGCAATAGTCGCAAGGGCAGAATAATTCAGTGGAGGCTTATGTAGCATTTAGGATTTCACTCATGCTTAAGAAACAGTTTCACACACTTACCACTTCAGGAAACACACACAAGACAGTGATGGACACACAATATAAGGTTTCATTTACATTTTCATTTACACCCTGTCAAATCACCAACAGAACCATGGAACCACCTACCAAAATGTGTAAATAAGTTAAAAATAAGCTTTCTTGCTTATGGGACTGTATTTGAGTATTCTTTCATTATGTTCACTCTCCCAGCAAGCTTTAACTGTTAACTTCACTCTGCATAGAGTCATCTATGAATAGAATCTCAAATGAGAGATTGTCCAGATCAGATTGGCCTATAGACTCGTCTTTTGAAGATTGTTTTGATTGTTAATTGATATAGGTTGTCCCTGTCCACTGTGGGTAGCATCATTCCCTGGGCAGATGATCCTGAGTGATATAGGAAACCTAGCTAAACGTGATCATGAAAGTGACCAAAGAAGTAGTTATCCTCTATGATTTCTAAGAGTTCCTGCCCTAACTTTTCTCAAGAATGGACTGTGACTTAGAAGTGTAAGCCAAATAATAAACTTTTCTTCTCCGAGTAGCTTTTGATCAGAGTATTCTATCACAGCAATAAAAAGGAAACTAAAACAGTCACCTAATCCACATCCTAACTCCCAAAAATTACCATAGGTTTAGAGAATCTTTTTTGGGCCTTACTTTGGAAATCCACTGACATTTGCTTTAAGAAAGAATTCTTAATTCCATCTGAAGATCAGATGGAGGAATTGATGTCATATTGGTTCCTTAATATCCAGAAATGAATCTCCAGACCCCCCAAAACAGCATCTCTGTGAATATACAAGTGCTGCAGCCCAAACTACCTTCTGTAGCTCCCAAGCATTCTCACCATGAAAGCTAGCCTTATAGAATGACCCTGCGAGGTTCCAGGGGAAAAATGTGGATCCTGCGAGCTTCCTTCCTCACTGCCTTCCTCCCTGACAGACTGTTTCCAGATAGATTGTTTCTCAACAACAATTGGTTGGTCCAGCTTTCCAAGTATTCGCTCTCACTGGTTTACACTTCACTTATTTGTTTCATATGCCCTGACTGGCTTTGACAAATCAAGCGTTTTAAGCCTCTCAGTGCTTTTGAAGTTGTCATTATGATAACTCCAGGATCAATACTGACTTTTTTTTCACATGAGTGTGCCAAGAGACTTATTTCACCGCTTATATTCTTTTACTGTTAAAAAATCTTTCCAAGTATTTTTGTTTTTTTCAGAAAATTTTTATCTTTTAAAAACTCTGAGTTAGGCAAAAAAAAAAAATTTGGTATTTTCATTTTTTTTTTGGCCTTTTCATTTGGTATTTTCATAGATAAGATACTTGAGACATGGTGAAAACAATAGTCACATTTCCATAAGAACTGGTATGAAGCTAGATCTCCTCTTTCCTAGTCCAATTCTAAACCAAAGCTCTTTACTTTGGTGCTCTGTTGGGAAGAATGGTAACATAGTTTTGAGCAGAGCATTCTTATAGAGGATGAGTGACAAAAGATGGAAGTTTCAAGTTTTTTTGAATTAATATTCCTTCGTGTTAGTGATTGGTACAACTTGTAAAGAAACTCTAAGACAAAATGTACATACTTCTTCTAAGACATTTCTCCTTAAGTTTCTCCCCATTCAATCATTTGATGAGTTTTATGTTTTCAGCCTTTTAACGTCTCCCAAAACATATCTTATCCATTTGTTGTGTTAGTTGTCAATTGAGGCTTTAAAACACGTACTCTAGTTTAACCAGTGGCATTAGAGCTTCTCCGTAGATTTTATCTTTTCGAATCTGCTCTAAATACTGTTGCAACCCAATCTTCCTATAAAACAAACCAGTCTCTGGTATTTTCTATTTGAGTTACATATTTCCTTTAATTAGTTTGTCCCCTTCATGGATGAATTTCATCTTCTTTGCATTTCAAGCAAGGCTTCTTGTGAGCAGATTTCCATGCACTTCTGCGGATTCCTTTCTTCCCCTTCGTTGAGTTCATTATTTGCTCTGCTCAAGCTGAGCTGTTCAAAGCATCTCTAATGTCTCATTACATTTACTACCTCTGTACCAATGGTCTAAAACTCAAATAAATGTAAAGTTTGATTGTAAATGCTCACAACACTGTACATGTGTGATAACAGGAAGGAGTGCCATTATGGCATATGGACAGAAATTGAAATTTCTATTTTAAAAAACTATGCTGAAATCAAACAGAACTGATTTTTTCAAGCAAATAGACTGTAACACTTGACTTTGTATCTTTATGTTCAATGTCATCCATTACTAACACCTGCGTTCCTTTCTACTTTGTCTCATCTACTCTGATTCTTCAGTATTCAGTATGATCATTGCTTCATCTGCCTCCTAACTTAGGATGCATCCTTCCATAAACAGTTCCTTCTGAATGGTTCATCTCTATTACAATGGAAATCCTTAAAGCTACATGCTATCTATGTCTTATTTACCTTAGACTTCCAGTGTCTTCCATCCAATTGTTACTCAATGTATACTTAAATGTGTAATCCTAAAAGTAAATCTGTTTATGATTGAATGAGATTAATGACAAAAAAAGTAATAGCTTGGATATATTGTTTTTAGCCATATACCTAGACTATCTGTAAAAACAGAGAATGAGGTTTTTCTATCAACTATACCCAAGTGTTCTAAAAGGACTGCTTTCAACAGTTCTGAGACAATATTTTCCATCATATGCTCCATGTTCCACTTCTCATTTTGCCCAATATTAGTAATCTAAGTTTAAGCAGCAGCAATACCCTTTGTTCCTAAAAATCACAACTATGGTTTTGTTTTTCATTGTTCTGTGGGTAATTGATTTTCATTGAATGCTATATAATGAGAAATGCCACTACATCAGAGTTTCATTTTCAAATAAATGCCACATTATAAAAAGCAATTAAATATGAAGATCATAATCTTTTCATCAGCAACAATCTACATGTATATAATGTAGCAAGTTAGAAAAGATAATGGATTGTAATTGGCTTGGAAATGAGGTTGGAGGAATATTGCCATAAGAAAGGCTTCAGAAGGAATGAAGGAAAAACATTTTCAAGGTCATTGGTGCAAAAAAATGAGAAAGTTGCTATCATAAATATTGCTTGTGGGAATGTGCCTTAGGGATCCCAATAACAAACTAAAATAGAGGCAAGAACAACCGAGTTACCAATGACTCTAGAAGAAATAAATGAAAGACACACATTTTCCCCTGAAAATCTGGGTGCTTTGTAAGTAATGGTTTCCAAAAACCTAGGCAACAATAGTTTTATGGGGTAGCAAGGAATCAGAAACAGGAAAAACATCCAGGATGAAGTTAAAAGCAAAATCCTAAAGCAGATCAGTAGAGGGAATAAGGGCATCAAGCTGCTGCATAGTTAGAATGAGATCATTAGAGGAACATGATTATAATCAAGCTACTTCTGTGCATGACACCAGGATCCCACATCTGCCTGAGACTGCAAGCTCTGAAGAGACTGCTGATTGAAATTGGAAAAAGTGGTAATAGTACATTGGAGCCAGATAAACAATTTTGCTTTGAATTAAGAAATGAGTGTGGCCCAGAATAGAGAGAACAATGTTGTAGAAATGGGTTCAAAAGGTAGTTTTTCCCTTCACAGCTTGCACAGTGCCTTCCTATAATATAAGAGCCAGTCCTCAAAGAGTATGCATCCACATCAGTTCCAGGCTGATTCTTCTAAGACCTGTGTCCAAAATATGAAATGTCTTTAGCAATAAAATCTTAACTTCAAGTTCTGGGAGGCAGCCAATGACAATGGAAATAACATATTATTTTGGGAGTCTTTAGGACTCCTCTGACCAACAACTCAAAGTGAGGTTTCCCATACTTAGCACTGGCTGCACCCATGTACTCTCAACATTATGGGTACCCAAACAAGAACATTATAATGACAGCACCAATTGATTAGAGAAAACAGATAAAGAAAATTCAACATGGTCTCATCACTAGTTGAAGAGTGACAGTGTATCAGTGCCTGCTGAGAGAAGGATAGTCTGTCTCTTCCAAGGACAAGCTCCCCTTGTTGTTCAGTCCCAAGTCTTTAGCCCTGGACACATGTACAGTATACATAAAAGAAAACTAATTGGACTCTAAATTGGACTCAGTGTGTCTCGGCTGTGATGTGTATGTGTGTGTGGTGTGTGTGTGTGTGTGTGTGTGTGTGTGTGTGTGTGTAAAATAATAATTAGAGACGAGATTACGAATTTAAAAGGAGTTGGAAGGGAGGAGGAGAGGCAAGAGTGATGAAAATGTAATGTTCATGTCTGAAGTTCTCAAAAGGAATGAGTGATGTCACAGATTTTGAAGAAGAGTCTACAACTACCACTTTTCTAAATCAACACAATTCTTAACTGCATTCTAAATATTTGTCCTTGTACGCACAGATCAGTGTAGCTCTTATCTTTAAACAATGAAACTACTCTTTGCAAAATAGAGACCATTACAGAAAACTACAACCATTCAAAATGCAGTGCTTTGAAGCCCAGTCCCAACTGATACATCTACAACACAACTCCTGAACCAGAGGAGCAAACTGTCTGGTATGAGATCATGTCTCCTAGAAATGGCCAGGAAGCTACACTCATAAAGTTTCAACATTTGACTAAACAAGATCTGAACAACAATGACACCAACAGACATTCTGTGCTACCATGGAAGGGGGAAAATCTCATGAATCCCAAAGCTAGACAAAGAAATTAGGCAACTCAGCAATGTTGGTGGTGGGAGAAAATAGTCTTCCCTAGGGAAGATCACCCCAATTGAACATCCAGTGCCAAAGTCCTGAAATCATATACCAACAAGTAACATTTTACAGACTGAGCAGACTTATAAAGAAGCCAATGGAATAAATTTGAGAGAAAGTAAGTGGGGGGAGGGCTACAGAAAAGTAGTTAAAGGGAAATGCAGAAATAGCATAATTATAATATTAACTGCCAAACATAAGAAAATGATTTTAAAATGAAGTAACCTGACACAGTACTTTTAACCTCCCAACAAAAGGATGCACTTAATAAAGATATAGAATTTCTTTGTAACAATGAAAAATTCCTATGCTTTGCTATAGAAGGGTGTGGCTTTTAAAAGATAATGTTCAAAAACCCTTACTATCAATAGGAATGACACCTAAGCCAATACATATATGTGAAGCTTTGGCCAATTTGCAACAAAAGCTTTCCAACAGTACTTGCAGGATGTGATTTATACAAATGTTGATCTGACAAGCAAAAAAAAACATTCATGCTGGCCTTTTATGCCCATGTATTAAGGGAAATTCTGAAGGTAGATAGCATTATAAATGTGTGAGTTTGCTTCAACTTGTTTTGAAGCATATAATGATGTAGCTGTCCTGTTTTCAGAAACTAAGAGATAGATCATAACCATTAGTCATTAAGTCTGCTTAGATGTACAGTTAAGGAAACATCAGTTTCCCAAGAATAAAGGTCCAAGTCTGCTGACAAAGTGACAAAAGAATTAGGCAATATAAGAGTTTTAATGGGAGGAATAACTGGGTTTGAATCTAAACTGCCATTTACTACCCATAGGTAGTATAATTCTTAACAACTAGTTCCTTAGCTGTCTCCGATATGAAACAAAAAAGTTTTATTGACATTACAAGTCTCTCTCCTGCTTGCATTGGCTTATGTTTGCTACATACGCATGGGACAATATGCTGTAAATGAGCGCTGCTACCCTACAGATTAAAATGGAAATGCTGAATGCTGGAAGAAACTTATTAACAGGAAGAATTTCTAACTGTAGAAAGTTTTATTAAACTTCAAGCTTACAAAAAGATGAGTCATACAAACTTTTACAGCCTTGTTTCCTTTGAAATACAAAAGGGTATAATTGTGTGCAGTTTGGCAAAGATTCTTATCCTTAGTGTGAAATTTGAAAAAATCCAAAATGCAGTCTTAAGTTTTCAAAATCTGATCCAGAAGTAGAGTGTTCATCTCCTTCATAAAGTTATTTAATACAAAAGTACTTGAGCTCAAAGGAAAAGAAGTTAAGACATTCAGTTTTTCTATTTGTTCCCGTGAGCCTGGTACTAGCCGAGTAGTGTCTGGGATAAAGCTGCTTTTGTTCTATCTATCCATCTACCCTTTTCCTCTTGAACAGGAACAATTACCTTTTCTAAGATACAAATTTCAACCACAAAAACATTACTGAACAGTGACTCAAATAAAATCAAATTATTGTTTGTTACCCAGGTATTCTTTTTAACAGAGGATTAGCAAGAGTGGTATGTTCTATGACATGAGAGAGGTTGCTTAACAATCATTACTCTTCCATTTAATCACGCTGCAAAAGCATGATACAAAGCACAGGACCACATCTAATACTATTTCCTCTTTCCATCTCACTGTCCTGTGGTTGCAGGCATACTGGGTTGTTGCCTCACAATTCAATCTCACATACATAATACCCTTGTGGTATATTGCTGACTTTATTGTTTCTTAAGAAAAATAATTTAGATGGCTGAACTACTATCAACTAAGGACTTATTTGTTTTCATTGTTCCTACCAATATTTACAACAAATTTGGTCATGACAGGGAAGTACGTACTACATTTTCCTCAAAGGAAAAGAAACTGGGAATCTGAAGTATCTAATGGTTCTGCCCAAGAGTACACAATGAAGAGTGCCAAACAAGGATCTCCAACAGAGGACTGCATTCAGTGCTGTAGCAGTGCTGATGGTGTGTGGTCAGGACCACCACTGTGCATGCATCAATCTCTGAACCTACATACACCTTCCCTAACGCCTAAGGATACTTCATCCTTCTACATACACCAAAACACCAACGATATCAGTTTTTCTGATTTTAATTTGTGTTCTAGTAGTCTCATAACTTCCAAGTTTCTCTTGTAAATACATATGAGGACAGGGAAATGAATACAGGGATAGGAAGCACAGTTCTCTGAATTTGAGAAGTGATATAGTTCATGCCCAATCTTCTGATTCTACCTTTGGAAATTTGTCAGAAACTTCAAGTTCCTAACACAATATTGTCTCCATTAAGACTCTTTTTCCTCCAAAAATAACAATGATACTTGGAATCTTTCTCTTAATTTCCCTGCCTTGAAATTTCTTTAGTGTTCTAAAACCATGTGGATAATGTATACTTATTTTAAAAGAGGAAAGAGCATATCTGCTTGGATCAGCTTGAGTAAGTCTTCACATTAATAACAATCACTGACTAAAGCAAATAGCAACTGATTTCTTTTTCAGCAAGAATTGAGAAAGTCTATCAGAGAAGGAAACAGGACTGGAGTAACCCAAAGACATCACTAATAGAGGTAAAGGAGGGGAGAGAGAAGGCTTCTAGCACTGAGTAGAAAAGTCTGTATGGTCACATTAATCTTGGGAATGCTCACAAAGGGTATTTTTCCTAAAACCTTGGAGTCCAAGAAAGAAACTTTCAGGACTAAGTTTTTATTTTTTTTTGGGGGGGGGGAGCTAAGTAAGAGTAGAAAACAAGCAAAGCAAAACTACACATTCTCATTTATAAGTGGAAGTTAAAGTTTAGAAGCTGAGGCAGAAGGATTTCCATTGTAAGTTCCAAGCTAGAACATACAATGAGTTAGAGTGAGATCCAATCTAGAAACAAGCAAATAAACAGAAAGTTGGCTTGAATGTAGAAAAGTGATTCTGGAGATTAAGATGGGGGCCAAGAAACAGGAATAAAAGGAAGTTAAATTTAATTAGTACATGTTGTATGTCACAATGAACATGCAGTCAACATAATTAGCATGTATTAATCAAAATATTTTTAAAGAAAAGAATAAAGGTAAATATAAAATTACGAAGATTGTGTGTTCAATTAAATTCTATAACTGACCCGAGTTCCTATTTTAATTTGACTTTCTATTGCTGTGATATAACACCATGACCAAAAGCAGCTTATGGGGATAAAAGAGTATATTTGGCTTATATGTCCTGAGGAAGCCAAGGCAGTAACTCAAATAGGGTAGAAAACTGGAAGCAAGAGCTATGTAGAAGCCATGGTGGATGGTTACTTATTGGCTTAATCTTCATGGTATGTTCAACCTGTTTTCTTATAGCATCCAGAATCACCAGCTCAAGGTGGTACCACCTACAGTGAGCCGGGCAGTCTTACACCAATATTAATCAGAAAATATATCATAGTCTTGACCGCAAGCCATCTAGTTGGAACATATGTTTTTCAATTGAGATTCTCATTTCCAAATTCTAGATTTCTAGATTCTGTTGACAAAATTATCCAATGTGGTTCCTATGCTTCAGCCATAAAGCTATCTATTAACAGAAAATGGCTGTCCTGGAATCTCAAATTACTCAAAGACAGAGTAAAATTTGTTTTGGAATTCCAAAAACAATTCAAAGCCACATTTTTTGTTTGTTCGTTTGTTTGGGGGTCTTGTTTGTTTGTTTGTTTTGATTGTTTGTCTGTTTGAGAAATCAGTATTTTCTAAAGCCTTGCACATGAGACATAGGATTCTCAAATTCTGATCAAACATTAATAATAACTGTTAAACGTCACACATGAGACATGGAATTCTCAAATTCTGATTGAACATTAATAATAACTGTTAAATGTCACAGACTTCCATGGATACAATTTGACTTCAGAACGAAACAGTATAATAGATTCTAACTACATGGTTAGCAAAGACTTCAAAAATAGAGGAAACAGAAGGAAATTTTGCTTGATTTATTGAACAAATATTTGACACTGGTAGACTCTGATAAGGAAAATAATTTCAGTAAAATAATTTGATTCTTTTAACAAATGGAGCAAAGACAATTCTCTCTTTTGCATTTTAATTTATTATTTCTTCTCTCATATAATACATCCAGAAAGTAGCTTCCCCTCCCTCTACTCCTCCCAGCTCCCCACTATGTGCCCTCTCCCCAGATCCGACCCCTCTCTGCTTCCTCTCAGAAAAGAACAGGCCTCCCAGGATTACCAATCAAACAGGGCTTAAAAAAAATGGAACAAGATCAGGCATAAGTCCCTATCTCAAAACTGGATGAGGCCATCCAGTAGGAGGAAAAGAGTCCCAATGACAGGAAAATGAGTCAGAGACCCCCATTCCAACCTCTATTAGTTATAGAACAACACCAAGCCAGACAACCGTAAGATATATGTCCTCTACTTAACAGCTAATATCCATTTATAAGTGAGTACATACCATGTTTATCTTTCTGGGACTGTGTTACCTCATTCAAGGTGATTTTTTTCTAGTTCCATTCATTTGCCTATGAAATCCATGGTGCCATTATACTCCATTATGTAAATGTATCAGTTTTTTTTTATCCAATTTTCAGTTGAGGGACATACAGGTTTTTTCCAATTTCTGGCGATTATGAATAAAGCCACTATGAACATAGTTGATCAAGTGTCCTTGTGGTAGGATGGAATGTCCTAAGAACTAAATAAACTAGACATCAACAAAACAGGTAATCCAATTAAAAATGAGGAACAGCTCTAAATAGAGCAGTCTTAATAGAGGAATCTCAAATGACTGAGAAACACTTAAAGAAATGTTCAACATCCTTAGCTGTCAAGAAATGCAAATCAAAACTACTTTGAGATTCCATCTTATACCTGTCAGAATGGCTAAGATCAATAACCCAAATGATAGCTCATGCTGATGAGGATGTGGAGCAAGAGGAACACTCCTTCATTGCTTGTGGGAGTGCAAACTTGTACAGCCACTACGGAAATCAATATGGAGATACCTCAGGTAATTAGAATCAATCTACTTCATGGCAGTTCTTTACCACTCCTGGGCATATACACAAAGACAATTCCTGGACAAAAAATAAGAGATTATTAATATGCCAGGTTTTTTAAGAAAAAAAAAGGTATTAGCCATTAAAATAGGAATATAAGAAAGCATTACAGGTAAAGAGAACAGTATGGACAAAATCCTTGGAGAAGAGCACTATCACAAAAAGATATTGCCAAGAACAGTGGGTGAGGGGGAGGGTAGTAAGTAATGAAACCGGAGAAGCTAGTGTAGGCAAAAGCTATGTACAGTCCATTGAATGGACAGAGTAAGAAGTTGAGGTTTGACTTGAGAAACATTGGGTGCCGACAGAGGGTTTTACACAAAAATAAGAAAGTCAGATAAGGTCATGGCTTGTTCCAGGGAATAATATGTCAAAGTTATTTGAACATAGTATAAAAGCCAAAAAGAGATGAAAAGTATTATTGCATAATGATTCGAAGCCCACAATACCTGTGTGAGTGTATTTCCAAGTCACTCTAGGGATGAGAGGTATCCAGAAAAATTCTCAAAAGCTAAAGTTGGCTACATGGCAAATTTAAATTTTAGACTGTTTCTTTGATGCAGACAGACCTGAGAGAGTGAGGACTCTAGACAGATTTGTAAATTTGTCTTAAAAACACCATACAAGAAGATGCCAGCAGCATTACTGTGGGAACATGAGGTCCCTCCCACAGACTTGTAGAGGCTGAGATGGATGCCGCCATGCAGGTGACTTCTTCTTAGAAACCACAATCGAGATTCATGTTCTTTGCTCATGAACACAATAGTTTAAATTCACTGGAACACAAGAAAATCTAAATAATGGATCTTTTCTTTTCTTTTTTTCCCTGTGATCCATTGTATTAGTTACTTTTCTGCAGCTGTGACAAAACATCATGACTAAAAGCAATATATGGAGGCATACGGCCCGTGACAGTCATGGCAGCACAAACAGGAAGCTGAGAGCTCACTTCTTCAAATGCAGGAGTGAAGCATTGATGATGCATCCTGCGCAGCTCCAGGGAGTGAGCTGACTTTCCAATAAAGAAAAAAAAACATATATATGTATATGTGTATATATGTGTGTACACACACACACACACACACACACACACACAGTTGAACATGGAGGCAGAGTTATTGCACAGAGTCAAACAAGAATGCAGAGCTTTTGCATACAGATAAACAAGAAGACAAGGTTATTATATGCAGCTGAGCCAGGAGGCAGAGCTTACGGTATACAGCTAGATAAAGGAGTCAGGTTTAGTTCATTTTAGTAGAAGCAGGCTCTGTAGGTGATCAGTCTTTGGGCTGTGTATATCTGGAGGTAAAAAGCTATCAAGATTTGTGCTTGAATGAGGAGGGAAAAGCTTTGCCATTTCCCATGAGTTAAAGCACTGGGGAGTCCTTGACATAGCTGTGACTATGTCATGCACACATTGACTTACTCAGTGCTTCCTCTGTTCCCCATACACAGAGAGGGAACTGGAAGTAGAGCCAGGATGTAAAGTTCTCCAAGCCTATCCCCGGTGATGTACTTTCTCCACCAATGTCAAACCTTTTCAAACTTCCCTAATAATGATAACTGGGCCACAAGTGTCCAAATACTTGCACCTATGGGAGATATTTCTCATTCATATCACTATATTTATTTTATATTACATCCTTGCTTGTAACACTAAATCTTAATAATGATCTGAGCTTGTAACACTAATACGTTCGAGGATTATTCCTGAAAACCTTAGAATAGTAAAATTATAAAGACTGGATATCTGTTAGATTCTACGAAACTATTATGTACGATCTTGGTCCTTTGGAACTTGGAGAGAGTATGTATATGAGGATTTTAGAATTTCTGAGGAAATAGCTCCAATGTAAAAAATTCATGTACAAGTGGCATACTTGATGAAACAATGCAGGGTATAAATGGAACACAGTAAACGGAAATGGGAGAGAGGAGATGTAGGTAGATGGGCGTTTCATACACAGTTGGAAATGGAATTTCTAAGGAAAATTTCTAAGAAAAAAGTGTTTCTTGGAACACATGGAAATATTTTTTATTTGTTTCACATTTATTTATTTATATGTGTGTATATATTCATTTATTTTATTTTTTTTTGGTGTGTGTGTGTGTGTGTATGTGTGTGTGTGTGTGTGTAAATATGCCATGGTATATGGAGCCCAGAGGACAGCTTACAGTAGTTGTTTGGCCCTTTCTACCATGTGGATTCTGAAGATTGGACTTCGGTTGACTGAACTGTGTCACTGAACCTTTCATTTGTTTTTATAACCTACATAAAGGTGATTATAAAGTCAATTAAAGTACAACCTGATTGGAATCCAGAGAAGATAATCTCTACCAACCCTGCCTAAGGCAACAACTTGAGTCAACTAATGTTAAAATTCAAACATGCTTTTGTTAAAACTCAGTTAACCAATAGTTACATCAGTATACTCATAAAGAGGTTCTAGAACTATTACATAATATCCCTATAGTATCTCTATAATATATTTGGTCACAAGGTCTGTGTACTTCCCTGTGATAAACAAGTAGTTGTCAGTTACATATGAAACATGCCTTGGTAACTTCTAAAATAAATATAAAAATGCACAAAATAAAATAATACTAGCATAAATAGCTTTAAGCAGGGGTGAAAATAATATACATTTACATAAATGAAAGCTATGAATCATTAAATTAAAAACACTTTATAAAATGCTATACATGAACCCCAAGAGCTTTAGAGAACCTGAGCTAGTGATTACAATGCTAGAGTCACTAAGACAGCAAGCATTCTATCAGACTTGGACAATTCCCAAACCTACTTTGGGAAGTCTAAATTTTCCAATTTGGCTTCCTCATAACTACATCAATTCTAGGACTTCAGCTATCATTCAACTACTTGGAACTAACTTGGCAATTTCTTAGGCACAACACAATGCTGTAATCAGAAGTATTCAAATTTGGCATTTCACAAGTCATTGTCTTGTCACAGAGAAAGTGGAATTTGATACTGTCTTGAATATCATGACAGATGGGCTCATCATTTCATAGCAGATGGTGAGATGATTAGACTAAATTCTGAAATCTTAAATACCAGAATATGAACATCTATCCAACAGCTAACGACATTGAAAATAACCTTTTAGAAAGCCTGAATTTTGAAGATATATTTGTATAAAACTCACATATTCTTTAACTCTGGGGAAACTTAGATTTTCCTTGAGGAGTGTGATCTTTTCTGTGTGATGGACAGAGACTCGTTTAGCCTAGGTGTCAGCCTAGGCTTGCTATCTACAAACACATGATAACTCAGATTCTTGGTCTGTGCAGTCGGGGTCGTGGTGTATACCTCATTTAATTTAATGACTTAGCACATTGAAAGGTACTATACATGCTACTAGAGAATAACGTAATCATTGACTTCATGGAACTATGCACCCTTAGAACACAGAAAAGACTTCACTTATTTCCATTCACTATAAAACCACTTCCTTAACTAACTAATAATAGAATGACTCACATTTTTAGCTGAATAGAAAATATAATTTTTACAGATATTTTCTTACATTTCTGGACAGAAAATTATTAAGACATACTCCAAAGAAACAAAAGATAACGATGAATGAAAAAAGATATTCATAAATACATTTACATGCAAGCAAATATCTGCTGATATATAAGACTTAAAAATCATCTTATCATTTCAAGTTTAATTACATTCCTACAATAATTATTCATTTCTTCCTCACTTTCATTGACTAAAGCAGATAGTAGAGCTATCATGGACATTAAGAGAGAGGGGTAGTGGGGAACCGGGAGAGTAGAGGGATAGGAGGAGAGGGGTCAGGATGTATTGTATAAGTTGTATGAGAGAAAAAAATAAAAAGCTAAAAATAGAACTACTATATAATCCAGCTATACTACTCCTTGGCATATACCTAAAGACTTCCTACCTTGCCCCAGACATACTTGCACATCTATGGAAATTACTGATCTATTTACATTAACAAGGAAATCAACCAGCCTAGCTTCCCATCAACAAATGAATGGACAATGAACATATGATAACCATATACAATGGAATTCTACTCAGCACTAAAGAAAAGTGAAGGTATCAAATTTGTGAAGAATATGTGTGGATCTAGAAAGTATTAAGTGAAACAAGGTCACCCAGACTCAGAATGATAAAAATCAGGTTTACTTTCAGAGTCCATCCCTAGCTTGTTCTGTAAGTTTATGTATAAATGGGAGGTAAATGTAAGTAAAACCAAAAAAATCCAAAAAGCTATGGACAAAACAAAGAAGAGTGAGAAAGAGGTACTGAGAAAAGAGGGGCTAGGATGCATGTAACACAAAGGGAGAAGGAGGGATAAATGAAAGGAGAGGAAAGAGTATAGGGGGATCAGGAGAATCTATTAAAACAAGCTTTGCTTGAAAATCCTATAATGATACCAATATTTTGTGTGCCAGTGTAAAAAACTAAAGAAGAAAAAAGAATAAAAAGAAAATTCTTCCTCTTTATGTCAGTATATAGTAGTGCAGTGGGACTAGTTATTTTTCAATAATTAATAGGGACAGCTTGGGGTGACAGGCCATTGTGGGAAACTTGAGGCAGAACCCAACACTGCAGAGTTCAGATGGAGCCACTAGTGCAGGAGAGAGCACATCTTACTGTGCAGATCATTGTTGTAGCTTGCAGTACTCACAGTTAAAGAAGACTGGTAATTACTTTCCTCCCCTATGTTGACAAGTTTTCAGGTCAACTGAAAGGCTGGATACTTTCTTCTACTTATATTTTATCACACTCCCAATTTAGGATAATTATCTTAAATATTTCCTGTACATGCATTAATACAACCACACCAAAACAGTTTTATGACTCTCAAACATATATCAGAAACCTGAAGAACAGAAAAATCTATTGTAATTGTCAAGTTAACGTAACTGTTTCTATGCTCTTTCCTTTCCAATCTTCCACTGTTCCTTTTATCATTTCTCATCATTTATAAAAGGTCTGCTTGTGACAGATTTGCTTCATTTTTCACTCCACCAGAGAACTTCTTACCCCAATATTCAATTCTGAAGGTTCTTTTTTGCCGAGTATAGTATTCTAGGCTAGGAGATATTTTATGCGCTGGGAAAATTTTGTTTCCTTCCCTCCTTGCTCTAGGATTTCAACAGATTTGAGCTATCTGTTGTCATTGAGCTATTTCTTCCATATAAGAAAAGTGTCATTTCTTTTTTGCTGCCCTCACTAATTCATCCCTGAAGTTAGCTTTAATAGTTTGACTGTGCTGTATCTTGACATGAATTTCTTGAAGTTTGTCTTCTATGGCACTCACTTAATTTAAATTTAAAAATTGAACCTCTGCTCAAGTTGGAGAGAGGCTTAACTATTATTTCAAAAATGATTTCTCCAGCCTCACCTTATTTCTTTCCTTTGTGAGTCAGCTGGGGGAATTCATATTTTCTGGGTCTACTATCTCTCTTTGTCACTTGAAGTAATGTCTATTATTTTATATACAACAGCACTTTTTTTCTATCCTATGTTGTACTATCATGTCTATCTATTGAATTTTTTCTTTGGTTTTTTTTGTACTTTTAAGCTCTATTTTTTAATTATTCTTTACAATTTCCTGTTTCATTTCTGAAACTTACTGTGTTTTGGCTTTGTTGATATCTAACTGACAAACGAAAATTACCTTCATTTAATGCAATGCATACACATTTTGACATTTGTATAAACTCTGAAATGTTTATCACACTCAAGTTATACAAGAAATTCATTACTTCATGTAGCCACCTTTGTGTGAGAGCATTTAAAACCCATTCTTACCACAGATTTCAAATTTTATTTGTTCAAATGTGTGTCCATTGTGCTTTGAAGACTTCATCTGATAAAAAGTTTAATATATACATTTTACTATCTATCTATAAGTATAAATAGATAGTACTTGATTTTTAAAAAATTTAGCCTGGTGATGGTGACAGACACCTTTAATCCCAGCACTCAGGAGGCAGAGGCAGGTAGATCTCTGTGAGTTCAAAACCAGCCTGGTCTACAGAATGAGTTCCAAGACAGCCAGAGTTACAACAGAGAAAACCTGTCTAAAAAAGAAAACAAAAAAGTATTTACTAAATTTATGTTTTGTATATACTTAGAAATATATTTATACATATATGTATGTGACAATAATTAATGAAAAAAATGCCATGAGTTTGAAAAAGACTAACCAAAGAATAATATATGAAAGACTTTGGAGGGGAGGAAAGGGAAGAGAGAAACAATGTCATTATATTATAATCTCAGAAAATGAAAGAAATCTTTTTTTATATACTAAATTTAATTTTGGAAAATGCGGGGAGAAATTATAAGAAATTACCTTTTATTACTAAGCACTTGAAGTTATACAGCATCATTTCTACTGATCCCTACTTGTTGATATAGTTATAATCCCTTACTGATTCAAAGTGAGGAAGGCAAGAACCCCATATTTAATTTGGAAGTATGCCATAAAGCATGTATACACACCTTACTATGTCTATACATTATACTGAATCTTCATAGAAACCTGAATTGAGTTAAATGAGTTTTGATGACATGGAATGTAATACATCGACATTAAAGAACTAGTTTGCTACTTATTGTGGGTAGCAGAATCAAGACTTGGACCCATTTCTTGTACCTAAAGCCCATGTACCTGCTTATTAGTGCTACACTGGTATTTTAACTGCTTTGCAAATTAAAAGTTTTCCCATTTGTCCACTTGTTCATAGAAACACTTTGAGATAGAAAAACACAGCATACATTCAACTTCATGGACAACCTTGTAGAGGTAGAACTATGCTTGATTTTAGTTAAGACACATTGTACGACATTACTTTGACATTCCAAATGATAAGTTCTAGTGGTAGAAACAGTTACCTTCAGTTTAACCTGTACACCTTGAAAACTTAAAAAGCATCAGAACCCAGAAAACCTCGATAAAGTCCAGGCGTGCTAACACCTCAGCAATGTTTAGAAGGGTAAGTATCAATATCATTTGTTTACATCACTCTGTACTACTTGAACAAAATCTTTTATTTTGGTTGCATTATCTTCATAACTCTGAATCATGCTTACCCAAGTCTAATAAGGTATCAGTAAATGTTTGTGTGTTGAACAAATACTTGCGCTAATAAATCAATATATTTCCTATGAGGCACATTGCCTAATGAAGGCTGGTATGTGGAATAAATCAGGATATGTTTTTACCAACCAACCTATTTCCCTGACAAGTGAAGATGATATAGTAAACTGAGAAAAAAAAATTAAAGAGGTGATCTGAATTAAAACCTTAATTATTTGCTTGATTTTCCATAAATCTACTCTGGAGGAATAATCTCCGCACCTATTTATATGGTGATGTGAAAGTAGAGACTTTTGAACGAAAATGAATTTGAAGTCACACAGATAAATGTTTAAAGGCAGTACACAGCTATAACAAAGACCGTAACTGACGAGCCAGGGACTTAAAGTGAAACTTGAAATTTGTTCCCAGGTGATTTTGTTTTGCCTTTGTGCTGTGTCTCCTTTAGTTATAAAATAAGGACAATAATAACTTCTTCTAGGTCTACACAGAGTTTAATGAAACAATTTTTGGCAGCACTTGTCTCGAAACTTAGAACATTGCAGATACTCCATAAATTTTTATATTAATTCCTCAGGAAGTGATTTCTTTCTTCATAACTCTGGGGGAAAATGGTCAGTATTTGTTTGATAGTTTTTTAAAAAGATATATATTTTTTCATCCAATCCACAGTTACCCTGCACATACAGCTGGTATTGTTCATCAATACAGTACCCTTTTTTTTTTTTTTTTGCCTTGAAGCAGCTTTTTGAACATGGTACAGCTAGCAAATTCTGCCAAGACTACTGAAGCTTCCTTTCCTGCCACCTAGGCAGGCTTGTTTTCCTGTGATTTCATCCTTTTAATGTTCTGCAGCTGGAGAAGAATGAGAAGCCACCTTTCAGGAAAGCACAAAGCAGAGGGAGGATGGAAGGGAATTCAGTAAGGCCTTCCAGAGAGCAGCCAGGACCTTCTGCGTAATTGTAACCTTTAGTTCCAGTATTTTATCATCCACATGAATAACACACACCGTGATCCCTTCTAGATGCCCACGTGGGCTCTATTCCCAGCCTTTTTATTATCAATACACAGTACTCATCACACGTATCTGTTCCAACACCTTGCATGTGCCCCGTGGCGTCTCTGGAATGACTAAATTCATTTTTTATCAGCTTAATTTGAATGACTGTCATTTTATAGGAAAACAGAATAATTTTTACTCTGCTGGATTTTTCCCAAGGCTCTACATAGATGTAGGAATAGGGGACAAACCTATGGAGACAAAGGAACTTTAGATCATTTTATTACTAAGTCATTGAATTGTTAATATTTAGAAAGTATTAAGAGCATGAGTATCTAACTGATCAACTGACCAGGCCTATCCAAGCTCATACACGTAATACATGTTGGTCAGGCTATTTTTTATTACTATGCAAAATGAAGATAGTCAGGATACAAATTAGTAACAACTAGTTGGCGTAATTGGCATAAACATTTCATATGCCAATTCTCACAGCATAAATAACTAATGTTTGTTCATTGTTGGCTTGTTGAGCATTGGTCTGGCGTGAGGAACTAGTTTTTTTTTTTTTTTTTTTGGATCCAGATTTGAGTAAAGACTCTCTGTCTGAATTCACAGGTGGTGACTACAGACCGGAGTAGAGAGACACTTGTAATGAAGTGGGTGTTGCTATAGAGATACAGAGGTGAAATAAAAACAGAGTACTCGCTTGTTCCATTAAGCTGCCATAAAGCCTAGAGTGATGAGTAAACATCAAACAGTATCTGAAGAATGTGAGGTGATTCAGAAAGCATGTTCTAGGAAATTTAAAGACAATTATTCAGGTGTAAAGGAGTTCAAACAAAGGAAAGGATTAAAGGCTCACTGTGGGAGTCTAGTGGGCTAGACAAGAAATTTGTGCTGTCATGAACCCTTGTTGAAAGACAGTAAAGGGAAGAAGAAAACTAAGTAAGTTTTGTTTTTTTTTAAGTTTAGGCTTGAGAATAGTGATCAAAATATAAAAGAAAAATAGAAATAGGCTAGCTGAAAAACTGGAACAGTGATCTGTAATGATACGTTGGGGTTTGAGCAGAGGCTGCAAGAATTGAAGTGGCAGTTGAAGGGCAGTTTTAAAATGTTTTCCCCAACAATGAGGAGCGACAGGACTTTGTCCCTAACAGGTCCTGCAAAATGGTAGGGGTGCCTCAGAGTCTGATAGCTGATCGTTAGAGTCGTGGTGGCAAGCAAAATGTGGCACAAAAGAGAGGGGCACCTCTCTCTTAGGAAGGAGATCTCCAAACAGCTAAAGCCACCCTTGATGTAAAGACTGTTCACTAACTAGAACTTTTGGACAAGAACTGGTATTCGATGTTCTGTTGAAAGCATGTGGCCATGGCACTAAGAAATAAATCACTGGCCAGGTGGGGCTGGTTGAAACCTTTCACCCTAGCGCTCAGAAGTACATGCAGGTGGATCTCTGTGAGTTCGAGGCCAGCCTGATCTCCAGAGAGGGTTCCAGGACAACCTGGAACAAAGAAACCCTGTCTCAAAAAAACCAAAAAGGAAAAGAAAAAGAGATAAAGAAAAAAATAAGTCACCATCTGCTTCTGCTTCTGCTTCATTCATTTTCCCACTCACATCCTTCTAATAGATTCTTGACTATCCACCTCAAGCTAAGCACTGTTCTGCTTTCTAAATATTCTCTAATGATAGGCACTTGTCTGGGCCCTCTAAGTCATGCACGTGCAACAGCAACCGTACAAAGGACAGAATGATCTTAAATTTTCTTATTACATTGATTGGCTCTGTTTCTTTTTGGAGACAGGAGTAAATTACTCCTTTAAATTTAGCTTTGAGACACTATAATTTCAACTCTAAGTGTAGAAATTGAACTGCTTTCAAGGATGGCAAAATGATGGCAGTGCCCCGCTGCTAAAATACAATGACAAGCTAAACTACAATGCACCATCGCATTGTCCTATCAGAGCTGGGTATCAGTGTTGAGAAGAGCAAGCATGCTTAGAGAACACTGCATTTCAATACAGTCGGCTAAAGTACTCTGCTGCCGAGAAACAGAGATGAGGGTTCACACTCTGTAACTGACAGGGTTGACAGAAAAGCGTAAGAGATAATGTCTGAGAAGATGCCCTGAAAAACATAAGAAAATAAAAGTGTGTTGTCTTTAGCACTAAAAAAGTTACCATTTTTAACTTGTTGGAATTGTCTGTAATTTCACTGAATTTGGCAGGATATCAAGAAATTACTTCAAGGAATAAGTTGATAGTTTCCTTTTGTTACCATCTAGTTAAGTGGACCGAAGTTTAATATTTAACTTCGTTTTTCTCATGCTTAAAACACAGACAGTTATAAATAATGGCCTGGAATATTGTTGGAGATCCTAAAGCTTCCAGAGTACTTCTCAGATCTGTCTCCAAAATGCCTATGGTTCGGATTTCTTCACAGAGATCCATGTGTCTTCTTACCACATTCTAGAGGCACCACCTCTCAAACAGGACTCTAATCTTCCTTTTTCTCATCTCCCAGTACATTTTTAGCAGATTTCTATGAATCCCAATTCAATCTAGTAGCAAACATAATAACCACATATAGTATATAAGTGTCCACTGTAGTAAATCCATACATACAAATATCTGTAAAACACTTTGCATATGATGATTAATTTATAAATTATTATCTCTATTTCATTTGCTAATTTTTAGTGTGAGTAAATTTGTAACAAAATAAAACTGAATACAATATTTAAGTAGGAATAAGAATGCTTACAAGCCCTCTGGCATTTCTCAGCCATGAGCAATTTTGCTTTCCTTGAGATGTTTGGTTGCCACACCTCCACTAGGGCATTCCTGGTACTGCTTGTCAACATCTCACAATGCACACAACAACTTCTCGCTCCAGGAAAGAATTATTAAGCCCCAAATATCAAAGGTGCTAGTGTTACAAAACCTCACTATAACTTTTTGCTCCTGCCACAATTAAGAGTATTGCTGTCCATCAGATTGTACTAACGCTTTGACATTTCATAAGAATGTTTGACACTTGTCAACCTTGAGTTTCACAGAATAAATTGTGTGACTCCTTCAATGTTCACTCTTACAGAGGAACTATGGTTTTCCACATTCACACTGCTGAAGGAACTGAACTATAAATGCTTGCAGTGGTCTGACTTAACAGTTTTCAACTTCGCAGAGTTACAGAAGGAAAAGCAATACGAATTGAGAAGACATATTTTAAATCTAATCTTTTCCCAGGTTCATGATATATTCTATAGTAAAGATTTTCTATGCTAGGTAGCTGCAGAGAACATCCCAGTAAGCCACACAGACATGAAGCAAACAACTGATACTACCCTCTCAGTTTAATTTTAATATATCATATGCACCTCAAAATTCATCGGTTTCTTTAGATTTTCCAGTGCAGTGAAGTACAGGTTTTTAAGTTATATCCAATGATTTTCTGAATTTCATCATATCTGCTGTAATGTTCCCATCTTTATCTATTATTTTGTTATTTATACCCCCCTTTGGTTAATTTGACTAAGAGTTTGCCAATCTTGGTTATATTTTCAAGGAAAAAAAAACTTTTGATTTTGTTGAGTCCTAGTACTGATTTTTTCATTTTTATTTTATTAATTTCTTCTCTGACTTTACATCTTCCTACATACTGTTTTCAGAGTTATTTTCCTTGTTTACCCAAGGCCGTAAGGCAGTCATTCTCAATCTTCTTAATGCTGCAACCATTTTATACACCTCATGCTGTGGTGACCCCAATCATGAAATTATTTTCATGTCTACTTCATAACTGCAATTTTGCTAGTTATGAATCATAATATCTATTATGCAGATAGTCTTAGGTGAACCTGTGAAAGGGTCATTCAACCCTCAACAGGTATGTTATTAAGTTACTTATTTGAATTCTGTCTTATTTTTCAGTGTAAGCATTTAGCACTGTAACCTTTTTTCTTTGAGCTACCCTCAGTGTGTTCCATGGACTTTGGTATGTTGTACTTCATTGTCCTGTAATTTCAGGAATTTATTTAATTTCTTTCTAGTGATTTCTAGATTTCTAGTAATTTCTTTATAGTGATTCATTCATCATTTAAAAGCATGTTTACTTGTTTGATGTTTTAAGTTCCACAGGTTCATATATTATCTGTAGTTTCTATTGCTGTTGATTTTTAGTTTTATCTCATTGTGGTCAGATAGATTGCAGGATGTTGCTTAATTTTCCTGATTTTGTTGGGAATTGCTTTGTGGCCTAATATATGCTGAGTTTATAAGATAATCAGTGTATATTCTTTAAGGGAAATGTATATATTAACCCCCCTCGTGTGTGTGTGTGTGTGTGTGTGTGTGTGTGTGTGTGTAAGGGAAAGTAGAAGCAGAAGCTATTTGATTGGACAAAGGTGATCAGAAACAGGAGAAAAGACACAAGGAGACAGTTGAGAGGGAATGAGTCAGAACAAAACATGATATATATGCATATATATCACATATATGCATATACACACATATGAACATGTCACAATGAAACCTATCTGCTTGTAGGCTAACAGAAAATTAATTTAAAAATAATATAGCATCTATTCATAATGAGGAAATTAAGATTTGTAAAGAATTTACCAATTCTATTAGTCACTTTTCCTTTGAATACTTTCTGAAATTAAAGAATTAGATTACATCAAATTCATACAGGTACACTAAATATAAATAAAGTGCTCAGAATAAAGTAAATTCATGATAAAAAGGGGGCAAATTTGGCAGTGAATACAGATTGCGTTAACTTCTTAACAGATATATTTTCACCAAATATTTAATAATGTGGAACAAATCTCTTCCATCAAAAAAGCAATTGAGCCAGAGGTGGTGCACAACTTTAATCTCAGCACTTGGGAGGGAGAGGCAGAAGGATCTCTGTGAGTTTGAAGCCAGACTGGTCTACAGAGTGAGTTCCATGACAGTCTTACAACAGAGAAAAACCTGTCTCAAAAAAACAAACAAACAAACAAACAAATAAATAAATAAAAAGCAATTGAAGCATATTAGTTCACACAGATACTTTACTTTAAGGAGCCATCCCAAGTCTTAATTTATAGTACTCAAGATAAGGCAAGTCTGAGCTGAACATATGGGGAGTCAGTTTCTATACATGTCTTTCATTCTTAGCTCATTGTTTGGAATCTCATGTTACATTTTGGAGAAATCAGGGAAAACTGAAGAAAAATGGTAAAGTGAGACTCTCTGTTCCATCTCAGGCCAAGTCTCTCCAATCCTTTCTTTCCATTTGCCTTGTCACTGAGAATGTTCTATGCGCAGAGCCAAGATATTACTGGATTTCTTCCTCCTCTACTATCTCTTTTAGGCTGGCTTTTGAAAATCATTTTCTCCTAGCCTGAATCTCTTTGTAAATCCCTTCCTGAGCACAGCCCCAAAATGGAAATTAAAAGTAAGGAATGCTTAATTTTTTTTTTACCATGCCCTTGTTGCTAAGTAACCATTTCCTTTGTCTCTAAGTTTATGTAATATGACATTGTTTGGAATGTATTTTCAGACTTCATCTTAATACAAAGCAGCAAAGTAGGAGAGCAGGAAGGAAGGGAGGGAAGAGGTGGTAGTCTAGAAACCTCTATATTAAAAAATATAAAGACTATAATACATGAGAGAAAAACCAAAGAGCCTACCATGGATGTTTCAACCCACTACCCCTACATGGTGCCAAAATATTCAAAATGGAGCAATTCATACATTGGCACATTTTATGGGAACAAAATATGGTTATAAACATATTCTTACATTCATTATAACCTGTGTGTTTCCTCTCTGCAGGAAAATGTACATGCACTGCTGACAGCTTGTTACAGTCACATAATAAGAACACAGGGAAAGAAACGCTCTGATTGAACTTGCTCACCATTGAATACCATTGAATTAATTATTCTTTTATGTATATTCATAAGATTGTTGGGACTCCATTAATGTACTCTTGCTTTTTTTTTTTTAAGGCATTGGTGTCTTTTTGCCTTCAACAAACTCCCAAATATCTTTCAATTCCACTTTCAAGTGTATCATTTTTACTCGGGTAAGGGCAAGGGCTCTGATTTTAAGATGTTACTAAGAATTGGAGAAAACGGAGCATGAATAAGCCTGTTTAGACAGAACCTTTGTGTTCCGCCTGCTTGCTGAAGATCCCAAGTGACAATCTTATCTGTATATACAATGTTATTATTATCATCATCATCATCATCATCATCATCATCATCATCATTATTTGCATTGGTGTTTTATCTGCATGTGTGTCTGTGTGAGAATGTCAGGTCCCCTGGCACTGGATTTATGTAAGAGTCATGAGCTGCCATGTGGGTACTGGGAATTGGACCTGAGTCCTCTAGGTGGAGAGCTAGGACGCTTAAACACTGAGCCATCTTTCCATCTCCTATACATGCTTATGTAAAGTTAAGAAGGAAGAAAAGGATGCAGCTTACTGGAACATAACCATTGGCAGCCCAGAAAAAACAATTTATTTCTGATCCAGCTTGCTTCCCAGAAGTTGCACTGGGTTAGCAATCAAGTCCTAGTATTAAAGAATCCCTTTGTTAATCAACAAGATATTGTTTTCTCTTTCTTTCTCTTTCTTTCTTTCTTTCTTTCTTTCTTTCTTTCTTTCTTTCTTTCTTTCTTTCTTTCTTATTTATTTATTTATTTATTTATTTATTTATTTATTTATTTATTTATTTATTTATTTATCAAAGACAGGGTTTCTCTGTTGTAACTCTGGCTGTCTGGAACTCATTCTGTAGAGCAGGCTGGCCTTGTACAAGACATTTTTCTATTGAACTATTTCTTCTTGGATCTATGTAGAAAATGATAGATTGTTGAGGCTTTGAAGTTCTCTAGCAAAAAAAATATCTCCACATATATGTATTCTCCATAATTGACAGTTGCCAAAGAAATGAACTGTATGGGGACCTAGAGATTTAGACCTTAGCTCTGACTTTACCATCAAGAGGCATCATCATCTTGGGTGTTAATTTATTCTCTTGGAATCGCTTTTTAATATAAAATAAGTCTTATCTATAGAACTAAGGATAGTAATGTGATAAACAATCATATACTTATTATTCCATAAAAAGCAAGAAAATTACAAGTTCCTTAAATATGGCCTCTTCCATAGTTAATTCCTTGTCTCTGGAATTCCTTAGACATTGACACCTTGTAGAATTTGCCACTGTTCATCCATATTTCAGGGACCTTGTGAATATCACTCCTGTCTATTGCTCAGATCAGAACTCCACAAAGTGGAACGATCTGTTCTCTGACTCTAAACTTTTCCTTGTCACAAGAAGGATGCTGTGGGCCAGCTCTCAGAATACAGTCCCCTGACACTTGCCCTAGTTTCAAGAGTAGGCCATTCAGAAGGACTTCTGTCTCCAGAGCTGCCTAGCAGCCAATTCAGCAGGCATCTTTGTGAAATGGCTTCTTGGCCCTGCTTCTCTGGAAGACAAGAAGAGAGGGTTTTTCTCAGCACTTATATGGACTTCAAGATTCTTGTCCTCTGGACTGCAGATCTCTTCAGTGCTCCTTCTGATTTTAATTTCTTTTTTATTTTCTCCTCTTTGGTCTCCATCCCTCCCTCTATAATGTAGCATCATCTACTGTGTTTCCCCATCCTTCTTCATCCCCCCTCTTCATCTTCCTGTCCCTTTATCTTCCTCTTCATCCCCTCTCTATGTTCTATATGGTCCCGAAGGTGAAGTGCACAATTTCTGAAGTGTTTTCCTCAACTTCCCACCTTCTGTAGTTGCCTTCACTTTGCATTTGGAGCTGAGCGAGCCATACTTGGGGCTGGGCTCTTCAGAATGACTCCAGCTCATTCTGCTTTCAGTGTTCCTTAACTCTATTTGCTACTGAAACCCTGGTGCCTTTCCACCATCACACATTTCATAGTATGGTTGCTTTTAATTATCCCTAGTTCGTTCCCAGAGCACCTAGCAGTTAATGTGTGTCTCCTGTCATCTTCTACCTGACATGTACCTTCTTTTATGAACCTTGGAGACTAAGTTAGATATTTTATTTAAACCTTAATGCCCTTGTCCTTATATAACAACACATTATACATCCTGGGAACAAATATATGCTTTTACATAATCTTTTATAGTGATCCATAAATGAAACACAACAGTGTCATGACATGTTTCATAATCTGTAATCTATTTTGACAGACAGTCAGTCCCACAAATATCCAACAAAATATATGATTGATTCCAGGTTCAAATGAAAGTCACACATTTCATTTATCTGTCACATCCTTTACTATTCTCCTTATCGCATTTATTGGTACATTTTCATCTTCCTTAATCCTGAGAACCATAAAGAGAAGAGAATATGAATTTGGCAAAGTTTTTCCTTGCCTATTGTTTCCTTGTGGTTAGGTTTGTATGTTTTCTTAAAGAACACATAAAATGTGGTTAGAAGGCACATAATATCATTTTGGTATAACTGTGGTAATATTAACTTAACCAATTAATGTGACTCAGAATTGTGATTTTGCCTTTGTAAGCAGACATCTTACTACCCATCAAGAATTGGCCTGTTTTTAGATATACTTGTGCTTTTACATCTCCATCTCCCCTCCATAAATATTTGCTGCAATTTTATTGGACATGTGCTTTCCATTTATTTATTTGTTCATGTGTTTTATCAATAGAAATTTGTATTTTATTTAATGGGTTAAAATGCTTTATTATTAAATAAATCTCAATTACCCCAGATATTGTTAAGAAAAGCTGGTTCAGCCTCTATAATGTTCTGATAACTCTTTAAATAATTCTTTTTCTCTTGGCCACAGCAAAGTACTCCAGTGTCAACTCATAATTTGTCTGCCTCATCTTCATTTCTCCAGGGAGATTTGGTTCTTTTAAATGACAATTATATTTAGTACTGATGATCTGAGTTCAAGGTGTTTTCACTGATACTGATGCCCTCTCAATGGTCATATATAAGGAGTATGCATATATTTAAAATAGTTTTTTGACCAAGCTCATGATGTACCAAATCCAGAATTACTATGCCACACTACATGAACCTACTAGTCAGAATTCAGCATTTCTTATACATATTACTCAGATAAGTTTACATTCAGTAAAATGTAGAACTCTAAGTAGAAGAGGTAGTTTTAGTAAATCCATATGTGTATATGATTCACATTCTTATTACTACACCAAATACATACCCTCAGAAAATTCCCTTACTGTCCTCTCAGTTACCACTACCTTACTAGCTACTTACTACCAGCTACCTTACCCTCCAGAGTGATTTTCCAAGTACCTTATATAACTAAAGCTAATTGTTTATTGAGTCTTCCAATCTAAGAACACTGTACGTCTTGTTTTCAGACCCATGTTTAGTAGCTTAAAGTGACAGCACACATTTTGTTAAGTGTGTACTGAAATGCTCTGTATTCCTTTTATACTATGTTATTATTTCACTTTCCAAAAGTTTACTGCCAGTTTACAAAATTATGTCATTTTCTATACTGACCTTGCCTCCTGACATCTTGATCAATCCACTTGTTACTAACGTTTGCTGCTGCATAATCTTCTTAGTGGTTTCTAGAGAAATAACTATGTATCCTGAAATAAGAAGTACTTTAATTTTCTCCAAAACTTAATGATGTTAGTTAAATTTCATCCCCCATTGCACTGTTAGACCTCCAACAGAGCACTGAATTAAAGTATGAGTGTAGACAATCTTGGATTTAACCGTTGAATATGATATTACCTGGAGTTTTAATAAATAATGACAAATTAAAGTAGTTTTGTTTGCTCTCAGTTTATTAAAAGTTTTCATGATAAATAACTGTAAGGACTTAAAGACTCTCATGTCTCTTTATCCCATACTGCCCTGGTTTTATCTATGCTCATTGTGACCGCCTCTACAAATTTGACATTCATTGAAAGTAATAATAAAATGCTATAATTCTTACTAATACGTATTTGTGATGAGGTCTCAGGGTGTCAGAGAAGCACATGACATGACTTGCTAATGAACACAGACTCCATTAGAGAAGGAACAGGAAATAGAATCCAACTAGTCCCAATGTACCAACCTGCCTGCTTGCCATAGCTACACCCAAGACTATCTCAGAGGAAAGCACTTGTATCAATAAAAATTATAGCATGCTAAGTCTCAAACTTGGTCAGATAAGAACCTATTCATAGCTTAGTATCTCAGTAGTCTCTACATGAGCCTACCAATCAACAAACATCTATTGGCCAAGTATGGCCTTGCCAGAGACACTGCCATATATTAGATGTTAACTCAGTATTTGTGGCTGTTTGTTGTACCCTATTCCAGAAGCTCATATGCATGAGAAATCTTCTGCAGTAGGTAGCCATCTTTCTGAGGCAGGTTTCTCAGAGGTTTACAGTGAGCTGCAGGTAAAGAATATTCTATTTTTTGGGGATTCTGCTTTTGGAATCTTGCATCTCTGTGGGTCACATTGTAGGGAACATGCCTATAACATGTTCACATCAAACAAAGCTTGACTTCAGGTGGCATTCCTCAAAAAAATCTGCCAAAGCAAAGCAGAGACAAATGGGGAGGACAAATGATTCAATTCTCATAAAACTGGAGCAGCATCTCCCAACTTCCCATCTTTACCCAACCCACTCTCTTCCTTACATTGTGTGTTCCAGTATCTCTAAAATGTTTGTCATTCTGTAAGCACGTCCCTGCTTTTTGCCTTCGTGTGCCCATGCTATTCTTTCTACTGAGGGTACCAGTAACTCCTCTCCTTTACAATTCATCTCTTATATACCTCAATGCTTTCCCTAGCATTTAGCCATTTCACAAGTATTAATAACCACTACCTGTGTGCTAGGCGTCATGCTAGCTAGCTGCTAAAGATGCAGAGGTGAATATGTCAAAGCTCCTGTTTTAACAGAGCTCACAATGTGTTGTAAGCCTGACAGGTGGGGCCCAGTGCAGCACAAAGAAATACCATTCATTCTGTGAAGGCCATTAAAACCTTCCCATGGAAGACTGGCTGCATAAACCAAAACTTGGCAAATCTACGTCTTACAAATTACCAGACCAAAGATAAGGTGTTTAAGAGCCACTGCTAGCGAAGTTAGACTCCAGCTTCAATTTAGGTCGTAAGTATAACACCTTCTAGAAGACTCCCTGCTCCTGTTTGTGTGCCTGCTAAAAACTCTCAGTCCCTGTCATCAGTCCCTGTGCAGATCCCATTGTGGCATTTACCACCCCTTACTCTAGACACATGTGAGTTTTGCTTCCTCAAGGAACTATAAGCTTTTTGAGAGTAAAGCCTGGGATTTATTTACCTTACACACTCAGTACATAGAAATGAGCTGGCATGCTATAATGCTCAATTGCTTATTGAGGAAATGCATGAATTAACAAATGAATGAATGCTTGTGGGATCTTCTACAAGAGATGTTCCTACTACATGGACAGCTATAGGATCTCTATGACAACCCAGCGACCCAGTCCGTCCTTGTCCAGGTCTGCAGAGGTAAAGTTCCCATGCTGGGAAAAAACAGGATACTCCATTGTCCTCTCTCAAACTGTCATTTGCAACTTTTAGAACTAGGTAAATCATTGTTCACTCTAGTTTGAAACAAAATGTCATAAGAGATTTAAACTCTAAATTTTGTCTAGTCTATTAAAGAATACGTTCCTGTTTCTCTACTGTCACATAGTTTTAATTCTATATTAAGATATATAATAAGCATACTACAATCATCATAAATGATCAAAGGCAAATCAAAGCAATCCAACTTTAATTCTGCTGCCTTTTGCTCATGACCATGACCAGAACTGTGTGAAGTACATAGACAGTGACAATAACTATTCAACTAGGCCTCCTGCCCTGGTGATTTGTGTTGGGGATATAATTTTAAATAAATCCTTCTTTCAATCACAAAGTACTTTCTGCACAAAATCAAAACTGAAAATAATAAAAACATTTTATTAGTCATTAAGCATCAAATTATACTGCAACATGGGCTATGGGTAATACAATAAAGAGAGAAAATTGGGAAGAAATTATAACATCTTACTCTCTAGGCAGACATAATCCACTGCACACATGTTGGCTGTCCATCCAAAGTAAAACTAATCTTTGATTTAATGACAAGATGATAGTTATAAATTGGAGCCAGGTAAACTTCCATATAGTCAGGGAGGCATAGGAGCATTTAAAATATGGGTAACAAAGGACCCTGAGAAAGGCATTCCTGACAGGTGGAATTTTTGAGGGTTCCATTCAGCTTTCATAAAGATTTACATCTCCAAAGATGGGGGAAGCATTTAAAATTTCAAAGTTTCAAAAGGAATATTAAAACTGAGATGGGAGATTTCTTATTCCTGTTGGCATTGAGAAAATTCACATACAATTTTTAATTAAATTAATTTGTATATTTATTGGGTAACACATTGTACACAATCAAAATAAAATTTCAATACAATATAACGATATCATACGCCCTTCAGCCAGAGCTCTTGCATTCTGCTCCTGCACCTGTTCTCTCTCACATGATCTGTATAATCTTCGCTTTCAACCTGTAGTTGATCCATGCCCAGAGCCTGTCCCTCAGGAAACCTGTGGTTTTAAACCATCTGTTCTCACAGCCTGCAGACAATGATTGTTTTGCTGTCAGACACACCAGTGTCTGACTATTACCAACACCATAGGTTCAGACCCATCTGTCTTTTTTTTACTGCCTGTTCCTGTGCATGCTCTCAGAACAACACCTCTCAAATATTTATGTGCATGTGATCACCTGAGGATTCGGTCAAATGGAGAGTTAAATCAGCAGATCAGAGTCTGGGGCCCACGTGTCTGCATTTCCAAGTTTTCATTGAAGACCCTTGATGCCGCTTAGTGACTGTGTATTGAGTAAGGAAACATGTGGCAGTTTTTTCCAAAGCCTGGGGACACTGATGTTTATCTTCCTCATACAATGGTACTTTGTTTATTTTTTCTGGTGATGTTTGTTGCTGTGAGTTATTCATTGGTTCAGTATACTTATTGTTTGTTGACTACAAACTCTATGCTAGATATTCTTTATGTAACAACTGTCCCCTCCCCCTTTCCTTTATCCTTACATTCCTCCCTCCTTCCCTCTCCTTTCCCTTAAAAACAGGGCTGAGATACTGAATTCTATCAAACCACTATAGCCCGTTCCTGGTCCATCTATGACTGTCACTAAGACTGCACATGCATTTGTCATGTGGATTTTCCAGGACATTTCACATTCACACTGCAATATTTTCTGCTTTGTCTTTTCATGGAAATGAATTGTCAATTGGAATACATCTTTTGTCAGAGAGCATGCCCTAGCTTTTTTGTCACCTTCTTCTTCTCCTTCTCCTTCTTTTTCTTCTTCTTCTTTTAAATTGGAAACCATAGTGACAGATCACAGAGCCTTTGACTGCAATTCTCTGTCCCTTAAAGCCAACAACTATTATTGCAGGTTTCTAGGCTCCATAAGTAAACTTCTCTGCCTTAAAGTTTGCATTCATGACCTCCTGTTTGGCAGAAGCAGGGACAGGTGTGTGTGTGTGTGTGTGTGTGTGTGTGTGTGTGTGTGTGTGTGTGTGTGTGTGTTGTATGTGTGTTTATTGGGGTATTCTGAAAACTCTTTAGCCTTCTCAGATTCTCTGACTCCTATATAAGCTTCAGACTTTGAAATTCTCTGGGTACTCCATCCACTGAGACACATTTGCCTGCTGATTGAGTGTCTCCCAGTGGAGACCCTCAATTGGCAAGGGACCTCTGCAGTAAGCTGAGAGTGATAAGTGTTGAGTCCACTGGCACAACTCCACACCACTTCTAAGGACCAAATGAGGTCCCATCTTGAACATTATTGTGAGAATGTTTTCTTTTGATCTTTCAAATCACTGTAAATGCTCTCCAACTAGCATCATTAACATCAAAGTGATGTTAAGTAATGTTAAGTCCACGGCTTTACAGAAGATATCAGGGATATAGAATGCTACATTCTACAGTGTCACTTAGAACTACTGATTTAGTGGTGCAGTTTTACAGGTCGACCTTAATATTTATTTGTTCTGTTAGCACTAGTTAGCACTCTGACCCACAGTATTTGTAACACGGTTCTGGTGCCCTTTAACGTTGATGCGCTTCTTGTGTCTAGAATTGGCTAAGCAGTCAACTGGCAAGGTAAACAAACCCAACTTGCCTAGTCCAAAATTCTCTGCTTATGCATACTCAAATTCCCAAAAGGAAGAAGTTTCAAGTTTATGAGAAGCAAGAGCTGGGCAAATGAGTCGCTTGGTTGAGCTCCTTCTACCAGTTTAGTGTTCCTCATTTGATTCAGAAGTATTACTTTTTGGATAATCAGCCTTGAAAAAAAAATGAAATCATCTGTTTAAGGTGGACAGACTCATTTTCCTTGCTTTCAATCCATGTAAAAGATTTAAGTAAAGCAGTAGTAATACTTGTTTGCTCCTTCCCATTAGGTTGCAGATTTAGCCATACTCTGGTGATCTCTCTGCCTTCCTGGAGGCAGTTTTCTTTAATTTCCAGAATAGTGATTTTAAACTTCAGGAAGAAGAAAAACAAATATATATATATATATACATATATGTATATATATATACATATATATATATATTCATTCATTCATTCATTCACTGGTTAGAAGCACCACTAGGGAACATGTGATTCTATTTCTGACACCTTTTCTTGCAAAGCCATTAGTGTTTCATCTACACATACAGATACAATTCACCATACTTTTCCATCTCCTCCAATCTTTCTCATTCTCATCATCCTCAGCCCTTTCTCCTTTTCTGGGTCAGTGTACCCCCCCCCCATAGCCTCCTGAATACTGTATTTACATTTCCTTAAACAATGTCCTCCTTCATTTATCAAAGTTCTACCTATTCTTTGGAGCTATTAAACAGATCTTCCAGATGGACTCAATTAGTATCTCTAGTGTTTCAAAGGCTTTACTTACATTAGTATTTTGAATACTACATTAATATTTGAGTCAGCATGCTATTAATGTTCTCTCTCTTTGAGTGAGTTTGTTGTTTGTACATTTGTCTGTTTATGAAGACATTCCTCATATGGTATTAATTTCTGTATTTTCAGTATCCAATGCCATGTAACCTACAAATTAATTCCTTGGTAATTGTCAAATACACAGACATATAAACTCATATGCTAGGCTGCTAAATCTTAGTCATCCAGGTGTCCAGAGAAAGTTGAGATAGATTATGTTGTTATTGTGATGTGAAGCCAATTATAACAAAATAGGGAAGCAATGCTGACCATCTCAGACCTCTAAAATTCAAAAGTATAATAAAAGACTCTTGGCTTTCCATGCTAGCACAGAGCCTAGAGAAAACTCTATCACCATATGTATGCATAGTCTGAACTGCACAGCTGGCTTGTTCTGCCTACCTTTTCATCTATAAGACTGGGCTCTTATTCAGAGTTCCTGGCATTAAAACCTATGAACACTTAAACCCGCAGCACAATGACTTCTCTCCATTAATCCACAGCCCAGGAAATGAAGCCACATTTTACAAAAATAAAAATACGCCCAGGGATTATTTAAAGCTTGCATATTTCACACATCTGAGTCATCTAAGAGGCTTTTAAACATGTGTTTTTATGAATGTTAGAAAATAAAAAGATTTGGTTTAGTATGAACAAGCTCAGATTTTTTAAATGTTTGATTTTAAGCATATTATGTTCCATAGATGTGCTTCACTGGAAATTTTGAACCCTGACAAATTAGTAATTGTGAGTAGGAAATTATATCTCTTATTTCATGTGACAATGTGCTTTTAATTTCTACTATACAAACCTTCTTTACTTTAAAAAATGTTCTTGCAGGTTTGAAATCTGTGCATATATTATACATGGGAAGGATACACTGTCTTAAGGAATACAAAATACTGTTACATATTTACTTTCTCAAAATTTACCAACATAATATACATATTTTAGATATATAGGACATTCTATGCATGCATATGTATATAGACACTATGATATGTATTCCATATAGTTATATGGTCCTGGTTTAGGTTGTGTATGCATATGTGTGTAACCAAAATTATGACATATTAAATATGTTATACTACATGTAGTACTTTATAAATATTGGGTCCCTATTACAATATTCAATTTTTTAGAATATAGACTTTCACATGCACACAAAACTTATTCTTTTCCTCAATTATGTGATTAGGGAAGTTTCCTAAATTCACTTACATTCCAAATTTAAAGGGATGACTCAAGGCACAGACACACTGTGCCTATAGCCTGAGTTAATATGTATCTTTCCGAATCTGACTTTTGTGAGCTTTTATTTGAGCAAATTATGCACATCATAATGCATATTTTGTAATAAATTATTCACCGCTGACTTAACCTGCTCAAACTAAATTACTACTCTCTGAGAAGAAGAATTGTTGTTTTGAACCTCTTCATTACTGTGTAAGCCAAAATTTTTCATCATTTTTCCATAAACCTGCAATCAACTGGGAGCCCATTCACTTTAGAGTTTTTGGCAACAACTTATCCTCCTCTCTGATTAAAGCCTGCACATTTCTAGACAAAAACCAAGGAACTGGTACCAGTATATTACATCTTCAGAAGAATCTCATACAATACATATTATTCCCATCTGACAGATGAGCTAACTGCAGTTTTGAGTGAGTTAGTGGGGCTACTACTAAAACCCAAGTAGGTCAGATCAATGGTAATCAGCATCCCTCCTCATGGGAAAGACTGTTCACAGGGCTATGTAAAGGATAAGGGAACCTGGACCAAAGATATTGTTTTTAAATCTCCTTGTAAAATCAGTGTTTAATCTCCAAAACATACATGTTCCTGTTTTCAAGTATTGTAATGGCATGTTACCCCCAAATTAATTCAAATCTAAAATGCTGTTATGGACCTCGCTTTATACATAGTCATCAAACATTACTGAGCACTTTAGAAAGATCTAATATATCTGCCCTTAGTCCCTCACCTTGAGTTACTGCCTCCTCAAGCTTTGGATTTTATTTTGTTTTTGTCTTGTGTGCATATGTGGTATGTGTAAATATTTACATCCTCTGCATATGTCTGTGCATAGGTGTGTCAGGATGTGTATGTACATGTGTACATATGCATGCAGAGATCAGACATTGATATAGGTCCCCTATTTATTTATTTATCTATGTATTAGAGACAGGTTGTCTCATTACACTTGGAGCTAACTGATTCAGCTAGACCATCAGGCCAGTAAATTGCAGAGGATAACTACCAGTTCCCACAGCACTGGAGTTACAGAGGTGCTCCATTGGACTCCACTCTTACGTGAGTCCTGGAAAGCTGAACTCAGTCTTCATGTTTACGAAGCAAGAACTTTGCCAATTCAGGACATCTCTCAAGTTATTTTGTATGATACTTCATTTTGTTTCTACATTAATTCTAAAATAGGCATTTAAGTGCTGTCTGACTCAATGTTCTGTTGCTGTAAAGAGACTCCGTGACCACAGCAACTCTTACAAAGGAAAACATTTAATTGGAAATGATTGACATTTTCAGAGGTTTAGTCCAGTATCACCATGGTGGGAAGCATGGTAACGTGGAGGAAGACATGGTGCTGTAGAGGTAACTGAGGGATTTACATCTGAATTGGCAGGCAGCAGAAAAAGAAAGTGTTACTATGTCTGGTTTAGGCTTCTGAAATCCCAAAGCCCACCAGTGACACACTTTCTCTAATAAAGGCATACCCACTTAACAAGTCACCGTCAAGTAGCGCCACTCCCTTATGACCACACATTTAAATATATGAGTCTATGGGGGTCATTCCTATTCAAAACAGTGGCTTCCACTAATTGTTAACAAATGATTCTGAAATTACCTATATGCACACATGTGATAGTTCTGAAATACAGTCTTAGGAGAAATAAGCTTTGAGAGTGTGCACTTCTATTAGCTCCCAGTTACTGACACGTACGTACTCTTCAAACTGTAATATTTTCAGTATTACTAGGAAAGTGGATGGATGCTATTTCTCCACATCCTTGCAAAATTTGTGATCTTCAACCTCTGGATTTGGGCTTATCTACTGAAGCAATGTGTTGTGACTTCCCTTTTTTATCTTCCTCTAATTGTTAATACACTTGCACTATCTTTAGGTATTTATCAGATAATCAGCTTTTCTTATTCTTTCACTTTGTATGATTCTCTTTTGAGTTTTTGTGATTTAATGTCTTTTCACTTTTAGGAAGTTTTCATGTAATCTGAGTACCAACCCTTGGTTATATGTATCATGAATATCTTTTCCAATATGTAATTTATTTTCTCTGCTGATGAATTCTGGTCACACACATAATTTCAAGTTATAATATAATAAGTTTTATCAATATTTTCAATCATCTGTTCCAATTTAATTTTTCAAAGAAAATGTTTTTATTTATACTTTTGCTATAAAACAGCTCAACTCATTCAGATAACTGTGTCCTATAAATAAAACAGTCTTCAAGTTTGTTTTTTCATAGCATGTTTTAGTCAGTTTGAAATTCATTTTCACATCAAACAAGAAGTTGAGGTCTTGGTTGATTTATCTCCAGTTTAAGGATTTTCCATTTTCCTAGGGGCATTTATTGAGCAATCTATTCTCTCTTCTCTGTTCTTTTCAATGCTGATTGTCTTAGAAGCCAAATTGCTTTCAATGTGCCTGTTTCTGCACTCTTTGATCTTGTTATATTATCTACTTGTATTTCTGGCCTCAAACCCTCAGCACATGTCTTTTGGTGGGTTTATATTTCTTCTGTTATACTCATTGACTCAATTTCACTTGATATCATTTTGTATTTTATTGGAATTGTATTTTAATTTTGGGTATAGTTATCCACTTACGTATTGTGTATGTTGAGACTGAATTTTAGGGGGAAATTGTTCCAAAACTCATGAGATCTAGTGTATTGTATTTAGTTAGGTATTAGTTCATGCATGTATACAAGTGTGTATACATGTGTGTGTGTCCATGTGAAGTAGGTACACATGTACATGCATGTGCCTATGCAAGCCTAAGTATGCAGGCTAAAGGACACTGTTGGGTATTATCCTCAGAGATACCATCAATCTTCTTGAGAGTCTCTTTTTGGCATGAAGCATACAATTCAAAATAGACCAGCTGGCTGGGGAATTTCAGGAATCCTCCTGCCTCTACCTCTATAGTTCTGGGATTACAAGTATACACTAAGACACATAGTATTGAGATTCCATGTAAAATTATAAAAAGATGATTAGAGACTTTTAATAATTCATGTATTTTCTGTAATTACCAAAGGTCTATTTCTGTTTCCTACTTCTACTAAGTTATTCATTACATTTAAAATGTGAACCTCCTGTCATCCATACTATTTCCAATATTTTGAAAATCTCTAAAAGTCTTTCCTTTTTCTTAAACAATCTGGGTAGTTCTTAAAAGCACTGGTGATGGGTATTCTTCTGAGAAAACAGAAAGGAAATAGTATACAAAGATGAAGTCCTACACAGCATTTGACCTGCCAAAGAATTCCAGGGCCTACAGGAGCTGAGAGCAAGAAAGAAGACTTCTAGAACTGGTCGGAGAGAGCATGGCACTGACAACACCTGCAGATCAAGCTCTAAGCCTCAGGATTCATGGAAGAGAATTATTTTCAACCACTGTTTTCTGTGACTTGCTATAACATCTCTATGTAATAAATACAGGCTGGTTTACAAGGTTTCCCACTGAACAAAAGGACAAATCTTCCTAGTTCTTCAGCAGGCCCCGAGGAGCACTGTGGACTGCTAAGCTCCTCTGTCATCCCTCATCCATTTCTGACCATTCTGCATTTACATCTGAAGGCTCTCACTGTGCACTAGTAGTGTATTGAGTCTTCAATCTGCCCTAAGGAAAGGTCTTAACATTTTTCCAGCTACTTAGATCATGTATCTGAGTGTCCTCCTTCTTGCCATTTCCTCATTTATTCTATACATTTAATCAAAAGTTAAGTCTTGTATTATTTTCATATCTCTTTTAAATCTGTCTGCTTCTGTTTAGCCCCAATTTTAGTCACCTAGTCCAAACTATCATCATTGCTGCTGCAGAGACTCACTTAATATTGCAAGTTCATTCATCACCCATCCATCCACCCAACAAATACTCATCATGTCACTTCTGTAAGGCAAGCACTGAGCAAAGAACTATGACAGTAAAGGAGATTAGATTCCTTTCCTATTCTACTTTATCACACAGGGTGGGAAGATGCATTAATCAGATCATAGAGTAGAGTACTGTAAAATTGTTATAGTAACAAGAACACTGAAGGAGAGATTCCATAATGTGAGTAAGGCCTTGTGAAGAAGTCCTTTTACCCTTTTTCAAGTAAAATATCTGTGAAAATTAAAAGGATTATTTAAAGTTAATGATTGGACTTGTATGAGTGTTCAGCACTGATAACATTTCCCATGTTTTCAGAACTATTATATTCTACATAGCATAAGATGCTTTTTTATAATTATTTTTTATTTTTTGTGGTTATAATTATATCATTTCCCCTTCCCTTTCCTCCATCCAAACCATCCCATATACTTGCATTCTTGCTCTCTTTTAAATTTATGTGTGTGTGTGTGTGTGTGTATATATATATATATATTATATATATATATATTATATATTCATTCATAAGTATAACATGCTTAGTCTGTGTACTGCTACTTGTATGAGTCACTGTGGTATTAGGAAAGTAAAAAGGGATTTTTGCTTACAATATAGAAGCTGTAACAAAAATTCACAATCCTATGGATATAGGATTTTCTTTGACTAAGAATGTGTTGAAAGGAGCACAGTACTGCAGCTGGCCAGTCATTCCAGAGATGATCCTACACTTCATTTCTCCCCAAAAGCTGGAAACCTCTTGACGACAGGGTCTGCCTGCTTGTCTACTATTCTGTAAACATCAAAACTCGACTAAGCCTCTGGTAGACCACAATGAATGTTATATAATGGAGACACAAGCTAAAATTTACACTGTGACAGTTGAACCTCTCTTAAGTAACTTTATTTCCTGAGAACATCAAGTAGTTCATGAAGGCAAGGATAGAGAGTATAGAGTGTTTGCATCTCTGCTGAAGATGTGTATTCCTATTGAAGATTTTTTTTAATCTTTAGTGTTTAATTTTACTCAAGGACAAGAAAGAGAAGAACTTCACCTCCCGCTCACACTCCAGTACGCACCTTTCTTATTTGTTTGGCCAAATGATTCTTTAATGTGAATTCTCTACGTGGCTTCAAACAGTGCCAATTATTTTCTGAACAGCAGAAAGTCAACGAGCCAAATTAAATGTCTTTCCTCATCATCCTCTAATTAGAATTCTTCCTAGTAGGTAAAGTTTCTTAGCACAACATTAAAATATTGCTGTATAATTCAAGGTTATGTTTGCACTGAATAAATTACCTTAATTCAAGTGTCACATTAATTAGGGATATTGAGCATATGGACATATGCTCCCGGTGCTCAGAAAGCCCACTGAATCACTGGGTATACTCTGGATGTTTAGTATTAAAAATAATCTTCACAGGAAGAAAGTTGTAGCTGCTTGCCTTTCCTGAGATACAGACCAAACTCAGCATTAAGAAACAAGAGTATTTTCATAACCAGCAGTAATTTTGCTGAATGAAGTACTTAAAGTAGTAAGTTTAAAAGGATCCCAGTCATTATAAAGAGTGAGAATGTGGTTATATTTTATAATATTATAAGTCAGCCAGGTGTGATGATACATGCCATCACAATGTAATACATCACAGTGTAATAAAAAACACTCAGAAGTCAAAGAGAAAAGGGATTAAATGGATGGACCTAGGAAAAAATCATTCTGAGTGAGATAATCTAAACGCAAAAAAAATATAGTATGTATTTGCTCATATGTGGATTTTAGCTGTGAGGTCTTCAGTAAGCAGGCTACAATCCATATAACCACAGAAGCTAGGTAAAAAGTAAGAAGTTGGGGGAGAAAAGGGGAAATAAAATAGATGATTATGGATGGATGGTGGGCACTGGAATGGTAGAATCAAACATCAAGTGGGTGGAAAGAGAAGGGTAAGGGAGAAAATGCAGGGAGAGACAGTCAAAACTAAGGGCCATTTGAAGCATTGTATGGAAACGTACTACACTAAAATCTTCCTAATATAGATAGATAAATAGATAGTTAGATAAATAGATAGGTAAGTAGATAGAGGATAGATAGATGATAGATAAATAAGTGACTAGTAAATAGATAGATGATAGATGGATAGACAGACAGACAGACAGACAGATTGGCTGATAAGGATGGGTAGATTATAAGATAAAGAGAGAGATAAGAAATAATAGGGATATAGATAGATAGAGATATGAAGGCGATCTAAATAGAATTGTCAGATAATAGGAGGAATCAGAGCCCCAGCTGAACATCTTTTGTTGCCAAATGAAGACTCCAGTTCTTTTAATGAGTTACATCTAATTGAGTTGTTGGCCAAAGGGGTGCCATGTAAACCCCCAAACAACCAACACTTGCCAATCCATAATTGTTGAGGCTTAGTTGCTTTCCACAAATGGATAATAAGGTCCCATTTCTGAAGACAATACTTATATAACTCATTGAAACTTGGGAAGTCACCAGGAAGTGGTGGCATGCACCTTTAATCCCAGCACTCAGGAGGCAGAGGCTGATGGATTTTTGTGTGAAGCCAGCCTGATCTTTAGAGTGAGCTAAGGACAGCCAGAGTTACAACAAAGAAATTCTGTCCTGAAAAACAAAGAAAAGAATAGAAAAAAGAAGAAGAAAATAGAGAAGACCAGTTGATACTTACCTAGAAGTTACTCTCTACTGATTAGTGTTTAGAGTACTGGAACATATTCTGAATCTTACCAAAGGAAAAAGGTAAAGACCAACTAAATCCTGTGATCTACAATTGTGACCTGCATGCAAGATATGTGAACTACGTAGGCCAATGACCAAGGGGTGAAATCCAAATACTACTGTTCTGATAAAGGAAGGTAGCAACAAATCACTCCTAACAACATTCTGCTGTACCCATAGATCAATGTCTTTCTCAGCCATTATCATAGAAGCTTTCTTCTGTAGTGTATGGGAATGAATACCAAGAATGAATACAGAGATACATTGTTGGACAATGTGCACAGAGTGAGAGAAATTGGAGCACTTGGTCTTAAATGAGATGTCTCCATCAATTCTTCCTTAGCTCAGGGACAACTATAGAAAAGGAGGCAGAAAGAAGAGCCAGAAGAGATAGAAGACACCCGGAAAACAAGGCCTTCCAAATGCAGCAGGAGCAATGCATGCATGAACTCACAGAGACTGTGGCAGCATGCATAGGGCCTTCAAACGATTGGGCCTGATGGGGATCCAGTGCTGAGAGTGGGAATGAAAAGAATCCTACATCCTTAAACCAACCAGAAGTGACCTCGAATTAATAACCTTTCACAAATGAAATATGAGTTTTCTCCAACAGAGTCTCACTGGGTATACAAACCACACTTAAGAGCAGGCCCTATGCCCAGCAATAGATGGTCAACAGAAAACAAACTCAATGGTAGTTTGGGTTTTTTTGTTTGTTTGTTTGTTTGTTTTGGGGTTTTTTGTCTCAAAGCTTTGTTTGGGTTTTTTGATTTTTTTTTTAATTTTTGTTTTTGTTTTGTTTTGTTTTATCTCTTACCCTACCTACAGGTATTTTGTTTATATATTAAGGCTTCCAATTTTGTTTTCTGTGGAGTTTCTGTGTTTGCCAATGTGTATATTTCTGCACCTATATATGTGTCCTGTACTTTCTCTTTGGTTCTTTGTTTTTTGTTAATTCATTTTGTTCTACTCAGGCTTGTTTGTTTTTATTTTGTCATACTTAATTTATTTTTTTATTTTTTTTAGATGCCTGTTTGTTTTCTAATGAGAGAGATCAAGAAAGAATACGGATTTGGGTAGATGGGGAACTAGGGAAAATCCTGAAGGCGTTGTGAGAGGGAAACCATAATCAAAATGTATTCCATAAAAAAAAAAAATCTATTTTAAATCTAAAAAAAAAAGATTACTAAAAGTTCAAGGCCAACCTATGAGAATCAGGCCAACTTAAATAATAAATTAGCAGAATCCCATAAATATTATTTATTTTCATCTAACATGCAATGTGTAAAGCTCATTAGTCACATTTTGGGGTACTTTTTTCTTGTTTTTTAGTAGTTTGTACTTATGTGAAATGTTTGACTCCTTTAGGTCATAAAAAACATGTGAAATCCCATTTGTTTAAAAATATTAATAAAATTTGTAATTTAAGGACATCTAGTCTCTGGAGAAGCCAATGTTAGAAAAATAAGTGAGGGTACATTTGGCTTTGTCTTCTTTATGGGTAAAGGAAGCTAATCTCTCTGCCTCTACAACTAAGTCTTCAACTATACCCATGTGCCTTTAAAGTACCTGACTCTAAAAAGTAACAATTTTTGTGTGCTGGTCAAACAAAACTGGCCAGACTTTTTCCTGAGCACATGAGCTCTGCTGTTTGTGGTCAGCTGACTCTTGATGGGCAGCAGCTTCCTTGGGTGCCACCTTGTTCCTGTGGGTAGTAATGGAAACAGTGTTTGAGGACAATAATTCATCTCTGATGTCATCTATAAGGGAAGTATAAGTGCCAAATATTGGTACAACTGTCCAGGCTCCTGACTGGCAGTTCATAGTTTTGTGAATATATCCTTAGTTTTTTTGTTTTGTTTTGTTTTGTTTTGGAATAGTCTGTAAAAGTTGCCAATCAAGTACAGGAAAAGGTGCAGGAAATCACCAGCATGCTCACTTCTTGCCAAGACGATAACGGTAACACCAAGTCTTAATATCAGGATTTGTTTATGAAAGCAGAAAACAAAGAAGCTTTCTAGAGTCCAACACTTTCAGGAAGATAAGAACTGAAGGCTCATGGGAAAGATCATTCTTCTGTAAAAAAAAAAGACAGGATTGTTGTGTTAGACCCAGGATGAATTTGGCTGGATCAAAGAATCTCGTCTCCAATGTTCCAGACACATAATTTGGAAGTGTATTTCCTAAGTCTGAAAAGAAGTTTCTCGTCAAGGTACATCTGTTCCAGATGTTCCTTAGATAGCTTGGCTTTTCTTTTCAGGGAGACTTGTTACTCAGGCAAACTTAATCTCAGGAACAGAAAGAGTCACTGTGCAAGGAGGACCAACGGTTTGATCAGATTGTCATATACTTGGAGGATAGCTCTGATGAGTGGCTTGAATGAGTTCCTACATTTATGTACCTGAATCTGTTAACTCTCTCTCAAATGAGTCTCTTGAGGCACCAGCTGAGCCACCCTAATCCTCCCTTGTCATGAAATTCAGTCAAGACAAGAGGATTATATTCTAAAACAATTTGAAGAAGTTTTCAAATACAATTAAATGGGGGAAAAGGTTTTTAAAGTATCTCAGAAATTTAAATCGATTGTAATTTTAGTTATGATTTATGCTTTATACATGTTGGAGATAGGAAACAGGAGGCATCAGAAGAATGGAGACTTATCCATGAACTCATCTGATTTCACTCTAGTGACTCCAGTGTACACTACTAGAACACAGCCTTCCATTATCTCTTTGCAGTTTAATAAGATACAAAAGCCCACATCCACAGATTGTCTGATCAAATGGCACTGAGTCTTTGATGGGAGCCTTCAAAGCAGGATCTACCTTGCTTGTTCTGCAGAACACTCATAGGAAAATAATATCCTTCCTTTATACTGAGCTGGGATTTAAATAAGAGACAAAATCATGACAGTGTACCAGAAAAGATTTAAAGTAAGTACTTCAACTTGAAAGTTATAAGGAGATTAAATATAAAACGGAAAAATCATCATTATGATGAGCAAGTGCCATAGGAAAAGAAAATCCATCTCCTCGAATGCATAAAACAAAAAAATAAAATTGAAGCATTCACAATGGAATGTCTTATAACTGGATTTTTTAATGATGTTCATAGAGTGGAGGTAAATTAATTAAAATATTCCTTTAAAACAATTGATACGGCATTGCTAAAATTTTGGTTAAACATCTAAGCTCAACATATCCAATTTAATACCTAAACTATCGCTTGTATTTTATGAACATGTGTTTTATGTATCATATGTACATAGTATATGATGACAATGTTTTTTTTTAATATAGTTTTTAACTCCACATTTGTTTTCACAATACATATTGTAAGAAAATTTGAGCAAGCATTTGAATATAATGTAGAAGTAGAGATCAATATGACTGTGGTCTTCTTATGCCTTGAGGCCAAGTTGTGGTCCACGTATTACAGCTGTGAAGCTTGCCAGGTAGCAAAATCTCCCAGGTAGAATTCCAAAGAGCATCATTCTTCTTCTGTTTTGGAGGAGGTTTGTGTGTATTTAGGTTGTACATGCATATATGTACGCTTGTATGTGTGAATAAGTGTGCATTTATGTGCATAGTTGTGTATACAGGCCAGAATTTAATACTGGGTGGCTTCCTCCGCTGTTCTCCACTTTATACATTAAGGCAGAGCTTCTCATATAAACCCAGAGCCAGCTGGCGTGGGAACTGTAGCTAGCCAGCTTGCTCTGCAGAATGCTTGTCTCTTCCTCCAGAGAACTGGGATGACAAGTGGACTGCCATGCACGTCTGACATTTACATGAAGGCTGGGGGGGTTGAAAAACTAGTCCTCACATTTATAGGACAAGCGAGTCATTTCTGAAGCCATTTCTAATTCATTGTTTTAAAGAATAAAATTGATTATTTATTTGGGATGGCAACATGAATTACTAACACATAATTTTAGAAAGTAGGTAAATACAAAAAGCTTCACAAAACCATAGGCAATCAATCACATGTCTGTGTGAACATTAGCATCAGCTAACTGCCTAATTCACTAAAATTTTACTACACTCCAAAACTGTTTTTTTTATATTTTTATATTATAATATAATTACATCATTTCATCATTTACTTTCCTCCTCCAACCCTCCCATATACCATACCCCTTCACTCTCTTTCAAATTCATGGCCTCTTGTTCTTTAATGTTATATATATATATATATATATATATATATATATATATATATATATATATATATATATATATATATTTCTATATATATAAATCCAACCTCTTAAATCCATATAATGTTACTTATATAGTTATTTGGTTTCAGTGATGAGTATCTGGTATTAGATAACCAATTGATGTGCTCCTCCCTGGGGAACACAATTTCCCCCAGATTCATTAGTTACATGTAGTTCTTTGTTAGTGAACTCATGGATCTTGGAGAACTTATAAATGACACTTTACTAAGACACAACAATCTCTAACTATACCCTAAATATTTTTCCTTATATTCACAGATAAGTGTAGTTCTTTGCCCTCATCAAGAAAACTCTTTGCAACAGACTATTACAGAAAACAACAACCAATCAAAATGCAGAGTTGTAGAATACAGTTCTAACAGATATACATACGCCACCTAAGGCTCAGGGATCATTGCAGAAGAGGGGATAGAAAGACCGCAAGACTCAGAGGAACAAGAAATTTGCTGTGAAATTGTATCTCCTAGAAACTACACCCATGAAGTCTCACCAACATGGCAGGCTAAACAAAACTTAAATAATGATAACACAAATAGACATGCTAACAGGAAAACTAAGGAAGCCTCAACAATCCAGCCACGCTCTTAATTAGGAACATTAACACCCATGTCAGTGATGATGTTAACAATAAGGAAAAAAATAAAAATGCACTGAAGTTATGAGAAATAAAGATGTTGAATTTATGGTTAGTAGGAGTTACAGAAAGTATGGAAGTTGAAAATGTAAGAGACTAAGACAATTCATATTCATATATTTCCCTTATCTGAACTGAGAAGAACAACAAGCTTGTAAGTGTCCAGGACATAAATGAATAGGGGCCATGTGCAGTCACATTATGAGGAATAAGAAGTAAAAAAAAAAAGTCAAAAAGGACAAAGAATCAACTCAGATAAAAAAAAATCAGACATTACAGTTCAGCAATGGCCATGGAGATTAAGATTGCTGAGGTGTACTCAAAGCACTAAGGGAAAAAATTTTCCCACCAGAATTCTCTATCCAGCCATCACATCAAATGACTTAGTTCTCAACAACTTTACTTCCCAAGTATCCCTTCTTAAGATTTGTGCCACCAAATCAGGAGTGTTAATCTAGAAAAAAAGATAGTAAAAAAATCAGTAACATCAAATTTTACACAAAAATTGTCCAAAAGGAGGACCTGTTAGGGAAGGACCATCAAATCGTGAACCTATCCCAAGAGGATGGATTGAGCAGACATGATGTGCAAGAAGTTAAATTTCAGTCACATTGAGGAAGACAACAATGTCTCAAAATTTAAAAATATCCTTAGAATTACATTTTCTAACATAATGTTTATAAATAAAAGAATTTTGGTGAAGTCTTCATTGAATAACAAAATTGGAAATATGAAGAAAAGTAAAATTTAAAAAAAACTTTTCTTATTTTTTATAATACATATCAACACCTCTCCTACCCTTCCCCCATTCCTCCAAACTCCCTCGATCCTCCCTCACCTCCTATTGTATATCTTCCCCATCCTCACCCACTCATCCACCCCTTGCCCCTGCTTCTCCCCATGGAAGAGAGCAGTCCACTCAGGGCCACCGTTCAAATGCGGCACAAAAAATGGGATAAGGCCAGGGACGTGTCCCCACACCGAGGGTGGGTCAGGCAACCCAGCTGGTGGGAATGGGTCCAAAGGGCAGGCAAAAGTTTCAGAGAACCCCCACATATACTCTAGCCTGCAGGCTTTCTAAAGAACCCTAAGCCAGACAACCACATAGCATATCTAGGAGACCCTTCAGGTTCCTTATCTTCCACTTCAGGCTGTAAGGGATTCCAAGAGCACTGGTCTTTTGACTCCTTGGGGCCTGCTCTCCTCATTTATTTAATTTCTTTCTAATTTTAGAGAAAACAAGAAAAAGAGGAAAAAGAAAGGGAAGAAGGGACGAAAATAAAGGAGGAGGCAGAGGAGGCTGCCTTGCTGGGCATGGAACCCAGGGGTTTAAGCATGCTGGCCAAGTGCTTGCTGAACTGAATCTTCAGCCCCACACTGTCCTTTTGAAAGCTGCCATTTCATAGTAGTGAGAGTTACATTTGTCACATGACAATTGTCTCTGTGGTTGGGTTAGATCTTTATCCAGTTCCCAGTGTTCAGGATGGTAAGATGGTGTCAGTGGGGCTTGGAGAAATGGCTCAGCAGTTAAGAGGACTTGCTGCTTTTGTAGAGGACCAGAGTTCAGATCCTAGCACCTATGTTAGGTAGCTGACTACCACCTGGAACTCCATCTCCAGAGAATCTAACAACCCGTTCTGACTTCCATGGGCATTTCACGTATGTGCTTAGATATACAGAGGCACACATAAATACACACAAATTTTAAAACTTAAATCTCTTCCAGCTGCACACATATCTCCACCTGTGCCAATGCCTTTCTTTCTAGACTGCCCCCCACCAACTCACCATATGCTTAAGCAAAAATTCCATGCCCTGAAACCATCCCTGTCTGACATTTATGTAAGGTCTCTTTTCTCCCAGGCTTTGTGCGCACTTCACAGTTTGAATGTGATGCCTAAGATGAGGAGGATGATCCAAACAAGGATCCTACCACTTGAACTGACTGTAGACAAATCGTGCTGTCAAAACTGATAAGAAGCCTTTGCATTCTAAACGATGTGTAGATCTAGACCACCTCCATAATTGTTAATGCAGTTATATTTAACCCTTTTCTGTGACATCACCATTCTTAGCAAAAAGAAAACTCATTGAGCTTACCTTGCAAAAGAAAGGTGATTTAGCAAGTGTACAATGATGTGAAACTATTTTGATTTTAATGTTTAAAGAGATTTTACTAATCACAAAAGTAGGGTATTTTGTGACTTAGTAGCTCATCCAAGAACAGTGCCAGATTCAAAACATAAGTATTGTATCTACCAAATGGTAATACCAGTTAAAATAACTTAAACCCATCTTAAGTTCCCATGGGAGGAGGTCCAGGAGAACCACTGATGGCGGAAGAAGGATCTTGGCGATCTCCTGCCTTTGGGTCTTTTTCTTACAACCAGCTAAGGTCTAAACTCTCCTGTACTTGCTCCCAAGCCAGTCTTAGGTGTTATCTCTGTCATTGCCTTTGTGCCTTAACCCCAGTTCTCTCTTATTCCTTTCCACAAAACCATTACTAATCGGATGCTTTCCAGACCATTGCTCCCGTGTTCTTATACAGCTGGTGCTGTGCAAAGTCCCAGGAACAGCAGCTACCAGAAACACAAGCATCTTCATGTGACAAAGCTGTGGTAGGGGAAAGCTGCAGGAGATGCATTAAGAGCACAGTACACAGCTGTGTGGCACTGTTGCTTGAAGACATTGGAGTTATTAAGGATCTGCAGTAACTCTCAGCTCTCCAACAATCCAGTCTGTGTTGGAAGTGACTAGTTAATGCTTCCATACAACCTCTGCAAAAGCCTCGTGTTTTAAAACACTACAGAGCAACAGCATTGTCAATGTTGAAATGTGTGCAGTAAATCAGTGTTGCCACCTTACTAACTTATTGACTCACTTGCCTGGGAAAGAAATTCAAGGACACTTGAGTGGATTCAGGCTGACTCATCCCTCAAAACTTGGTAAATATTTGACTTTATACTTTTCCTGCAAATTAAATTAGTCAGTGTGTGTGTGTGTGTGTGTGTGTGTGTGTGTGTGTGTGTGTGTATGTGTGTGTGTGTTCTTTTTCTAACAGTAACAACTGACTAACTGGAAATCAGTTCATTTTATATGCAAACATTAGAAACCTCAGCAGAATAAAAATTAAAAGTGGAAAGACAGACATATGGTGAGTTGAGAATTCTGGTACCATATTTCTTCAACTGAAATGCTAATGCTTGTCCCAACATAAAATGTAAATAATCAGCCTTCTAACTATTTAAGGTGTCTTCTCTTCTGTTGGAAAATGTCCTCTGGCCTACTAGAAGATAACCAGATGAAAAACACAAAAGAATAAAATAAAGGATAAGCACAAACATACTTAACACATGTAGTGGAGCCCATGAACTGGGAGCAGCAGACATAACACTGGGAAGGTGGGATCCAGGTCAGGAAGCTGAACTTGGGTGCTGGACCCTTCCACAGAATCTGTACATAGGTAGTATGTCATACCATGATCTTTTCTGGGTGTGTCAGATTGACAACACATTAGTGTCCTCTATAGCTCTGTAAATCCTGATCCTGAAAGTATTCCCACATGACTGAGTTCTGTTCATTTATCTTCAACTCTAAACAGTCAAATACAATAGGGAAAAGCATGTAAATGAGAGTTAAACCCTAGCTGTCTCTTCAAGTGTGTGACTTTGGCAAACCATAGCTTTTTTATTTTGATTATCACTGTGCATTAGTCCCTCAATATGTAACACTCTTTTTTCTTATTCAGTTGCTGAACTTAGAGAAAATAAACATATGCATGCATATATATTCTAAATGTAAAATGTAGTACAAATATTCATTGTTAATATTTGCATGTTCTCATTGACAGGGCTTTCTCCAACTGTGAGATACAGAAAATTGATATTTCCTACAGTAACAAGTACAATATCCTATTTCCTTTCTACCCATCTCCCACTTTCAATGATCACTGTTTTATTCTTCATCTATTTATAGATTTAAAAAAAAGCCCAGAGAGCTGTTACACAACATGGAGACTATAACTAATAAAATCATATTATATTAGAGATTTTCAAAATGTTTTTTCTAGTTGATTTGCCTCAAAAATTAACACTAAAATGTGAATGTATTAGCTCTCTTCTCTTTAGTTACTCATTTGCTCTCCTGTATTTATCCTAGCTCATCATTTATAAACCTAAAGTAGATAAAAATAAAATTCATTTAAGGAGAGTAAGTGGCTAGCATAGAGTATTCCTTTTTCCCCTAAAACTCCTTGGCAGAGACATAAGAGACAGACTTTTAGTATAGTCTTATGATTATTCTATTATTAAGATCTGAAATAATTTTCATAGAGAGGAGGAAAGGAGAGACAACAGCAATATCTCTCTTTAAGTGATTATATACAGTTGTTAGTTTTTTTAAAATTATTTGTAAAGTAGAATGGTATTGTCCCAAAGAAATATATTCGACTACACAAACATCAGTCAATAAAGGTCCACAAAATAAATCTATTCCTGCAGCATGCATTCAACAACCAGGTGTAGAAAAGTGCTATTTGATGCTTAGTTTCCCTCCACTCTCAGAGCCTTTAGAAACTTTTCACAGACTCCTAAATGGTTCTACCAAACCCTCCTTGTCTGTCTGAGCAATAGTTGCCAAGAGATACTTGCTCCAGGGGGAAATAATTTTAAAATTACCAGTGGCTGCTGCCTTGCTCATGGAAAGTTATGCAAATGCTCATCTGTTCTTTAAAAGTTTTGAGCATCCTGTGGGAACATCAGTCTCCCTGCCAGAATTCATATTCCTACTAATATTTAAAGTCAATGAACACTGACTTACTTGGAGCTCAGAAGGAAACTGGCAACCAGGTTTTACCATATCAGAATGATAGGTAATGGTTTGTACATGACAAATCTCCTGATGGAACTGTGGCTCTATCTATCTATCTATCTATCTATCTATCTATCTATCTATCTATCTATCTATATCTTTCAGGCTCCTAAGATGTCAGAATTTCCTAAGCAGCCACGCTCCCCATCAGGCAAGTCAAGCAAGTCTTATCAATCGAGGCCTTGCAGTGTGAGAAAAAAATACTTCTCCAAGCAGTCTCCCAATGGTCTTTCCCTACTCCTTCCCAAACTGATAATATATTTCTAGTTAAAATATTCCTGAACTAAAATGTTAATTATTTGGTTAGCAAACCTGCATAGCATTGAGCTGGATCCTTTACTGTAGCCAGGGTCTTTATTTCTTCTTTTTAGAGAGAACTTTTCAGTCAGGAATTTGAAAAAAAAATTGTAAGAAGGAACTTTATTTGGACACTGCTATTACCCAATGATGATGGTAGAGAATGGTACTCATGAGAAAGCTGAAAGTAATTAATTAGGAATATCCACAGACATCCTGGGATTATTATCTTGGTGAGAGAGGTATATGAAGAACATTAAAAGACACTGGTACTTGGTAATACTATAATGAGAGAGAAAAATTTCTCTTAAACTGTATTTTTTTTCACCTCCTATTTTGCTCAGAGCTGCTGCAACTGGCTTGAGTGGTGTTTTATGTAGGACTGTCATGGAGCTAAAGAGCCAACTGAAGCAGCTAGGAACCATTGCGCCATCCCAGGAGGTGAGAGCGATAGGCATTCAGCTGCTCCTCACCTTTCACCCTGGCCAGATCCCAGCTAAATATTATATATTGACTGCTTCCCAGAAGCAAAAGGAATGTGACTTGGTAGGTGCTTATCTGTGCTGTGGCTGAAAACCTAGGGTTGGGCCCATTCATGATAGGATGCCTTCTTCTTTGTCTCTGTGAGACCATGTCTTGAGCAGGGGTGCCTTTGCAGGGCCCTGGAGCCTAGACCTGGGCCCCACATGCAATTAAACCTACCCCAATGTCCTTGTCTGGGCCAATGGATCCCCCAGCCTGGGTATCAAAGACCCTCCCCTGCTTTTGGCCCCAGATTTATGTAGCAGACACCCCGCATTAAAGTGATCTCTGCTTCCACCAGAAGAAGGTCCTGAGGCCTGATTTGTGGTATCTCACTCATTCTCAGTGCGGGAAATCAGGGTCCATGCTGGTCCCAGAACTCCATCTCCCTGCTCCCGTGCTCCCCCACTGCTTCCCCAGTGCAGGTCCCCTGCACCTGGCCAGTGCAGAGAACCAGGCCAAAACCCACCCAGCTGCACGCTGGGATGGAGCAGAGATAGAACTCATGAGAGCCCATACTAACAGTTTTAGTTTTCAGTGTGATGTCTAAATGCAGGGCAGCCATTCTGTGCCACACCTCTGTTGAGAGAAAATTATTTTTCTTTAGCTTCCCTGGGATCTCCATGCTTTCCTCAGCAGCACTGGAGTCTTCTCCTGTCTGTTTGCAGTTGTTCCTAAGACATTACATAGATCCAGGCCTACTCCTCTCCCTCCCACATTCACCTCTTGATCTGAATGAACAACCACAGAATATATCCTAAAACTATCTTTGTAAAATACATGCTTAGATTAATGAAAATTAATTAATAGACTGGCATTTATCATAATCTTCTATTCTTGATATTCACTTTTCTCATGAAAGTGTAACGGGGTGGGGAATAGTCTATTGAGCAAGAAGAACCTGGTTAGCTGAGGCTTTTTTAGGCAAAAAAATCTTTTGATACAGGCTTTCTGTTGAGTAGTATGTGATGTGGGATTGGGTTTCTTCGATGACCTTTCCTTCCTTGAACTTTTGTGACTAGGGATATAACACTGAAGAATTCCCATGCCTACGCAGGGCACATTTAAAAAAAAAATACAAAAAAATGTGGCACGTTAAAAAAACATTTTCCGGACCCACAGCTGAAGAGGAGATGAAAAATGAACGGATAAGAGAAGGCAGAGGGGCTGTTCACCCGGTGGCATTGTGGCACTCTGGCCAAGAGCACAGGCCTGGTCGACCTACTTGCTCTGTGTTAAGATGTTTCTGTGCCTAGTGAGACAGACTGTGATCCTGAGACCCATCTTCACGAAACACATGAATCTCTAAATTGTAATCAAGCACCCAATCTGGTTGGTGGGAGAGGTTATTGTCACAGGTAATCCCTCCATCCTATTTGTAAATCCCACTGTGGAAACAGAAGGTTAATCATTCTGCCTGCTGCCTTCCTCCAGCATTCATGTGTCCTTGCCAGGTGAGAGTGCTGTCTGAAGGCTTCAGGGAATCTTGGGAAGTCTGACCCTCCTTGCAGCATCTGTCTTCCTCTTTCTGGGCTCTGAAAGATATTGATTGGACAGATACATGGAGATTTGGGGAGCTCACCTTTCCTGCAGAAACCTCTCAACAGTATTTGGCAAAGACCCTGGAGCTTATCATCTATCATACTCACCTTTCCTATTCAGAAAAGAACAGACTCCCTGGGTATTTGCCTATCAGAACCTTTGCCTGCTAGACATCCCTTGTACCTGCTGCCCTCCCTCTAATATAGCTACTATAAATAACAGCAACAAATAGACACACTAAACCCTTCCAATTTAATATCATACTGGAATTAAAAAGCACCTTGACCGTGGAGTTAGACATAGATTTAAAAAATGCAATCACTGATGTTTTCCCCAGCTACAAAATTGAGTGAATTAGAGTTACTGTCCTATAGAATTATGATTATTAATGAGGTAATATATAATGTACTTGGTACATATCCTGAGGCCGTATAGGTGCTCAGTTAGTACTAACCAATACATACTTGACAACTTCTACCTGCTGACTCATAGGAGAAGCAGAGATTCATGGACAGAAGCATAACTAGTGGAACAGAATCACATTTAGCTAAATCTCAACAGTGCAAATTAGCAGCTGCTTAACTGTGTACAAGTTGCTTGACCTTGTTGTGGCTCAGTTTCCTCATCTATGGAACACAGAAAATAACAGACTCTAATTCATGGATACTATGAGCAGGACAAATTCTCCTTCCAGGAAGCATGATGTCAGGTCAGTGTGCTCAGCTCGGGGCTGCAGGCAGAGCAGCAGGTTTACAGTGAGGAAGGCAATAAGGCCATTTCAGAACCTCCTCACATATAGTAAGTGGTAACAGAGACAGTGCTTGTTCATGGCTCAGAGCATTTTAAACATAAGAATCTATCTAGAGCAATTGTAGAGTATCTGAAGTAGTTCCAGATGACAAGAAGAAAACAGAAATGACAGAATACAGGTGTCTCAACTGTCTCCTCTGCCATAGACAAGATGAAGGAAGACTTATAGGTCAGTGCTGTGAGAGGAAGGAAGTACTAGGCTGTCTTCCATGGACTCTATCCACCAAAGAAGGTCTATCGGGCAAAGAAGCATTACTAGCTTTGACTTCAAGGACTAAAAGATAGAAAGAAACTTAAAGTTTCAGTCAAGAAACTGAACACAATGCCAGAGAGCTGAGTATAGTGGATATCTAAAAAGAATTTTATAGAGTCCATGACAGCTCTCTAAAAGAAAGGCAGCAACAGTTGGCAGCCACTTTGACAGCACCAACAACTAGAGTGTAATTGTACCAGTTAAGTGACCCATTCTCTCTTTATCTTCCAAGTCTCAATCCCTCGTCTGCCAAGAAAAAAGAGGCAGGGAAAAAAAAGAAAAAAGGAGAGATACAACACCAAAGTCATATTTTTTCCCCATGACGTGCCTCTAGCTTGTAGTTATAGATTAAAGTCTGCCCTTGAGAATAAAATCCTATTCATAATGGATACTGATTCCTGTGATATGAATATTCCCACCATGGCTGATTTCCATGCACCAGCTATCAACCCTGCATTCAGAATTGTAATCCCAGCAACTGACTGGTGCTGAGACTGATTCTCTCCATAGCAGTGCTACTAGCTGAGCTATGGATCAGTCCTAATGTAGAAAGGAAACAGGTAGATGATTGAAAGATACAAAAAAAAAAAAACAGAGAGATTTGTATTAAGCATGATATGGGATTTGTGGTTGTTGTTGTTGTTGTTTAGAGCCCAGGAGGTTTCTTTGTAACTGAAAGTGAGGTCTAACCAGAAAAGTAGATTCATGATGAACAAACTCCATAAGTTCTCAAAATAGTATCAAGAAAGATCAAAGAACATTTAACACAGAAATAAGAAATGAAGTCAACTGCTAGTGTCTCTCCAGTTTCACGTCGTTTGATTTTCATGTTGCATTTCAATATCAAAGGCTCGATCTTCCAGATGTTGATCATAGGCAACATGCCAGAGGAACAAGGAACCTCCTGTAGATTATCTTAAGACACCCCCTCCACACCCATGGAAAGCAACATATGTATTAACAATTTTCTTTCAGGTAGAGTGAATTATCATAATGAATACTTGTGTAATTTATTTTGAAGAAAATGAAAAAGATTGAGCAGTGTGAGGATTATGAGATAACAGAGTAGAAACATACATTATTTGGAGGAAGAATAGATTAGGATGGCACGTGCCGTGAGGTCTGGTGGTCTCTCCTCCACTTTGTGGGCTAAGAAGGCTCTCAAGTCCTCCAACAAAGAAATTTTCCTTGAAATAATTTAAATCATGAAAAAGGATTGCTTTGGAAATTGAACTCATTGGAGCTAAATGACTCTTGAAAAGATGTTATTTAAAGTAGGTCCTACCCCAAGTCAACCAGAACAGTGATTTAGTACAGATCTATTACTTCCTGTTACATCCCTAGACCCTCCATATTATACATTTAACAGCACACTGAAAGTGAAAGATAATTTCATCCTCTGTATTTGACTAGTGAAAAACGTCTGGGGAAAAAATTTCCTAAGTCTATAGATTAAAGGACATCCAACAAATAATTCCTTTACTTCCTCATCATGGGATGGGAAAAAAAAAAAAAAAAAAAACATTCGTTTGTTCCTACTTTCTTGTATTGCTGCGTTGCCGCTGCTCCTTTTGCTGTTGCTGCTGCTGCTGTTGTTTGTAGCCCAGGCTAGCTTCAAACTCACTAGGCAGCTGATAATAACCTGATCCTACTCCCTCTACCTCCTGTGGACTGGGATTGCTTCCATGCACCACTTAATTTATAAGGTGGCACTGATGAAACTTAAGACTTCACACATACCAGACACGCATTGTACCAACCAAGCTATATCCCCATCCACCTGCATTTTTATTGAAATGGCATAAATGCCCTAACTAGTGGAAATTAAACACAGATACAAGAATGCTGAATTCACAGTTGGTTATCTTTATTCAATCACACTTAGCCATCTTGTATCCTGCCATACATACTAACATCTCCAACCTCTCAACTCTTCCCTTCACTACATGTCTCACGATTCTGAAAGTAGTAGTCTCAATAAATCCAGTAAATGGTAAGTATATTTTGTATATTATCCCATTAGCAAATAGGCCCTTAAACAGGTTTGGTGGTCACTTTCTAGATAATAATATATTTTAACTGACAATAGCATGATTCTTTAAATTACACACAAGAGAAACTCAGTGTTCCTAAGTATATGTGGATAGGAAGATTTTGGCAGCAATAGACACTTGTATGATATATACGATAAGACAGAACATTTCCACTACTTCAAAATGATACCTCTTGTGCCTTCTAAGTACATGATGATGCCTTCCCAGAAAGATCCATTGCTCTGATACTGGCAATACAATTGTTCTGCCTTCTCGAATTTCACCTAAGTGGAATTATCTGCACTCTCTCTTGCCTACTTCTCTTGATTACCCTGTTAACCAGTTGTTACCTCCACATTATTTTGAGTGGCAATTCATTCTGAGATTATCCATCCATTATTGATGGACAGTTGGGCTATTTTTAGGTTTCAGATTTATTAAGTTTTTTCATGTCAACATCTACTTGTTCCAGTGCTATTTTCTTTAAAATGTCCACCTCTTCCCACATTAGATTACCCTGGCAACTTTGTCAGTTTATCCGTATAAATGCAGTCATATACTTGCGACCTCTGTTTATTATAATTGTATACTGAGTCTTGAAATCTATCAGTTTACATTCTCCAATGTTGTAAATCTTCCAAAGTTGGTTTGCCTCTTCTAGAAAATTTGTATCTTTATAAAAGTTGTAACATCTGGTTGGCAATTTCTACTCAAATACTCGGAGATTTGGTTGAAGGGATTCCCTATCTTCAGGTTAATTAAGGAGGACTTTTCATCTTAGCAATTCTAAGATCTCAAATCTTATAATAAAATAAAACACACTGCTCCATTTCCTAGAGTTTTTCTGGATAGTTTAAGTGTTGTGTGCTTTTAATCAGAGAGTATTTGCATATCTTCTATAACTACTTTATGTATTTGATACTATACAAATTTGTTTATTAAATTCCATATTCTCATTTTTGCTGTTTCATGAAGTTGACTTTACTGATTTCAGGCATTATGTCTTTCTTAAATGTATTTATTATTTTTGTGCTTCTTTTTATGATATCAAACTCGAACGTCTAAAAATTTATTTACCTTTTCCTTGTCATGTTTATTTCTTTTCCCTGGATTGTTCCACTAAAACTATCAGTAAAATATTTAATTGTCATTATAACATTGTATAATATTTTCACTTTCCAGTCTTAGATATTTTATCATTAATTATTACATTAACTGACACTTTCACATTCATGACCTTCATCTGGTCAAGGAAACTCACTTCAGGTCTTTTTTTTGTTGAGAGTTTTTAATACGTTGAAATATTAGATATTTTAGTACATTTTTACCTACATTGAAATGCTCATAAACTTTGTTTCATATTCTGTTTACATACTGAATTATGATTTATTTTAAAGGTTAAACAAAGCCTGAATTAGCAGAGTGATCATCATTTGTTCCTAATGTGTTATCTATTTGATATATTGCTTACACCTTTGATAGAATTCACCAGAGAACCCAATACGCACTAATGTTTTCTGTGTTAGGAAGTGTAGAAGTTACAAAATCAGCTCACTTAATGAATATAGTGCAATTTTTACAACTCTTTTTCTGCCAGTTTTGGCAGTTTGTTTCATATACTTTGTGAGTTTCACCAAATGAATCCAACCGCCTGGCTCCTTGCTGTCAGGTCAGTGTATAGAATTGCTGTAAGTGATTCTTATGTTTATGTTTCCCATGCAGTGATCTGTGTTTGCTCTAGGTTTCTTTGTTTGTGTTTGTGTGTGTGTGTGTGTGTGTGTGTGTGTGCGTGCGCGCGCACGCGCATGTGTATTTTTTAGACAAAATCTCATGATAGCTCTGGTTGGCCTGGAACTCACTACATAGACTAACTTGGCTTCAAACTCAGAGAAACGTCTGCCTCTGCCTTTACCTCCCAAGTGCTGAGATTAAAAGTATGCATCATGATGCCCAGCCCCTTGTTGATCCATTTAATGGGCCAGCATTTGTATATGTTACCCTTTTCTGCTTGTTCTGTTACTTAGCTTCTTCATCAATCTCCACTTTCATCTTTGGTGGGATTCTTTTTTATGTGTGTGTGTGTGTGTACACATTAGACTCAGTTTTCTATTTATATTCAACTACTCTTTTTCCCTTCGACAATGTTCAGTCTGCTATTCTTGAATTTAGAGATTTTTCTTTAAAAATCCAAGCACTGAATATTCTCCAATAGAAGACTTTTATTTTTATGCTTGGTTTACTTTCTCTGGAAAGCATTCTGTGTTTCAGTCATATTGTCTAGGTTTTTAAATCCTTGACTCTATGTATTATAGCTACCTTGAAGTCTTTACTTTCTTTTGAATATCAGGGTCACATCAGAGATTCCCAACTTTTCCTCCTAATTGCCAGGTATAGTCCCTTGTTTTCCACATACAAGATACACTTTTTTGTGGTTTGCTTAATTCACATCTGATTGTCTTTCTTTAGCATGTTGAATTTTATACTGAAAAGTACATATTTCACTGCTGGTTCTCTTCTGACCTGGAAAGGCTTGCTTTGGGCTTCCTTACAAAAGGTGGAGAGCAGTTCTGTTCTTAAGGTGTGGCTTCTGTCAGGACTCAGCTAGAAGATCTGGTAACAATTTTTATCAGCACCATGAGTCATGTAGAATTCTCTATTTGGCTTGTAAAAATCTCTTGCCCTACTCTAAAAGGACTGCTTCTCCACCAGGCCTCACTGTCTTACAGTCTGCTTACAGGAGAAATACCAGCTATCCCTCATATAAGAAAAATAATCATAGGCCAAATATATAGAGAGTTTTGCCTCTCTGGCACAGAAAGTTTCTTCATAAATTCTAGAAAAGCTATATAACAATCCACATAAATATTATTCTTTTGTGTTTTAATGTTTTTGATTCAATGAGATTGCTTCAACTTGCAAAAAGAATACAGAAAAGCATATATGCATACACATACATATGTATACATATACTTTTTAAATTTATTTTTAAGATTTTGTGTGTGTGTGTTGCATTTACAACATTTCCCCCTTCCTCTAGTTTCTCCCATGCCTCCTAACTCCCTCTCAAATCTGTGTCATATTTTTCTTAAATATGCTCAGGTCTAACCACTATTGAATAATCAATTAGGGGGCTTACCCTGGGGAAGACTGAGTCTCCCTGTGTCAGCAGTCATTAGACCTGTAGCCCTTCATATAGGAGTGAGGCTTTGAGAGATACCTTATCTACCCTGGCATGTCAACTGCTGCTGTTATTATTTGGGTTTTGATTAGGCAATTGCATTGTTGAAAGTTTATAGATGCAGCGTTCCTGTCATATATAAAACACACAATCTTTCAGCAACTGCCCTAGTCATCCGGCACTTGCAATCTTTCCATTCCTTCCTCTTCAATTTTCCCTGAGCCTTGGGTGTTGGGGTTATGTCATAGGTATATCAATTGAGATTTGGTACAATAGAAAGAAGTTAGGAAAACAAGAATTTTTTTTCAAAGAGGAAGATGACAAAAGTAGATGCAAAATGTTTGGAATCTACTGACAAAGCACATGCATTCTGAGATCTGGGATGTTTCTGGCACTTCCTCTGATAGCCCTGTTCATGAAAGTCCGTATTGATGACAGGAGGAGAAGAAACCTGCCCGGGTGGGGACTGCTTTGAGCAGTGCTTAGATCTTACTACCTAAAGCACCACAGCCTAGTTTCTGAATTTCTGAATAGGTTCTCCGCATTTGACTATTTATAACTTTCTGTATTAGAGAGACATTGGTTACACTAAGATATACGTGCCACTACAGCACCTTTAGTGATGTCTTGTCTTCCTGGTCATTTTTATTGTTCATAGGCATCATAGCTGATAGAACTAATGATTATTTTTTTCTTTTTAGCAATTTTGTGGCACCTTCCCATACAATAAAAGCTGGTCCACAGGGAAGAGGCATTTAGGTCTGAACTGAATTTGAACTACGCAGTGTCTTCAGCATTAAGAACTCGCCTTACAATTTTGGGAGGCAGCTAAGGGCAACAGCAATAGCCTATATTATTTTGAAGGTATCTTGGACAAAGATCCCTGGCAAAGACAAAGGGAGATTTCCCATAAGCAATGGTGAGGAGCTTCTTGGTTTTCTTTATCCCTCTTCCATCCGTCTCCATCTGTACACCCCTCCCTTCTTTCTTGGCAGTTAAACCCTTTTCCCAATTTTCCTATTTCCCACTTCTTGGCATTTATATCCTGTTATTACTCTCTCTATAGACCCTCTTCCCTGTCTACCATGGCTCCTTTTACTTTCCTTGTTTCTGCAGCTGCTCCGGGTCATAGCCTTACATCAGAAGGTTTGAAGGTAGGAACCACATGTGGCATGTGGCTTTCTGGGTAAGAGTGGTGTGTTTAATGTAGTGATAAAATTAGCTTAGTGGAAATAATCTGAAACTTTACTTTTTACTAAGTGGAAAGAATGTGAATTTTTAGTAGATAGCCTTGAACTTGAAGGTCAGCTCTCCTACTGAGTGGCTTGTAGGAGCTTGTATATCCTCTTGAGGACTGTCATATGCCAAATGGAGGAACTAGTTTTCACTTAGAGGATCTTGTTTTCTGTGGAGCTCAGTGAGATACAAATGTAAATTACCTACAAATACAACGAGGGCTTTACCACTGTCAGTTTTTCCCCTTCTCTATATGACTAATTTAAAAAGAACACAGGCAGGGAACACTCATGTCTCCGAGGACCAGGAGCTTGTGTTCTCAGAAAAGTCACTGCTGCTCTCTGACTCTCAGGGTGTTTTATTTTTGACCCATAAAATATTATTGAGGTGATCACATGGTCTGTCCAGTTCTAGGGATCTATGAATACTAAGTCTATCAAAGATCTGCTTCCTGGGCTTGCCCTCTGAGATAATCTGGTTCCCATGATATCTAACAAAAAGGCAATTGAAAGAAGCTAGGAGGAGGAGAAACCTGCAGGGCCAGAGACTGCTTTGGGCAGTGCTTAGATCTTACTACTGAAAGCGTCACAGCTTAATTTTTGAACTTGAAATCACCACCAGAGCTTAACTTAGAAATGGTAATTCATGAAGTTCTTTAAACTTTAACTTTGTTTAAGGATAATGGAAATCAATCTCTCTCTCTCTCTCTCTCTCTCTCTCTCTCTCTCTCTCTCTCTCTCTCTCTGTTTTTGGTGGTTTCCTTTGTAAATACTTAACTCTTATGCTGATTGGGTAGAGATTAGTAAGAGAAGAGGATAAGTTTAGAAGTTCAGAGTGTTTAGATGTTTAGTGGCTTTAGAAGTCTTAGAAGTAAAGAGAGACTATCAGTAGAGAGTGAACCAATTTTGAATCAGTAAAAGTAGTAGCTGCTTTTGCTCATTCAATTTCTTTTTTCTCTCACAACTGGAATGATTCACATTGTGACATAGAATTGCACTTATCTGAGGACAGTAAGTTAAAGCTTGAAATTCATGTATGTCTTCAAAGTAGAGCAAAGGATACAGAGGCATGATGTCATGAGTTCCTGCTTTGGTTCAAGGCTCAGAAGCATCCTCATTATCATGACTGTTATTAGAAATTCATAATTTCAAGGCTGGAGAGATGGTTAAGAGTGCTTATTGCTACTGCAAAAGACCTGATTTTAGCTCCCACAACTCATATCAGGCAGATGGGTCTGATTAATCAGTTCTACACAAATACCAATTCCAGAGTAATTGACACCATTTTCTGGTGCTTGTGACCACCAAGCATGCAAATTATACTAATAATCTCATGGAAAACAAAATAGATCAGGTGTTTCTTTTTTTGTTTATTTGTTTTTTGTTTTGTTTTGTTTTGTTTTGTTTTGTTTTGTTTTTGAGACAGGGTTTCTGTGTTGTAACTCTGGCTGTCCTGGAACTCACTCTATATACCAGGCTGGCCCCAAACTCACAGAGAGCCTCTGTCTCCCCAGTGCTAGGATCAAAGGTGTGTGCTACAACTGCCCAGATATTTTTCCATGCCTATTAAATCAAAATCCAATGTCATTTATGTGCATCCTAATGTTTAAGAGTCCCTGTAGAAGAACATGAGAAGAAGCTGGAATTATCCCCAAGTTGCTTACCTAAGACTCTGATTTTATCACTTTCTTTAGTAGTAATGAAGGTCCTATTAAGGAGCTCACTTTTTACATTAGGTATCTTCAGGAAAGGAGGAAGAAAACTTGCCTGGGAGTATCCCTTTGTCACTAGTATTATGACATGGAGAAACATTTTCTCAGTTTTAGTTTATGTGTTTGCAAAATCAGATCAATACATGTAGTTAGAGTGTAGCAATACTGGGGTTGAAGGAAAGAATGCTGGGGAGATGACTTTGTAGTTATAGCACTTTCCAGACAAGTATGAGGACAATCATTAAGATCCCCAGAATCCACATAAACTGAGGGGTGACCAAGGCTGCTCCCCTGTAATTTTAGCATTGGAAAACAGAAACTAGATTCCTACAACAAGTAAGAGTAAGATATGGATAGTAAGAGTAACTTATCAGTGAGCTCTGGGTTTGATTGAAGAAGACTACTTCAAGAAATATGGTGGACAGATGGTTCCAAACATCAACCTCAGGCCTCTGCATGCAAGCACACAGACATGTGTGCCCACACACATGCAAAACATCCATACACACCACACATTCATATAAAAATTGGAAAAGAGAAGGAGCCAAAAAACAAGTCCTTCAATCTAACTTCTGTTTCTCCATCTTCAACATCTATTATATTTTCCAATGAACTATGTTTCTGTGTTTCTCACCAACATAACATTTATTTATGTTTCTATGCTATGTCCGTGGAGTTCCTTCTGTGAGATATAGGCAGTTTTCTTTCTCCAAAAACCAAAACCCCACTTATTCAGAAAAACTCAGTTGAAAAGCATCTACCTCATAAAGAGTTTATCTCTGACACTAATTGGACATCATTTGACGTTCTTCTGCTCAAATACAGTCATAGCCCCTTTCTGAACTACAATTCTACTTTATTTTTTTTTACTCTTTATTGGTTATGCATGTATCTCATCTGCAATCCTTCGAAGTGCTAACTACTTGAATAGAGAGGTTACATGTCATTCATCACTGCAATCTCCTTAATCATAAGCACAAGATGTTATATGTAAAATGAATTAAAAATTAGAGGAAATTAGAAAAGAATTAAAAGAGGAAATTAGAAAAGAAAAACAGGAAAAGATAACTTCTCAACACATTTATACACATGGAGACATTTTTATTCTGAAAGGTGTCTGGTGACATTCCTCTGTGGTGGGAACAAAATCATCAGAATGCCATGAGTCTGATACTGTGAAGGTGAGAATGTCATCCATCTGTCACTCTCTCAGTATCTACTGAATACTCACCATGGAGCCCCTGACTTCCGAGCTGCACTTCCACGCCTCCATTAGTTTGGGCCATTGGGGAAAGCATGGCTTAAATTGCTTTCCTATAGACTATCAAGACTGCTCTTCACTATAGTTAAACCATGCACTGATTCCTAGTTTAAACATGAATTTATTTATATGGAGCCTAAGCAATAGTTCCAAAAATCCAATGAGAAAGACTGCTGAAGAGATACAGATACACAGTCAGTGGACAGAAGAAAGGCAGTCGATCTTCACCAGTATTCTAATTCTGGAACTGCGTAATTGGAAAATTCCACTAATCTTAAAGCCTTGCTTCTCTCTCAGAATTATTGCTGTGATCTAATAGATGCTTTTGTAGAGACTATAAAGAACTGCCACATGTGAAAAGTATCACTGACAACTTGAGCTAACAGGAAAATTTAGACAGGACAGTTTATAAGGCTAGACAATTGCTCACGAGAAATTAATTGAGATCTGTCAAGTTTCATTTCCTGTTGCTATGATAAAAAAAAAATCCTAATAAAAGCAACACAAGGAAGAAGGGTTTATTCAGCTCACAATTCCCAGCTTACAGTCCCTCCTGGTGGGAAAGGCAAGGTGGCAAGAACTTGAAACAGCTAGTCATATCACATCTGCAGTCAAAAGCAGAGAACAACAGATTAATGAATGCGTAGTAGTACTCCATTTGTTCTCTCCACTCTTACAATCCAGGATCCCTTGCTCAGATAAGGATGCTGCCCTAATGAGGATCTTCCTGCCTGAATTTATCCAATCAAGAAACTCTCACAGATATGCCCACAGGCCAACCTAATCCAGACAAATCTCATAGAAACTTACTCCCAGGGTAATTCTACATTGTATCAAGTTTGTAATAATAATAAAAAATTATTAAACCCATACCTTGTTTGTTATAACACAGGAGATAATCAAGAACCAGACAGCAAGTGTTCTTTTACCTGACCTGCCCCCAACCCACAGGATAAGCAGACCATAGCTCTACTGAGTTAATGAAGAACCAGGGGACTTCACAGTTAGAGTCTCCATAACCTTCTAAAATGACACAACAACAACAACAAAACAGAAATAGAGGTTCAAGATAGGAATACAAACTTTGTTTTTCCACCATAAATATATTTTATTTAAAAATACACCTATAAGGAAAGAAGAGGCAAGAAGACTGTATTTTGTCATATGACATAATACTAAACACAACTTCCAGCCAAAAACTATAAAAGTAAAGAATATGACCTGTGAAGTCAAATTGATTTGAATTGGAATCTAGGCCCTGCTGAGGGCTATGAAAGGCTGAGATCTGCATCCTCCTGAAAGCTAAGAAATTCTCCTGCCACGGGTATCACAAATACTGGTCCTAGAACTCCTGAATCATCACTTGTTGATCACAGTCATAGCAGTCAGCTGAGTATCAGCAGTTTGGTCAGTTCATGAGCTGATAACAGGCATACCTGCATTCGCAACGGGCTGTGTTATCAAAGAGAACTCTGAGCTTACAGGCCCAGAATGTTTATCATAGGTAGTAAACGTATCTATCTCATGTTCCAAGGAGCTTCTGTCTTCTTGTTCTTGTTATGCAAACATTAAGTATGCCTGATTTATGCTCCAGAGCAAAGCAATATTTCTAACTTCTAAAGCTTTCCCCTGTACAGCCTTCTAGGAAATGGTAGGCCATTACAAACACAACCAGTGGCTCTGCTCACAACTTCAAAGGACCACAAATCCTATGAAAAAAATGTTATCCCCTCAGATTCTGTCATCTACCGAATATGATTAAGGATCAACTTTTACTCAACTCTGAGCACAACATTGTGGGCTTCTTTCCCTATGCAATGTAGGTAACAGTGGCTCTTATATCCTAAGGATAAAATACAATAACTGCTTTTCATGTTTAACATACACTTCCTAGATTTTAATAGCTTAATGCAAGAATGCCAATAGATATGTGCATGGAAATGTCTTCAAATCTACTCCTAACCCATAAGCATTAAGTTTGATTAGTAGAGATGGAACAGCTAAATATGATTCCCAATCTAAGGAAAGACAGGAGACAACATGGTAGAGAAGAAATAATCTTAACTCACAAAATAACTTTCCTAAACATCGTTTTCTTCATCTAAACCCTGTCTACCTGACAAGCCTGTTATATCATTTAAATGGAACAATTGTGTGACA